>CP136897.1:44315000-44952500 GCA_034359265.1 Canna indica | reverse complement strand
TTCGTTTGCACAATCGAGCGACGATCCAGCCACAGCCCAGCCACGGCCGAGCGACGACTGAGCGGATGGCTAAGCGAAACGTCCAGCAATTATTGTCTGATTTCACCTTTTCACGTGGCGCTGAAAGGCGCGCGAAGAGACGAAGAAAATGACCCCCGGACTCTCCCTCGGACGATCACCCTTATTAGCTGACGATCAGAAGCGCATGACAGATGCGATCATACATGCACTAACGCATCTGATCCTATCAGAACTCCGAAGTTAAGCGTGCTTGTGCGAGAGTAGGACTAGGAAGTCCTTGTGCTGCACCCTTTATTTTTTCTACCTATTTGAATGCACGACGAGATCATTTTTTTTACCAATCTTTCTAACCAAACGTTAAGGACGGACGACGTCGTCGCCACAAAATTTGGCTGTCGATCGCCCGTGCGGGGCCCGCCGCAACCTCTACGGCCGGCTCGATCGACCAACCGACCCGAAAAATTAAAATTTGTAAATAAATAAGAAAAATAACTTTTCAATTATTATTTTTCGTTTAAAACGGGCGTAACTCCGTGCATTATTTTCCAATTTCAGCTTTTCACGTGGCGCTGAGAGGCGCCCGAAGAGACGAAGAAAATGACACCGAGCTGTCCCTCGGACGCTCACCCTTATTAGCCGACGATCAGAAGTGCGTGACGGGTGCGATCATACCAGCACTAAAGCATCGGATCCCATCAGAACTTTGAAGTTAAGCGTGCTTGGGCGAGAGTAGTACTAGGATGGGTTACCCCTTGGGAAGTCCTCGTGTTGCACCTTTTTTTTTGCTACTTATTTGAATGCACGACGAGATCATTTTTTTAACCAATCTTTCTAACCAAACGTTAAGGACGGACGACGTCGTCGCCATAAAATTTGGGTTTCGTTCGCCCGCGCGGGGCCCGCGCAACCTCTACGGCCGGCTCGATCGACCAATCGACCCGAAAAATTAAAATTTGTAAATAAATCAGAAAAATAACTTTTCAATTATTATTTTTCGTTTAAAACGGGCGTAACTCCGTGCATTTTTGTCCGATTTCAGATTTTCACGTGGCGCTGAAAGGCGCGCGTAGAGAGGAAGAAAATGACCCCGAGCTGTCCCTTGGATGCTCACCCTTATTAGCCGACGATCAGAAGCGCATGACGGATGCGATCATACATGCACTAACGCATCAGATCCCATCAGAACTCCGAAGTTAAGCGTGCTTCGGCGAGAGTAGTACTAGGATGGGTAACCCCCTGTGAAGTCCTCGTGTTGCACCTTTTTTTTTGCAACCTATTTGAATGCACGACGAGATCATTTTTTTTACCAATCTTTCTAACAAAACGTTAAGGACGGACGACGTCGTCGCCATAAAATTTGGCTGTTGATCGCCCGCGCGGGGCCCGCCGCAACCTCTACGGCCGGCTCGATCGACCAACCGACCCGAAAAATTAAAATTTGTAAATAAATAAGAAAAATAACATTTCAATTATTATTTTTCGTTTAAAACGGGCGTAACTCCGTGCATTATTGTCCGATTTCAGCTTTTCACGTGGCGCTGAAAGTCGCGCGTAGAGAGGAAGAAAATGACTCCAAGCTGTCCCTCGGACGCTCACCCTTATTAGCCGACAATCAGAAGCGCATGACGGATGCGATCATACATGCACTAACGCATCAGATCCCATCAGAACTCCGAAGTTAAGCATGCTTGGGCGAGAGCAGTACTAGGATGGGTGACCCCTTGGGAAGTCCTCATGTTGCACCTTTTTTTACTCCCTATTTGATTGCACAACGAGATCATTTTTTTTACCAATCTTTCTAAAGCACCGGATCCCATCAGAATCCGAAGTTAAGCGTGCTTGGGTGAGAGTAGTACTAGGATGGGTGACCCCCCGGGAAGTCCTCGTGTTCCACCTTTTTTTTTACAACCTATTTGAATGCACGACGAGAATATTTTTTTTACCAATCTTTCTAACCAAACGTTAAGGATGGACGACGTCGTCGCCATAAAATTTGACTGTCGATCGCCCGTGCGGGGCCCGCCGCAACCTCTACGGCCGGCTCGATCGACCAACCGACCCGAAAAATTAAAATTTGTAAATAAATAAGAAAAATAACATTTCAATTATTTTTTTTCGTTTAAAATGGGCGTAACTCAGTGCATTATTGTCCGATTTCAGCTTTTCACGTGGCGCTGAAAGGCGCGCGAAGAGACGAAGAAAATGACCTCGAGCTGTCCCTCGGACGCTCACCCTTATTAGCCGACATCAGAAGCTTAAAACGGATGCGATCATACTTGCACTAACGCATCAGATCCCATCAGAATTACGAAGTTATGCGTGCTTGGCTGAGAGTAGTACTAGTATGGGTGACCTCTTGGGAAGTTCTCGTGTTGCACTTTTTTTTTACTACCTATTTGATTGCACGATGAGATCATTTTTTTTACCAATCTTTCTAACCAAACGTTAAGGACGGACGACGTCGTCGCCATAAAATTTGCCTGTCTATCGCCCGCGCGGGGCCCGCCGCAACCTCTACGGCCGACCCGATCGACCAACCGACCCGAAAAATTAAAATTTGTAAATAAATAAGAAAAATAACATTTCAATTATTATTTTTAGTTTAAAACGGGCGTAACTCCGTGCATTATTGTCCGATTTCAGCTTTTCACGTCGCGCTGAAAGGAGCGCGAAGAGACGAAGAAAATGACCCCCGAACTCTCCCTCGGACGCTCACCCTTATTATCCGACGATCAGAAGCACATTACAGATGCGATCATACATGCACTAACGCATTGGACCCCATCAGAACTCCGAAATTAAGCATGCTTCGACGAGAGTAGGACTAGGATGGGTGACCCCTTGGGAAGTTTTCGTTGCGCACCCTTTTTTTTTACTACCTATTTGAATGCACGACGAGATCATTTTTTTTACCAATCTTTCTAACCAAACGTTAAGGACGGACGACGTCGTCGCCATAAAATTTGGTTGTCGATCGCCCGTGCGGGGCCCGCCGCAACCTCTACGGCCGGCTCGATCGACCAACCGACCCGAAAAATTAAAATTTGTAAATAAATAAGAAAAATAACATTTCAATTATTATTTTTCGTTTAAAACGGGCGTAACTCCGTGCATTATTGTTCGATTTCAGCTTTTCACGTGGCGCTGAAAGGCGCGCCAAGAGACGAAGAAAATGACCCCGAGCTGTCCCTCGGACGCTCACCCTTATTAGCCGACGATCAGAAGTGCGTGATGGGTGCGATCATACCAGCACTAAAGCACCGGATCCCATCAGAACTCCGAAGTTAAGCGTGCTTGGGCGAGGGTAGTACTAGTATGGGTGACCCCTTGGGAAGTCCTCGTGTTGCACCTTTTTTATACTACCTATTTGATTGCACAACGAGATCATTTTTTGTACCAATCTTTCTAACCAAACGTTAAGGATGGACGACGTCGTCGCCATAAAATTTGGCTTTCGATCGCCCGAGCGGGGCCCGCCGCAACCTCTACGGCCGGCTCGATCGACCAACCGACCCGAAAAATTAAAATTTGTAAATAAATAAGAAAAATAACATTTCAATTATTATTTTTTGTTTAAAACGGGCGTAACTCCGTGCATTATTGTCTGATTTCAGCTTTTCACGTGGCGCTGAAAGTCGCGCTTAGAGAGGAAGAATATGACCCCGAGCTGTCCCTCGGACGCTCACCCTTATTAGCCGACGATCAGAAGCGCATGACGGATGCGATCATATATGCACTAACGCATCAGATCCCATCAGAACTCCGAAGTTAAGCGTGCTTCGGCGAGAGTAGTACTAGGATGGGTAACCCCCTGGGAAGTCCTCGTGTTGCACCTTTTTTTTTGCAACCTATTTGAATGCACGACGAGATCATTTTTTTAACCAATCTTTCTAACCAAACGTTAAGGACGGACGACGTCGTCGCCATAAAATTTGGGTTTCGTTCGCCCGCGCGGGGCCCGCCGCAACCTCTACGGCCGGCTCGATCGACCAATCGACCCGAAAAATTAAAATTTGTAAATAAATCAGAAAAATAACATTTCAATTATTATTTTTCGTTTAAAACGGGCGTAACTCCGTGCATTATTGTCCGATTTCAGCTTTTCACGTGGCGCTAAATGGCGCGCGAAGAGACGAAAAAATGACCCCGATGTGTCCCTCAGACGCTCACCCTTATTAGCCGACGATGAGAAGCGCATGACGGATGCGATCATACATGCACTAACGCATCAGATCCCATCAGAACTCCGAAGTTAAGCGTGCTTCGGCGAGAGTAGTACTACCTATTTGATTGCACAACGAGATCATTTTTTGTACCAATCTTTCTAACCAAACGTTAAGGATGGACGACGTCGTCGCCATAAAATTTGGCTTTCGATCGCCCGCGCGGGGCCCGCCGCAACCTCTACGGCCGGCTCGATCGACCAACCGACCCGAAAAATTAAAATTTGTAAATAAATAAGAAAAATAACATTTCAATTATTATTTTTCGTTTAAAACGGGCGTAACTCCGTGCATTATTGTCCGATTTCATCTTTTCACGTGGCGCTGAAAGGCGCGCGTAGAGAGGAAGAAAATGACCCCGAGCTGTCCCTCGGACGCTCACCCTTATTAGCCGACGATCAGAAGTGCGTGACGGGTGCGATCATACCAGCACTAAAGCACCGGATCCTATCAGAACTCCTAAGTTAAGCGTGCTTGGGCGAGAGTAGTACTAGGATGGGTGACCCCCTGGGAAGTCCTCGTGTTGCACCTTTTTTTTACTACCTGTTTGATTGCACGACGAGATCATTTTTTTACCAATCTTTCTAACCAAACGTTAAGGACGGACGACGTCGTCGCCATAAAATTTGGCTGTCGATCGCCCGCGCGGGGCCTGCCGCAACCTCTACGACCGACTCGATTGACCAACCGACCTGAAAAATTAAAATTTGTAAATAAATAAGAAAAATAACATTTCAATTATTATTTTTCGTTTAAAACGGGCGTAACGCCGTGCATTATTGTCTGATTTCAGCTTTTCACGTGGCACTGAAAGGCGCGCGAAGAGACGAAGAAAATGACCCCGAGCTGTCTCTCGGACGCTCACCCTTATTAGCCGACGATAAGAAGTGCATGACGGGTGCGTTCATACCAGCACTATGGCACCGTATCCCATCAGAACTTCGAAGTTAAGCGTGCTTGGGCGAGAGTAGTACTAGGATGGTTAACCCCCTGGGAAATCCTCGTGTTGCACCTTTTTTTTTACTACCTATTTGAATGCACGACGAGATCATTTTTTTTACCAATCTTTCTAACCAAACGTTAAGGACGGACGACGTCGTCGCCATAAAATTTGGCTGTCGATCGACTGTGCGGGGCCCGCCGCAACCTCTACGGCCGGCTCGATCGACCAACCGACCCGAAAAATTAAAATTTGTAAATAAATAAGAAAAATAACATTTCAATTATTTTTTTTCATTTAAAACGGGCGTAACTCCGTGCATTATTGTCCGATTTCAGCTTTTCACGTGGCGCAGAAAGGCGCGCGAAGAGACGAAGAAAATGACCCCGAGCTGTCCCTCGGACGCTCACCCTTATTAGCCGACGATCAGAAGCACATGACGTGTGCGATCATACATGCACTAACTCATCGGATCCCATCAAAACTCCGAAGTTAAGCGTGCTTGGGCAAGAGTAGGACTAGGATGGGTCACCCCTTGGAAGTCCTCGTGTTGCACGTTTTTTTCACTACCAATTTGAATGCACGACGAGATCATTTATTCTACCAATCTTTCTAACCAAACGTTAAGGACGAACGACGTCGTCGCCATAAAATTTGGTTGCCGATCGCCCGCGCGGGGCCCGCCGCAACTTCTACGGCCGACTCGATCGAACAACCGACCCGAAAAATTAAAATTTGTAAATAAATAAGAAAAATAACATTTCAATTATTATTTTTCGTTTAAAACGGGCGTAACTCCGTACATTATTGTACGATTTCAGCTTTTCACGTGGCGCTGAAAGGCGCGCGAAGAGACGAAGAAAATGACCCCCGAACTCTCCCTCGGACGCTCACCCTTATTAGCCGACGATCAGAAGCACATGACGTGTGCGATCATACATGCACTAACTCATCGGATCCCATCAAAACTCCGAAGTTAAGCGTGCTTGGGCAAGAGTAGGACTAGGATGGGTCACCCCTTGGGAAATCCTCGTGTTACACCCTTTTTTTTACTACCTATTTGAATGCATGACGAGATCATTTTTTTTACCAATCTTCCTAACCAAACGTTAAGGACGAACGACGTCGTCGCCATAAAATTTGGCTGTCGATCGCCCGTGCGGGGCCCGCCGCAACCTCTACGGCCGGCTCGATCGACGAACCGACCCGAAAAATTAAAATGACCCCCTAAGGAGCGCGAAGAGACGAAGAAAATGACCCCCGAACTCTCCCTCGGACGCTCACCCTTATTAGCCGACGATCAGAAGCACATTACAGATGCGATCATACATGCACTAACGCATTGGATCCCATCAGAACTCCGAAATTATGCATGCTTGGGCGAGAGTAGGACTAGGATGGGTGACCCCTTGGGAAGTCCTCGTGCTGCACCCTTTTTTTTTACTACCTATTTGAATGCACGACGAGATCATTTTTTTTACCAATCTTTCTAACCAAACGTTAAGGACGGACGACGTCGTCGCCATAAAATTTGGCTGTCGATCGCCAGTATGGGGCCCGCCGCATCCTCTACGGCCGGCTCGATCGAACAACCGACCCGAAAAATTAAAATTTGTAAATAAATAAGAAAAATAACATTTCAATTATTATTTTTCGTTTAAAACGGGCGTAACTCCGGGCATTATTGCCCGATTTCAGCTTTTCACGTGGCGCTGAAAGGCGCGCGAACAGACGAAGAAAATGACCACGAGTTGTCCCTCGGACGCTCACCCTTATTAGCCGACGATCAGAAGTGCATGACGGGTGCGATCATACCAGCACTAACGCACCGGATCCCATCAGAACTCCGAAGATAAGCGTGCTTGGGCGAGAGTAGTACTAGGATGGGTGACCCACTGGGAAGTCCTCGTGTTGCACCTTTTTTTTTACTACCTATTTGATTGCACGACGAGATCATTTTTTGTACCAATCTTTCTAACCAAACGATAAGGACGGACGACGTCGTCGCCATAAAATTTGGCTGTCGATCGCCCGTGCGGGGCCCGCCGCAACCTAGACGGCCGGCTCGATCGACCAACCGACCCGAAAAATTAAAATTTGTAAATAAATAAGTAAAATAACATTTCAATTATTATTTTTCGTTTAAAACGGGTGTAACTCCGTGCATTATTGTCCGATGTCAGCTTTTCACGTGGCGCTGAAATGCGCGCGAAGAGACGAAGAAAATGACCCCCGAACTCTCCCTCGGACGCTCACCCTTATTAGCCGACGATCAGAAGCACATGACGTGTGCGAGAGTAGTACTAGGATGGGTCACCCCTTGGGAAATCCTCGTGTTGCACCCTTTTTTTTACTACCTATTTGAATGCGTGACGAGATCATTTTTTTTACCAATCTTTCTAACCAAACGTTAAGGACGGACGACGTCGTCACCAAAAAATTTTGCTGTCGATCGCCCGCGCGGGGCCCGTTGCAAGCTCTACGGCCGGCTCGATCGACCAACCGACCCGAAAAATTAAAATTTGTAAATAAATAAGAAAAATAATATTTCAATTATTATTTTTCGTTTAAAACGGGCGTAACTCGATGCATTATTGTCCGATTTCAGCTTTTCACGGATGCGCTCATAGATGCACTAACGCATCAGATCCCATCAGAACTCCGAAGTTAAGCATGCTTGGGCAAGAGTAGTACTAGGATGGGTGACCCCTTAGGAAGTCCTCGTGTTGCATCTTATTTTTTACTAGCTATTTGATTGCACGACGAGATCATTTTATTTACCAATCTTTCTAACCAAACGTTAAGGACGGACGACGTCCTCGCCATAAAATTTAGCTGTCGATCGCCCGTGCGGGGCCCGCCGCAACCTCTACGGCCGGCTCGATCGACCAACAGACCCGAAAAATTAAAATTTATAAATAAATAAGAAAAATAATATTTCAATTATTATTTTTCGTTTAAAAAGGGCGTAGCTACGTGCACGATTATCCAACCAACCAACCCAAAAAATTAAAATTTGTAAATAAATAAGAAAAATAACATTTCAATTGTTATTTTTCGTTTAAAACGGGCGTAACTCAGTGCATTATTGTCCGATTTCAGCTTTTCACGTGGCGCTGAAAGGCGCGCGAAGAGACGAAGAAAATGACCCCGAGCTGTCCCTCGGACGCTCACCCTTATTAGCCGACGATCAGAAGTGCATGACCGATGCAATCATACCAGCACTAACGCACCGGATCCCATTAGAACTCTGAAGTTAAGCGTGCTTGGGCGAGAGTAGTATTAGTATGGGTGATCCCCTGGGAAGTCCTCATGTTGCACCATTTTTTTTACTACCTACTTGATTGCACGACGAGATCATTTTTTTTACCAATCTTTCTAACGAAACGTTAAGGACGGACGACGTCGTCGCCATAAAATTTGGCTGTCGATCGCCCATGCGGCGCCCGCCGCAACCTCTACGGCCGGCTCGATCGACCAACCGACCCGAAAAATTAAAATTTGTAAATAAATAAGAAAAATAACATTTCAATTATTATTTTTCGTTTAAAACGGGCGTAACTCCGTGTATTATTGTCCGATTTTAGCTTTTCACGTGGCGCTGAAAGGCGCGCGAAGAGACGAAAAAAATGACACCTGAACTCTCCCTCGGACGTTCACCCTTATTAGCCGACGATTTGAAGTTCATGACGGGTGCGATCATACCAGCACTAACGCATTGGATCCCATCAGAACTCCGAAGTTAAGCGTGCTTGGGCAGAGTAGTATTAGGATGGGTAACCTCATAGGAAGTCCTCATGTTGTACCCTTTTTTTTACTACCTATTTGAATGCACGACGAGATCATTTTTTTTACCAATCTTTCTAACCAAACGTTAAGGACGGACGACGTCGTCGCCATAAAATTTGGCTGTCGATCGCCCGTGCGGGACCCGCAGCAACCTCTACGCCGGCTCGATCGACCAACCGACCCGAAAAATTAAAATTTGTAAATAAATAAGAAAAATAACATTTGAATTATTAGTTTTCGTTTATAAACGGGCGTAACTCCGTGCATTATTGTCCGATTTCAGCTTTTCACGTGGCGCTGAAAGGCGCGCGAAGAGACGAAGAAAATGACCCCGAGCTGTCCCTCGGACGCTCACCCTTATTAGCCGACGATCAAAAGTGCATGACGGGTGCGATCATACCAGCACTAACGCACTGGATCCCATCAGATCTCTGAAGTTAAGTGTGCTTGGGCGAGAGTAGTACTAGGATAGGTGACCCCATGGGAAGTCCTCATGTTGCACCTTTTTTTTTACTACCTATTTGATTGCACGACGAGATCATTTTTTTTACCAATCTTTCTAACCAAACGTTAACGACGTCGTCGCCATAAAATTTGGCTGTGGATCGCCCACGCGGGGCCCGCCGCAACTTCTACGGCAGGCTCGATCGACGAACTGACCCAAAAAATTAAAATTTGTAAATAAATAAGAAAAATAACATTTAAATTAATATTTTTTGTTTAAAACGGACGTAACTCCGTGCATTATTGTCTGATTTCAGCTTTTCACGTGGCGCTGACAGGCGCGCGAAGAGACGAAGAAAATGACCCCGAGCTCTCCCTCGGACGGTCACCCTTATTGGCCGACAATCAGAAGTGCTTGACGGGTGCGATCATACCACCACTAATGCACCGGATCCCGTTAAAAATCCGAAGTTAAGCGTGCTTGGGCGAGAGTAGTACTAGGATGGGTGACCCCTTGGGAAGTCCTCGTGTTGCACTCCTTTTTTTTACTACCTAATTGAATGCACGACGAGATAATTTTTTTTTCCAATCTTTCTAACCAAACGTTCAGGACGGATGACGTCGTCCCCATAAAATTTGGCTGTTGATGGCCCGTGAGGGGCCCGCCGCAACCTCTACGGGCCGCTCAATCGACCAACCAACCCGGAAAATTAAAATTTGTAAATAAATAAGAAAAATAACATTTCGATTATTATTTTTCATTTAAAACGGGCGCAACTCCTTGCTCTATTGTCCGATTTCAACTTTTCATGTTGCGCTGAAAGGCGCGCGACGGGACGAAGAAAATAACCCCGAGCACTCCCTCGGACGCTCACCCTTATTGGCCGATGATCAGAAGTGCATGACCGGTGCGATTATACCAGCACTAATGCACCTGATCCCATTTGAACTTCGAAGTTAAGATAGCTTGGGCGAGGGTAGTACTAGGATGGGTGACCACCTGGGAAGTCCTTGTGTTGCACTCCTTTTTTTTACTACCTAATTGAAAGCACGACGAGATCATTTTTTTTACCAATCTTTCTAACCAAACGTTCAGTACGGACGACAACGTCCCCATAAAATTTGGCTGTTGATGGCCCGTGCAGGGCCTGCCGCAACCTCTACGAGCCTCTCGATCGACCAACCAACCCGAAAAATTAAAATTTGTAAATAAATAAGAAAAATAACATTTAAATTAATGTTTTTTGTTTAAAACGATCGTAACTCCGTGCAATATTGTCTGATTTCAGCTTTTCTTGTCGCGCTCAAAGTCGAAGTTAAGCGTGCTTGGGCGAGAGTAGTACTAGGATGGGTGACCGCCTAAGAAGTCCTCTTGTTGCACTCCATTTTGTTACTACCTAATTGAATGCTCGACGAGATCATTTTTTTACCAAACATTCAGGTCGGACGACGTCGTTCCCATAAAATTTGGTCGTAGATCGCCCGTGCGAGGCCCGCCGCAACCTCTATGGGCCGCTCTATCGACCAACCAACCCGAAAAATTAAAATTTGTAAATAAATAAGAAAATAACATTTCAATTATTATTTTTTCGTTTAAACAGGCGTAACTCCGTGCACGATTGTCCGGTTTCTGCTTTTCACATGGCGCTGAAAGGCACGCGAAGAGACGCAGAAAATGACCCCCGAGCTCTCCCTCGGACACTCTCCCTTATTGGCCGAAGATTAGAATTGCATGACTTCTGCGATCATACCAGCACAAATGCACCGGATCCCATCAGAACTCCGAAATCGAGTGTGCTTGAGCGAGGGTAGTACTAGGATGGGTGACCTCATGGGAAGTCCTCGTGTTGTAGTCCTTTTTTTTTACTACCTAATTGAATGGACGATGATATCATTTTTTTTACCAATCTTTCTAACCAAACGTTCAGGACGGACGACGTCGTGCTAATAAAATTTGGCCATCGATCGCCCATGCGGGGTCCACCCCAACTTCTACGGGCCGCTTGATCGACCAACCAACCCGAAAAGTTAAAATTTGAAAATAAATAAATAAATAACATTTCAATTATTATTTTTTCAATTAGAACGGGCGTAACATTTCATTTAAATAAATAAATAACATTTCAATAAATAAAATAAAGTTAAAATCTACGATTGTCTGATTTCAGCTTTTCACGTGGCGCTGAAAGGCGCGCGCAGAGACGAAGAAAATGACCCCGAGGTCTCCCCCGGACGCTCACCCTTATTTGCCGACGATCAAAAGTGCATGACGGGTACGATCATACCAGCACTAATGCACCGGATGCCATCAAAACTTCGAAGTTAAGCGTGCTTGGTCAAGAGTATTACTAGGACAGGTGACACCTTGGGAATTTCTCTTGTTGCGCTCCTCTTTTTACTACCTATTTGAATGCACGACGAGATCATTTTTTTTACCAATCTTTCTAACCAAACGTTAAGAATGAACGACGTCGTTGACATAAAATTTGGCTATCGATCGCCCGTGCGGGGCGCGCCGCAACCTCTACGGCAGCCTCGATCGACCAACCAACCTGAAAAATTAAAATTTGTGAACAAATAAGAAAAATAACATTTCAATTATTATTTTTCGTTTAAAACTGGCGTAAATTCGTGCATTATTGTCCGATTTCAGCTTTTCACGTGGCGCTGAAAGGCGCGCGAAGAGACGAAGAAAATGACCCCCGAGATCTCCCTCGGACGCTCACCCTTATTGGCCGACGATCAGAAGCGCACGACGAGATCATTTTTTTTACCAATCTTTCTAACCAAACGTTAAGGACGGATGACGTCGTCGCCATAAAATTTGGCTTTCGATCGCCCGTGCGGGGCCCGCCGCAACCTCTACGACCGACTCGATCGACCAAACAACTCGAAAAATTAAAATTTGTAAATAAATAAGAAAAATAACATTTCAATTATTATTTTTCGTTTAAAACGGGCGTAACTCCGTGCATTATTGTCCGATCTCAGCTTTTCACATGGCGCTGAAAGGCGCGAAGAGACGAAGAAAATGACCCCGAGCTCTCCCTCGGACGCTCACCCTTATTGGCCGACGATCAAAATTGCATTACGAGTGCGATCGTACCAGCACCAACGCACCGGTTCCCATCAGAACTCCGAATTTAAGCGTGCTTGGGCGAGAGTAGTACTAGGATGGGTGACACCTATTTGAATGCACGACGAGATCATTTTTTTTACCAATCTTTCTAACCAAACATTAAGGACGGACGATGTCGTCGCCATAAAATTTGGCTGTCGATCGCCCGTGCGGGGCTAGCCGCATCCTCTACGGAAAATTTGTCCGATTTCAATTAAAATTTGGCTGTCGATCGACCAACTAACCCGGAAAATTAAAATTTGTAAATAAATAAGAAAAATAACATTTCAATTATTATTTTTTGTTTAAAACGGGCGTAACTCCGTGCATTATTGTCCGATTTCAGCTTTTCACGTGGCGCTGGAAGGCGCGCGAAGAGACGGAGAAAATGACCTCGAGCTCTCCCTCGGATGCTCACCCTTATTTGCCGACGATCAGAAGTGCGTAACGGGTGTGATCATACCAACACTGACGCACCAAATCCCGTCAGAACTCCGAAGTGAAGCGTGCTTGGGCGAGAGTAGTACTAGGACGGGTGACCCCGTGGGAAGTCCTCGTGTTGCACTCCTTTTTTTTACTACCTAATTGAATGCAAGACGAGATCATTTTCTTTACCAATCTTTCTAACCAAACGTTAAGGACGGACGACGTCGTCGCCATAAAATTTGGCTGTCGATCGCCCGTGCGTGGCCCGCCGCAACCTCTACGGCCGGCTCCATCAACCAACCAACCCGAAAAATTAAAATTTGTAAGTAAATAAGAAAAATAACATTTCAATTATTATTTTTCGTTTAGAACGGGCGTAACTCCGTGCATTATTGACGATTTTAGATTTTCACGTGGCAGTGAAAGGCGCGCGAAGAGACGTAGAAAATGACCCCGAGCTCTCCCTCGGACGCTCACCCTTATTGGCCGACGATCAAAAGTGCATGATGGGTGCGATCCTACCAGCACTAACGCATCAGATCCCATTAGAACTCCGAAGTTAATGTGCTTTGGCGAGAGTAGTACTAGGATAGGTGACCCCCTGGGAAGTCCGAGTGTTTCACTTCTTTTTTTTACTACCTATTTGAATGCACGACGAGATCATTTTTTTTACCAATCTTTCTAACCAAACGTTTAGGACGGACGACGTCGTCGCCATAAGATTTGGCTGTCGATCGCCCGTGCAGGGCCCGCAACAACCTCTACAGCTGGCTCCATCGACCAACCAATTAAAATTTGTAAATAAATAAGAAAAATAACATTCAAATTATTATTTTTCGATTAAAACGGGCGTAACTCCCCCCTGGGAAGTCCTTGTGTTGCACTCTTTGTTTTTACTACCTATTTGAATGCTCGACGAGATCATTTTTTTTACCAATCTTTCTAACCAAACGTTAAGGACGAACGACGTCATCCCCATAAAATTTGGCAGTCGATCGCCCGTGCGGCTTCCGCCGCAACCTCTACGGTCTGCTCGATCGACCAACCAACCCGAAATATTATAATTTGTAAATAAATAAGAAAAAGTAACATTTCAATTATTATTTTTCGTTTAAAACGGGCGTAACTCCGTGCATTATTGTCCGATTTAAGCTTTTCACGTGGCAGTGAAAGGCGCGCAAAGAGACGAAGAAAATGACCCCGAGCTCTCCCTTGGACGCTCATCCTTACTGGCCGACGATCAAAATTGCATAATGGGTGCGATCACACCAGCACTAACGCATCGGATCCCATCAGAACTCCGAAGTTAATGTGCTTGAGCGAGAGTAGTACTAGGATGGGTGACCCCCTGGGAAGTCCGCGTGTTTCACTTCTTTTTTTTACAACCAATTTGAATGCACGACGAGATCATTTATTCTACCAATCTTTCTAACCGAACGTTAAGGACGGACGACGTCGACACCATAGAATTTGGTTGTCGATCGCTCGTGCGGGACCCGCCGCAACCTCTACGGCCGGCTCGATCGACCAACTAACCCGAAAAATAAAAATTTGTAAATAAATAAGAAAAATAACATTTCAATTTTTATTTTTTGTTTAAAACAGGCGTAACTCCGTGCATTATTGTCCGATTTCAGCTTTTCACGTGGCGTTGAAAGGCGCGCGAAGAGACGATGAAAATGACCCCGAGCTCTCCCTCTGATGCTCACCCTTATTTGCCGACGATCAGAAGTGCTTGACGGGTGTGATCATACCAGCACTGACGCACCGAATCCCGTCAGAACTCCGAAGTGAAGCGTGCTTGGGCGAGAGTAGTACTAGGACGGGTGACCCCCTGGGAAGTCCTCGTGTTGCACTCTTTTTTTTTACTACCTAATTGAATGCAAGAAGAGATCATTTTCTTTACCAAACTTTCTAACCAAACGTTAAGGACGGACGACGTCGTCGCCATAAAATTTGGCTGTCGATCGCCCGTGCGTGGCTCTCCGCAACCTCTACGGCTGGATCCATCAACCAACCAACCCAAAAAATTAAAATTTGTAAATAAATAAGAAAAATAACATGTCAATTATTATTTTTCGCTTAAAACGGGCGTAACTCCGTGCATTATTGTCCGATTTCAGCTTTTCACGTGGCGCTGAAAGGCGCGCGAAGAGACGAAGAAAATGACCCCCGAACTCTCCCTCGGACGCTCACCCTTATTAGCCGACGATCTGAAGCGCATGACGGATGCGATCATACATGCATTAACGCATCAGATCCCATCAGAACTCCGAAGTTAAGCGTGCTTCGGCGAGAGTAGTACTAGGATGGGTAACCCCCTGGGAAGTCCTCGTGTTGTACCTTTTTTTTTACTACCTATTTGATTGCACAACGAGATCATTTTTTGTACCAATCTTTCTAACCAAACGTTAAGGATGGACGACGTCGTCGCCATAAAATTTGGCTTTCGATCGCCCGCGCGGGGCCCGCCGCAACCTCTACGGCCGGCTCGATCGACCAACCGACCCGAAAAATTAAAATTTGTAAATAAATAAGAAAAATAACATTTCAATTATTATTTTTCGTTTAAAACGGGCGTAACTCCGTGCATTATTGTTCGATTTCAGCTTTTCACGTGGCGCTGAAAGGCGCGCCAAGAGACGAAGAAAATGACCCCGAGCTGTCCCTCGGACGCTCACCCTTATTAGCCGACGATCAGAAGCGCATGACGGATGCGATCATACATGCACTAACGCATCAGATCCCATCAGAACTCCGAAGTTAAGCGTGCTTCGGCGAGAGTAGTACTAGGATGGGTAACCCCCTGGGAAGTCCTCGTGTTGTACCTTTTTTTTTGCAACCTATTTGAATGCACGACGAGATCATTTTTTTTACCAATCTTTCTAACCAAACGTTAAGGACGGACGACGTCGTCGCCACAAAATTTTGCTGTCGATCGCCCGTGCGGGGCCCGCCGCAACCTCTACGGCCGGCTCGATCGACCAACCGACCCGAAAAATTAAAATTTGTAAATAAATAAGAAAAATAACATTTCAATTATTATTTTTCGTTTAAAACGGGCGTAACTTCGTGCATTATTGTTCGATTTCAGCTTTTCACGTGGCGCTGAAAGGCGCGCCAAGAGACGAAGAAAATGACCCCGAGCTGTCCCTCGAACGCTCACCCTTATTAGCCGACGATCAGAAGTGCGTGATGGGTGCGATCATACCAGCACTAAAGCACCGGATCCCATCAGAACTTCGAAGTTAAGCGTGCTTGGGCGAGGGTAGTACTAGTATGGGTGACCCCTTGGGAAGTCCTCGTGTTGCACCTTTTTTATACTACCTATTTGATTGCACAACGAGATCATTTTTTGTACCAATCTTTCTAACCAAACGTTAAGGATGGACGACGTCGTCGCCATAAAATTTGGCTTTCGATCGCCCGCGCGGGGCCCGCCGCAACCTCTACGGCCGGCTCGATCGACCAACCGACCCGAAAAATTAAAATTTGTAAATAAATAAGAAAAATAACATTTCAATTATTATTTTTCGTTTAAAACGGGCGTAACTCCGTGCATTATTGTTCGATTTCAGCTTTTCACGTGGCGCTGAAAGGCGCGCCAAGAGACGAAGAAAATGACCCCGAGCTGTCCCTCGGACGCTCACCCTTATTAGCCGACGATCAGAAGCGCATGACGGATGCGATCATACATGCACTAACGCATCAGATCCCATCAGAACTCCGAAGTTAAGCGTGCTTTTTTTTTGCAACCTATTTGAATGCACGACGAGATCATTTTTTTTACCAATCTTTCTAACCAAACGTTAAGGACGGACGACGTCGTCGCCACAAAATTTGGCTGTCGATCGCCCATGCGGGGCCCGCCGCAACCTCTACGGCCGGCTCGATCGACCAACCGACCCGAAAAATTAAAATTTGTAAATAAATAAGAAAAATAACATTTCAATTATTATTTTTCGTTTAAAACGGGCGTAACTTCGTGCATTATTGTTCGATTTCAGCTTTTCACGTGGCGCTGAAAGGCGCGCCAAGAGACGAAGAAAATGACCCCGAGCTGTCCCTCGGACGCTCACCCTTATTAGCCGACGATCAGAAGTGCGTGATGGGTGCGATCATACCAGCACTAAAGCACCGGATCCCATCAGAACTCCGAAGTTAAGCGTGCTTGGGCGAGGGTAGTACTAGTATGGGTGACCCCTTGGGAAGTCCTCGTGTTGCACCTTTTTTATACTACCTATTTGATTGCACAACGAGATCATTTTTTGTACCAATCTTTCTAACCAAACGTTAAGGATGGACGACGTCGTCGCCATAAAATTTGGCTTTCGATCGCCCGCGCGGGGCCCGCCGCAACCTCTACGGCCGGCTCGATCGACCAACCGACCCGAAAAATTAAAATTTGTAAATAAATAAGAAAAATAACATTTCAATTATTATTTTTCGTTTAAAACGGGCGTAACTCCGTGCATTATTGTTCGATTTCAGCTTTTCACGTGGCGCTGAAAGGCGCGCCAAGAGACGAAGAAAATGACCCCGAGCTGTCCCTCGGACGCTCACCCTTATTAGCCGACGATCAGAAGCACATGACGGATGCGATCATACATGCACTAACGCATCAGATCCCATCAGAACTCCGAAGTTAAGCGTGCTTCGGCGAGAGTAGTACTAGGATGGGTAACCCCCTGGGAAGTCCTCGTGTTGTACCTTTTTTTTTGCAACCTATTTGAATGCACGACGAGATCATTTTTTTTACCAATCTTTCTAACCAAACGTTAAGGACGGACGACGTCGTCGCCACAAAATTTGGCTGTCGATCGCCCGTGCGGGGCCCGCCGCAACCTCTACGGCCGGCTCGATCGACCAACCGACCCGAAAAATTAAAATTTGTAAATAAATAAGAAAAATAACATTTCAATTATTATTTTTCGTTTAAAACGGGCGTAACTCCGTGCATTATTTTCCAATTTCAGCTTTTCACGTGGCGCTGAGAGGCGCGCGAAGAGACGAAGAAAATGACACCGAGCTGTCCCTCGGACGCTCACCCATATTAGCCGACGATCAGAAGTGCGTGACGGGTGCGATCATACCAGCACTAAAGCATCGGATCCCATCAGAACTTTGAAGTTAAGCGTGCTTGGGCGAGAGTAGTACTAGGATGGGTTACCCGTTGGGAAGTCCTCGTGTTGCACCTTTTTTTTTGCTACCTATTTGAATGCACGACGAGATCATTTTTTTAACCAATCTTTCTAACCAAACGTTAAGGACGGACGACGTCGTCGCCATAAAATTTGGGTTTCGTTCGCCCGCGCGGGGCCCGCCGCAACCTCTACGGCCGGCTCGATCGACCAATCGACGCGAAAAATTAAAATTTGTAAATAAATCAGAAAAATAACATTTCAATTATTATTTTTCGTTTAAAACGGGCGTAACTCCGTGCATTATTGTCTGATTTCAGCTTTTCACGTGGCGCTAAATGGCGCGCGAAGAGACGAAAAAATGACCCCGATGTGTCCCTCAGACACTCACCTTTATTAGCCGAAAATCAGAAGCGCATGACGGATGCGATCATACATGCACTAACGCATCAGATCCCATCAGAACTCCGAAGTTAAGCGTGCTTCGGCGAGAGTAGTACTACCTATTTGATTGCACAACGAGATCATTTTTTGTACCAATCTTTCTAACCAAACGTTAAGGATGGACGACGTCGTTGCCATAAAATTTGGCTTTCGATTGCCCGCGCGGGGCCCGCCGCAACCTCTACGGCCGGCTCGATCGACCAACCGACCCGAAAAATTAAAATTTGTAAATAAATAAGAAAAATAACATTTCAATTATTATTTTTCGTTTAAAACGGGCGTAACTCCGTGCATTATTGTCCGATTTCAGCTTTTCACGTGGCGCTAAATGGCGCGCGAAGAGACGAAAAAATGACCCCGATGTGTCCCTCAGACGCTCACCCTTATTAGCCGACGATCAGAAGTGCGTGACGGTTGCGATCATACTAGCACTAAAGCACCGGATCCCATCAGAACTCCGAAGTTTAGTGTGCTTGGGCGAGAGTAGTACTAGGATGGGTGACCCCCTGGGAAGTCCTCGTGTTGCACCTTTTTTTTACTACCTGTTTGATTGCACGACGAGATCATTTGTTTTACCAATCTTTCTAACTAAACGTTAAGGACGGACGACGTCGTCGCCATAAAATTTGGCTGTCGATCGCCCGTGCGGGGCCCGCCGCATCCTCTACGGCCGGCTCGATCGACCAACCGACCCGAAAAATTAAAATTTGTAAATAAATAAGAAAAATAACATTTCAATTATTATTTTTCGTTTAAAACGGGCGTAACTCCGTGCATTATTGTCCGATTTCAGCTTTTCACGTGGCGCTGAAAGGCGCGCGAAGAGACGATGAAAATGACCCCGAGCTGTTTCTCGGACGCTCACCCTTATTAGCCGACGATCAGAAGTGTGTTACGGGTGCGATCATACTAGCACTAAAGCACCGAATCCCATTAGAACTCTGAAGTTAATCGTGCTTGGGCGAGAGTAGTACTAGGATGGGTGACTCCATGGGAAGTCCTCGTGTTGCACCTTTTTTTTACTATCTGTTTGATTGCACGACGAGATCATTTTTTTTACCAATCTTTCTAACCAAACGTTAAGGACGGACGCCGTCGTCGCCATAAAATTTGGCTGTCGATCGCCCGCGCGGGGCCCGCCGCAACCTCTACGGCCGGCTCAATCGACCAAACAACCCAAAAAATTAAAATTTGTAAATAAATAAGAAAAATTACATTTCAATTATTATTTTTCATTTAAAACGGGCGTAACTCCGTGCATTATTGTCCGATTTCAGCTTTTCACGTGGCGCTGAAAGGCGCGCGTAGAGAGGAAGAAAATGACCCCGAGCTGTCCCTCGGACGCTCACCCTTATTAGCCGACGATCAGAAGCGCATGATGGATGCGATCATACATGCACTAACGCATTAGATCCCATCAGAACTCCGAAGTTAAGCGTGCTTCGGCGACAGTAGTACTAGGATGGGTGACCCCTTGGGAAGACCTCGTGTTCCACTTTTTTTTTACTACCTATTTGATTGCACAACGAGATCATTTTTTTTACCAATCTTTCTAACCAAACGTTAAGGACGGACGACGTCGTCGCCATAAAATTTGGCTGTCGATCGCCCGCGCGGGGCCCTCCGCAACCTCAACGGCCGGCTCGATCGACCAACCGACCCGAAAAATTAAAATTTGTAAATAAATAAGAAAAATACATTTCAATTATTATTTTTCGTTTAAAACGGGCGTAACTCCGTGCATTATTGTCCGATTTAAGCTTTTCACGTGGCGCTGAAAGGCGCGCGAAGAGACGAAGAAAATGACCCCGAGCTGTCTCTCGGACGCTCATCCTTATTAGACGACGATCAAATGTGCGTGACGAGTGCGATCATACTAGCACTAAAGCATCGGATCCTATCAGAACTCCGAAGTTAAGCGTGCTTGGGCGAGAGTAGTACTAGGATGGGTGACGCCCTGGGAAGTTCTCGTGTTGCACCTTTTTTTTACTACCTATTTGAATGCACGAGGAGATCATTTTTTTTACCAATCTTTCTAACCTAACGTTAAGGACGGACGACGTCGTCGCCATAAAATTTGGCTGTCGATCGCCCGTGCGGGGCCCGCCGCAACCTCTACGGCCGGCTCGATTCAACCAACCAACCCGAAAAATTAAAATTTGTAAATAAATAAGAAAAATAACATTTAAATTATTATTTTTCGTTTAAAACGGGCGTTACTCCGTGCATTATTGTCCGATTTCAGCTTTTCACGTGGCGCTGAAAGGCGCGCGAAGAGACGAAGAAAATGACCACGAGCTGTCCCTCGGACGCTCACCCTTATTAGCCGACGATCAGAAGTGCATGACGGGTGCGATCATACTAGCACTAAAGCATCAGATCCCATCAGAACTCTGAAGTTAAGCGTGCTTGGGCGACAGTAGTACTACGATGGGTGACCCCCTGGGAAGTCCTCGTGTTGCACCTTTTTTTTTACTACCTATTTGTATGCACGACGAGATCACTTTTTTTACCAATCTTTGTAACCAAACGTTAAGGACAGACGACGTCGTCGCCATAAAATTTGACTGTCGATCGCCCGTGCGGGGCCCGCCGCAACCTCTACGGCCGGCTCGATCGAACAACCGACCCGAAAAATTAAAATTTGTAAATAAATAAGAAAAATAACATTTCAATTATTTTTTTTCGTTAAAACGGGCGTAACTCCATGAATTATTGTTCGATTTCATCTTTTCACGTGGCGCTGAAAGGCGCGCGAAGAGACGAAGAAAATGACCCCGACCTGTCCCTCGGACGCTCACCCTTATTAGCCGACGATCAGAAGCGCAAGACGGATGCGATCATACTTGCTCTAACGCATCAGATCCCATCAGAACTCCGAAGTTAAGCGTGCTTGGGCGAGAGTAGTACTAGGATGGCTGACCCCCTTGGAAGTCCTCGTGTTGCACGTTTTTTTTACTACCTATTTGATTGCACGACGAGATCATTTTTTTTACCAATCTTTCTAACCAAATATTAAGGATGGAGGACGTCGTCTCCATAAAATTTGGCTTTTGATCGCCCGCGCGGGGCCCGCCGCAACCACTACGGCCGGCTCGATCGACCAACCGACCCGAAAAATTAAAATTTGTAAATAAATAAGAAAAATAACATTTCAATTATTATTTTTCGTTTAAAACGGGCGTAACTCCGTGCATTATTGTCCGATTTCAGCTTTTCACGTGGCGCTGAAAGGCGCGCGTAGAGACGAAGAAAATGACCCCGAGCTGTCTCTCTGACGCTCACCCTTATTAGCCGACGATCAGAAATGTGTGACGGGTGCGATCATACCAGCACTA
The DNA here is from genome assembly GCA_034359265.1 of Canna indica. NCBI lineage: Eukaryota > Viridiplantae > Streptophyta > Magnoliopsida > Zingiberales > Cannaceae > Canna > Canna indica. The sequence goes on along the minus strand of CP136897.1, from coordinate 44,930,616 downwards.
AAGCACCGGATCCCATCAGAATCCGAAGTTAAGCGTGTTTGGGTGAGAGTAGTACTAGGATGGGTGACCCCCTGGGAAGTCCTCTTGTTGCACCTTTTTTTTTACTACCTATTTGAATGTACGACGAGATCATTTTTTTTACCAATCTTTCTAACCAAACGTTAACGACGGACGACGTCGTCGCCATAAAATTTGACTGTCGATCGCCCGTGCGGGGCCCGCCGCAACCTCTACGGCCGGCTCGATCGACCAACCGACCCGAAAAATTAAAATTTGTAAATAAATAAGAAAAATAACATTTCAATTATTTTTTTTCGTTTAAAACGGGCGTAACACCGTGCATTATTGTCCGATTTCAGCTTATCACGTGGCGCTTAAAGGCGCGCGTAGAGACGAAGAAAATGACCCCGAGCTGTCTCCCGGACGCTCACCCTTATTAGCCGACGATCAGAAATGTGTGACGGGTGCGATCATACCAGCACTAAAGCACCGGATCCCATCAAAATCCGAAGTTAAGCGTGCTTGGGTGAGAGTAGTACTAGGATGGGTGACCCCTTATACACGGGTCCTCGTGTTGCACCTTTTTTTTTACTACCTATTTGAATGCACGACGAGATCATTTTTTTTACCAATTTTTCTAACCAAACGTTAAGGACGGACGACGTCGTCGCCATTAAATTTGATTGTCGATCGCCCATGCGGGGCCCACCGCAACCTCTACGGCCGGCTCGATCGACCAACTGACCCGAAAAATTAAAATTTGTAAATAAATAAGAAAAATAACATTTCAATTATTTTTTTTCGTTTAAAACGGGCGTAACTCCGTGCATTATTGTCCGATTTCAACTTTTCACGTGGCGCTGAAAGGCGCGCGAAGAGACGAAGAAAATGACCCCGAGCTGTCCCTCGGACGCTCACCCTTATTAGCCGACGACCAGAACCACAAGACAGATGCGATCATACTTGCACTAACGCATCAGATCCCATCAGAACTCCGAAGTTAAGCGTGCTTGGGCGAGAGTAGTACTAGGATGGCTAACCCCCTTGGAAGTCCTCGTGTTGCACGTTTTTTTCACTACCAATTTGATTGCACAACGAGATCATTTTTTTTACCAATCTTTCTAACCAAACGTTAAGGTCGGACGACGTCGTCGCCATAAAATTTGGCTGTCTATCGCCCGCGCGGGGCCCGCCGCAACCTCTACGACCGACTCGATCGACCAACCGACCCGAAAAATTAAAATTTGTAAAAAATAAGAAAAATAACATTTCAATTATTATTTTTCGTTTAAAACGGGCGTAACTCCGTGCATTATTGTCCGATTTCAGCTTTTCACGTTGCGCTGAAAGGAGCGCGAAGAGACGAAGAAAATGACCCCCGAACTCTCCCTCGGACGCTCACCCTTATTAGCCGACGATCAGAAGCACATTACAGATGTGATCATACATGCACTAACGCATTGGATCCCATCAGAACTCCGAAATTAAGCATTCTTGGGCGAGAGTAGGACTAGGATGGGTGACCCCTTGGGAAGTCCTCGTGCTGCACCCTTTTTTTTTACTACCTATTTGAATGCACGACGAGATCATTTTTTTTACCAATCTTTCTAACCAAACGTTAAGGACGGACGACGTCGTCGCCATAAAATTTGGCTGTCGATCGCCTGTGCGGGGCCCGCCGCAACCTCTACGGCCGGCTCGATCGACCAACCGACCCGAAATATTAAAATTTGTAAATAAATAAGAAAAATAACATTTCAATTATTATTTTTCGTTTAAAACGGGCGTAACTCCGTGCATTATTGTCCGATTTCAGCTTTTCACGTGGCGCTGAAAGGCGCGCAAAGAGACGAAGAAAATGACCCCGAGCTGTCTCTTGGACGCTCACCCTTATTAGTCGACGATCAGAAGTGCGTGACTGGTGCGATCATACCAGCACTAAAGCGCCGGATCCCATCAGAACTCCGAAGTTAAGCGTGCTTGGGCGAGAGTAGTACTAGGATGGGTGACCCCCTGGGAAGTCCTCGTGTTGCACCTTTTTTTTTACTACCTATATGAATGCACGACGAGATCATTTTTTTTACCAATCTTTCTAACCAAACGTTAAGGACGGACGACGTCGTCGCCATAAAATTTGGCTGTCGATCGCCCGTGCGGGGCCCGCCGCAAACTCTACGGCCAGCTCGATCGACCAACCGACCCGAAAAATTAAAATTTGTAAATAAATAAGAAAAATAACATTTCAATTATTATTTTTCGTTTAAAACGGGCGTAACTCAGTGCATTATTGTCCGATTTTAGCTTTTCACGTGGCGCTGAAAGGCGCACGAAGAGACGAAGAAAATGACCCCGAGCTGTCCCTCGGACGCTCACCCTTATTAGCCGACGATCAGAAGTGCGTGACGGGTGCGATCATACCAGCACTAAAGCACCGGATCCTATCAGAACTCCTAAGTTAAGCGTGCTTGGGCGAGAGTAGTACTAGGATGGGTGACCCCCTGGGAAGTCCTCGTGTTGCACCTTTTTTTTACTACCTGTTTGATTGCACGACGAGATCATTTTTTTACCAATCTTTCTAACCAAACGTTAAGGACGGACGACGTCGTCGCCATAAAATTTGGCCGTCGATCGCCCGCGCGGGGCCTGCCGCAACCTCTACGGCCGACTCGATTGACCAACCAACCTGAAAAATTAAAATTTGTAAATAAATAAGAAAAATAACATTTCAATTATTATTTTTGGTTTAAAACGGGCGTAACGCCGTGCATTATTGTCTGATTTCAGCTTTTCACGTGGCACTGAAAGGCGCACGAAAAGACGAAGAAAATGACCCCGAGCTGTCTCTCGGACGCTCACCCTTATTAGCCGACGATAAGAAGTGCATGACGGGTGCGTTCATACCAGCACTATGGCACCGTATCCCATCAGAACTTCGAAGTTAAGCGTGCTTGGGCGAGAGTAGTACTAGGATGGTTGACCCCCTGGGAAGTCCTCGTGTTGCATCTTTTTTTTTACTACCTATTTGAATGCACGACGAGTTCATTTTTTTTACCAATCTTTCTAACCAAACGTTAAGGACGGACGACGTCGTCACCATAAAATTTGGCTGTCGATCGCCTGTGCGGGGCCCGCTGCAACCTCTACGGCCGGCTCGATCGACCAACCGACCCGAAAAATTAAAAATTGTAAATAAATAAGTAAAATAACATTTCAATTATTATTTTTCGTTTAAAACGGGTGTAACTCCGTGCATTATTGTCCGATTTCAGCTTTTCACATGGCGCTGAAAGGCGCGAAGAGACGAAGAAAATGACCCCGAGCTCTCCCTCGGACGCTCACCCTTATTGGCCGACGATCAAAATTGCATTACGAGTGCGATCATACCAGCACCAACGCACCGGTTCCCATCAGAACTCCGAATAAGCGTGCTTGGGCGAGAGTAGTACTAGGATGGGTGACACCTATTTGAATGCACGACGAGATCATTTTTTTTACCAATCTTTCTAAACAAACATTAAGGACGGACGATGTCGTCGCCATAAAATTTGGCTGTCGATCGCCCGTGCGGGGCTAGCCGCATCCTCTACGACCGGCTCGATCGACCAACTAACCCGGAAAATAAAAATTTGTAAATAAATAAGAAAAATAACATTTCAATTATTATTTTTTGTTTAAAACGGGCGTAACTCCGTGCATTATTGTCCGATTTCAGCTTTTCACGTGGCGCTGGAAGGCGCGCGAAGAGACGGAGAAAATGACCTCGAGCTCTCCCTCGGATGCTCACCCTTATTTGTCGACGATCAGAAGTGCGTAACGGGTGTGATCATACCAACACTGACGCACCAAATCCCGTCAGAACTCCGAAATGAAGTGTGCTTGCGCGAGAGTAGTACTAGGACAGGTGACCCCGTGGGAAGTCCTCGTGTTGCACTCCTTTTTTTTACTACCTAATTGAATGCAAGACGAGATCATTTTCTTTACCAATCTTTCTAACCAAACGTTAAGGACGGACGACGTCGTCGCCATAAAATTTGGCTGTCGATCGCCCGTGCGTGGCCCGCCGCAACCTCTACGGCCGGCTCCATCAACCAACCAACCCGAAAAATTAAAATTTGTAAGTAAATAAGAAAAATAACATTTCAATTATTATTTTTCGTTTAGAACGGGCATAACTCCGTGCATTATTGACGATTTTAGCTTTTCACGTGGCAGTGAAAGGCGCGCGAAGAGACGTAGAAAATGACCCCGAGCTCTCCCTCGGACGCTCACCCTTATTGGCCGACGATCTGAAGCGCATGACGGATGCGCTCATACATGCACTAACGCATCGGATCCCATCAGAACTCCGAAGTTAAGCGTGCTTGGGCGAGAGTAGGACTAGGATGGGTGACCCCCATGGAAGTCCTCGTGTTGCACCTTTTTTTTACTACCTATTTGATTGCACGACGAGATCATTTTTTTTACCAATCTTTCTAACCAAACGTTAAGGACGGACGACGTCATCGCCATAAAATTTGGCTCTCGATCACCTGCGCGGGGCCCGCCGCAACCTCTACGGCCGGGTCGATCGACCAACCGACCCGAAAAATTAAAGTTTGTAAATAAATAAGAAAAATAACATTTCAATTATTATTTTTCGTTTAAAACGGGCGTAACTCCGTGCATTATTGTCCGATTTCAGCTTTTCACGTGGCGCTGAAAGGTGCGCGAAGAGACGAAGAAAATGACCCCGAGCTGTCTCTCGGACGCTCACCCTTATTAGTCGACGATCAGAAGTGCGTGACTGGTGCGATCATACCAGCACTAACGACGAGATCATTTTTTTACCAATCTTTCTAACCAAACGTTAAGGACGGACGACGTCGCCGCCATAAAATTTGGCTGTCGATTGCCCGCGCGGGGCCCGCCGCAACCTCTACGACCGGCTCGATCGACCAACCGGCCCGAAAAATAAAAATTTGTAAATAAATAAGAAAAATAACATTTCAATTATTATTTTTCGTTTAAAACGGGAGTAACTCCGTGCATTATTGTCCGATTTCAGCTTTTCACGTGGCTCTGAAAGGCGCGCGAAGAGACGAAGAAAATGACCACGAGTTGTCCCTCGGTCGCTCACCCTTATTAGCCGACGATCAGAAGTGCATGACGGGTGCGATCATACCAGCACTAACGCACCGGATCCCATCAGAACTACGAAGGTAAGCATGTTTGGGCGAGAGTAGTACTAGGATGGGTGACCCCCTGGGAAGTTCTCATGTTGCACTTTTTTTTTTACTACCTATTTGATTGCACGACGAGATCATTTTTTTTACCAATCTTTCTAACCAAACGTTAAGGACGGACGACGTCGTCGCCATAAAATTTGGCTGTCGATCGCTCGCGCGGGGCCCGTCGCAACCTCCACGGCCGGCTCGATCGACCAACCGACCCGAAAAATTAAAATTTGTAAATAAAGACGAAGAAAATGACCACGAGCTGTCCCTCGGATGCTCACCCTTATTAGCCTACGATCAGAAGTGCATGACAGATGCGATCATACCCGCACTAACGCATCGGATCCCATTAGAACACCGAAGTTAAGCGTGCTTGGGCGAGAGTAGTACTAGGATGGGTGACCCCTGCGAAGTCCTTGTGTTGCACCTTTTTTTTTACTACATATTTGATTGCACAACGAGATCATTTTTTTTACCAATCTTTCTAACCAAACGTTAAGGACGGACGACGTCATCGCCATAAAATTTGGCAGTCGATCGCCCGCGCGGGGCCCGCCGCAACCTCTATGGCCTGCTCGATCGACCAACCGACCCGAAAAATTAAAATTTGTAAATAAATTAGAAAAATAACATTTCAATTATTATTTTTCGTTTAAAACGGGCGTAACTTGGTGCATTATTATCCGATTTCAGCATTTCACGTGGCGCTGAAAGGCGCGCGAAGAGACAAAGAAAATGACCACGAGCTGTCCCTCGGACGCTCACCCTTATTAGCCGACGATCAGAAGTGCATAACGGGTGCGATCATACCAGCACTAACGCACCGGATCCAATCAGAACTCCGAAGTTAAGCGTGCTTGGGAGAGAGTAGTACTAGAATGGATGACCCATTGGGAAGTCCTTGTGTTGCACATTTTTTTTTACTACCTATTTGATTGCACGACGAGATCAATTTTTTTACCAATCTTTCTAACCAAACGTTAGGGACGGACGACGTCGTCGCAATAAAATTTGGCTGTCGATCGCCCACGCGGGGCCCGCCGCAACCTCTACGGCCGGCTCGATCGACCAACCGACCCGAAAAATTAAAATTTGTAAATAAATAAGAAAATTAACATTTCAATTATTATTTTTCGTTTAAAACGGGCGTAACTCCGTGCATTATTGTCCGATTTCAGCTTTTCACGTGGCGCTGAAAGGCGCGCGAAGAGACGAAGAAAATGACCCCGAGCTGTCCCTCGGACGCTCACCCTTATTAGCCGACTATCAGAAATGCATGACGGGTGCGATCATACCAGCACTAACGCACCGGATCCCATCAGAACTCCGAAATTAAGCGTGCTTGGGCGAGAGTAGTACTAGGATGGGTGACCCCCTTGGAAGTCCTCGTGTTGCACCTTTTTTTACTACCTATTTGATTGCACGACGAGATCATTTTGTTTACGAATCTTTCTAACCAATCATTAAGGACGGACGGCGTCATCGCCATAAAATTTGGCTGTCGATCGCCCGCGCGGGGCCCGCCGCAACCTCTACGGCCGGCTCGATCGACCAATCGACCCGAAATATTAAAATTTGTAAATAAATAAGAAAAATAAGATTTCAATTATTATTTTTCGTTTAAAACGGGCGTAACTCCGTCCATTATTGTCCGATTTCAGCTTTTCACGTGGCGCTGAAAGGCGTGCGAAGAGACGAAGAAAATGACCCCCGAACTCTCCCTCGGACGCTCGCCCTTATTAGCCGACGATCAGAGGGGCATGACGGATGCGATCATACATGCACTAATGCATCGGATCCCATCAGAACTCCAAAGTTAAGCGTGCTTGGGCGAAAGTAGTACTAGGATGGGTGACCCCTTGGGAAGTCCTCGTGTTGCACCTTTTTTTTACTACCTATTTGATTGCACGACGAGATCATTTTTTTTACCAATCTTTCTAACCAAACGCTAAGGACGGACGACGTCATCGCCATAAAATTTGGCTCTCGATCACCTGCGCGGGGCCCGCCGCAACTTCTACGGCCAGCGCGATCGACCAACCGGCCCGAAAAATTAAAATTTGTAAATAAATAAGAAAAATAACATTTCATTTATTACTTCTCGTTTAAAACGGTCGTAACTCCGTGCATTATTGTCCGATTTCAGCTTTTCACGTGGCGCTGAAAGGCGCGCAAAGAGACGAAGAAAATGACCCCCAAACTCTCCCTCGGACGCTCAACCTTATTAGCCGACGATCAGAAGCACATTACGGATGCGATCATACATGCACTAACGCATTGGATCCCATCAGAACTACGAAATTAAGCGTGCTTGGGCGAGAGTAGGACTAGGATGGGTGAACCCCTGGGAAATCCTCGTGCTGCACCCTTTTTTTTTACTACCTATTTGAATGCACGACGAGATCATTTTTTTTACCAATCTTTCTAACCAAACGTTAAGGACAGACGACGTTGTCGCCATAAAATTTGGCTGTCGATCGCCCGTGCGGGGCCCGCCGCAACCTCTACGGCCGGATCGATCGACCAATCGAGCCGAAAAATTAAAATTTGTAAATAAATAAGAAAAATAATATTTCAATTATTATTTTTCGTTTAAAACGGGCGTAACTCCGTGCATTATTTTCCGGTTTCAGGTTTTCACGTGGCGCTCAAAGGCGCGCGAAGAGACGAAGAAAATGACCCCCAAACTCTCCCTCGGACGCTCACCCTTATTAGCCGACGATCAGAAGCACATTACGGATGCGATCATACATGCACTAACGCATTGGATCCCATCAGAACTACGAAGGTAAGCATGTTTGGGCGAGAGTAGTACTAGGATGGGTGACCCCCTGGGAAGTTCTCATGTTGCACTTTTTTTTTTATTACCTATTTGATTGCACGACGAGATCATTTTTTTTACCAATCTTTCTAACCAAACGTTAAGGACGGACGACGTCGTCGCCATAAAATTTGGCTGTCGATCGCTCGCGCGGGGCCCATCGCAACCTCCACGGCCGGCTCGATCGACCAACCGACCCGAAAAATTAAAATTTGTAAATAAAGACGAAGAAAATGACCACGAGCTGTCCCTCGGATGCTCACCCTTATTAGCCTACGATCAGAAGTGCATGACAGATGCGATCATACCCGCACTAACGCATCGGATCCCATTAGAACACCGAAGTTAAGCGTGCTTGGGCGAGAGTAGTACTAGGATGGGTGACCCCTGCGAAGTCCTTGTGTTGCACCTTTTTTTTTACTACATATTTGATTGCACAACGAGATCATTTTTTTTACCAATCTTTCTAACCAAACGTTAAGGACGGACGATGTCATCGCCATAAAATTTGGCAGTCGATCGCCCGCGCGGGGCCCGCCGCAACCTCTATGGCCTGCTCGATCGACCAACCGACCCGAAAAATTAAAATTTGTAAATAAATAAGAAAAATAACATTTCAATTATTATTTTTCGTTTAAAACGGGCGTAACTTGGTGCATTATTATCCGATTTCAGCATTTCACGTGGCGCTGAAAGGCGCGCGAAGAGACAAAGAAAATGACCACGAGCTGTCCCTCGGACGCTCACCCTTATTAGCCGACGATCAGAAGTGCATAACGGGTGCGATCATACCAGCACTAACGCACCGGATCCAATCAGAACTCCGAAGTTAAGCGTGCTTGGGAGAGAGTAGTACTAGAATGGATGACCCATTGGGAAGTCCTTGTGTTGCACATTTTTTTTTACTACCTATTTGATTGCACGACGAGATCAATTTTTTTACCAATCTTTCTAACCAAACGTTAGGGACGGACGACGTCGTCGTAATAAAATTTGGCTGTCGATCGCCCACGCGGGGCCCGCCGCAACCTCTACGGCCGGCTCGATCGACCAACCGACCCGAAAAATTAAAATTTGTAAATAAATAAGAAAATTAACATTTCAATTATTATTTTTCGTTTAAAACGGGCGTAACTCCGTGCATTATTGTCCGATTTCAGCTTTTCACGTGGCGCTGAAAGGCGCGCGAAGAGACGAAGAAAATGACCCCGAGCTGTCCCTCGGACGCTCACCCTTATTAGCCGACTATCAGAAATGCATGACGGGTGCGATCATACCAGCACTAACGCACCGGATCCCATCAGAACTCCGAAATTAAGCGTGCTTGGGCGAGAGTAGTACTAGGATGGGTGACCCCCTTGGAAGTCCTCGTGTTGCACCTTTTTTTACTACCTATTTGATTGCACGACGAGATCATTTTGTTTACGAATCTTTCTAACCAATCATTAAGGACGGACGGCGTCATCGCCATAAAATTTGGCTGTCGATCGCCCGCGCGGGGCCCGCCGCAACCTCTACGGCCGGCTCGATCGACCAATCGACCCGAAATATTAAAATTTGTAAATAAATAAGAAAAATAAGATTTCAATTATTATTTTTCGTTTAAAACGGGCGTAACTCCGTCCATTATTGTCCGATTTCAGCTTTTCACGTGGCGCTGAAAGGCGTGCGAAGAGACGAAGAAAATGACCCCCGAACTCTCCCTCGGACGCTCGCCCTTATTAGCCGACGATCAGAGGGGCATGACGGATGCGATCATACATGCACTAATGCATCGGATCCCATCAGAACTCCAAAGTTAAGCGTGCTTGGGCGAAAGTAGTACTAGGATGGGTGACCCCTTGGGAAGTCCTCGTGTTGCACCTTTTTTTTACTACCTATTTGATTGCACGACGAGATCATTTTTTTTACCAATCTTTCTAACCAAACGCTAAGGAAGGACGACGTCATCGCCATAAAATTTGGCTCTCGATCACCTGCGCGGGGCCCGCCGCAACTTCTACGGCCAGCGCGATCGACCAACCGGCCCGAAAAATTAAAATTTGTAAATAAATAAGAAAAATAACATTTCATTTATTACTTCTCGTTTAAAACGGTCGTAACTCCGTGCATTATTGTCCGATTTCAGCTTTTCACGTGGCGCTGAAAGGCGCGCAAAGAGACGAAGAAAATGACCCCCAAACTCTCCCTCGGACGCTCAACCTTATTAGCCGACGATCAGAAGCACATTACGGATGCGATCATACATGCACTAACGCATTGGATCCCATCAGAACTACGAAATTAAGCGTGCTTGGGCGAGAGTAGGACTAGGATGGGTGAACCCCTGGGAAATCCTCGTGCTGCACCCTTTTTTTTTACTACCTATTTGAATGCACGACGAGATCATTTTTTTTACCAATCTTTCTAACCAAACGTTAAGGACAGACGACGTTGTCGCCATAAAATTTGGCTGTCGATCGCCCGTGCGGGGCCCGCCGCAACCTCTACGGCCGGATCGATCGACCAATCGAGCCGAAAAATTAAAATTTGTAAATAAATAAGAAAAATAATATTTCAATTATTATTTTTCGTTTAAAACGGGCGTAACTCCGTGCATTATTTTCCGGTTTCAGGTTTTCACGTGGCGCTCAAAGGCGCGCGAAGAGACGAAGAAAATGACCCCCAAACTCTCCCTCGGACGCTCACCCTTATTAGCCGACGATCAGAAGCACATTACGGATGCGATCATACATGCACTAACGCATTGGATCCCATCAGAACTACGAAGGTAAGCATGTTTGGGCGAGAGTAGTACTAGGATGGGTGACCCCCTGGGAAGTTCTCATGTTGCACTTTTTTTTTTATTACCTATTTGATTGCACGACGAGATCATTTTTTTTACCAATCTTTCTAACCAAACGTTAAGGACGGACGACGTCGTCGCCATAAAATTTGTCTGTCGATCGCTCGCGCGGGGCCCGTCGCAACCTCCACGGCCGGCTCGATCGACCAACCGACCCGAAAAATTAAAATTTGTAAATAAAGACGAAGAAAATGACCACGAGCTGTCCCTCGGATGCTCACCCTTATTAGCCTACGATCAGAAGTGCATGACAGATGCGATCATACCCGCACTAACGCATCGGATCCCATTAGAACACCGAAGTTAAGCGTGCTTGGGCGAGAGTAGTACTAGGATGGGTGACCCCTGCGAAGTCCTTGTGTTGCACCTTTTTTTTTACTACATATTTGATTGCACAACGAGATCATTTTTTTTACCAATCTTTCTAACCAAACGTTAAGGACGGACGACGTCATCGCCATAAAATTTGGCAGTCGATCGCCCGCGCGGGGCCCGCCGCAACCTCTATGGCCTGCTCGATCGACCAACCGACCCGAAAAATTAAAATTTGTAAATAAATTAGAAAAATAACATTTCAATTATTATTTTTCGTTTAAAACGGGCGTAACTTGGTGCATTATTATCCGATTTCAGCATTTCACGTGGCGCTGAAAGGCGCGCGAAGAGACAAAGAAAATGACCACGAGCTGTCCCTCGGACGCTCACCCTTATTAGCCGACGATCAGAAGTGCATAACGGGTGCGATCATACCAGCACTAACGCACCGGATCCAATCAGAACTCCGAAGTTAAGCGTGCTTGGGAGAGAGTAGTACTAGAATGGATGACCCATTGGGAAGTCCTTGTGTTGCACATTTTTTTTTACTACCTATTTGATTGCACGACGAGATCAATTTTTTTACCAATCTTTCTAACCAAACGTTAGGGACGGACGACGTCGTCGCAATAAAATTTGGCTGTCGATCGCCCACGCGGGGCCCGCCGCAACCTCTACGGCCGGCTCGATCGACCAACCGACCCGAAAAATTAAAATTTGTAAATAAATAAGAAAATTAACATTTCAATTATTATTTTTCGTTTAAAACGGGCGTAACTCCGTGCATTATTGTCCGATTTCAGCTTTTCACGTGGCGCTGAAAGGCGCGCGAAGAGACGAAGAAAATGACCCCGAGCTGTCCCTCGGACGCTCACCCTTATTAGCCGACTATCAGAAATGCATGACGGGTGCGATCATACCAGCACTAACGCACCGGATCCCATCAGAACTCCGAAATTAAGCGTGCTTGGGCGAGAGTAGTACTAGGATGGGTGACCCCCTTGGAAGTCCTCGTGTTGCACCTTTTTTTACTACCTATTTGATTGCACGACGAGATCATTTTGTTTACGAATCTTTCTAACCAATCATTAAGGACGGACGGCGTCATCGCCATAAAATTTGGCTGTCGATCGCCCGCGCGGGGCCCGCCGCAACCTCTACGGCCGGCTCGATCGACCAATCGACCCGAAATATTAAAATTTGTAAATAAATAAGAAAAATAAGATTTCAATTATTATTTTTCGTTTAAAACGGGCGTAACTCCGTCCATTATTGTCCGATTTCAGCTTTTCACGTGGCGCTGAAAGGCGTGCGAAGAGACGAAGAAAATGACCCCCGAACTCTCCCTCGGACGCTCGCCCTTATTAGCCGACGATCAGAGGGGCATGACGGATGCGATCATACATGCACTAATGCATCGGATCCCATCAGAACTCCAAAGTTAAGCGTGCTTGGGCGAAAGTAGTACTAGGATGGGTGACCCCTTGGGAAGTCCTCGTGTTGCACCTTTTTTTTACTACCTATTTGATTGCACGACGAGATCATTTTTTTTACCAATCTTTCTAACCAAACGCTAAGGAAGGACGACGTCATCGCCATAAAATTTGGCTCTCGATCACCTGCGCGGGGCCCGCCGCAACTTCTACGGCCAGCGCGATCGACCAACCGGCCCGAAAAATTAAAATTTGTAAATAAATAAGAAAAATAACATTTCATTTATTACTTCTCGTTTAAAACGGTCGTAACTCCGTGCATTATTGTCCGATTTCAGCTTTTCACGTGGCGCTGAAAGGCGCGCAAAGAGACGAAGAAAATGACCCCCAAACTCTCCCTCGGACGCTCAACCTTATTAGCCGACGATCAGAAGCACATTACGGATGCGATCATACATGCACTAACGCATTGGATCCCATCAGAACTACGAAATTAAGCGTGCTTGGGCGAGAGTAGGACTAGGATGGGTGAACCCCTGGGAAATCCTCGTGCTGCACCCTTTTTTTTTACTACCTATTTGAATGCACGACGAGATCATTTTTTTTACCAATCTTTCTAACCAAACGTTAAGGACAGACGACGTTGTCGCCATAAAATTTGGCTGTCGATCGCCCGTGCGGGGCCCGCCGCAACCTCTACGGCCGGATCGATCGACCAATCGAGCCGAAAAATTAAAATTTGTAAATAAATAAGAAAAATAATATTTCAATTATTATTTTTCGTTTAAAACGGGCGTAACTCCGTGCATTATTTTCCGGTTTCAGGTTTTCACGTGGCGCTCAAAGGCGCGCGAAGAGACGAAGAAAATGACCCCCAAACTCTCCCTCGGACGCTCACCCTTATTAGCCGACGATCAGAAGCACATTACGGATGCGATCATACATGCACTAACGCATTGGATCCCATCAGAACTACGAAGGTAAGCATGTTTGGGCGAGAGTAGTACTAGGATGGGTGACCCCCTGGGAAGTTCTCATGTTGCACTTTTTTTTTTATTACCTATTTGATTGCACGACGAGATCATTTTTTTTACCAATCTTTCTAACCAAACGTTAAGGACGGACGACGTCGTCGCCATAAAATTTGGCTGTCGATCGCTCGCGCGGGGCCCGTCGCAACCTCCACGGCCGGCTCGATCGACCAACCGACCCGAAAAATTAAAATTTGTAAATAAAGACGAAGAAAATGACCACGAGCTGTCCCTCGGATGCTCACCCTTATTAGCCTACGATCAGAAGTGCATGACAGATGCGATCATACCCGCACTAACGCATCGGATCCCATTAGAACACCGAAGTTAAGCGTGCTTGGGCGAGAGTAGTACTAGGATGGGTGACCCCTGCGAAGTCCTTGTGTTGCACCTTTTTTTTTACTACATATTTGATTGCACAACGAGATCATTTTTTTTACCAATCTTTCTAACCAAACGTTAAGGACGGACGACGTCATCGCCATAAAATTTGGCAGTCGATCGCCCGCGCGGGGCCCGCCGCAACCTCTATGGCCTGCTCGATCGACCAACCGACCCGAAAAATTAAAATTTGTAAATAAATTAGAAAAATAACATTTCAATTATTATTTTTCGTTTAAAACGGGCGTAACTTGGTGCATTATTATCCGATTTCAGCATTTCACGTGGCGCTGAAAGGCGCGCGAAGAGACAAAGAAAATGACCACGAGCTGTCCCTCGGACGCTCACCCTTATTAGCCGACGATCAGAAGTGCATAACGGGTGCGATCATACCAGCACTAACGCACCGGATCCAATCAGAACTCCGAAGTTAAGCGTGCTTGGGAGAGAGTAGTACTAGAATGGATGACCCATTGGGAAGTCCTTGTGTTGCACATTTTTTTTTACTACCTATTTGATTGCACGACGAGATCAATTTTTTTACCAATCTTTCTAACCAAACGTTAGGGACGGACGACGTCGTCGCAATAAAATTTGGCTGTCGATCGCCCACGCGGGGCCCGCCGCAACCTCTACGGCCGGCTCGATCGACCAACCGACCCGAAAAATTAAAATTTGTAAATAAATAAGAAAATTAACATTTCAATTATTATTTTTCGTTTAAAACGGGCGTAACTCCGTGCATTATTGTCCGATTTCAGCTTTTCACGTGGCGCTGAAAGGCGCGCGAAGAGACGAAGAAAATGACCCCGAGCTGTCCCTCGGACGCTCACCCTTATTAGCCGACTATCAGAAATGCATGACGGGTGCGATCATACCAGCACTAACGCACCGGATCCCATCAGAACTCCGAAATTAAGCGTGCTTGGGCGAGAGTAGTACTAGGATGGGTGACCCCCTTGGAAGTCCTCGTGTTGCACCTTTTTTTACTACCTATTTGATTGCACGACGAGATCATTTTGTTTACGAATCTTTCTAACCAATCATTAAGGACGGACGACGTCATCGCCATAAAATTTGGCTGTCGATCGCCCGCGCGGGGCCCGCCGCAACCTCTACGGCCGGCTCGATCGACCAATCGACCCGAAATATTAAAATTTGTAAATAAATAAGAAAAATAAGATTTCAATTATTATTTTTCGTTTAAAACGGGCGTAACTCCGTCCATTATTGTCCGATTTCAGCTTTTCACGTGGCGCTGAAAGGCGTGCGAAGAGACGAAGAAAATGACCCCCGAACTCTCCCTCGGACGCTCGCCCTTATTAGCCGACGATCAGAGGGGCATGACGGATGCGATCATACATGCACTAATGCATCGGATCCCATCAGAACTCCAAAGTTAAGCGTGCTTGGTCGAAAGTAGTACTAGGATGGGTGACCCCTTGGGAAGTCCTCGTGTTGCACCTTTTTTTTACTACCTATTTGATTGCACGACGAGATCATTTTTTTTACCAATCTTTCTAACCAAACGCTAAGGACGGACGACGTCATCGCCATAAAATTTGGCTCTCGATCACCTGCGCGGGGCCCGCCGCAACTTCTACGGCCAGCGCGATCAACCAACCGGCCCGAAAAATTAAAATTTGTAAATAAATAAGAAAAATAACATTTCATTTATTACTTCTCGTTTAAAACGGTCGTAACTCCGTGCATTATTGTCTGATTTCAGCTTTTCACGTGGCGCTGAAAGGCGCGCAAAGAGACGAAGAAAATGACCCCCAAACTCTCCCTCGGACGCTCAACCTTATTAGCCGACGATCAGAAGCACATTACGGATGCGATCATACATGCACTAACGCATTGGATCCCATCAGAACTACGAAATTAAGCGTGCTTGGGCGAGAGTAGGACTAGGATGGGTGAACCCCTGGGAAATCCTCGTGCTGCACCCTTTTTTTTTACTACCTATTTGAATGCACGACGAGATCATTTTTTTTACCAATCTTTCTAACCAAACGTTAAGGACAGACGACGTTGTCGCCATAAAATTTGGCTGTCGATCGCCCGTGCGGGGCCCGCCGCAACCTCTACGGCCGGATCGATCGACCAATCGAGCCGAAAAATTAAAATTTGTAAATAAATAAGAAAAATAATATTTCAATTATTATTTTTCGTTTAAAACGGGCGTAACTCCGTGCATTATTGTCCGGTTTCAGGTTTTCACGTGGCGCTCAAAGGCGCGCGAAGAGACGAAGAAAATGACCCCCAAACTCTCCCTCGGACGCTCACCCTTATTAGCCGACGATCAGAAGCACATTACGGATGCGATCATACATGCACTAACGCATTGGATCCCATCAGAACTACGAAGGTAAGCATGTTTGGGCGAGAGTAGTACTAGGATGGGTGACCCCCTGGGAAGTTCTCATGTTGCACTTTTTTTTTTACTACCTATTTGATTGCACGACGAGATCATTTTTTTTACCAATCTTTCTAACCAAACGTTAAGGACGGACGACGTCGTCGCCATAAAATTTGGCTGTCGATCGCTCGCGCGGGGCCCGTCGCAACCTCCACGGCCGGCTCGATCGACCAACCGACCCGAAAAATTAAAATTTGTAAATAAAGACGAAGAAAATGACCACGAGCTGTCCCTCGGATGCTCACCCTTATTAGCCTACGATCAGAAGTGCATGACAGATGCGATCATACCCGCACTAACGCATCGGATCCCATTAGAACACCGAAGTTAAGCGTGCTTGGGCGAGAGTAGTACTAGGATGGGTGATCCCTGCGAAGTCCTTGTGTTGCACCTTTTTTTTTACTACATATTTGATTGCACAACGAGATCATTTTTTTTACCAATCTTTCTAACCAAACGTTAAGGACGGACGACGTCATCGCCATAAAATTTGGCAGTCGATCGCCCGCGCGGGGCCCGCCGCAACCTCTATGGCCTGCTCGATCGACCAACCGACCCGAAAAATTAAAATTTGTAAATAAATAAGAAAAATAACATTTCAATTATTATTTTTCGTTTAAAACGGGCGTAACTTGGTGCATTATTATCCGATTTCAGCATTTCACGTGGCGCTGAAAGGCGCGCGAAGAGACAAAGAAAATGACCACGAGCTGTCCCTCGGACGCTCACCCTTATTAGCCGACGATCAGAAGTGCATAACGGGTGCGATCATACCAGCACTAACGCACCGGATCCAATCAGAACTCCGAAGTTAAGCGTGCTTGGGAGAGAGTAGTACTAGAATGGATGACCCATTGGGAAGTCCTTGTGTTGCACATTTTTTTTTACTACCTATTTGATTGCACGACGAGATCAATTTTTTTACCAATCTTTCTAACCAAACGTTAGGGACGGACGACGTCGTCGCAATAAAATTTGGCTGTCGATCGCCCGCGCGGGGCCCGCCGCAACCTCTACGGCCGGCTCGATCGACCAACCGACCCGAAAAATTAAAATTTGTAAATAAATAAGAAAATTAACATTTCAATTATTATTTTTCGTTTAAAACGGGCGTAACTCCGTGCATTATTGTCCGATTTCAGCTTTTCACGTGGCGCTGAAAGGCGCGCGAAGAGACGAAGAAAATGACCCCGAGCTGTCCCTCGGACGCTCACCCTTATTAGCCGACTATCAGAAATGCATGACGGGTGCGATCATACCAGCACTAACGCACCGGATCCCATCAGAACTCCGAAATTAAGCGTGCTTGGGCGAGAGTAGTACTAGGATGGGTGACCCCCTTGGAAGTCCTCGTGTTGCACCTTTTTTTACTACCTATTTGATTGCACGACGAGATCATTTTGTTTACGAATCTTTCTAACCAATCATTAAGGACGGACGGCGTCATCGCCATAAAATTTGGCTGTCGATCGCCCGCGCGGGGCCCGCCGCAACCTCTACGGCCGGCTCGATCGACCAATCGACCCGAAATATTAAAATTTGTAAATAAATAAGAAAAATAAGATTTCAATTATTATTTTTCGTTTAAAACGGGCGTAACTCCGTCCATTATTGTCCGATTTCAGCTTTTCACGTGGCGCTGAAAGGCGTGCGAAGAGACGAAGAAAATGACCCCCGAACTCTCCCTCGGACGCTCGCCCTTATTAGCCGACGATCAGAGGGGCATGACGGATGCGATCATACATGCACTAATGCATCGGATCCCATCAGAACTCCAAAGTTAAGCGTGCTTGGGCGAAAGTAGTACTAGGATGGGTGACCCCTTGGGAAGTCCTCATGTTGCACCTTTTTTTTACTACCTATTTGATTGCACGACGAGATCATTTTTTTTACCAATCTTTCTAACCAAACGCTAAGGACGGACGACGTCATCGCCATAAAATTTGGCTCTCGATCACCTGCGCGGGGCCCGCCGCAACTTCTACGGCCAGCGCGATCGACCAACCGGCCCGAAAAATTAAAATTTGTAAATAAATAAGAAAAATAACATTTCATTTATTACTTCTCGTTTAAAACGGTCGTAACTCCGTGCATTATTGTCCGATTTCAGCTTTTCACGTGGCGCTGAAAGGCGCGCAAAGAGACGAAGAAAATGACCCCCAAACTCTCCCTCGGACGCTCAACCTTATTAGCCGACGATCAGAAGCACATTACGGATGCGATCATACATGCACTAACGCATTGGATCCCATCAGAACTACGAAATTAAGCGTGCTTGGGCGAGAGTAGGACTAGGATGGGTGAACCCCTGGGAAATCCTCGTGCTGCACCCTTTTTTTTTACTACCTATTTGAATGCACGACGAGATCATTTTTTTTACCAATCTTTCTAACCAAACGTTAAGGACAGACGACGTTGTCGCCATAAAATTTGGCTGTCGATCGCCCGTGCGGGGCCCGCCGCAACCTCTACGGCCGGATCGATCGACCAATCGAGCCGAAAAATTAAAATTTGTAAATAAATAAGAAAAATAATATTTCAATTATTATTTTTCGTTTAAAACGGGCGTAACTCCGTGCATTATTGTCCGGTTTCAGGTTTTCACGTGGCGCTCAAAGGTGCGCGAAGAGACGAAGAAAATGACCCCCAAACTCTCCCTCGGACGCTCACCCTTATTAGCCGACGATCAGAAGCACATTACGGATGCGATCATACATGCACTAACGCATTGGATCCCATCAGAACTACGAAATTAAGCGTGCTTGGGCGAGAGTAGGACTAGGATGGGTGAACCCCTGGGAAATCCTCGTGCTGCACCCTTTTTTTTACTACCTATTTGAATGCACGACGAGATCATTTCTTTTACCAATCTTTCTAACCAAACGTTAAGGACAGACGACTTTGTCGCCATAAAATTTGGCTGTCGATCACCCGCGCGGGGCCCGCCGCAACCTCAACGGCCGGCTCGATCGACCAACCGACCCGAAAAATTACAATTTGTAAATAAATAAGAAAAATAACATTTCAATTATTATTTTTCGTTTAAAACGGGCGTAACTCCGTGCATTATTGTCCGATACCAGCTTTTCACATGGCGCTGAAAGGCGCGCGAAGAGACGAAGAAAATGACCCCGAGCTGTCCCTCGGACGCTCACCCTTATTAGCCGACTATCAGAAGTGCGTGACTGGTGCGATCATACCAGCACTAAAGCACCGGATCCCATCAGAGCTCTGAAGTTAAGCGTGCTTGGGCAAGAGTAGTACTAGGATGGGTGACCCCCTGAGAAGTCCTCGTGTTGCACCTTTTTTTTTACTACCTTTTTGACTGCACCACAAGATCATTTTTTTTACCAATCTTTCTAACCAAACGTTAAGAACGGACGACGTCGTCGCCATAAAATTTGGCTGTCGATCGCCCGCGCGGGGCCTGCGCAACCTCTACGGCCGGCTCGATCGACCAACCGACCCGAAAAATTAAAACTTCTAAATAAATAAGAAAAATAACATTTCAATTATTATTTTTCGTTTAAAACGGGTGTAACTCCGTGCATTATTGTCCGATTTTAGCTTTTCACACGGCGCTGAAAGGCGCGCGAAGAGACGAAGAAAATGACCCCCGTACTCTCCCTCAGACGCTCACCCTTATTAGCCGACGATCAGAAGCGCATGACGGATGCGATCATACATGCACTAACGCATCGGATCCCATCAGAACTCCGAAGTTAAGCGTGCTTCGGCGAGAGTAGTACTAGGATGGGTGACCCCCTAGGAAGTCCTCATGTTGCACCTTTTTTTTACTACCTATTTGATTGCACGACGAGATCATTTTTTTTACCAATCTTTCTAAGCAAACGTTAAGGACGGACAACGTCGTGGACATAAAATTTGGCTGTTGATCGCCTACGCGGGGCCCGCCGCAACCTCTACGGCCGGCTCGATCGACCAACCGAGCCGAAAAATTAAAATTTGTAAATAAATAAGAAAAATAACATTTCAATTATTATTTTTCGTTTAAAACGGGCGTAACTCCGTGCATTATTGTCCGATTTCAGCTTTTCACGTGGCGCTGAAAGGCGCGCGAAGAGACGAAGAAAATGACCCCCGTACTCTCCCTCGGACGCTCACCCTTATTAGCCGACGATCAGAAGCGCATGATGGATGCGATCATACATGCACTAACGCATCGGATCCCATCAGACCTCCGAAGTTAAGCGTGCTTGGGCGAGAGTAGTACTAGGATGGGTGACCCCTTGGGAAGTCCTCGTGTTGCACCTTTTTTTTACTATCTATTTGATTGCACGACGAGATCATTTTTTTTACCAATCTTTCTAACCAAACGTTAAGGACGGAAGACGTCGTCGCCATAAAATTTGGCTGTCGATCGCCCGTGCGGGGCCCGCCACAACCTCTACGGCCGGCTCGATCGACCAACCGACCCGAAAAATTAAAATTTGTAAATAAATAAGAAAAATAACATTTCAATAATTATTTTTCGTTTAAAACGGGCGTAACTCCGTGCATTATTGTCCGATTTTAGATTTTCACGTGGCGCTGAAATGCGCGCGAAAAGACGAAGAAAATGACCCCGAGCTGTCCCTCGGACGATCACCCTTATTAGCCGACGATCAGAAGTGCATGACGTGTGCGATCATACCAGCACTAACGCACCGGATCCCATCAGAACTTCGAAGTTTAGTGTGCTTGGGCGAGAGTAGTACTAGGATGGGTGACCCCCTGGGAGGTCCTCGTGTTGTACCTTTTTTTTTACTACCTATTTGATTGCACGACGAGATCATTTTTTTTACCAATCTTTCTAACCAAACGTTAAGGACGGACGACGTCGTCGCCATAAAATTTGGCTGTCCATCGCCCGTGCGGGGCCCGCCGCAACCTCTACGGCCGGCTCGATCGACCAACCGACCCGAAAAATTAAAATTTGTAAATAAAAAATAATAATAACATTTCAATTATTATTTTTCGTTTAAAACGGGCGTAACTCCGTGCATTATTGTCCGATTTCAGCTTTTCACGTGGCGCTGAAAGGCGCGCGAAGAGACGAAGAAAATGACCCCCGTACTCTCCCTCGGACGCTCGCCCTTATTAGACGACGATCAGAAGCGCATGATGGATACGATCATACATGCACTAACGCATCGGATCCCATCAGACCTCCAAAGTTAAGCGTGCTTGGGTGAGAGTAGTACTAGGATGGGTGACCCCTTGGGAAGTCCTCGTGTTGCACCTTTTTTTTACTACCTATTTGATTGCACGACGAGATCATTTTTTTTACCAATCTTTCTAACCAAACGTTAAGGACGGACGACGTCGTCGCCATAAAATTTGGCTGTCGATCGCCCGTGCGGGGCCCGCCACAACCTCTACTGCCGGCTCGATCGACCAACTGACCCAAAAAATTAAAATTTGTAAATAAATAAGAAAAATAACATTTCAATAATTATTTTTCGTTTAAAACGAGCGTAACTCCGTGCATTATTGTCCGATTTCAGCTTTTCACGTGGCGCTGAAATGCGCGCGAAGAGACGAAGAAAATGACCCCGAGCTGTCCCTCGGACGCTCACCCTTATTAGCCGACGATCAGAAGTGCATGACGAGTGCGATCATACCAGCACTAACACATCGGATCCCATTAGAACTCCAAAGTTAAGCGTGCTTGGGCGAGAGTAGTATTAGGATGGTTGACCCCTTGGGAAGTTCTCGTGTTGCACCCTTTTTTTTACTACCTATTTGATTGCACGACGAGATCCTTTTTTTTACCAATCTTTCTAACCAAACGTTAAGGACGGACGACGTCGTCGCCATAAAATTTGGCTGTCGATCACCCGCGCGGGGCCCGCCGCAACCTCTACGGCCGGCTCGATCGACCAACCGACCCGAAAAATTAAAATTTGTAAATAAATAAGAAAAATAACATTTCAATTATTATTTTTCGTTTAAAACGGGCGTAACTCCGTAAATTATTGTCCGATTTCAGCTTTTCACGTGGCGCTGAAAGGTGTGCGAAGAGACGAAGAAAATGACCACGAGTTGTCCCTCGGAGGCTCACCCTTATTAGCCGACGATCAGAAGTGCATAACGGGTGCGATTATACCAGCACTAACGCATCGGATACCATTAGAACTTTGAAGTTAAGCGTGCTTGGGCGAGAGTTGTACTAGGATGGGTGACCCCCTGGGAAATCCTCGTGTTGTACCTTTTTTTTACTACCTATTGGATTGCACGACGAGATCATTTTTTTACCAATCTTTCTAACCAAATGGTAAGGACGGACGACGTCGTCGCCATAAAATTTGGCTGTCGATCGCCCGCGCGGGGCCCGCCGCAACCTCTACGGTCGGCTCGATCGACCAACCGACCCGAAAAATTAAAATTTGTAAATAAATAAGAAAAATAACATTTCAATTTTTATTTTTCATGTAAAACGGGAATAACTCCGTGCATTATTGTCTGATTTCAGCTTTTCACGTGGCGCTTAAAGGCGCGCGAAGAGACGAAAAAAATTACCCCGAGCTGTCCCTCGGATGCTCACCCTTATTAGCCGACAATCAGAAGTTCATAACGGGGGCCATCATAATAGCACTAACGCACCAGATCCCATTAGAACTTCGAAGTTAAGCGTGCACGGGCGAGAGTAGTATTAGGCTGGGTGACCCCTTGGGAAGTTTTCGTGTTGCACCCTTTTTTTTACTATCTATCTAATTGCACGACGAGATCATTTTTTTTACCAATCTTTCTAACCAAACGTTATGGACGGACGACGTCGTCGCCATAAAATTTGGCTATCGATCGGCCGTGCGGGGCCCGCCGCAACCTCTACGGCCGGCTCGATCGACCAACCGAACCGAAAAATTAAAATTTGTAAATAAATAAGAAAAATAATATTTCAATTATTATTTTTCGTTAAAAACGGGCGTAACTCCGTGCATTATTGTCCGATTTCAGCTTTTCACGTGGCGCTAAAAGGCGCGCGAAGAGACGAAGAAAATGACCACGAGCTGTCCCTCGGACGCTCACGCTTATTAGCCGACAATCAGAAGTGCATAACGGGTGCGATTATACCAGCACTAATTCACCGGATACCATCAGAACTTCGAAGTTAAGCCTGCTTGGGCGAGAGTAGTATTAGGATGGGTGAACCCCTGGGAAGTCCTCGTATTGTACCTTTTTTTTTTACTACCTATTTGATTGCACGACGAGATCATTTTTTTTACCAATCTTTCTAACCAAACGTTAAGGACGGACGACGTCGTCGCCATAAAATTTGGCCGACGATCGCCCGCGCGGGGCCCGCCGCAACCTCTACGGCCGGCTCGATCGACCAACCGACCCGAAAAATTAAAATTTGTAAATAAATAAGAAAAATAACATTTCAATTATTATTTTTGCGTTTAAAACGGGCGCAACTCCGTGCATTATTGTCCGATTTCAGCTTTTCACGTGGCGCTGAAAGGCGCGCGAAGAGACGAAGAAAATGACCACGAGCTGTCCCTCGGACGCTCACCCTTATTAGCCGACGATCAGAAGTGCATGACGAGTGCGATCATACCAGCACTAACACATCGGATCCCATTAGAACTCCAAAGTTAAGCGTGCTTGGGCGAGAGTAGTATTAGGATGGTTGACCCCTTGGGAAGTTCTCGTGTTGCACCCTTTTTTTTACTACCTATTTGATTGCACGACGAGATCATTTTTTTTACCAATCTTTCTAACCAAACGTTAAGGACGGACGACGTCGTCGCCATAAAATTTGGCTGTCGATCACCCGCGCGGGGCCCGCCGCAACCTCTACGGCCGGCTCGATCGACCAACCGACCCGAAAAATTAAAATTTGTAAATAAATAAGAAAAATAACATTTCAATTATTATTTTTCGTTTAAAACGGGCGTAACTCCGTGCATTATTGTCCGATTTCAGCTTTTCACGTGGCGCTGAAAGGCGCGCGAAGAGACGAAGAAAATGACCACGAGCTGTCCCTCGGACGCTCACGCTTATTAGCCGACAATCAGAAGTGCATAACGGGTGCGATTATACCAGCACTAATTCACCGGATACCATCAGAACTTCGAAGTTAAGCCTGCTTGGGCGAGAGTAGTATTAGGATGGGTGAACCCCTGGGAAGTCCTCGTATTGTACCTTTTTTTTTTACTACCTATTTGATTGCACGACGAGATCATTTTTTTTACCAATCTTTCTAACCAAACGTTAAGGACGGACGACGTCGTCGCCATAAAATTTGGCTGTCGATCGCCCGCGCGGGGCCCACCGCAACCTCTACGGCCGGCTCGATCGACCAACCGACCCGAAAAATTAAAATTTGTAAATAAATAAGAAAAATAACATTTCAATTATTATTTTTGCGTTTAAAACGGGCGCAACTCCGTGCATTATTGTCCGATTTCAGCTTTTCACGTGGCGCTGAAAGGCGCGCGAAGAGTCGAAGAAAATGACAACGAGCTGTCCCTCGGACGCTCACCCTTATTAGCCGACGATCAGAAGTGCATAACGGGTGCGATTATACCAGCACTAATTCACCGGATACCATCAGAACTTCGAAGTTAAGCCTGCTTGGGCGAGAGTAGTATTAGGATGGGTGAACCCCTGGGAAGTCCTCGTATTGTACCTTTTTTTTTTACTACCTATTTGATTGCACGACGAGATCATTTTTTTTACCAATCTTTCTAACCAAACGTTAAGGACGGACGACGTCGTCGCCATAAAATTTGGCTGTCGATCGCCCGCGCGGGGCCCACCGCAACCTCTACGGCCGGCTCGATCGACCAACCGACCCGAAAAATTAAAATTTGTAAATAAATAAGAAAAATAACATTTCAATTATTATTTTTCGTTTAAAACAGGCGTAACTCCGTGCATTATTGTCCGATTTCAGCTTTTCACGTGGCGCTGAAAGGCGCAAGAAGAGACGACGAAAATGACCCCCAAACTCTCCCTCGGACGCTCACCCTTATTAGCCGACGATCAGAAGCGCATGACGGATACGATCATACATGCACTAACGCATCGGATCCCATCAGAACTCCGAAGTTAAGCGTGCCTGGGCGAGAGTAGTACTAGGATGGGTGACCCCCTGGGAAGTCGTGGTGTTGCACCCTTTTTTTTACTACCTATTTGATTGCACGACGAGATCATTTTTTTTACCAATCTTTTTAACCAAACGTTAAGAACGGACGACGCCGTCGCCATAAAATTTGGCTGTCGATCGCCCGTGCCGGGCCCGCCGCAACCTCTACGGCCGGCTCGATCGACCAACCGACCCGAAAAATTAAAATTTGTAAATAAATAAGAAAAATAACATTTTAATTATTATCTTTCATTTAAAACGGGCGTAACTCCGGGCATTATTGTCCGATTTCAGCTTTTCACGTGGCGCTGAAAGGCGCGCGAAGAGACGAAGAAAATGACCCCCGAACTCTCCCTCGGACGCCGACCCTTATTAGCCGACGATCAGAAGTGTATAACGGGTGCGATCATACCAGCACTAGCGCACCGGATCCCATCAGAACTCCAAAGTTAAGCGTGCTTGGGCGAGAGTAGTACTAGGATGGGTGAGCCCCTAGGAAGTCCCCGGGTTGCACATTTTTTTTTACTACCTATTTGATTGCACGACGAGATCATTTTTTTTACCAATCTTTCTAAATAACGTTAAGGACGGACGACGTCGTCACCATAAAATTTGGCTGTCAATCGCCCGCGCGGTGCCTGCCGCAACCTCTACGGCCGGCTCGATCGACCAACCGACCCAAAAAGTTAAAATTTGTAAATAAATAAGAAAAATAACATTCCAATTAGTATTTTTCGTTTAAAACGGGCGTAACTCCGTGCATTATTGTCCGATTTCAGCTTTTCACGTGGCGCTAAAAGGCGCGCGAAGGGAGAAAGAAAATGTCCCCCGAAATCTCCCTCGGACGCTCACCCTTATTTGCCGACGATCAGAAGCGCATGACGGATGCGATCATACATGCACTAACGCATCGGATCCCATCAGAACTCCGAAGTTAAGCATGCTTGGGCGAGAGTAGTACTAGGAAGGGTGAGCCCCTGGGAAGTCCTCGTGTTGCACCTTTTTTTTACTCCCTATTTGATTGCACGACGAGATCTTTTTTTTTACCAATCTTTCTAACCAAACGTTAAGGACGGACGACGTCGTCGCCACAAAATTTGGCTGTCGATCGCCCGTGCGGGGCCCGCCGCAACCTCTACGGCCGGCTCGATCGACCAACCGACCCGAAAAATTAAAATTTGTAAATAAATAAGAAAAATAACATTTCAATTATTATTTTTCGTTTAAAACGGGCGTAACTCCGTGCATTATTGTCCGATTTGAGCTTTTCACGTGGCGCTGAAAGACGCGCGAAGAGACGAAGATAATGAACCCGAGCTGTCCCTCGGACGCTCACCCTTATTAGCCGACGATCAGAAGTGCGTGACGGGTGCGATCATACCAGCACTAAAGCACCGGATCCCATCAGAACTCCGAAGTTAAGCGGGCTTGGGCGAGAGTAGTACTAGGATGGGTGACACCCTCGGAAGTCCTCGTGTTGCACCTTTTTTTTTACTACCTATTTGAATGCACGACGAGATCATTTTTTTACTGTCCGATTTGAATAAACGGGCATAACTCCGTGCATTATTGTCCGATTTCAGATTTTCACGTGGCGCTGAAAGGCGCGCGAAGAGAAGAAGAAAACGACCCCGAGCTGTCCCTCGGACGCTCACCCTTATTAGACGACGATTAGAAGCACATGACAGATGTGATCACACAAGCATTAACGCATCAGATCCCATCAGAACTCCGAAGTTAAGCGTGCTCGGGAGAGAGTAGTAATAGGATGGGTGAACCCTTGGGAAGTCCTTGTGTTGCATCTTTTTTTTACTACCTATTTGATTGCACGACGAGATCATTTTTTTTACCAATCTTTCTAACCAAACAATAAGGACGGAGGACGTCGTCGCCATAAAATTTGTCTGTCGATCACCCGCGCGGGGCCCGCCGCAACATCTACGGCAGGCTCGATCGACCAACCGACCCGAAAAATTAAAATTTGTAAATAAATAAGAAAAATAACATTTTAATTATTATTTTTCGTTTAAAACGGGCGTAACTCCGTGCATTACTGTCTGATTTCAGCTTTTCACGTGGCGCTGAAAGGCGCGCGAAGAGACGAAGAAAATGACCCCGAGCTGTCCCACGGACGCTCACCCTTATTAGCCGACGATCGGAAGTGCGTGACGGGTGCGATCATACCAGCACTAAAGCACCGGATCCCATCAGAACTCCGAAGTTAAGCGTGCTTGGGCGAGAGTAGTACTAGGATGGTTGACCCCCTGGGAAGTCCTCGTGTTGCACCTTTTTTTTTACTACCTATTTGAATGCACGACGAGATCATTTTTTTTTACCAATCTTTGTAACCAAACGTTAAGGACGGACGACGTCGTCGCCATAAAATTTGGCTGTCGATCGCCCGTGCGGGGCCCGCCGCAACCTCTACGGTCGGCTCGATCGACCAACCGACCCGAAAAATTAAAATTTGTAAATAAATAAGAAAAATAACATTTCAATTATTATTTTTCATTTAAAACGGGCGTAACTCCGTGCATTATTGTCCGATTTCAGCTTTTCACGTGGCGCTGAAAGGCGCGCGAAGAGCCGAAGAAAATTACCCCGAGCTGTCCCTCGGACGCTCACCCTTATTAGCCGACGATCAGAAGTGCGTGACAGGTGCGATCATACCAACACTAAAGCACCGGATCCCATCAGAACTCCGAAGTTAAGCGTGCTGCTTGGGCGAGAGTAGTACTAGGATGGGTGACCCCCTAGGAAGTCCTCGTGTTGCACCTTTTTTTTTACTACCTATTTGATTGCACGACGAGATCATTTTTTTTACCAATCTTTCTAACCAAACGTTAAGGACGGACGACGTCGTCGCCATAAAATTTGGTTGTCGATCGCCCGTGTAGGGCCCACCGCAACCTCTACGGCCGGCTCGATCGACCAAACGACCCGAAAAAATAATATTTGTAAATAAATAAGAAAAATAACATTTCAATTATTATTTTTCGTTTAAAACGGGCGTAACTCCGTGCATTTTTGTCCGATTTTAGCTTTTCACGTGGTGCTGAAAGGCGCGCGAAGACACGAATAAAATGACCCCGAGCTGTCCCTCGGACACTCAACCTTATTAGCCAAGGATCAGAAGTGCGTGACGGGTGCGATCATACCAGCACTAATGCACTGGATCCCATCTGTACTCCGAAGTTAAGCGTGCTTGGGCGAGAATAGTACTAGGATGGGTGACCCCCTGGGAAGTCCTCGTGTTGCATCTCTTTTTTTACTACCTATTTGATTGCACGACGAGATCATTTTTTTTAACAATCTTTCTAACCAAACGTTAAGGACGGACGACGTCGTCGCCATAAAATTTCGCTGTCGATCTCCCGTGCGGGGCCCGCCGCAACCTCTACGGCCGGCTCGATCGACCAACCGACCCGAAAAATTAAAATTTTTAAATAAATAAGAAAAATAACATTTCAATTATTATTTTTCGTTTAAAACGGGCGTAACTCCGTGCATTATTGTCCGATTTCAGCTTTTCACGTGGCACTGAAAGGCGCGCGAAGAGACGAAGAAAATGACCCCCGAACTCTCCCTCGGACGCTCACCCTTATTTGCCGACGATCACAAGCACATTACAAGATGCGATCATACAAGCACTAACGCATTGGATCCCATCAGAACTCCGAAATTAAGCGTGCTTGGGCGAGAGTAGGACTAGGATAGGTGAACCCCTGGGAAGTCCTCGTGCTGCACCCTTTTTTTTTACTACCTATTTGAATGCACGACGAGATCATTTTTTTTACCAATGTTTCTAACCAAACGTTAAGGACGGACGACGTCGTCGCCATAAAATGTGGCTGTTGATCGCCCGTACGGGGCCCGCCGCAACCTCTACGACCGGCTCGATCGACCAACCGACCCGAAAAATTAAAATTTGTAAATAAATAAGAAAAATAACATTTCAATTATTATTTTTCGTTTAAAACGGGCGTAACTCCGTGCATTATTGTCCGATTTCAGCTTTTCACGTGGCGCTGAAAGGCGCGCGAAGAGACGAAGAAAATGACCCCGAGCTGTCCCTCGTACGCTCACCCTTATTAGCCGACGATCAGAAGTGCATGACGGGTGCGATCATACCAGTACTAACGCACCGGATCCCATCACAACTCCGAAGTTAAGCGTGCTTGGGCGAGAGTAGTACTAGGATGGGTGACCCCCTAGGAATTCATCGTGTTGCACCTTTTTTTTTACTACCTATTTGGTTGCACGACGAGATCATTTTTTTTACCAATCTTTCTAAACAATCGTTAAGGACGGACGACGTCGTCGCCATAAAATTTGGCTGTCGACCGCCCATGCGTGCCCGTCGCAACCTCTACGGCCGGCTCGATCGACCAACCGACCCGAAAAATTAAAATTTGTAAATAAATAAGAAAAATAACATTTCAATTATTATTTTTCGTTTAAAACGGGTGTAACTCCGTGCATTATTGTCCAATTTCAGCTTTTCACGTGGCGCTGAAAGGCGCGCGAAGAGACGAAGAAAATGACCCCGAACTGTCCCTCGGATTCTCACCCTTCTCAGCCGACGATTAGAAGTGCGTGACGGGTGCGATCATACCAGCACTAAAGCACCGGATCCCATCAGAACTCCGAAGTTCAGCGTGCTTGGGCGAGAGTAGTACTAGGTTGGGTGACCCCCTGGGAAGTCCTCGTGTTGCACCTTTTTTTTTACTACCTATTTGATTGCACGACGAGATCATTTTTTTTACCAATCTTTCTAACCAAACGTTAAAGACGGACGACGTCGTCGCCATAAAATTTGGCTGTCGATCGCCCGTGCGGGGCCCGCCGCTATCTCTACGGCCGGCTCGATCTACCAACCGACCCGAAAAATTAAAATTTGTAAATAAATAAGAAAAATAACATTTCAATTATTATTTTTCGTTTAAAACGGGCGTAACTCATTGCATTATTGTCCGATTTCAGCTTTTCACGTGGCGCTGAAAAGCGCGCGAAGAGACGAAGAAAATGACCCCGAGCTGTCCCTCGGACGCTCACCCTTATTAGCCGACGATCAGAAGTGCATGACAGGTGCAATCATACCAGCACTAACGCACCAGATCCCATCAGAACTCCGAAGTTAAGCGTGCTTGGGCGAGAGTAGTACTAGGATGGTTGACCCCCTGGGAAGTCCTCGTGTTGCACCTTTTTTTTTACTACCTATTTGAATGCACGACGAGATCATTTTTTTTACCAATCTTTCTAACCAAACGTTAAGGACGGACGACGTTGTCGCCATAAAATTTGGCTGTCGATCGCCCGTGCGGTGCCCGCCGCATCCTCAACGGCCGGCTCGATCGACCAACCGACTCGAAAAATTAAAATTTGTAAATAAATAAGAAAAATAACATTTCAATTATTATTTTTCGTTTAAAACGGGCGTAACTCCGTGCATTATTGTCCGATTTCAGCTTTTCACGTGGCGCTGAAAGGCGCGCGAAGAGACGAAGAAAATGACCCCGAGCTGTCCCTCGAACGATGACCCGAAAAATTAAAATTTGTAAATAAATAAGAAAAATAACATTTCAATTATTATTTTTCGTTTAAAACGGGCGTAACTCCTTGCATTATTGTTCGATTTCAGCTTTTCACGTGGCGCTGAAAGGAGCGCGAAGAGACGAAGAAAATGACCCCGAGCTGTCCCTCAGACGCTCACCCTTATTAGCCGACGATCAGAAGTGCATGACAAGTGCGATCATACCAGCACTAACGCAACGGATCCCATTTGAACTCCGAATTTAAGCGTGCTTAGGCGAGAGTAGTATTAGGATGGGTGACCCCTTGGGAAGTTCTCGTGTTGCACTCTTTTTTTTACTACCTATTCGATTGCACGATGAGATCATTTTTTTTACCAATCTTTCTAACCAAACGTTAAGGACGGACGACGTCGTCGCCATAAAATTTGGTTGTCGATCGCCCGTGCGGGGCCCGCCGCAACCTCTACGGCCGGCTCGATCGACCAACTGACCCCTAAAATTAAAATTTGTAAATAAATAAGAAAAATAACATTTCAATTATTATTTTTCGTTTAAAACGGGCGTAACTCCGTGCATTATTGTCCGATTTCAGCTTTTCACGTGGCGCTGAAATGCGGGCGAAGAGACGAAGAAAATGACCCCGAGCTGTCCCTCGGACGCTCACCCTTATTAGCCGACGATCAGAAGTGCATGACGGGTGCGATCATACCAGCACTAACGCACCGGATCCCATCAGAACTTTGAAGTTAAGCGTGCTTGGGCGAGAGTAGTACTACGAATGGGTGACACCTTGGGAAGTCCTCGTGTTGCTTTATTTTTTTTACTAGCTATTTGATTGCACGACGAGATCATTTTTTTTACCAATCTTTCTAACCAAACGTTAAGGACGGACGACGTCGTCGCCATAAAATTTGGCTGTCGATCGCCGTGCGGGGCCCGCCGCAACCTCTACGGCCGGCTCGATCGACCAACCGACCCGAAAAATTAAAATTTGTAAATAAATAAGAAAAATAACATTTCAATTATTATTTTTCGTTTAAAACGGGTGTAACTCCGTGCATTATTGTGCGATTTCAGCTTTTCACGTGGCGCTGAAAGGCGCGCGAAGAGACGAAGAAAATGACCCCCGAACTCTCCCTCGGACGCTCACCCTTATTAGCCGACGATCACAAGCACATTACGGATGCGATCATACAAGCACTAACGGATTGGATCCCATCAGAACTCCGAAATTAAGCGTGCTTGGGCGAGAGTAGGACTAGGATGGATGACCCCCTAGGAAGTCCTCGTGCTGCACCATTTTTTTTACTACCTATTTGAATGCACGACGAGATCATTTTTTTAGCAATCTTTCTAACCAAACGTTAAGAACGGACGACGTCGTCGCCATAAAATTTGGCTGTCGATCGCCCGTGCGGGGCCCGCCGCAACCTCTGCGGCCGGCTCGATCGACCAACCGACCCGAAAAATTAAAATTCGTAAATAAATAAGAAAAATAATATTTCAATTATTATTTTTCATTTAAAACGGGCGTAACTCCGTGCATTATTGTCCGATTTTAGCTTTTCACGTGGCGCTGAAAGGTGCGCGAAGAGACGAAGAAAATGACCCCGAGTTGTCCCTCGGACGCTCACCCTTATTAGCCGATGATCAGAAGTGCTTGATGGGTTCTATCATACTAGCACTAACGCATCGGATCCCATCAGAACTCCGAAGTTAAGAGTGCTTGGGCGAGAGTATTACTAGGATGGGTGACCCCCTGGGAAGTCCTCGTGTTGCACCTTTTTTTACTACCTATTTGATTGCACGACGAGATCATTTTTTTTACCAATCTTTCTAACCATACGTTAAGGACGGACGACGTCGTCGCCATAAAATTTGGCTGTCGATCGACCGCGTGCGGCCCGCAGCAAACTCTACGGCCGGCTCGATCGACCAATCGACCCGAAAAATTAAAATTTGTAAATAAATAAGAAAAATAACATTTCAATTATGATTGTTCGTTTAAAACGGGTGTAACTCCGTGCATTATTGTCCTATTTCAGCTTTTCACATGGCGCTGAAAGGTGCGCGAAGAGACGAAGAAAATGACCCCAAGCTGTCCCTCCGACGCTCACCCTTATTAGCCGACGATCAGAAGTGCATGACAGGTTCGATCATACCAGCACTAATGCACCGGATCCCATTAGAACTCCAAAGTTAAGCGTGCTTGGGCGAGAGTAGTACTACGATGGGTGACCCCCTTGGAAGTCCTCGTGTTGCATCTTTTTTTTTACTAACTATTTGATTGCATGACGAGATCATTTTTTTTACCAATCTTTCTAACCAAACGTTAAGGACGGACGACGTCGTCGCCATAAAATTTGGCTGTCGATCTCCCGTGCGGGGCCCGCCGCAACCTCTACGCCCGGCTCGATCGACCATCCGACCCGAAAAATTAAAATTTGTAAATAAATAATAAAAATAACATTTCAATTATTATTTTTCATTTAAAACGGGCGTAACTCCGTGCATTATTGTCCAATTTCAGCTTTTCACGTGGCGCTGAAAGGGGCGCCAAGAGACGAAGAAAATGACCCTGACTTGTCCCTCGGACGCTCACCCTTATTAGCCGATGATCAGAAGTGCATGATGGGTTCTATCATACTAGCACTAACGCATCGGATCCCATCAGAACTCCGTAGTTAAGAGTGCTTGGGCGAGAGTATTACTAGGATGGGTGACCCCCTGGGAAGTCCTCGTGTTGCACCTTTTTTTACTACCTATTTGATTGCACGACGAGATCATTTTTTTTACCAATCTTTCTAACCATACGTTAAGGACGGACGACGTCGTCGCCATAAAATTTGGCTGTCGATCGACCGCGTGCGGCCCGCCGCAAACTCTACGGCCGGCTCGATCGACCAACCGACCCGAAAAATTAAAATTTGTAAATAAATAAGAAAAATAACATTTCAATTATTATTTTTCGTTTAAAACGGGTGTAACTCTGTGCATTATTGTCCGATTTCAGCTTTTCACGTGGCGCTGAAAGGCGCGCGAAGAGATGAAGAAAATGACCCCGAGCTGTCCCTCGGACTCTCACCCTTATTAGACGACGATCAGAAGTGCATGACGGGTGCGATCATACCAGCACTAACGCACCGGATCTCATCAGAACTCCGAAGTTAAGCATGCTTGGGCGAGAGTAGTACTAGGATGGTTGACCCCCTGGGAAGTCCTCGTGTTGCTCCTTTTTTTTTTACTACCGTTTTGAATGCATGACGAGATCATTTTTTTTACCAATCTTTCTAACCAAACGTTAAGGATGGACGACGTGGTCGCCATAAAATTTGGCTGTCGATCGCCCGTGCGTTGCCCGCCGCAACCTCTACGGCCGGCTCGATCGACTAGCCGACCCGAAAAATTAAAATTTGTAAATAAATAAGAAAAATAACATTTCAATTATTATTTTTCGTTTAAAACGGGCGTAACTCCGTGCATTATTGTCTGATTTCAGCTTTTCACGTGGCCCTGATAGGTGCGCGAAGAGACGAAGAAAATGACCCCGAGCTGTCCCTCGGACGCACACCCTTATTAGCCGACGATCAGAAGTGCATGACTGGTGCGATCATACCAGTACTAACGCACCGGATCCCATCAGAACTCCGAAGTTAAGCGTGCTTGGGCGAGAGTAGTACTAGGATCGTTGACCCCCTGGGAAGTCCTCGTGTTGCACCTTTTTTTTTACTACCTATTTGAATGCACGATGAGGTCATTTTTTTTACCAATCTTTCTAACCAAACGTTAAGCACGGACGACGTCGTCGCCATAAAATTTGGCTGTCGATCGCCCGTGCGGGGCCCACCGCAACCTCTACGGCCGGCTCGAAAGACCAACCGACCCGAAAAATTAAAATTTGTAAATAAATAAGAAAAATAACATTTTAATTATTATTTTTCGTTTAAAACGGGCGTAACTCCGTACATTATTGTCCGATTTCAGCTTTTCACGTGGCGCTGAAAGGCGCGCAAAGAGACGAACAAAATGACCCCGAGTTGTCCCTCGGACGCTCACCCTTATCAACCGACGATTAGAAGTGCGTGACGGGTGCGATCATACCAGCACTAAAGCACCGGATCCCATCAGAACTCCGAAGTTAAGCGTGCTTGGGTGAGAGTAGTACTAGGTTGGGTGACCCCCTAGGAAGTCCTCGTGTTGCACCTTTTTTTTTACTACCTATTTGATTGCACGACGAGATCATTTTTTTTTACCAATCTTTCTAACCAAACGTTAAGGACGGACGACGTCGGCGCCATGAAATTTGGTTGTCGATCGCCCGCGCGGGGCCTGCCGCAACCTCTACGGCCGGCTCGATCGACCAACAGACCCGAAAAATTAAAATTGGTAAATAAATAAGAAAAATAACATTTCAATTATTATTTTTCGTTTAAAACGGGCGTATCTCCGTGCATTATTGTCCGATTTCAGCTTTTCACGTGGCGCTGAAAGGCGCGCGAAGAGACGATGAAAATGACCCCGAATTGTCCTTCGGACGCATACCCTTATTAGCCGACGATCAGAAGTGCATGATGGGTGCGAGCATACCAGCACTAACGCACAGGATCCCATCAGAACTCCGAAGTTAAGCGCACTTGGGCCAGAGTAGTACTAGGATGGTTGAAACCCTGGGAAGTCCTCGTGTTGCACCTTTTTTTTACTACCTATTTGAATGCACGACGAGATCATTTTTTTTACCAATCTTTCTAACCAAACGTTAAGGACGGACGACGTCGTCGCCATAAAATTGGGTTGTCGATCGCTCGTGCGGTGCCCGCCGCAACCTCTACGTCCGGCTCGATCGACCAACCGACCCGAAAAATTAAAATTTGTAAATAAATAAGAAAAATAACATTTCAATTATTATTTTTCGTTTAAAACGGGCGTAACTCCGTGCATTATTGTCCGATTTCAGCTTTTCACGTGGCGCTGAAAGGCGCGCGAAGAGACGAAGAAAATAACCCCGAGCTGTCCCTCGGACGCTCACCCTTATTAGCCGACGATCAGAAGTGCATGACGGGTGCGATCATATCGGTACTAACGCACCGGATCCCATCAGAACTCCGAAGTTAAGCGTGCTTGGGCGAGAGTAGTACTAGGATGGGTGACCCCCTATGAATTCATCGTGTTGCACCTTTTTTTTTACTACCTATTTGATTGCACGACGAGATCATTTTTTTACCAATCTTTCTAACCAAACGTTAAGGACGGACGACGTCGTCGCCATAAAATTTGGCTGTCGATCACCCGTGCGTGCCCACCGCAACCTCTACGGCCTGCTCGATCGACCAACCGACCCGAAAAATTAAAATTTGTCAATAAATAAGAAAAATAACATTTCAATTATTATTTTTCGTTTAAAACGGGCGTAACTCCCTACATTATTGTCCGATTTCAGCTTTTCACGTGGCGCTGAAAGGCGCGCAAAGAGACGAACAAAATGACCCCGAGTTGTCCCTCGGACGCTCACCCTTATCAACCGACGATTAGAAGTGCGTGACGGGTGCGATCATACCAGCACTAAAGCACCGGATCCCATCAGAACTCCGAAGTTAAGCGTGCTTGGGTGAGAGTAGTACTAGGTTGGGTGACCCCCTAGGAAGTCCTCGTGTTGCACCTTTTTTTTTACTACCTATTTGATTGCACGACGAGATCATTTTTTTTTACCAATCTTTCTAACCAAACGTTAAGGACGGACGACGTCGGCGCCATGAAATTTGGTTGTTGATCGCCCGCGCGGGGCCTGCCGCAACCTCTACGGCCGGCTCGATCGACCAACAGACCCGAAAAATTAAAATTTGTAAATAAATAAGAAAAATAACATTTCAATTATTATTTTTCGTTTAAAACGGGCGTATCTCCGTGCATTATTGTCCGATTTCAGCTTTTCACGTGGCGCTGAAAGGCGCGCGAAGAGACGATGAAAATGACCCCGAATTGTCCTTCGGACGCATACCCTTATTAGCCGACGATCAGAAGTGCATGATGGGTGCGAGCATACCAGCACTAACGCACAGGATCCCATCAGAACTCCGAAGTTAAGCGCACTTGGGCCAGAGTAGTACTAGGATGGTTGAAACCCTGGGAAGTCCTCGTGTTGCACCTTTTTTTTACTACCTATTTGAATGCACGACGAGATCATTTTTTTTACCAATCTTTCTAACCAAACGTTAAGGACGGACGACGTCGTCGCCATAAAATTGGGTTGTCGATCGCTCGTGCGGTGCCCGCCGCAACCTCTACGTCCGGCTCGATCGACCAACCGACCCGAAAAATTAAAATTTGTAAATAAATAAGAAAAATAACATTTCAATTATTATTTTTCGTTTAAAACGGGCGTAACTCCGTGCATTATTGTCCGATTTCAGCTTTTCACGTGGCGCTGAAAGGCGCGCGAAGAGACGAAGAAAATAACCCCGAGCTGTCCCTCGGACGCTCACCCTTATTAGCCGACGATCAGAAGTGCATGACGGGTGCGATCATATCGGTACTAACGCACCGGATCCCATCAGAACTCCGAAGTTAAGCGTGCTTGGGCGAGAGTAGTACTAGGATGGGTGACCCCCTATGAATTCATCGTGTTGCACCTTTTTTTTTACTACCTATTTGATTGCACGACGAGATCATTTTTTTACCAATCTTTCTAACCAAACGTTAAGGACGGACGACGTCGTCGCCATAAAATTTGGCTGTCGATGACCCGTGCGTGCCCACCGCAACCTCTACGGCCTGCTCGATCGACCAACCGACCCGAAAAATTAAAATTTGTCAATAAATAAGAAAAATAACATTTCAATTATTATTTTTCGTTTAAAACGGGCGTAACTCCCTACATTATTGTCCGATTTCAGCTTTTCACGTGGCGCTGAAAGGCGCGCAAAGAGACGAACAAAATGACCCCGAGTTGTCCCTCGGACGCTCACCCTTATCAACCGACGATTAGAAGTGCGTGACGGGTGCGATCATACCAGCACTAAAGCACCGGATCCCATCAGAACTCCGAAGTTAAGCGTGCTTGGGTGAGAGTAGTACTAGGTTGGGTGACCCCCTAGGAAGTCCTCGTGTTGCACCTTTTTTTTTACTACCTATTTGATTGCACGACGAGATCATTTTTTTTTTACCAATCTTTCTAACCAAACGTTAAGGACGGACGACGTCGGCGCCATAAAATTTGGCTGTCGATCGCCCGCGCGGGGCCTGCCGCAACCTCTACGGCCGGCTCGATCGACCAACCGACCCGAAAAATTAAAATTT
Organism: Canna indica; assembly: GCA_034359265.1. Taxonomy (NCBI): domain Eukaryota; kingdom Viridiplantae; phylum Streptophyta; class Magnoliopsida; order Zingiberales; family Cannaceae; genus Canna; species Canna indica. Next base: position 44,892,231 of record CP136897.1, on the reverse strand, counting down.
GTAAATAAATAAGAAAAATAACATTTCAATTATTATTTTTCGTTTAAAACGGGCGTATCTCCGTGCATTATTGTCCGATTTCAGCTTTTCACGTGGCGCTGAAAGGCGCGCGAAGAGACGAAGAAAATGACCCCGAGCTGTCCCTCGGACGCATACCCTTATTAGCCGACGATCAGAAGTGCATGATGGGTGCGAGCATACCAGCACTAACGCACAGGATCCCATCAGAACTCCGAAGTTAAGCGCGCTTGGGCGAGAGTAGTACTAGGATGGTTGAAACCCTGGGAAGTCCTCGTGTTGCACCTTTTTTTTACTACCTATTTGAATGCACGACGAGATCATTTTTTTTACCAATCTTTCTAACCAAACGTTAAGGACGGACGACGTCGTCGCCATAAAATTGGGCTGTCGATCGCTCGTGCGGTGCCCGCCGCAACCTCTACGTCCGGCTCGCTCGACCAACCGACCCGAAAAATTAAAATTTGTAAATAAATAAGAAAAATAACATTTCAATTATTATTTTTCGTTTAAAACGGGCGTAACTCCGTACATTATTGTCCGATTTCAGCTTTTCACGTGGCGCTGAAAGGCGCGCAAAGAGACGAACAAAATGACCCCGAGTTGTCCCTCAGACGCTCACCCTTATCAACCGACGATTAGAAGTGCGTGACGGGTGCGATCATACCAGCACTAAAGCACCGGATCCCATCAGAACTCCGAAGTTAAGCGTGCTTGGGTGAGAGTAGTACTAGGTTGGGTGACCCCCTGGGAAGTCCTCGTGTTACACATTTTTTTTTACTACCTATGTGAATGCACGACGACATCATTTTTTTTACCAAACTTTCTAACCCAACGTTAAGGACGGACGACGTCGTCGCCACAAAATTTGGCTGTCGATCTCCCGTGCGGGGCCCGCCATAACCTCTACGGCCGGCTCGATCGACCAACTGATCGGAAAAATTAAAATTTGTAAATAAATAAGAAAAATAACATTGCAATTATTATTTTTCGTTTATAACGGGCGTAACTCCGTGCATTATTGTCCGATTTCAGCTTTTCACGTGCGCTGAAAGGCGCGCGAAGAGACGAAGAAAATGAACCCGAGCGGTCGCTCGGACACTCACCCTTATTAGCTGACGATCAGAAGTGCGTGACGGGTGCGATCATACCAGCACTAACGCCCAGGATCCCATCAGAACTCCGAAGTTAAGCGCGCTTGGGCGAGAGTAGTACTAGGATGGTTGAAACCCTCGGAAGTCCTCGTGTTGCACCTTTTTTTTACTACCTATTTGAATGCACGACGAGATCATTTTTTTTACCAATCTTTCTAACCAAACGTTAAGGACGGACGACGTCGTCGCCATAAAATTGGGCTGTCGATCGCTCGTGCGGTGCCCGCCGCAACCTCTACGTCCGGCTCGATCGACCAACCGACCCGAAAAATTAAAATTTGTAAATAAATAAGAAAAATAACATTTCAATTAATATTTTTCGTTTAAAACGGGCGTAACTCCGTGCATTATTGTCCGATTTCAGCTTTTCACGTGGCGCTGAAAGGCGCGCGAAGAGACGAAGAAAATGACCCCGAGCTGTCCCACGGACGCTCACCCTTATTAGCCGACGATCAGAAGTGCGTGACGGGTGCGATCATACCAGCACTAAAGCACCAGATCCCATCAGAACTCCGAAGTTAAGCGTGCTTGGGCGAGAGTAGTACTAGGATGGCTGACCCCAATTATTATTTTTCGTTTAAAACGGGCGTAACTCCGTGCATTATTGTCCGATTTCAGATTTTCACGTGGCGCTGAAAGGGGCGCAAAGAGACGAAGAAAATGACCCCGAGCTGTCCCTCGGACGCTCACCCTTATTAGCCGACGATCAGAAGCGCATGACGGATGCGATCATACATGCACTAACGCATCGGATCCCATCAGAACTCCGAAGTTAAGCGTGCTTGGGCGAGAGTAGGACTAGGATGGGTGAACCCCTAGGAAGTCCTCGTGCTGCACCCTTTTTTTTTACTACCTATTTGAATGCACGATGAGATCATTTTTTTTACCAATCTTTCTAACCAAACGTTAAGGACGGACGACGTCGTCGCCATAAAATTTGGCTGTCGATCGCCCGTGCGGGGCCCGCCGCAACCTCTACGGCCGGCTCGATCGACCAACCGACCCGAAAAATTAAAATTTGTAAATAAATAAGAAAAATAACATTTCAATTATTATTTTTCGTTTAAAACGGGCGTAACTCCGTGCATTATTGTCCGATTTCAGCTTTTCACGTGGCAATGAAAGGTGCGCGAAGAGACGAAGAAAATGACCCCGAGCTGTCCCTCGGACGCTCACCCTTATTAGCCGACGATCAGAAGTGCATGACGTGTGCGATCATACCAGCACTAACGCACCGGATCTCATCAGAACTCCGAAGTTAAGCGTGCTTGGGCGAGAGTAGTACTAGGATGGTTGACCCCCTGGGAAGTCCTCGTGTTGCACCTTTTTTTTTACTACCTATTTGAATGCACGACGAGATCATTTTTTTTACCAATCTTTCTAACCAAACGTTAAGGACGGACGACGTCGTCGCCACAAAATTGGGCTGTCGATCGCCCGTGCGGTTCCCGCCGCAACCTCTACGTCCGGCTCGATCGACAAACCGACCCGAAAAATTAAAATTTGTAAATAAATAAGAAAAATAACATTTCAATTAATATTTTTCGTTTAAAACGGGCGTAACTCCGTGCATTATTGTCCGATTTCAGCTTTTCACGTGGCGCTGAAAGGCGCGCGAAGAGACGAAGAAAATGACCCCGAGCTGTCCCACGGACGCTCACCCTTATTAGCCGACGATCAGAAGTGCATGACGGGTGCGATCAAACCAGCACTAAAGCACCAGATCCCATCAGAACTCCGAAGTTAAGCGTGCTTGGGCGAGAGTAGTACTAGGATGGCTGACCCCAATTATTATTTTTCGTTTAAAACGGGCGTAACTCCGTGCATTATTGTCCGATTTCAGCTTTTCACGTGGCGCTGAAAGGGGCGCAAAGAGACGAAGAAAATGACCCCGAGCTGTCCCTCGGACGCTCACCCTTATTAGCCGACGATCAGAAGCGCATGACGGATGCGATCATACATGCACTAACGCATCGGATCCCATCAGAACTCCGAAGTTAAGCGTGCTTGGGCGAGAGTAGGACTAGGATGTATGAACGCCTAGGAAGTCCTCGTGCTGCACCCTTTTTTTTTACTACCTATTTGAATGCACGACGAGATCATTTTTTTTACCAATCTTTCTAACCAAACGTTAAGGACGGACGACGTCGTCGCCATAAAATTTGGCTGTCGATCGCCCGTGCGGGGCCCGCCGCAACCTCTACGGCCGGCTCGATCGACCAACCGACCCGAAAAATTAAAATTTGTAAATAAATAAGAAAAATAGCATTTCAATTATTATTTTTCGTTTAAAACGGGCGTAACTCCGTGCATTATTGTCCGATTTCAGCTTTTCACGTGGCGCTGAAAGGCGCGCGAAGAGACGAAGAAAATGACCCCGAGCAGTCCCTCGGACGCTCACCCTTATTAACCGACGATCAGAAGTGCATGACGGGTCCGATCATACCAGCACTAACGCACCGGATCCCATCAGAACTCCGAAGTTAAGCGTGCTTGGGTTAGAGTAGTACTAGGATGGATAACCCCTGGGAAGTCATCGTGTTGCACGTTTTTTTTACTACCTATTTGATTGGACGACGAGATAATTTTTTTACCAATCTTTCTAACCAAACGTTAAGGACGGACGACGTCGTCGCCATAAAATTTGGCTGTCGATCACCCGCGCGGGGCCGGCCGCAACCTCTACGGCCGGCTCGATCGACCAATCGGCCCGAAAAATTAAAATTTGTAAATAAAGAAGAAAAATAATATTTCAATTATTATTTTTCGTTTAAAACGGGCGTAACTCCGTGCATTATTGTCCGATTTCAGCTTTTCACGTGGCGCTGAAAGGCGCGCGAAGAGACGAAGAAAATGACCCCCGAAGTCTCCCTCGGACGCTCACCCTTATTAGCCGACGATCAGAAGTGCGTGACGGGTGCGATCATACCAGCACTAAAGCACCAGATCCCATCAGAACTCCGAAGTTAAGCGTGCTTGGGCGAGAGTAGTACTAGGATGGCTGACGCCAATTATTATTTTTCGTTTAAAACGGGCGTAACTCCATGCATTGTTGTCCGATTTCAGCTTTTCACGTGGCGCTGAAAGGGGCGCAAAGAGACGAAGAAAATGACCCCGAGCTGTCCCTCGGACGCTCACCCTTATTAGCCGACGATCAGAAGCGCATGACAGATGCGATCATACATGCACTAACGCATCGGATCCCATCAGAACTCCGAAGTTAAGCGTGCTTGGGCGAGAGTAGGACTAGGATGGGTGAACCCCTAGGAAGTCCTCGTGCTGCACCCTTTTTTTTTACTACCTATTTGAATGCACGACGAGATCATTTTTTTTACCAATTTTTCTAACCAAACGTTAAGGACGGACGACGTCGTCGCCATAAAATTTGGCTGTCGATCGCCCGTGCGGGGCCCGCCGCAACCTCTACGGCCGGCTCGTTCGACCAACCGACCCGAAAAATTAAAATTTGTAAATAAATAAGAAAAATAGCATTTCAATTATTATTTTTCGTTTAAAACGGGCGTAACTCCGTGCATTATTGTCCGATTTCAGCTTTTCACGTGGCGCTGAAAGGCGCGCGAAGAGACGAAGAAAATGACCCCGAGCAGTCCCTCGGACGCTCACCCTTATTAACCGACGATCAGAAGTGCATGACGGGTCCGATCATACCAGCACTAACGCACCGGATCCCATCAGAACTCCAAAGTTAAGCGTGCTTGGGTTAGAGTAATACTAGGATGGGTGACCCCTGGGAAGTCATCGTGTTGCACGTTTTTTTTACTACCTATTTGAATGCACGACGAGATAATTTTTTTACCAATCTTTCTAACCAAACGTTAAGGACGGACGACGTCGTCGCCATAAAATTTGGCTGTCGATCGCCCGCGCGGGGCCGGCCGCAACCTCTACGGCCGGCTCGATCGACCAATCGGCCCGAAAAATTAAAATTTGTAAATAAATAAGAAAAATAATATTTCAATTATTATTTTTCGTTTAAAACGGGCGTAACTCCGTGCATTATTGTCCGATTTCAGCTTTTCATGTGGCGCTGAAAGGCGCGCGAAGAGACGAAGAAAATGACCCCCGAACTCTCCCTCGGACGCTCACCCTTATTAGCCGACGATCAGAAGCGCATGACGGATGCGATCATACATGCACTAACGCATCGGATCCCATCAGAACTCCGAAGTTAAGCGTGCTTCGGCGAGAGTAGTACTAGGATGGGTGACCCCCTGAGAAGTCCTCGTGTTGCACTCCTTTTTTTTACTACCTATTTGAATGCACGACGAGATCATTTTTTTTACCAATCTTTCTAACCAAACTTTAAGAACGGACGACGTCGTCGCCATAAAATTTGGCTATCGATCGCCCGTGCGGGGCGCGCCGCAACCTCTACGACCGCCTCGATCAACCAACAAACCTGAAAAATTAAAATTTGCAAATAAATAAGAAAAATAACATTTCAATTATTATTTTTCGTTTAAAACTGGCGTAACTCCGTGCATTATTGTCCGATTTCAGCTTTTTACGTGGCGCTGAAAGGCGCGCGAAGAGACTAAGAAAATGACCCCCGAGATCTCCCTCGGACGCTCACCCTTATTGGCCGACGATCAGAAGTGCATGACGAGATCATTTTTTTACCAATCTTTCTAACCAAACGTTAAGGACGGATGACGTCGTCGCCATAAAATTTGGCTGTCGATCGCCCTTGCGGGGCCCGCCGCAACCTCTACGACCGACTCGATCGACCAAACAACTTGAAAAATTAAAATTTGTAAATAAATAATAAAAATAGCATTTCAATTATTATTTTTCGTTTAAAACGGGCGTAACTCCGTGCATTTTTGTCCGATTTCAGCTTTTCACATGGCGCTGAAAGGCGCAAAGAGACGAAGAAAATGACCCCGAGCTCTCCCTCGGACGCTCACCCTTATTGGCCGACGATCAAAATTGCATTACGAGTGCGATCATACCAGCACCAACGCACCGGTTCCCATCAGAACTCCGAATTTAAGCGTGCTTGGGCGAGAGTAGTACTAGGATGGGTGACACCTATTTGAATGCACGACGAGATCATTTTTTTTACCAATCTTTCTAACCAAACATTAAGGACGGACGATGTCGTCGCCATAAAATTTGGCTGTCGATCGCCCGTGCGGGGCTAGCCGCATCCTCTACGGCCGGCTCGATCGACCAACTAACCCGAACAATTAAAATTTGTAAATAAATAAGAAAAATAACATTTCAATTATTATTTTTTGTTTAAAACGGGCGTAACTCCGTGCATTATTGTCCGATTTCAGCTTTTCACGTGGCGCTGGAAGGCGCGCGAAGAGACGGAGAAAATGACCTCGAGCTCTCCCTCGGATGCTCACCCTTATTTGCCGACGATCAGAAGTGCGTAACGGGTGTGATCATACCAGCACTGACGCACAGAATCCCGTCAGAACTCCGAAGTGAAGCGTGCTTGGGCGAGAGTACTACTAGGACGGGTGACCCCTTGGGAACTCCTCGTGTTGCATCTCTTTTTTTTACTACCTAATTGAATGCAAGACGAGATCATTTTCTTTACCAATCTTTCTAACCAAACGTTAAGGACGGACGACGTCGTCGCCATAAAATTTGGCTGTCGATCGCCCGTGCGTGGCCCGCCGCAACCTCTACGGCCGGCTCCACCAACCAACCAACCCAAAAAATTAAAATTTGTAAATAAATAAGAAAAATAACATTTCAATAATTATTTTTCGTTTAAAACGGGTGTAACTCCGTGCATTATTGTCGAATTTCAGCTTTTCACGTGGCAGTGCAAGGCGCGCGAAGAGACGAAGAAAATGACCCCGAGCTCTCCCTCGGACGCTCACCCTTATTGGCCGACGATCAAAAGTGCATGATGGGTGCGATCATACCAGCACTAACGCATCGGATCCCATCAGAACTCCGAAGTTAATGTGCTTTGGCGAGAGTAGTACTAGGATGGGTGACCCCCTGGGAAGTCCGCATGTTTCACTTCTTTTTTTTACTACCTATTTGAATGCACGACGAGATCATTTTTTTTACCAATCTTTCTAACCAAACGTTAAGGAAGGACGACGTCGTCGCCATAAAATTTGGCTGTCGATCGCTCGTGCAGGGCCCGCAGCAACCTCTACGGCTGGCTCCATCGACCAACCAACCCGAAAAATTAAAATTTGTAAATAAACAAGAAAAATAACATTCAATTATTATTTTTCGTTTAAAGCGGGCGTAACTCCGAGCACTATTGTCCGATTTCAGCTTTTCACATGACGGTGCAAGGCGCGCGAAGAGAGGAAGAAAATGACCCCCGAGGTCTCCCTCGGACTCTCACCCTTATTGGCCGACGATCAGAAGTGCATGACGGGTGCGATCATACCAGCACTAATGCACCGGATCGCATCTGAACTCCGAAGTTAGGCGTGCTTGGGCGAGCGTAGTACTAGGATGGGTGACCCCTTGGGAAGTCCTCATGTTGCACTCCTTTTTTTTACAACCTATTTTAATGCACGACGAGATCTTTTTTTCTACCAATCTTTCTAACCAAACGTTAAGGACGGACGACGTCGTCGCCATAAAATTTGGTTGTCGATCGCCCGTGCGTGGCCCGCCGCAACCTCTACGGCCGGCTCCATCAACCAACCAGCCCGAAAAATTAAAATTTGTAAATAAATAAGAAAAATAACATTTCAATTATTATTTTTCGTTTAAAACGGGCGTAACTCCGTGCATTATTGTCCGATTTTAGCTTTTCACGTGGCAGTGAAAGGCACGCGAAGAGACGTAGAAAATGACCCCGAGCTCTCCCTCGGACGCTCACCCTTATTGGCCGACGATCAAAAGTGCATGATGGGTGCGATAATACCAGCACTAACGCATCAGATCCCATCAGAACTCCGAAGTTAATGTGCTTTGGCGAAAGTAGTACTAGGATGGGTGACCCCCTGGGAAATCCGAGTGTTTCACTTCTTTTTTTTACTACCTATTTGAATGCACGACGAGATCATTTTTTTTACCAATCTTTCTAACCAAACGTTTAGGACGGACGACGTCGTCGTCATAAAATTTGGCTGTCGATCGCCCGTGCAGGGCCCGCAACAACCTCTACGGCTGGCTCCATCGACCAACCAACCCGAAAAATTAAAATTTGTAAATAAATAAGAAAAATAACATTCAAATTATTTTTTTTCGTTTAAAACGGGCGTAACTCCCCCGTGGGAAGTCCTTGTGTTGCACTCTTTGTTTTTACTACCTATTTGAATGCTCGACGAGATCATTTTTTTTACCAATCTTTCTAACCAAACGTTAAGGACGGACGACGTCATCGCCATAAAATTTGGCTGTCGATCGCCCGTGCGGCGTCCGCCGCAACCTCTACGGTCGGCTCGATCGACCAACCAACCCGAAAAATTATAATTTGTAAATAAATAAGAAGAAATAAGATTTCAATTATTATTTTTCGTTTAAAACGGGCGTAACTCCGTGCATTATTGTTCGATTTCAGCTTTTCACGTGGCGTTGAAAGGCGCGCGAAAAGACGAAGAAAATGACCCCGAGGTCTCCCTCGGACTCTCACCCTTATTGGCCGACGATCAGAAGTGCATGACGGGTGCGATCATACCAGCACTAATGCACCGGATCGCATCTGAACTCCGAAGTTAGGCGTGCTTGGGCGAGCGTAGTACTAGGATGGGTGACCCCTTGGGAAGTCCTCATGTTGCACTCCTTTTTTTTACAACCTATTTTAATGCACGACGAGATCATTTTTTCTACCAATCTTTCTAACCAAATGTTAAGGACGGACGACGTCGTCGCCATAAAATTTGGTTGTCGATCGCCCGTGCGTGGCCCGCCGCAACCTCTACGGCCGGCTCCATCAACCAACCAACCCGAAAAATTAAAATTTGTAAATAAATAAGAAAAATAACATTTCAATTATTATTTTTCGTTTAAAACGGGCGTAACTCCGTGCATTATTGTCCGATTTCAGCTTTTCACGTGGCGCTGAAAGGCGCGCGAAGAGACGAAGAAAATGACCCCGAGCTGTCGCTCGGACGCTCACCCTTATTAGCCGACGATCAGAAATGCGTGACGGGTGCGATCATACCAGCCCTAAAGCACCGGATCCCATCCGAACTCCGAAGTTAAGCGTGCTTGGGCGAGAGTAGTACTAGGATGGGTGACCGCCTGGGAAGTCCTCGTGTTGCACCTTTTTTTTTACTACCTATTTGAATGCACGTCGAGATCATTTTTTTTACCAATCTTTCTAACCAAACGTTAAGGACGGACGATGTCGTCGCCATATAATTTGGCTGTCGATCGCCCGTGCGGGGCCCGCCGCAACCTCTACGGCCGGCTCGATCGACCAACCGACCCGAAAAATTAAAATTTGTAAATAAATAAGAAAAATAACATTTCAATTATTATTTTTCGTTTAAAACGGGCGTAACTCCGTGGATTATTGTCCGATTTCAGCTTTTCACGTGGCGCTGAAAGGCGAGCGAAGAGACGAAGAAAATGACCCCGAGCTGTCTCTCGGACGCTCACCCTTATTTGTCGACGATCAGAAGTGCGTGACGGGTGCGATCATACCAGCACTAAAGCACCAGATCCCTTCAAAACTCCGAAGTTAAACGTGCTTGTGCGAGAGTAGTACTAGGATGGGCGACCCCCTGGGAAGTCCTCGTGTTGCACCTTTTTTTTACTACCTATTTGAATGCACGACGAGATCATTTTTTTTACCAATCTTTCTGACCAAACGTTAAGGACGGACGACGTCGTCGCCATAAAATTTTGCTGTCGATCGACCGTGCGGGGCCCGCCGCAAGCTCTACGGTCGGCTCGATCGACCAACAGACCCGAAAAACTAAAATTTGTAAATAAAAAAGAAAAATAACATTTCAATCATTAATTTTCGTTTAAAACGGGCGTAACTCCGTGCATTATTGTCCGATTTCAACTTTTCACGTGGCGCTGAAAGGCGCGCGAAGAGACGAAGAAAATTACACCGAGCTGTCCCTCGGATGCTCACCCTTATTAGCCGACGATCAGAAGTGCATGACGGGTGCGATCATACCAGCACTAAAGCACCGGATCCAATCAGAACTCCGAAGTTAAGCGTGCTTGGGCGAGAGTAGTACTAGGATGGGTGACCCCCTAGAAGCCCTCGTGTAGCACCTTTTCTTTACTACCTGTTTGATTGCACGACGAGATCATTTTTTTACCAATCTTTCTAACCAAACGTTAAGGACGGACGACGTCGTCGCCATAAAATTTGGCTGTCGATCGCCCGCGAGGGGCCCGCCGCAACCTCAACGGCCGGCTCGATCGACCAACCGACCCGAAAAATTAAAATTTGTAAATAAATAAGAAAAATAACATTTCAATTATTATTTTTGGTTTAAAACGGGCGTAACTCCGTGCATTATTGTCCGATTTCAGCTTTTCACGTGGCGCTGAAAGGCGCGCGAAGAGACGAAGAAAATGACCTCGAGTTGTCCCTCGGACGCTCACCCTTATTAGCCAACGATCAGAAGTGCATGACGGGTGCTATCATACCAGCACTAACGCACCGGATCCCATCAGAACTCCGAAGTTAAGCGTGATTGGGCAGTAGTACTAGGATGGGTGACCCCCTGGGAAGTCCTCGTGTTGCACCTTTTTTTTTACTACCTATTTGAATGCACGACTAGATCATTTTTTTTACCAATCTTTCTAACCAAACGTTAAGGATGGACGACGTCGTCTTCATAAAATTTGGCGGTCGACCGCCCGCGCGGGGCCCGCTGCAACCTCTACGGCCGACTCGATCGACCAACCGACCCGAAAAATTAAAATTTGTAAATAAATAAGAAAAATAACATTTCAATTATTATTTTTCGTTTAAAACGGGCGCAACTCCGTGCATTATTGACCGATTTCAACAATCTTTCTAACCAAACGTTAAGGACGGACGACGTCGTCGCCATAAAATTTGGCTGTCGACCGCCCGCGCGGGGCCCGCCGCAACCTCTACGGCCGACTCGATCGACCAACCGACCCGAAAAATTAAAATTTGTAAATAAATAAGAAAAATAACATTTCAATTATTATTTTTCATTTAAAACGGGCGTAACTACGTGCATTATTGTCCGATTTTAGCTTTTCACGTGGCGCTGAAAGGCGTGCGAAGAGACGAAGAAAATGACCACGAGCTGTCCCTCGGACGCTCAGCGCGAAGAGAAGTGCATAACGTGTGCGATCATACTAGCACTAACGCACCGTATCCCATCAGATTTCCGAAGTTAAGCGTGCTTGGGCGAGAGTAATACTAGAATGGGTGAACCCCTGGGAAGTCCTCGTGTTGCACCTTTTTTTTACTACCTATTTGATTGCACGACGAGATCATTTTTTTTACCAATCTTTCTAACCAAACGTTAAGGACGGACGACGTCGTTGCCATAAAATTAGGCTGTCGATCGCCCGCGAGGGGCCCGCCGCAACCTCTACAGCCGGCTCGATCGACCAACCGACCCGAAAAATTAAAATTTGTAAATAAATAAGAAAAATAACATTTCAATTATTATTTTTCGTTTAAAACGGGTGTAACTCCGTGCATTATTGTCTGATTTTAGCTTTTCACGTGGCGCTGAAACGCGCGCGAAGAGACGAAGAAAATGACCCCGAGCTGGTCCTCGGACGCTCACCCTTATTAGCCGACAATCAGAAGCGCGTGACGGGTGCGATCATACCAGCACTAAAGCATCGAATCCCATCAGAACTCCGATGTTAAGCGTGCTTGGGCGAGAGTAGTACTAGGATGGGTGACCCCCTGGGAAGTCCTCGTGTTGCACATTTTTTTTACTACCTATTTGAATGCACGACGAGATCATTTTTTTTACCAATCTTTCTAACCAAACGTTAAGGACGGACGACGTCGTCGCCATAAAATTTGGCTGTCGATCGCTCGTGCGGGGCCCGCCCCAACCTCTACAGTTGGCTCGATCGACCATCCGACCCGAAAAATTAAAATTTGTAAATAAATAAGAAAAATAACATTTCAATTATTATTTTTCGTTTAAAACGGGCGTAACTCCGTGCATTATTGTCCGATTTCAGCTTTTCACGTGGCGCTGAAAGGCGCGCGAAGAGAAGAAGAAAATGACCCCGAGCTGTCCCTCGGACGCTCACCCTTATTAGCCGACGATCAGAAGTGCGTGACAGGTGCGATCATACCAGCACTAAAGCACTGGATCCCATCAGAACTCCGAAGTTAAGCGTGCTTGGGCGAGAGTAGTACTAGGATGGGTGACACCCTGGGAATTCCTCGTGTTGCACCTTTTTTTGACTACCTGTTTGAATGCACGACGAGATCATTTTTTTTACCAATCTTTCTAACCAAACGTTAAGGACGGACGACATCGTCGCCATAAAATTTGGCTGTCGATCGCCCGGGCGGGGCCCTCCGCAACCTCTACGGCTGGCTCGATCGACCAACCGACCCGAAAAATTAAAATTTGTAAATAAATAACAAAAATAACATTTCACTTATTATTTTTCGTTTAAAATGGGCGTAACTCCGTGCATTATTGTCTGATTTTAGATTTTCACGTGGCGCTGAAACGCACGCGAAGAGACGAAGAAAATGACCCCGAGCTGTCCCTCGGACGCTCACCCTTATTAGCCGACGATAAGAAGTGCGTGACTGGTGCGATCATACCAGCACTAAAGCACCGGATCCCATCAGAACTACGAAGTTAAGCGTGCTTGGGCGAGAGTAGTACTAGGATGGGTGACACCCTGGGAAGTCCTCGTGTTGCACCTTTTTTTTTACTACCTATTTGAATGCACGACGAGATCATTTTTTTTACCAATCTTTCTAACCAAACGTTAAGGACGGACGACGTCGTCGCCATAAAATTTGGCTGTCGATCGCCCGTGCGGGGTCCGCCGCAACCTCTACGGCCGGATCGATCGACCAACCGACCGGAAAAATTAAAATTTGTAAATAAATAAGAAAAATAACACTTCAATTATTATTTTTCGTTTAAAACGGGCGTAACTCCGTGCATTATTGTCCGATTTCAGCTTTTCACGTGGCACTGAAAGGCGCCGAAGAGACGAAGAAAATGACCACGAGCTGTCCCTCGGACGCTCACCCTTATTAGCCGACGATAAGAAGAGTGTGATGGGTGCGATCATACCAGCACTAAAGCACCGGATCCCATCAGAACTTCGAAGTTAAGCGTGCTTGGGCGAGAGTAGTACTAGGATGGGTAACACCCTGGGAAGTCCTCGTGTTGCACCTTTTTTTTTTACTACCTATTTGAATGCACGACGAGATCATTTTTTTTACCAATCTTTCTAACCAAACGTTAAGGACGGACGACGTCGTCGCCATAAAATTTGGCTGTCGATCGCCCGTGCGGGGTCCGCCGCAACCTCTACGGCCGGCTCGATCGACCAACCGACCCGAAAAATTAAAATTTGTAAATACATAAGAAAAATAACATTTCAATTATTATTTTTCGTTTAAAACGGGCGTAACTCCGTGCATTATTGTCCGATTTCAGCTTTTCACGTGGCGCTGAAAGGCGCGCGAAGAGAAGAAGAAAATGACCCCGAGCTGTCCCTCGGACGCTCACCCTTATTAGCCGACGATTAGAAGCACATGACGGATGCGATCATACATGCACTAACGCATCAGATCCCATCAGAACTCCGAAGTTAAGCGTGCTTGGGAGAGAGTAGTACTAGGATGGATGACCCCTTGGGAAGTCCTCGTGTTGCATCTTTTTTTTACTACCTATTTGATTGCACGACGAGATCATTTTTTTTACCAATCTTTCTAACCAAACGTTAAGGACGGAGAACGTCGTAGCCATAAAATTTGGCTGTCGATCGCCCGCGCGGGGCCCGCCGTAACCTCTACGGCCGGCTCGATCGACCAACCGACCCGAAAAATTAAAATTTGTAAATAAATAAGAAAAATAACATTTCAATTATTATTTTTCGTTTAAAACGGTCGTAACTCCGTGCATTATTGCCCGATTTCAGTTTTTCACGTTGCGCTGAAAGGCGCGCGAAGAGAAGAAGAAAATGACCCCGAGCTGTCCGTCGGACGCTCACCCTTATTAGCCGACGATTAGAAGCTCATGACGGATGCGATCATACATGCACTAACGCATCAGATCCCATCAGAACTTTGAAGTTAAGCGTGCTTGGGCGAGAGTATTACTAGGATGGGTGACCCCCTGGGACGTCCTCGTGTTGCACCATTTTTTTTACTACCTATTTGAATGCACGACGAGATCATTTTTTTTACCAATCTTTCTAACCAAACGTTAAGGACGGACGACGTCGTCGCCACAAAATTTGGCTGTCGATCGCCCGTGCGGGGCCCGCCGCAACCTCTACGGCCGGCTCGATCGACCAACCGACCCGAAAAATTAAAATTTGTAAATAAATAAGAAAAATAAAATTTCAATTATTATTTTTCGTTTAAAACGGGCGTAACTCCGTGCATTATTGTCCGATTTCAGCTATTCACGTGGCGCTGAAAGGCGCGCGAAGAGAAGAAGAAAATGACCCCGAGCTGTCCCTCGGACGCTCACCCTTATTAGCCGACGATCAGAAGTGCGTGACGGGTGCGATCATACCAGCACTAAAGCACCGGATCCCATCAGAACTTCGAAGTTAAGCGTGCTTGGGCGAGAGTAGTACTAGGATGGGTGACACCCTGGGAATTCCTCGTGTTGCACCTTTTTTTTACTACCTATTTGAATGCACGACGAGATCATTTTTTTTACCAATCTTTCTAACCAAACGTTAAGGACGGACGACGTCGTCGCCATAAAATTTGGCTGTCGATCGCCCGTGCGGGGTCCGCCGCAACCTCTACGGCCGGATCGATCGACCAACCGACCGGAAAAATTAAAATTTGTAAATAAATAAGAAAAATAACACTTCAATTATTATTTTTCGTTTAAAACGGGCGTAACTCCGTGCATTATTGTCCGATTTCAGCTTTTCACGTGGCACTGAAAGGCGCCGAAGAGACGAAGAAAATGACCACGAGCTGTCCCTCGGACGCTCACCCTTATTAGCCGACGATAAGAAGAGTGTGATGGGTGCGATCATACCAGCACTAAAGCACCGGATCCCATCAGAACTTCGAAGTTAAGCGTGCTTGGGCGAGAGTAGTACTAGGATGGGTAACACCCTGGGAAGTCCTCGTGTTGCACCTTTTTTTTTTACTACCTATTTGAATGCACGACGAGATCATTTTTTTTACCAATCTTTCTAACCAAACGTTAAGGACGGACGACGTCGTCGCCATAAAATTTGGCTGTCGATCGCCCGTGCGGGGTCCGCCGCAACCTCTACGGCCGGCTCGATCGACCAACCGACCCGAAAAATTAAAATTTGTAAATACATAAGAAAAATAACATTTCAATTATTATTTTTCGTTTAAAACGGGCGTAACTCCGTGCATTATTGTCCGATTTCAGCTTTTCACGTGGCGCTGAAAGGCGCGCGAAGAGAAGAAGAAAATGACCCCGAGCTGTCCCTCGGACGCTCACCCTTATTAGCCGACGATTAGAAGCACATGACGGATGCGATCATACATGCACTAACGCATCAGATCCCATCAGAACTCCGAAGTTAAGCGTGCTTGGGAGAGAGTAGTACTAGGATGGATGACCCCTTGGGAAGTCCTCGTGTTGCATCTTTTTTTTACTACCTATTTGATTGCACGACGAGATCATTTTTTTTACCAATCTTTCTAACCAAACGTTAAGGACGGAGAACGTCGTAGCCATAAAATTTGGCTGTCGATCGCCCGCGCGGGGCCCGCCGTAACCTCTACGGCCGGCTCGATCGACCAACCGACCCGAAAAATTAAAATTTGTAAATAAATAAGAAAAATAACATTTCAATTATTATTTTTCGTTTAAAACGGGCGTAACTCCGTGCATTATTGCCCGATTTCAGTTTTTCACGTTGCGCTGAAAGGCGCGCGAAGAGAAGAAGAAAATGACCCCGAGCTGTCCGTCGGACGCTCACCCTTATTAGCCGACGATTAGAAGCTCATGACGGATGCGATCATACATGCACTAACGCATCAGATCCCATCAGAACTTTGAAGTTAAGCGTGCTTGGGCGAGAGTATTACTAGGATGGGTGACCCCCTGGGACGTCCTCGTGTTGCACCATTTTTTTTACTACCTATTTGAATGCACGACGAGATCATTTTTTTTACCAATCTTTCTAACCAAACGTTAAGGACGGACGACGTCGTCGCCACAAAATTTGGCTGTCGATCGCCCGTGCGGGGCCCGCCGCAACCTCTACGGCCGGCTCGATCGACCAACCGACCCGAAAAATTAAAATTTGTAAATAAATAAGAAAAATAAAATTTCAATTATTATTTTTCGTTTAAAACGGGCGTAACTCCGTGCATTATTGTCCGATTTCAGCTATTCACGTGGCGCTGAAAGGCGCTCGAAGAGAAGAAGAAAATGACCCCGAGCTGTCCCTCGGACGCTCACCCTTATTAGCCGACGATCAGAAGTGCGTGACGGGTGCGATCATACCAGCACTAAAGCACCGGATCCCATCAGAACTTCGAAGTTAAGCGTGCTTGGGCGAGAGTAGTACTAGGATGGGTGACACCCTGGGAATTCCTCGTGTTGCACCTTTTTTTTACTACCTATTTGAATGCACGACGAGATCATTTTTTTTACCAATCTTTCTAACCAAACGTTAAGGACGGACGACGTCGTCGCCATAAAATTTGGCTGTCGATCGCCCGGGCGGGGCCCTCCGCAACATCTACGGCTGGCTCGATCGACCAACCGATCCGAAAAATTAAAATTTGTAAAATAAATAAGAAAAATAACATTTCAATTATTATTTTTCGTTTAAAATGGGCGTAACTCCGTGCATTATTGTCCGATTTTAGATTTTCACGTGGCGCTAAAACGCGCGCGAAGAGACGAAGAAAATGACCCCGAGCTGTTCCTCGGACGCTCACCCTTATTAGCCGACAATCAGAAGTGCGTGACGGGTGCGATCATACTAGCACTAAAGCACCGCATCCCATCAGAACTCCAAAGTTAAGCGTGCTTGGGCGAGAGTAGTGCTAGGATGGGTGACCCCCTGGGAAGTCCTCATGTTGCATCTTTTTTTGACTACCTGTTTGATTGCACGACGAGATCATTTTTTTTACCAATCTTTCTAACCAAACGTTAAGGACGGACGACGTCGTCGCCATAAAATTTGGCTGTCGATCGCCCGAGCGGGGCCCGCCGCAACCTCTACGGCCGGCTCGATCGACCAACCGACCCGAAAAATTAAAATTTGTAAATAAATAAGAAAAATAATATTTCAATTATTATTTTTCGTTTAAAACGGATGTAACTCCGTGCATTATTGTCCGATTTCAGCTTTTCACGTGGCGCTGAAACGCGCGCGAAGAGACGAAGAAAATGACCCCGAGCTGTCCCTCGGACGCTCACCCTTATTAGCCGACGATCAGAATTGCGTGACGGGTGCGATCATACCAGCAGTAAAGCACTGTATCCCATCAGAACTCCGAAGTTAAGCGTGCTTGGGCGAGAGTAGTACTAGGATGGGTGACCCTTGGGAAGTCCTCGTGTTGCACCTTTTTTTGACTACCTGTTTGATTGCACGACGAGATCATTTTTTTTACCAATCTTTCTAACCAAACGTTAAGGACGGACGACGTCGTCGCTATAAAATTTGGCTGTCGATCGTCCGCGCGGGGCCCGCCGCAACCTCTACGGCCGGCTCGATCGACCAACCAACCCGAAAAATTAAAATTTGTAAATAAATAAGAAAAATAACATTTCAATTATTATTTTTCGTTTAAAACGGGCGTAATCCGTGCATTATTGTCCGATTTCAGCTTTTCACGTGGCACTGAAAGGCGCGCGAGAGACGAAGAAAATGACCCCGAGCTGTCCCTCGGTCACTCACCCTTATTAGCCGAGGATCAGAAGTGCGTGACGGGTGCGATCATACAGCACTAAAGCACCGGATCCCATCAAAACTCCGAAGTTAAGCGTGCTTGGGCGAGAGTAGTACTAGGATGGGTGACCCCCTGGGAAGTCCTCGTGTTGCACCTTTTTTTTTACTAACTATTTGAATGCACGACGAGATCATTTTTTTTACCAATCTTTCTAACCAAACGTTAAGGACAGACGACGTCGTCGCCATAAAATTTGGCTGTCGATCGCCCGTGCGGGGCCCGCCGCAACCTCTACGGCCGGCTCGATCGACCAAACGACCCGAAAATTAAAATTTGTAAATAAATAAGAAAAATAACATTTCAATTATTATTTTTCGTTTAAAACGGGCGTAACTCCGTGCATTATTGTCCGATTTCATATTTTCACGTGGCGCTGAAAGGCGCGCGAAGGGACGAAGAAAATGACCCCGAGCTGTCCCTCGGACGCTCACCCTTATTAGCCGACGATCAGAATTGCGTGACGGGTGCGATCATACCAGCAGTAAAGCACTGTATCCCATCAGAACTCCGAAGTTAAGCGTGCTTGGGCGAGAGTAGTACTAGGATGGGTGACCCTTGGGAAGTCCTCGTGTTGCACCTTTTTTTGACTACCTGTTTGATTGCACGACGAGATCATTTTTTTTACCAATCTTTCTAACCAAACGTTAAGGACGGACGACGTCGTCGCCATAAAATTTGGCTGTCGATCGCCCGCGCGGGGCTCGCCGCAACCTCTACAACCGACTCGATCGACCAACCGACCGGAAAAATTAAAATTTGTAAATAAATAAGAAAAATAACATTTCAATTATTATTTTTCGTTTAAAACGGGCGTAACTCCGTGCATTATTGTCCGATTTCAGCTTTTCAGGTGGCACTGAAAGGCGCCGAAGAGACGAAGAAAATGACCCTGAGCTGTCCCTCGGACGCTCACCCTTATTAGCCGATGATCAGAAGTGCATGACTGGTGCGATCATACCAGCACTAACGCACCGGATCCCATCAGAACTCCGAAGATAAGCGTGCTTGGGCGAGAGTAGTACTAGGATGGGTGACCCCCTGGGAAGTCCTCGTGTTGCACCTTTTTTTTACTACCTATTTGATTGCACGACGAGATCATTTTTTTTACCAATCTTTCTAACCAAACGTTAAGGACGGACGACATCGTCGCCATAAAATTTGGCTGTCGATCGCCCGTGCGGGGCCCGCCGCAACCTCTACGGCCGACTCGATCGACCAACCGACCCGAAAAATTAAAATTTGTAAATAAATAAGAAAAATAACATTTCAATTATTATTTTTCGTTTAAAACAGGTGTAACTCCGTGCATTATTGTCCGATTTCAGATTTTCACGTGGCGCTGAAAGGCGCGCGAAGAGACGAAGAAAATGACCCCGAGCTGTCCCTCGGACACTCACCCTTATTAGCCGACGATCAGAAGTGCATGACGGGTGCGACCATACCAGCACTAAAGCACCGGATCCCATTAGAACTCCGAAGTTAAGCGTGCTTGGGCGAGAGTAGTACTATGATGGGTTACCCCCTGGGTAGTCCTCGTGTTGCATTTTTTTTTGACTACCTGTTTGATTGCACGACGAGATCATTTTTTTACCAATCTTTCTAACCAAACGTTAAGGACGGACGACGTCGTCGCCATAAAATTTGGCTGTCGATCGCCCGCGCGGGGCTCGCCGCAACCTCTACGGCCGACTCGATCGATCAACCGACCGGAAAAATTAAAATTTTTAAATAAATAAGAAAAATAACATTTCAATTATTATTTTTCGTTTAAAACGGGCGTAACTCCGTGCATTATTGTCCGATTTCAGCTTTTCACGTGGCACTGAAAGGCGCCGAAGAGACGAAGAAAATGACCCCGAGCTGTCCCTCGGACGCTCACCCTTATTAGCCGACGATCAGAAGTGCATGACTGGTGCGATCATACCAGCACTAACGCACCGGATCCCATCAGAACTCCGAAGATAAGCGTGCTTGGGCGAGAGTAGTACTAGGATGGGTGACCCCCTGGGAAGTCCTCGTGTTGCACCTTTTTTTGACTACCTGTTTGATTGCACGACGAGATCATTTTTTTACCAATCTTTCTAACCAAACGTTAAGGACGGACGACGTCGTTGCCAAAAAATTTGGCTGTCGATCGCCCGCGCGGGGCTCGCCGCAACCTCTACGGCCGACTCGATCGACCAACCGACCTGAAAAATTAAAATTTGTAAATAAATAAGAAAAATAACATTTCAATTATTATTTTTCGTTTAAAACGGGCGTAACTCCGTGCATTATTTTCCGATTTCAGCTTTTCACGTGGCGCTGAAAGGCGCGCGAAGAGACGAAGAAAATGACCCCGAGCAGTCTCTCGGACGCTCACCCTTATTTGTAGACGATCAGAAGTGCGTGATGGATGCGATCATACCTGCACTAAAGCACCGGATCGCATCAAAACTCCGAAGTTAAGCGTGCTTGGGGGAGAGTAGTACTAGGATGGGTGACCCCTTGGGAAGTCCTCGTGTTGCACCTTTTTTTTTACTACCTATTTGAATGCACGACGAGATCATTTTTTTTACCAATCTTTCTAACCAAACGTTAAGGACGGACGACGTCGTCGCCATAAAATTTGGCTGTCGATCGCCCGTGCGGGGCCCGCCGCAACCTCTACGGCCGGCTCGATCGACCAACCGACCCGAAAAATTAAAATTTGTAAATAAGTAAGAAAAATAACATTTCAATTATTATTTTTCGTTTTAAACGGGCGTAACTCCGTGCATTATTGTCCGATTTCAGCTTTTCACGTGGCGCTGAAAGGCGCGCGAAGAGACGAAGAAAATGACCCCGAGCTGTCTCTCGGACGCTCACCCTTATTTGTCGACGATCAGAAGTTTGTGACGGGTGCGGTCATACCAGCACTAAAGCACCGGATCCCATCAGAACTCCGAAGTTACGCGTGCTTGGGCGAGAGTAGTACTAGGATGGGTGACCCCCTGGGAAGTCCTCGTGTTGCACCTTTTTTTTTACTACCTATTTGAATGCACGACGAGATCATTTTTTTTACCAATCTTTCTAACCAAACGTTAAGGACGGATGACGTCGTCGCCATAAAATTTGGCTGTCGATCGCCCGTGCGGGTCCTGCCGCAACCTCTACGGCCGGCTCGATCGACCAACCGACCCGAAAAATTAAAATATGTAAATAAGTAAGAAAAATAACATTTCAATTATTATTTTTCGTTTAAAACGGACGTAACTCCGTGCATTATTGTCCGATTTCAGCTTTTCACGTGCCGCTGAAAGGCGCGCGAAGAGACGAAGAAAATGACCCCGAGCTGTCCCTCGGACGCTCACCCTTATTAGCCGACGATCAGAAGTGCGTGACGGGTGCGATCATACCAGCACTAAAGCACCGGATCCCATCAGAACTCCGAAGTTAAGCGTGCTTGGGCGAGAGTAGTACTAGGATGGTTGACCCCTTGGGAAGTACTTGTGTTGCACCTTTTTTTGACTACCTGTTTGATTGCACGACGAGATCATTTTTTTACCAATCTTTATAACCAAACGTTAAGGACGGACGACGTCGTCGCCATAAAATTTGGCTGTCGATCGCCCGTGCGGGTCCTGCCGCAACCTCTACGGCCGGCTCGATCGACCAACCGACCCGAAAAATTAAAATATGTAAATAAGTAAGAAAAATAACATTTCAATTATTATTTTTCGTTTAAAACGGACGTAACTCCGTGCATTATTGTCCGATTTCAGCTTTTCACGTGCCGCTGAAAGGCGCGCGAGAGACGAAGAAAATGACCCCGAGCTGTCCCTCGGTCACTCACCCTTATTAGCCGAGGATCAGAAGTGTGTGACGGGTGCGATCATACAGCACTAAAGCACCGGATCCCATCAAAACTCCGAAGTTAAGCGTGCTTGGGCGAGAGTAGTACTAGGATGGGTGACCCCCTGGGAAGTCCTCGTGTTGCACCTTTTTTTTTACTAACTATTTGAATGCACGACGAGATCATTTTTTTTACCAATCTTTCTAACCAAACGTTAAGGACAGACGACGTCGTCGCCATAAAATTTGGCTGTCGATCGCCCGTGCGGGGCCCGCCGCAACCTCTACGGCCGGCTCGATGGACCAAACGACCCGAAAATTAAAATTTGTAAATAAATAAGAAAAATAACATTTCAATTATTATTTTTCGTTTAAAACGGGCGTAACTCCGTGCATTATTGTCCGATTTCAGATTTTCACGTGGCGCTGAAAGGCGCGCGAAGGGACGAAGAAAATGACCCCGAGCTGTCCCTCGGACGCTCACCCTTATTAGCCGACGATCAGAATTGCGTGACGGGTGCGATCATACCAGCAGTAAAGCACTGTATCCCATCAGAACTCCGAAGTTAAGCGTGCTTGGGCGAGAGTAGTACTAGGATGGGTGACCCTTGGGAAGTCCTCGTGTTGCACCTTTTTTTGACTACCTGTTTGATTGCACGACGAGATCATTTTTTTTACCAATCTTTCTAACCAAACGTTAAGGACGGACGACGTCGTCGCCATAAAATTTGGCTGTCGATCGCCCGCGCGGGGCTCGCCGCAACCTCTACAACCGACTCGATCGACCAACCGACCGAGAAAATTAAAATTTGTAAATAAATAAGAAAAATAACATTTCAATTATTATTTTTCGTTTAAAACGGGCGTAACTCCGTGCATTATTGTCCGATTTCAGCTTTTCAGGTGGCACTGAAAGGCGCCGAAGAGACGAAGAAAATGACCCTGAGCTGTCCCTCGGACGCTCACCCTTATTAGCCGATGATCAGAAGTGCATGACTGGTGCGATCATACCAGCACTAACGCACCGGATCCCATCAGAACTCCGAAGATAAGCGTGCTTGGGCGAGAGTAGTACTAGGATGGGTGACCCCCTGGGAAGTCCTCGTGTTGCACCTTTTTTTTACTACCTATTTGATTGCACGACGAGATCATTTTTTTTACCAATCTTTCTAACCAAACGTTAAGGACAGACGACGTCGTCGCCATAAAATTTGGCTGTCGATCGCCCGTGCGGGGCCCGCCGCAACCTCTACGGCCGGCTCGATCGACCAACCGACCCGAAAAATTAAAATTTGTAAATAAGGAAGAAAAATAACATTTCAATTATTATTTTTCGTTTAAAACGGGCGTAACTCCGTGCATTATTGTCCGATTTCAGCTTTTCACGTGGCGCTGAAAGGCGCGCGAAGAGACGAAGAAAATGACCCCGAGCTGTCTCTCGGACGCTCACCCTTATTTGTCGACGATCAGAAGTTTGTGACGGGTGCGGTCATACCAGCACTAAAGCACCGGATCCCATCAGAACTCCGAAGTTACGCGTGCTTGGGCGAGAGTAGTACTAGGATGGGTGACCCCCTGGGAAGTCCTCGTGTTGCACCTTTTTTTTTACTACCTATTTGAATGCACGACGAGATCATTTTTTTTACCAATCTTTCTAACCAAACGTTAAGGACGGATGACGTCGTCGCCATAAAATTTGGCTGTCGATCGCCCGTGCGGGTCCTGCCGCAACCTCTACGGCCGGCTCGATCGACCAACCGACCCGAAAAATTAAAATATGTAAATAAGTAAGAAAAATAACATTTCAATTATTATTTTTCGTTTAAAACGGACGTAACTCCGTGCATTATTGTCCGATTTCAGCTTTTCACGTGCCGCTGAAAGGCGCGCGAAGAGACGAAGAAAATGACCCCGAGCTGTCCCTCGGACGCTCACCCTTATTAGCCGACGATCAGAAGTGCGTGACGGGTGCGATCATACCAGCACTAAAGCACCGGATCCCATCAGAACTCCGAAGTTAAGCGTGCTTGGGCGAGAGTAGTACTAGGATGGGTGACACCTTGGGAAGTCCTTGTGTTGCACCTTTTTTTGACTACCTGTTTGATTGCACGACGAGATCATTTTTTTACCAATCTTTATAACCAAACGTTAAGGACGGACGACGTCGTCGCCATAAAATTTGGCTGTCGATCGCCCGTGCGGGTCCTGCCGCAACCTCTACGGCCGGCTCGATCGACCAACCGACCCGAAAAATTAAAATATGTAAATAAGTAAGAAAAATAACATTTCAATTATTATTTTTCGTTTAAAACGGACGTAACTCCGTGCATTATTGTCCGATTTCAGCTTTTCACGTGCCGCTGAAAGGCGCGCGAGAGACGAAGAAAATGACCCCGAGCTGTCCCTCGGTCACTTACCCTTATTAGCCGAGGATCAGAAGTGCGTGACGGGTGCGATCATACAGCACTAAAGTACCGGATCCCATCAAAACTCCGAAGTTAAGCGTGCTTGGGCGAGAGTAGTACTAGGATGGGTTACCCCCTGGGAAGTCCTCGTGTTGCACCTTTTTTTTTACTAACTATTTGAATGCACGACGAGATCATTTTTTTTACCAATCTTTCTAACCAAACGTTAAGGACAGACGACGTCGTCGCCATAAAATTTGGCTGTCGATCGCCCGTGCGGGGCCCGCCGCAACCTCTACGGCCGGCTCGATCGACCAAACGACCCGAAAATTAAAATTTGTAAATAAATAAGAAAAATAACATTTCAATTATTATTTTTCGTTTAAAACGGGCGTAACTCCGTGCATTATTGTCCGATTTCAGATTTTCACGTGGCGCTGAAAGGCGCGCGAAGGGACGAAGAAAATGACCCCGAGCTGTCCCTCGGACGCTCACCCTTATTAGCCGACGATCAGAATTGCGTGACGGGTGCGATCATACCAGCAGTAAAGCACTGTATCCCATCAGAACTCCGAAGTTAAGCGTGCTTGGGCGAGAGTAGTACTAGGATGGGTGACCCTTGGGAAGTCCTCGTGTTGCACCTTTTTTTGACTACCTGTTTGATTGCACGACGAGATCATTTTTTTTACCAATCTTTCTAACCAAACGTTAAGGACGGACGACGTCGTCGCCATAAAATTTGGCTGTCGATCGCCCGCGCGGGGCTCGCCGCAACCTCTACAACCGACTCGATCGACCAACCGACCGGAAAAATTAAAATTTGTAAATAAATAAGAAAAATAACATTTCAATTATTATTTTTCGTTTAAAACGGGCGTAACTCCGTGCATTATTGTCCGATTTCAGCTTTTCAGGTGGCACTGAAAGGCGCCGAAGAGACGAAGAAAATGACCCTGAGCTGTCCCTCGGACGCTCACCCTTATTAGCCGATGATCAGAAGTGCATGACTGGTGCGATCATACCAGCACTAACGCACCGGATCCCATCAGAACTCCGAAGATAAGCGTGCTTGGGCGAGAGTAGTACTAGGATGGGTGACCCCCTGGGAAGTCCTCGTGTTGCACCTTTTTTTTACTACCTATTTGATTGCACGACGAGATCATTTTTTTTACCAATCTTTCTAACCAAACGTTAAGGACGGACGACATCGTCGCCATAAAATTTGGCTGTCGATCGCCCGTGCGGGGCCCGCCGCAACCTCTACGGCCGACTCGATCGACCAACCGACCCGAAAAATTAAAATTTGTAAATAAATAAGAAAAATAACATTTCAATTATTATTTTTCGTTTAAAACAGGTGTAACTCCGTGCATTATTGTCCGATTTCAGATTTTCACGTGGCGCTGAAAGGCGCGCGAAGAGACGAAGAAAATGACCCCGAGCTGTCCCTCGGACACTCACCCTTATTAGCCGACGATCAGAAGTGCATGACGGGTGCGACCATACCAGCACTAAAGCACCGGATCCCATTAGAACTCCGAAGTTAAGCGTGCTTGGGCGAGAGTAGTACTATGATGGGTGAGCCCCTGGGTAGTCCTCGTGTTGCACCTTTTTTTGACTACCAGTTTGATTGCACGACGAGATCATTTTTTTACCAATCTTTCTAACCAAACGTTAAGGACGGACGACGTCGTCGCCATAAAATTTGGCTGTCGATCGCCCGCGCGGGGCTCGCCGCAACCTCTACGGCCGACTCGATCGACCAACCGACCGGAAAAATTAAAATTTGTAAATAAATAAGAAAAATAACATTTCAATTATTATTTTTCGTTTAAAACGGGCGTAACTCCGTGCATTATTGTCCGATTTCAGCTTTTCACGTGGCACTGAAAGGCGCCGAAGAGACGAAGAAAATGACCCCGAGCTGTCCCTCGGACGCTCACCCTTATTAGCCGACGATCAGAAGTGCATGACTGGTGCGATCATACCAGCACTAACGCACCGGATCCCATCAGAACTCCGAAGATAAGCGTGCTTGGGCGAGAGTAGTACTAGGATGGGTGACCCCCTGGGAAGTCCTCGTGTTGCACCTTTTTTTGACTACCTGTTTGATTGCACGACGAGATCATTTTTTTACCAATCTTTCTAACCAAACGTTAAGGACGGACGACGTCGTTGCCATAAAATTTGGCTGTCGATCGCCCGCGCGGGGCTCGCCGCAACCTCTACGGCCGACTCGATCGACCAACCGACCTGAAAAATTAAAATTTGTAAATAAATAAGAAAAATAACATTTCAATTATTATTTTTCGTTTAAAACGGGCGTAACTCCGTGCATTATTTTCCGATTTCAGCTTTTCACGTGGCGCTGAAAGGCGCGCGAAGAGACGAAGAAAATGACCCCGAGCAGTCTCTCGGACGCTCACCCTTATTTGTCGACGATCAGAAGTGCGTGATGGATGCGATCATACCTGCACTAAAGCATCGGATCCCATCAAAACTCCGAAGTTAATCGTGCTTGGGGGAGAGTAGTACTAGGATGGGTGACCCCTTGGGAAGTCCTCGTGTTGCACCTTTTTTTTTACTACCTATTTGAATGCACGACGAGATCATTTTTTTTACCAATCTTTCTAACCAAACGTTAAGGACGGACGACGTCGTCGCCATAAAATTTGGCTGTCGATCGCCCGTGCGGGGCCCGCCGCAACCTCTACGGCCGGCTCGATCGACCAACCGACCCGAAAAATTAAAATTTGTAAATAAGTAAGAAAAATAACATTTCAATTATTATTTTTCGTTTAAAACGGGCGTAACTCCGTGCATTATTGTCCGATTTCAGCTTTTCACGTGGCGCTGAAAGGCGCGCGAAGAGACGAAGAAAATGACCCCGAGCTGTCTCTCGGACGCTCACCCTTATTTGTCGACGATCAGAAGTTTGTGACGGGTGCGGTCATACCAGCACTAAAGCACCGGATCCCATCAGAACTCCGAAGTTACGCGTGCTTGGGCGAGAGTAGTACTAGGATGGGTGACCCCCTGGGATGTCCTCGTGTTGCACCTTTTTTTTTACTACCTATTTGAATGCACGACGAGATCATTTTTTTTACCAATCTTTCTAACCAAACGTTAAGGACGGATGACGTCGTCGCCATAAAATTTGGCTGTCGATCGCCCGTGCGGGTCCTGCCGCAACCTCTACGGCCGGCTCGATCGACCAACCGACCCGAAAAATTAAAATATGTAAATAAGTAAGAAAAATAACATTTCAATTATTATTTTTCGTTTAAAACGGACGTAACTCCGTGCATTATTGTCCGATTTCAGCTTTTCACGTGCCGCTGAAAGGCGCGCGAAGAGACGAAGAAAATGACCCCGAGCTGTCCCTCGGACGCTCACCCTTATTAGCCGACGATCAGAAGTGCGTGACGGGTGCGATCATACCAGCACTAAAGCACCGGATCCCATTAGAACTCCGAAGTTAAGCGTGCTTGGGCGAGAGTAGTACTAGGATGGGTGACCCCTTGGGAAGTCCTTGTGTTGCACCTTTTTTTGACTACCTGTTTGATTGCACGACGAGATCATTTTTTTACCAATCTTTATAACCAAACGTTAAGGACGGACGACGTCGTCGCCATAAAATTTGGCTGTCGATCGCCCGTGCGGGTCCTGCCGCAACCTCTACGGCCGGCTCGATCGACCAACCGACCCGAAAAATTAAAATATGTAAATAAGTAAGAAAAATAACATTTCAATTATTATTTTTCGTTTAAAACGGACGTAACTCCGTGCATTATTGTCCGATTTCAGCTTTTCACGTGCCGCTGAAAGGCGCGCGAAGAGACGAAGAAAATGACCCCGAGCTGTCCCTCGGACGCTCACCCTTATTAGCCGACGATCAGAAGTGCGTGACGGGTGCGATCATACCAGCACTAAAGCACCGGATCCCATCAGAACTCCGAAGTTAAGCGTGCTTGGGCGAGAGTAGTACTAGGATGGGTGACCCCCTGGGAAGTCCTCGTGTTGCACCTTTTTTTTTACTACCTATTTGAATGCACGACGAGATCATTTTTTTTACCAATCTTTATAACCAAACGTTAAGGACGGACGACGTTGTCGCCACAAATTTGGCTGTCGATCGCCCATGCGGGGCCCGCCGCAAACTCTACGGCCGGCTCGATCGACCAACCGAATCGAAAAATTAAAATTTGTAAATAAATAAGAAAAAATAACATTTCAATTATTATTTTTCGTTTAAAACGGGCGTAATTCCGTGCATTATTGTCCGATTTCAGCTTTTCACGTGGCGCTGAAAGGCGCGCGAAGAGACGAAGAAAATGACCCCGAGCTGTCCCTCGGACGCTCACCCTTATTAGCCGACGATCAGAAGTGCGTGACGGGTGCGATCATACCAGCACTAAAGCACTGGATCCCATCAGAACTTCGAAGTTAAGCTTGCTTGGGCGAGAGTAGTACTAGGATGGGTGACCCCCTGGGAAATCCTCGTATTTCATCTTTTTTTTTACTACCTATTTGAATGCACGACGAGATCATTTTTTTTACCAATCTTTCTAACCAAACGTTAAGGACGGACGACGTCGTCGCCATAAAATTTGGCTGTTGATCGCTAGTGCGGGGCCCGCCCAACCTCTACGGCCGGCTCGATCGACCAACCGACCCGAAAAATTAAAATTTGTAAATAAATAAGAAAAATAACATTTCAATTATTATTTTCGTTTAAAACGGGCGTAACTCCGTGCATTATTGTCCGATTTCAGCTTTTCACGTGGCGCTGAAAGGCGTGCGAAGAGACGAAGAAAATGACCCCAAGCTGTCCCTCGGACGCTCACCCTTATTAGCCAACGATCAGAAATGCATGACGGGTGCGATCATACTAGTACTAAAGCACCGGATCGCATCAGAACTCCGAAGTTAAGCATGCTTGGGCGAGAGTAGTACTAAGATGGGTGACCCCCTGGGAAGAACTCTTGTTGCACCTTTTTTTGACTACCTGTTTGATTGCACGACGAGATCATTTTTTTACCAAACGTTAAGGACGGACGACGTCGTCACCATAAAATTTGGCTGTCGATCGCCCGTGCGGGGCCCGCCGCAAACTCTACGGCCGGCTCGATCGACCAACCGACCCGAAAAATTTAAATGTGTAAATAAATAAGAAAAATAACATTTCAATTATTATTTTTCGTTTAAAACGGGCGTAACTCCGTGCATTATTGTCCGATTTCACCTTTTCACGTGGCGCTGAAAGGCGCGCGAAGAGACGAAGAAAATGACCACGAGCTGTCCCTCGGACGCTCACCCTTATTAGCTGACGATCAGAAGTGCGTGACGGGTGCGATCATACCAGCACTAAAGCACCGGATCCCATCAGAACTCCGAAGTTAAGCCTGCTTGGGCGAGAGTAGTACTAGGATGGGTGACCCCCTGGGAAGTCCTCGTGTTGCACCTTTTTTTTTACTACCTATTTGAATGCACGACGAGATCATTTTTTTTACCAATCTTTATAACCAAACGTTAAGGACGGACGACGTGGTCGCCACAAATTTGGCTGTCGATCGCCCGTGCGTGGCCCGCCGCAAACTCTACGGCCGGCTCGAACGACCAACCGAACCGAAAAATTAAAATTTGTAAATAGATAAGAAAAATAACATTTCAATTATTATTTTTCGTTTAAAACGGGCGTAACTCCGTGCATTATTGTCCGATTTCAGCTTTTCACGTGGCGCTGACCGGCGCGCGAAGAGACGAAGAAAATGACCCCGAGCTGTCCCTCGGACGCTCACCCCTATTAGCCGACGATCAGAAGTGCGTGACGGGTGCGATCATACCAGCACTAAAGCACCAGATCCCATCAGAACTCCGAAGTTAAGCGTGCTTGGGTGAGAGTAGTACAAGGATGGGTGACTCCCTGGGAAGTCCTCGTGTTGCACCTTTTTTTTTACTACCTATTTGAATGCACGACGAGATCATTTTTTTTACCAATCTTTATAACCAAACGTTAAGGACGGACGACGTCGTCGCCATAAAATTTGGCTGTCGATCGCCCGTGCGGGGCCCGCCGCAACCTCTACGGCCGTCTCGATGGACCAACCGACCCGAAAAATTAAAATTTGTAAATAAATAAGAAAAATAACATTTCAATTATTATTTTTCGTTTAAAACGGGCGTAATTCCGTGCATTATTGTCCGATTTCAGCTTTTCACGTGGCGCTGAAAGGCGCGCGAAGAGACGAAGAAAATGACCCCGAGCTGTCCCTCGGACGCTCACCCTTATTAGCCGACGATCAGAAGTGCGTGGCGGGTGCGATCATACCAGCACTAAAGCACCGCATCCCATCAGAACTCCGAAGTTAAGCGTGCTTGGGCGAGAGTAGTACTAGGATGGGTGACCCCCTGGGAAGTCCTCGTGTTGCACCTTTTTTTTTACTACCTATTTGAATGCACGACGAGATCATTTTTTTTACCAATCTTT
Organism: Canna indica; assembly: GCA_034359265.1. Lineage (NCBI taxonomy): Eukaryota > Viridiplantae > Streptophyta > Magnoliopsida > Zingiberales > Cannaceae > Canna > Canna indica. Next base: position 44,861,307 of record CP136897.1, on the reverse strand, counting down.
CTAACCAAACGTTAAGGACGGACGACGTCGTCGCCTTAAAATTTGGCTGTTGATCGCTAGTGCGGGGCCCGCCCAACCTCTACGGCCGGCTCGATCGACCAACCGACCCGAAAAATTAAAATTTGTAAATAAATAAGAAAAATAACATATCAATTATTATTTTCGTTTAAAACGGGCGTAACTCCGTGCATTATTGTCCGATTTCAGCTTTTCACGTGGCGCTGAAAGGAGCGCGAAGAGACGAAGAAAATGACCCCAAGCTGTCCCTCGGACGCTCACCCTTATTAGCCAACGATCAGAAATGCGTGACGGTTGCGATCATACTAGTACTAAAGCATCGGATCCCATCAGAACTCCGAAGTTAAGCGTGCTTGGGCGAGAGTAGTACTAAGATGGGTGACCCCCTGGGAAGAACTTTTGTTGCATCTTTTTTTGACTACCTGTTTGATTGCACGACGAGATCATTTTTTTACCAATCTTTCTAACCAAACGTTAAGGACGGACGACGTCGTCGCCATAAAATTTGGCTGTCGATCGCCCGTGCGGGGCCCGCAGCAATCTCTACGGCCGGCTTGATCGACCAACCGACCCGAAAAATTAAAATTTGTAAATAAATAAGAAAAATAACATTTCAATTATTATTTTTCGTTTAAAACGGGCGTAACTCCGTGCATTATTTTCCGATTTCAGCTTTTCACATGGCGATGAAAGGCGCAAGAAGAGACGAAGAAAATGACCCCGAGCTGTCCCTCGGACGCTCACCCTTATTAGCCGACGATCAGAAGTGCGTGACGGGTGCGATCATACCAGCAATAAAGCACTGGATCCCATCAGAACACCGAAGTTAAGCGTGCTTGGGCGAGAGTAGTACTAGGATGGGTGACCCCCTGGGAAGTCCTCGTGTTGCACCTTTTTTTTACTACCTATTTGAATGCACGACGAGATCATTTTTTTTACCAATCTTTCTAACCAAACGTTAAAGACAGACGACGTCGTTGCCATAAAATTTGGCTGTCGATCGCCCGCGCGGGGCCCGCCGCAACCTCTACGGCCGACTCGATCAACCAACCGACCGGAAAAATTAAAATTTGTAAATAAATAAGAAAAATAACATTTCAATTATTATTTTTCGTTTAAAACGGGCTTAACTCCGTGCATTATTGTCCGATTTCAGCTTTTCACGTGGCACTGAAAGGCGCCGAAGATTCGAAGAAAATGACCCCGAGCTGTCCCTCGGACGCTCACCCTTATTAGCCGACGATCAGAAGTGCATGACTCGTGCGATCATACCAGCACTAAAGCACCAGATCCCAATAGAACTCCGAAGTTAAGCGTGCTTGGGCGAGAGTAGTACTAGGATTGGTGACCCCCTGGGAAGTCCTCGTGTTGCACCTTTTTTTTTACTACCTATTTGAATGCACGACGAGATCATTTTTTTTACCAATCTTTATAACCAAACGTTAAGGACGGACGACGTCGTCGCCATAAAATTTGGCTGTCGATCGCCCGTGCGGGGCCCGCCGCAACCTCTACGGCCGTCTCGATGGACCAACCGACCCGAAAAATTAAAATTTGTAAATAAATAAGAAAAATAACATTTCAATTATTATTTTTCGTTTAAAACGGGCGTAATTCCGTGCATTATTGTCCGATTTCAGCTTTTCACGTGGCGCTGAAAGGCGCGCGAAGAGACGAAGAAAATGACCCCGAGCTGTCCCTCGGACGCTCACCCTTATTAGCCGACGATCAGAAGTGCGTGGCGGGTGCGATCATACCAGCACTAAAGCACCGCATCCCATCAGAACTCCGAAGTTAAGCGTGCTTGGGCGAGAGTAGTACTAGGATGGGTGACCCCCTGGGAAGTCCTCGTGTTGCACCTTTTTTTTTACTACCTATTTGAATGCACGACGAGATCATTTTTTTTACCAATCTTTATAACCAAACGTTAAGGACGGACGACGTCGTCGCCATAAAATTTGGCTGTCGATCGCCCGTGCGGGGCCCGCCGCAACCTCTACGGCCGTCTCGATCGACCAACCTACCCGAAAAATTAAAATTTGTAAATAAATAAGAAACGAAGGTGCGCGAAGAGACGAAGAAAATTTCAGCTTTTCACGTGGCGCTGAAAGGTGCGCGAAGAGACGAAGAAAATTACCCCGAGCTGTCCCTCGGAAGCTCACCCTTATTAGCCGACGATCAGAAGTGCATGACGGGTGCGATCATACCAGCACTAACGCACCGGATCCCATCAGAACTTCGAAGTTAAGCGTGCTTGGGCGAGAGTATTACTAGGATGGGTGACCCCATGGGATGTCCTCGTGTTGCACCCTTTTTTTTACTACCTATTTGAATGCACGACGAGATCATTTTTTTTACCAATCTTTCTAACCAAACGTTAAGGACGGAGGACGTCGTCGCCATAAAATTTGGCTGTCGATCGCCCGCGCGGGGCCCGCCGCAACCTCTACGGCCGGCTCGATCGACCAACCGACCCGAAAAATTAAAATTTGTAAATAAATAAGAAAAATAACATTTCAATTATTATTTTTCGTTTAAAACGGGCGTAACTCCGTGCATTATTGTCCGATTTCAGCTTTTCAGGTGGCGCTGAAAGGCGCGCAAAGAGACGAAGAAAATGACCCCGAGCTGTCCCTCGGACGCTCACCCTTATTAGCCGACGATCAGAAGTGCGTGACGGGTGCGATCATACCAGCACTAAAGCATCGGATCCCATCAGAACTCCGAAGTTAAGCATGCTTGGGCGAGAGTAGTACTAGGATGGGTGACACCCTGGTAAGTCCTCGTGTTGCACCTTTTTTTTTTACTACCTATTTGAATGCACGACGAGATCATTTTTTTTACCAATCTTTCTAACCAAACGTTAAGGACGGACGACGTCTTCGCCATAAAATTTGGCTGTCGATCGCCCGTGCGGGGCCCGCCGCAACCTCAACGGCCGGCTCGATCGACCAACCGACCCGAAAAATTAAAATTTGTAAATAAATAAGAAAAATAACATTTCAATTATTATTTTTCGTTTAAAACGGGCGTAACTCCGTGCATTATTGTCCGATTTCAGCTTTTCACGTGGCGCTGAAAGGCGCGCGAAGAGAAGAAGAAAATGACCCCGAGCTGTCCCTCGGACGCTCACCCTTATTAGCCGACGATTAGAAGCACATGACGGATGCGATCACACATGCGTTAACGCATCAGATCCCATCAGAACTCCGAATTTAAGCATGCTTGGGAGAGAGTAGTACTAGAATGGGTGACCCCTTGGGAAGTCCTCGTGTTGCATCTTTTTTTTACTACCTATTTGATTGTACGACGAGATCATTTTTTTTACCAATCTTTCTAACCAAACGTTAAGGACGGAGGACGTCGTCGCCATAAAATTTGGCCGTCGATCACCCGCGCGGGGCCCGCCGCAACTTCTACGGCCGGCTCGATCGACCAACCGACCCGAAAAATTAAAATTTGTAAATAAATAAGAAAAATAACATTTCAATTATTATTTTTCATTTAAAACGGGCGTAACTCCGTGCATTATTGTCCGATTTCAGCTTTTCACGTGGCGCTGAAAGGCGCGAAAAGAGACGAAGAAAATGACACCGAGCTGTCCCTCGGACGCTCACCCTTATTAGCCGACGATCAGAAGTGCGTGACGGGTGCGATCATACCAGCACTAAAGCACCGGATCCCATCAGAACTCCGAAGTTAAGCGTGCTTGGGCGAGAGTAGTACTAGGATGGGTGACACCCTGGTAAGTCCTCGTGTTGCACCTTTTTTTTTTACTACCTATTTGAATGCACGACGAGATCATTTTTTTTACCAATCTTTCTAACCAAACGTTAAGGACGGACCACGTCATCGCCATAAAATTTGGCTGTCGATCGCCCGTGCGGGGCCCGCCGCAACCTCTACGGCCGGCTCGATCGACCAACCGACCCGAAAAATTAAAATTTGTAAATAAATAAGAAAAATAGCATTTCAATTATTATTTTTCGTTTAAAACGGGCGTAACTCCGTGCATTATTGTCCGATTTCAGCTTTTCACGTGGCGCTGAAAGGCGCGCGAAGAGAAGAAGAAAATGACCCCGAGCTGTCCCTCGGACGCTCACCCTTATTAGCCGACGATTAGAAGCACATGACGGGTGTGATCATACCAGCACTAAAGCACCGGATCCCATCAGAACTCCGAAGTTAAGCGTGCTTGGGCGAGAGTAGTACTAGGATGGGTGACACCCTGGTAAGTCCTCGTGTTGCACCTTTTTTTTTTACTACCTATTTGAATGCACGACGAGATCATTTTTTTTACCAATCTTTCTAACCAAACGTTAAGGACGGACCACGTCATCGCCATAAAATTTGGCTGTCGATCGCCCATGCGGGGCCCGCCGCAACCTCTACGGCCGGCTCGATCGACCAACCGACCCGAAAAATTAAAATTTGTAAATAAATAAGAAAAAATAACATTTCAATTATTATTTTTCGTTTAAAAAAGCGTAACTCCGTGCATTATTGTCCGATTTCAGCTTTTCACGTGGCGCTGAAAGGCGCGCGAAGAGACGAAGAAAATTACCCCGAGCTGTCCCTCGGAAGCTCACCCTTATTAGCCGACGATCAGAAGTGCATGACGGGTGTGATCATACCAGCACTAACGCACCGGATTCCATCAGAACTTCGAAGTTAAGTGTGCTTGGGCGAGAGTATTACTAGGATGGGTGACCCCCTGGGACGTCCTCGTGTTGCACCCTTTTTTTACTACCTATTTGAATGCACGAAGAGATCATTTTTTTTACCAATCTTTCTAACCAAACGTTAAGGACGGAGGACGTCGTCGCCATAAAATTTGGCCGTCGATCGCCCGCGCGGGGCCCGCCGCAACCTCTACGGCCGGCTCGATCGACCAACCGACCCGAAAAATTATAATTTGTAAATAAATAAGAAAAATAACATTTCAATTATTATTTTTCGTTTAAAACGGGCGTAACACCGTGCATTATTGTCCGATTTCAGATTTTCACGTGGCGCTGAAAGACGCGCGAAGAGAAGAAGAAAATGAACCCGAGCTGTCCCTCGGACGCTCACCCTTATTAGCCGACGATTAGAAGCACATGACGGATGCGATCACACATGCGTTAACGCATCAGATCCCATCAGAACTCCGAATTTAAGCATGCTTGGGAGAGAGTAGTACTAGAATGGGAGACCCCTTGGGAAGTCCTCGTGTTGCATCTTTTTTTTACTACCTATTTGATTGCACGACGAGATCATTTTTTTTACCAATCTTTCTAACCAAACGTTAAGGACGGAGGACGTCGTCGCCATAAAAGTTGGCTGTCGAACGCCCGTGCGGGGCCCGCCGCAACCTCTACGGCCGGCTCGATCGACCAACCGACCCGAAAAATTAAAATTTGTAAATAAATAAGAAAAAATAACATTTCAATTATTATTTTTCGTTTAAAAAAGCGTAACTCCGTGCATTATTGTCCGATTTCAGCTTTTCACGTGGCGCTGAAAGGCGCGCGAAGAGACGAAGAAAATTACCCCGAGCTGTCCCTCGGAAGCTCACCCTTATTAGCCGACGATCAGAAGTGCATGACGGGTGTGATCATACCAGCACTAACGCACCGGATTCCATCAGAACTTCGAAGTTAAGTGTGCTTGGGCGAGAGTATTACTAGGATGGGTGACCCCCTGGGACGTCCTCGTGTTGCACCCTTTTTTTACTACCTATTTGAATGCACGAAGAGATCATTTTTTTTACCAATCTTTCTAACCAAACGTTAAGGACGGAGGACGTCGTCGCCATAAAATTTGGCCGTCGATCGCCCGCGCGGGGCCCGCCGCAACCTCTACGGCCGGTTCGATCGACCAACCGACCCGAAAAATTAAAATTTGTAAATAAATAAGAAAAATAACATTTCAATTATTATTTTTCGTTTAAAACGGGCGTAACTCCGTGCATTATTGTCCGATTTCAGCTTTTCACGTGGCGCTGAAAGACGCGCGAAGAGAAGAAGAAAATGACCCCGAGCTGTCCCTCGGACGCTCACCCTTATTAGCCGACGATTAGAAGCACATGACGGATGCGATCATACATGCACTAACGCATCAGATCCCATTAGAACTCCGAAGTTAAGCGTGCTTGGGAGAGAGTAGTACTAGGATGGATGACCCCTTGGGAAGTCCTCGTGTTGCATCTTTTTTTTACTACCTATTTGATTGCACGACGAGATCATTTTTTTTACCAATCTTTCTAACCAAACGTTAAGGACGGAGGACGTCGTCGCCATAAAATTTGGCTGTCGATCGCCCGCGCGGGGCCCGCCGTAACCTCTACGGCCGGCTCGATCGACCAACCGACCCGAAAAATTAAAATTTGTAAATAAATAAGAAAAAATAATATTTCAATTATTATTTTTCGTTTAAAACGGGCGTAACTCCGTGCATTATTGTTCGATTTCAGCTTTTCACGTGGCGCTGAAAGGCGCGCGAAGAGACGAAGAAAATGACCCCGAGCTGTCTCTCGGACGCTCACCCTTATTTGTCGACGATCAGAAGTGCGTGATGGGTGCGATCATACCAGCACTAAAGCACCAGATCCTATCAGAACTCCGAAGTTAAGCGCGCTTGGGCGAGAGTAGTACTAGGATGGGTGACCCCCTGGGAAGTCCTCGTGTTGCACCTTTTTTTTATTACCTATTTGAATGCACGACGAGATCATTTTTTTACCAATCTTTCTAACCAAACGTTAAGGTCGGACGATGTCGTCGCCATAAAATTTGGCTGTCGATCGCCCGTGCGGGGCCCGCCGCAACCTCTACGGCCGGCTCAATCGACCAACCGATCCGAAAAATTAAAATTTGTAAATAAATAAGAAAAATAACATTTCAATTATTATTTTTCGTTTAAAACGGGCGTAACTCCGTGCAATATTGTCCGATTTCAGCTTTTCACGTGTCGCTGAAAGGCGCGCGAAGAGACGAAGAAAATGACCCTGAGCTGTCCCTCGGACGCTCACCCTTATTAGCCGACGATCATAAGTGCATGATGGGTGCGATCATACCAGCACTAACACATCGGATTCCATCAGCACTACGAAGTTAAGCGTGCTTCGGCGAGAGTAGTACTAGGATGGGTGACCCCCTAGGAAGTTCTCGTGTTGCACCTTTTTTTTACTACCTGTTTCATTGCACGATGAGATCATTTTTTTACCAATCTTTCTAACCAAACGTTAAGGACGGACGACGTCGTCGCCATAAAATTTGGCTGTCGATCGCCCGCGCGGGGCCCGCCGCAACCTCTACGGCCGACTCGATCGACCAACCGACCCGAAAAATTAAAATTTGTAAATAAATAAGAAAAATAACATTTCAATTATTATTTTTCGTTTAAAACGGGCGTAACTCCGTGCATTATTGTCCGATTTCAGCTTTTCACGTGGCGCTGAAAGGCGCGCGATGAGACGAAGAAAATGACCCCGAGCTGTCCCTCGGATGCTCACCCTTATTAGCCGACGATCAGAAGTGCGTGACGGGTGCGATCATACCAGCACTAAAACACCGGATCCCATTAGAACTCCGAAGTTAAGCGTGCTTGGGCAAGAGTAGTACTAGGATGGTTGACCCCTGGGAAGTGCTCGTGTTGCACATTTTTTTTACTACCTATTTGAATGCACGACGAGATCATATTTTTTACCAATCTTTCTAACCAAAAGTTAAGGACGGACGACGTCGTCGCCATAAAATTTGGCTGTCGATCGCCAGTGCGGTGCCCGCCGCAACCTCTACGTACGGCTCGATCGACCAACCGACCCGAAAAATTAAAATTTGTAAATAAATAAGAAAAATAACATTTCAATTATTATTTTTCGTTTAAAACGGGCGTAACTCCGTGCATTATTGTCCGATTTTAGCTTTTCACGTGGCGCTGAAAGGCGCGCGATGAGACGAAGAAAATGACCCCGAGCTGTCCCTCGGACGTTCACCCTTATTAGCCGACGATCAGAAGTGCATGACGGGTGCGATCATACCAGCACTAACGCACCGGATCCCTTCAGAACTCCGAAGTTAAGCGTGCTTGGGAGAGAGTAGTACTAGGATGGGTCACCCCCTGGGAAGTCCTCGTGTTGCACTCTTTTTTTTTACTACCTATTTGAATGCACGACGAGATCATTTTTTTCACCAATCTCTCTAACCAAACGTTAAGGACGGACGACGTCGTTGCCATAAAATTTGGCTATCGATCGCCCGTGCGGGGCCCGCCGCAACATCTACGGCCGGCTCGATCGACCAACCAACCCAAAAAATTAAAATTTGTAAATAAATAAGAAAAATAACCTTTCAATTATTATTTTTCGTTTAAAACGGGCGTAACTCTGTGCATTATTGTCCGATTTCAGCTTTTCACCTGGCGCTGAAAGGCGCGCGAAGAGACGAAAAAAACGACCCCGAGCTGTCCCTCGGACGCTCACCCTTATTAGCCGACGATCAGAAGTGCATGACGGGTGCGATCATACCAGCACTAACGCACCGGATCCCTTCAGAACTCCGAACTTAAGCGTGCTTGGGAGAGAGTAGTACTAGGATGGGTCACCCCCTGGGAAGTCCTCGTGTTGCACTCTGTTTTTTTACTACCTATTTGAATGCACGACGAGACCATTTTTTTTACCAATCTTTCTAACCAAGCGTTAAGGACGGACGACGTCGTTGCCATAAAATTTGGCTATCGATTGCCCGTGCAGGGCCCGCCGAAACCTCTACGGCCGGCTCGATCGACCAACCAACCCGAAAAATTAAAATTTGTAAATAAATAAGAAAAATAACATTTCAATTATTATTTTTCGTTTAAAACGGGCGTAACTCTGTGCATTATTGTCCGATTTTAGCTTTTCACGTGGCGCTGAAAGGCGCGCAAAGAGACGAAGAAAATGACCCCCGAGATCTCCCTCGGACGCTCACCCTTATTGGCCGACGATCAGAAGTGCATGACGGGTGCGATCATACCAGTACTAACTCACCGGATCCCATCAGAACTACGAAGTTAAGCGTGCTTGGGCAAGAGTAGTACTAGGATGGGTGACCCCGTGGAAATTCCTCGTGTTGCACTCTTTGTTTTTACTACCTATTTGAATGCATGACCAGATCATTTTTTTTACCAATCTTTCTTCCCAAACGTTAACGACGGACGACCTCGTCGCCATAAAATTTGGCTGTCGATCGCCCGTGCGGGGCCCGCCGCAATGTCTACGACCAACTCGATCGACCAACCAACCCGAAAAATTAAAATTTGTAAATAAATAAGAGAAATAACATTTCAGTTATTATTTTTCGTTAAAAACGGGCGTAACTCCGTGCATTATTGTCCAATTTCTGCTGTTCACGTGGCGCTGAAAGGCGCGCGAAGAGACGAAGAAAATGACCCCCGAGCTCGCCCTCGGACTCTCACCCTTATTAGCCAACGATCAGAAGTGCATGATAGGTGCGATCATACCAGCACTATTGCACCGGATCCCATTAGAACTCTAAAGTTAAGCGTGAATGGGCGAGAGTAGTACTACGATGGGTGACCCCCTGGAAGTCCTCGTGTTGCAATCATTGTTTTTACTACCTATTTGAATGCTCGACGAGATCATTTTTTTTACCAATCTTTCTTACCAAACGTTAAGGACGGACGACCTCGTCGCCATAAAATTTGTCTGTCGATCGCCCGTGCCGGGCCCGCCGCAACCTCTACGGCCGGGTCGATCGACCAACCAACCCGAAAAGTTAAAATTTGTAAATAAATAAGAATAATTACATTTCAATTATTATTTTTCGTTTAAAACGCGCGTAACACCGTGCATTATTGTCCGATTTCAGCTTTTCACGAGGCGCTGAAAGGCGCGCGACGAGACAAAGAAAATGACCCCGAGCTGTCCCTCGGACGCACACCCTTATTAGCCGACGATCAGAAGTGCATGACGGGTGCGATCATACCAGCACTAACGCACCGGATCCCATCAGAACTCCGAAGTTAATCGTGCTTGGGAGAGAGTAGTACAAGGATGGGTCACCCCCTGGGAAGTCCTCGTGTTGCACTCTCTTTTTTTACTACCTATTTGAATGCACGACGAGATCATTTTTTTTACCAATCTTTCTTACCAAACGTTAAGGACGGATGACGTCGTCACCATAAAATTTGGCTGTCGATCGCCCGTGCGGGGCCCGCCGCAACCTCTACGGCCGGGTCGATCGACCAACCAACCCAAAAAATTAAAATTTGTAAATAAATAAGAAAAATAACAGTTCAATTATTATTTTTCGTTTAAAACAGGCGTAACTCCGTGCGTTATTGTCCGATTTCAGCTTTTCACGTGGCGCTGAAAGGCGAGCGAAGAGACGAAGAAAATGACCCCGAACTGTCCCTCGGATGCTCACCCTTATTAGCTGACGATCAGAAATGCTTGATGGGTGCTATCATACCAGCACGAACGCATCGGATCCCATCAGAACTTCGTAGTTAAGCGTGCTTGGGCGAGAGTAGTACTAGGATAGGTGACCCCTTGGGAAGTCCAAGTATTGCACTCTTTTTTTTTACTACCTATTTGAATGCACGACGAGATCATTTTTTTTACCATAGGAGCGCGAAGAGATGAAGAAAATGAACCCCGAACTCTTCCTCAGACGCTCACCCTTACTAGCCGACGATCCGAAGCACATTATGGATGTGATCATACATTCACTAACGTATTGGATCCCATCAGAACTTCGAAATTGAGCGTGCTAGTGCGAGAGTAGGACTAGGATGGGTGACCCCTTGGGAAGTCCTCGTGCTGCACCCTTTTTTTTTACTACCTATTTGAATGCACGACGAGATCATTTTTTTTACCAATCTTTCTAACCGAACGTTAAGGACGGATGACGTCGTCGCCATAAAATTTGGCTGTCGATCTCCCGCGCGGGGCCCTCCGCAACCTCCACGGCCGGCTCGATCAACCAATCGACCAGAAAAATTAAAATTTGTAAATAAATAAGAAAAATAACATTTCAATTATTATTTTTCGTTTAAAACTGGCGTAACTCCATGCATTATTGTCCGATTTCAGCTTTTCACGTGGCGCTGAAAGGCTCGCTAACAGACGACGGAATTGACCCCGAGCTGTCTCTCGGATGCACACCCTTATTAGCCGACGAACAGAAGTGCAAGACGGGTACGATCATACCAGCACTAACGCACAGGATCCCATCAGAACTCCGAAGTTAAGCGTGCTTGGGCAAGAGTAGTACTAGGACGTGTGAGCCCCTGGGAAGTCCTCGTGTTGCACTTTTTTTTTTACTACCTATTTGAATGCTCGACGAGACCATTTTTTTTACCAATCTTTCTAACCAAACGTTAAGGACGGACGACGTCGTCGCCATAAAATTTGGCTGTCGATCGCCCGTGCGGGGCCCGCCGCAACCTCTACGTCCGGCTCGATCGACCAACGGACCCGAAAAATTAAAATTTGTAAATAAATAAGAAAAATAACATTTCAATTATTATTTTTCGTTTAAAACGGGCGTAACTCTGTGCATTATTGTCCGATTTCAGCTTTTCACGCGGAGCTGAAAGGCGCACGAAGAGACGAAGAAAATGATCCCGAGCTGTCCCTCGGACGCTCACCCTTATTAGCCGACGATCAGAAGTGCGTGATGGGTGCGATCATACCAGCACTAGAGCACCGGATCCCATCAGAACTCCGAAGTTAAGCATGGTTTGGCGAGAGTAGTACTAGGATGGGTGACCCCTTGGGAAGTCCTCGTGTTGCACCATTTTTTTTACTACCTATTTGATTGCACGACGAGATCATTTTTTTTACCAATCTTTCTAACCAAACGTTAAGGACGGACGACGTCGTCGCCATAAAATTTGGCTGTCGATCGCCCATGTGGGGCCCGCCGCAATCTCTACGGCCTGCTCGATCGACCAACCGACCCGAAAAATTAAAATTTGTAAATAAATAAGAAAAATAACATTTCAATTATTATTTTTCGTTTAAAACAGGCGTAACTCTGTGAATTATTGTCCGATTTCCTCTTTTCACGTGGCACTGAAAGGCGCGAAGAGACGAAGAAAATGATCCCGAGCTGTCCCTCGGACGCTCACCCTTATTAGCCGACGATCAGAAGTGCGTGACGGGTGCGATCATACCAGCACTAGAGCACCGGATCCCATCAGAACTCCGAAGTTAAGCATGGTTTGGCGAGAGTAGTACTAGGATGGGTGACCCCCTGGGAAGTCCTCGTGTTGCACCATTTTTTTTACTACCTATTTGATTGCACGACGAGATCATTTTTTTTACCAATCTTTCCAACCAAACGTTAAGGACGGACGACGTCGTCGCCATAAAATTTGGTTGTCGATCGCCCGTGCAGGGCTCGCCGCGACCTCTACCGCCGGCTCGATCGACCAACCGACCCGAAAAATTATAATTTGTAAATAAATATGAAAAATAACATTTCAATTATTATTTTTCGTTTAAAACGGGCGTAACTCCGTGCATTATTGTCCGATTTCAGCTTTTCACGTGGCGCTGAAAGGCGCGCGAAGAGACGAAGAAAATGACCCCGAGCTGTCCCTCGGACGCTCACCCTTATTAGCCGACGATCAGAAGTGCATGACGGGTGCGATCATACCAGCACTAACGCACCGGATCCTATCAGAACTCCGAAGTTAAGCGTGCTTGGGCGAGATTAGTACTAGGATGGTTGACCCCTGGGAAGTCCTCGTGTTGCACCTTTTTTATTACTACCTATTTGAATGCATGACGAGATCATTTTTTTTACCAATCTTTCTTACCAAACGTTAAGGATGGACGACGTCGTCGCCATAAAATTTGGTTGTCGATCGCCCGTGCGGTGCCCGCCGCAACCTCTACGTCCGGCTCCATCGACCAACCGACCCGAAAAATTAAAATTTGTAAATAAATAAGAAAAATAACATTTCAATTATTATTTTTCGTTTAAAATGGGCGTAACTCCGTGCATTATTGTCCGATTTCAGATTTTCACGTGGCGCTGAAAGGCGCGCGAAGGGACGAAGAAAATGACCCCGAGCAGTCCCTCGGACGCTCACCCTTATTAGCCGACGATCAGAAGTGCGTGACGGGTGCGATCATACCAGCACTAAAGCACCGGATCGCATCACAACTCCGAAGTTAAGCGTGCTTGGGCGTGAGTAGTACTAGGATGGGTGACCCCCTGGGAAGTCCTCGTGTTGCACCTTTTTTTTACTACCTATTTGATTGCACGACGAGATCATTTTTTTTACCAATCTTTCTAACCAAACGTTAAGGACGGACGACGTTGTCGCCATAAAATTTGGCTGTCGATCGCCCGTGCGGGGCCCGCCGCAACCTCTACGGCCGGCTCGATCGACCAACCTACCCGAAAAATTAAAATTTGTAAATAAATAAGAAAAATAACATTTCAATTATTATTTTTCGTTTAAAACGGGCGTAACTCCGTGCATTATTGTCCGATTTCAGCTTTTCACGTGGCGCTGAAAGGCGTGCGAAGCGACGAAGAAAATGACCCCGAGCTGTCCCTCGGACGCTCACCCTTATTAGCCGATGATCAGAAGTGCATAACTGGTGCGATCATACCAGCACTAATGCACCGGATCCCATCAGAAATCCGAAGTTAAGCGCGCTTGGGCGAGAGTAGTACTAGGATGGGTGACCCCCTGGGAAGTCCTCGTGTTGCACCTTTTTTTTTACTACCTATTTGATTGCACGACGAGATCATTTTTTTTACCAATCTTTCTAACCAAACGTTAAGGACGGACGACGTCGTCACCATAAAATTTGGCTGTCGATCGCCCACGCGGGGCCCGCCGCAACCTCTACGGCCGGCTCGATCGACCAACCGACCCGAAAAATTAAAATTTGTAAATAAATAAGAAAAATAACATTTCAATTATTATTTTTCGTTTAAAACGGGCCTAACTCCGTGCATTATTGTCCGATTTCAGCTTTTCACGTGGCGCTGAAAGACGCGCGAAGAGACGAAGAAAATGACCACGAGCTGTCCCTCGGACGCTCAGCCGTATTAGCCGATGATCAGAAGTTCATAACGGGTGTGATCATGCTAGCACTAAAGCATCGGATCCCATTAGAACACCGAAGTTAAGCGTGCTTGTGCGAGAGTAATACTAGGATGGGTGACCCCCTGGGAACACTACTAGAAAAATGGTCATCAGCAACGGCTGAGCCGTTGCAATAGCGCCGTGACAGAAACTCGCGTTGCTGATGACTTAGCAACGGATCAGCAACGGCCGCGGGGCCGTCGCTAAAAATATTATCAGCAACGGTTTTGCCACAGACCCGGAGCCGTTGCTGATAACATTAATAGCAACGGCCGCTGAGTCCGTAGCAAGACCGTTAGTAAAACTCCGTCGCTAAGCCGTTGCTGTAGGTCATCAGCAACGGCTTTCGATACACTTTTAGCAACGGCTTTCCCACGGACGCCCGTGGGAAAGCCGTTGCTGATGACATATACCTGCAACCAGAAAATTTGAAAATTTCAAATTTCCATTGATACATTGATACATTTATCTGATACATAACTCACACACCCTTACCCTCATACACACATTCATTCACACATCACAAACATCTCATACACATTCATTCACACATCACAAACACACCAAGATATACATCAAAACAATTATATTTATATTCATAATTATCCACGATAGTATAAACACAATTCAAATGCAAAATTGAAGTAACAACATCTCAGTAACATAGTCAATATAAATTAAACAAGTTCAATATCTCAGTAACAAAGTCAATATAAACAAAATCTCACGATGACGATGGAGGATGGCCTGGATCATATGGCGGGGTCTGGAGTGCTTGAGTGTACACCGGCGTGGACTGACTCGAGGATGATGGATTAGATGATGCCGAAGAGATGCCTGCTTCGGGATGACCCGACAAGTTGCGTAGCATAGCTTCTATATTCGCCATCGTCTGACTCTGGCGCTCCATCAACTCAGTCTGACGCGCGACCGTCTCCTCTAGTGTCCTTATCCTATTACTATGATCATAACTGGATCTGGAGGTGGACGGCCGCTCACCAGCGACCGGAGGGGTCGGTGCCCCAAGTGGCCCTAGTACGGCTCGCGCATGACCACTATCTGCGAAGCCATATACGCGGCCATGGTCCCAGCCACCTGCGGCCTCGACCCACGATGCTGCGTCAAAGTCCTCGGGGGTACCCCCACGCTGCACCACCGTCTGGCTGTAGGTCTCCTACTCGAGTTTGATTTTTTGTTTAATATTTATCATAAAACTTAAATTATAAATATATAATGAATAATTTAAACAAATATATAATTACCATAATGTATGCAGCGCGGTTGTGGATGTACTCCCCAGTCCCATGTGCTCGACGGTGAGTCCGCTCAAACACCGCCATCGGGGAGGGTCGCTGGACACTCCCGTCATCCGACACCGTCGTCTACATTTACAAAACAAATACATTAATTAGTACACATAATAACAAATAAAATATATAATTAAAAGATATACTTACCATACGGTTTGCGTGCACTGCAAATGCAACAGAGCCGCCGGTGTGACGCGCTGCTCCCCCCGACATGCGATTTCTAGCCGCATTCCGGGAAACCTCCTGCCATCGATCCGTCGACCATATCCCCACGAGCTGGTCCCATATATCCGGAGTAATACAACCGGGGTCGTATCCCCGAGTCTCCGCGATGTTAGTGGTCCCAGCTCGGGCCATCGCCTGGGACCGAGCCTGCCCCAGCTGCCCGTTGTACCTTGCCCGGGAAATAGCCTCCCAGGCAGCGTAAATGAAGGGCCTCTGGTCCTCGGCCCATGTATAGCGAGCCTGCAAAATAATAATATCAGTACCAATATTAATATATCATCATGCATGTAAAAAAAAAAAAAATACGTGCCTCAAACTCGCGCCATAACATGTCGACGTGCTCGCTAGGCACGTGAGACCACGTAGGCCATGCCCCGTGCATGTATCGTCGAATAGTAGAAGAAATGCTCCTCGGCACTTCTTCTTGCTCGAACCTGCACAACAAAAATAAATTTTAATATTATATTATGATATAATGAATTTGTAATGATTCATAATTCATGATATATTACGTACCGCTCCCCAATCACGCTAATCAATCTACGTGACTCTGTGGCTGGTGGAGGCTGCCACCTGTTCGGCCCGCGTGGCCGCCTACGTCTGGATGTACTAGCCTCGGCAGTATCATCCTCATGAGGATCAGCAACAGGAGGATCAGCAGCATGAGTAAGTGCTGGAGTCTCACCGATCGGAGACTCCGAAACTCTCCTGCGTCGATAACCACGACCAGACATATCTGTCGAACAGACATATAATCAGATTATTGTATAAATAGTAGAGATATATTTAATAAAATATATACTTTACAATTATTCTTCATCATCTGAATAATAGTCTTCGAATTCTTCTTCTTCTTCCTCTTCTTCCTCTTCTTCATCTTCTTCATCTCCAGCTTCCTCAATTTCATGATCGTCATCATCAGCATATTCAACTTCTAATTGATGAACCGGTAGGAATCGACGATGACAATCAAAGAATGAGATTTTTCGTCCGTTCTGAAGACTCATTGATTTAGAGTGTTCCATACAATACGGGCAAGAGAGTCGGCCGTGAGTTCTCCAACCCGACAACATGCCGTACGCCGGGAAATCATTGATTGTCCACAAGACCGCGGCCTTTAAATTGAAGTTTTGCTTCCGATGACAATCATAAGTGACAGCTCCCTCAGTCCACAATGTTTTCAATTCATCTATCAAGGGTCTGAGAAATATGTCAATTTCTTTTCGCGGACCCTTAGGACCCGGAATAATCATCGAAAGATAAATAAATTCATCTTTCATGCACATTGACGGTGGCAAATTATAAACTGTCAGCAGCACTGCCCAAACTGAATAAGGAGTTGCAGAATGTCCAAACGGATTAAAACCATCTGTGCACAATCCCAATCTGATATTTCTAGTATCCATAGCAAATGAAGGATAACATGTATCCAAATGTTTCCATGCTTCACTGTCAGATGGATGAGTCATTACTGTATCATCACGACTTCTTGCATGCCAACTCATGTAGGGGCTGTCTTTTCCGACATGAATAATCTTTGAAGCCTCGGTGTTAGTGGAAAATACCGAAGCACCTTAAACGGGATATTTTTCTGTCGGACCGATTTCTTCTCCTTGTAACGAGGGTGTTGACATACAGGGCATTTATCCAACTGCACATTTTCTTTATAATATAAAATGCAGTTATTTTGGCACGCGTGTATTTTTTCGTACCCAAGCCCCAATTTTCTCATTAGCTTTTTAGTCTTATAAAAAGTAGGCTCAAACTTGTTATCAGTAGGCAGCATTCCATTAATCAATCCAGCAATCCGATCATACGCAACTCCGCTGATATTACAATCGGCCTTGATGCTTAAGAGCTGTGTCATTGCTGAAAACCTAGTGTATTTAGGACAATTCTCATACAAAGGTTCATCGGCAGCTTTCAACATCTCGTAAAATTCTGCAGCTTCTTTATTCGGTAATTCAATCTCTACCGCAGCCCCTACTTCTGTGATATCAACCGCTGTAGTATCTGGTGGGACTGATGTCTGAAGAACTGGCCGATCAACATTATCATTCAGGCGGAATTGACCCCCAAGACTATCAAGTATCATAGTTCTATAGGGATTACATTAACCGGATGAAGAAGCACCAGCAGAGGAAGATTCACCATATGTCTGAAGGACAGGATTGCTCGACGTCCCGACTTCGCGTGACTCCCCGTGACAAGTCCATAGAAAATATCTTGGTGCAAATCCTTTGGTATATAGATGCAGAGTGACAGTCTCCCGATCCAAAAATCGTCCATTCGAACAAATGCGGCACGGACATCGGATTTGATCACCGATGCTAACGAAATTCCGATTCGAATAGGCGAAATTTAGGAAGTACGTTACGCCTAATCGAAACTCATTCGTTAAAGCTCCACGATCAAGACGTCGGTACATCCAACTTCGATCAGCCGACATGATTCTGTCAATCAATGACAATTTCTTTGGTTAATGTCTTTAGGTGAGATTGTCCTATTCCATTCGGGATTTATGTTATTCGTACTGCACTTACGTTTTTATTTTAACTGTTAACTAATTATTCTAAATTTCGACAGCATCTCCCTACAGTTCTCCGAATACGCATATCATCTGGGCGCGTATCGGAGAACAAGAGAGATGTTGCCGAAATTTAGAATAATTAGTTAACAGTTAAAATAAAAACGTAAGTGCAGTACAAATAACTATATTCCCAAATTGTCCAATCAGGGACAATTCAAGAATTGTACGTCGTATAAAAGATCATCTGCTTCTTTTACACGAACATACAATTCCCGAACGGATCTAAGGTTTTGCTAAATCATATCCGATCGTCGATGCGTACGTGAAACATATCAACTCCGTGCATTATTGTCCGATTTCAACTTTTCACGTGGCGCTGAAAGGCGCGCGATGAGACGAAGAAAATGACCCCTTGCTGTCCCTCGGACGCTCACCCTTATTAGCTGACGATCAGAAATGCGTGATGGGTGCGACCATACCAGCACTAAAGCACCGGATCCCATCAGAACTCCGAAGTTAAGCGTGCTTGGGTGAGAGTAGTACTAGGATGGGTGACCCCCTTGGAAGTCCTCGTGTTGCACCTTTTTTTTTACTACCTATTTGATTGCACGACGAGATCATTTTTTTTACCAATCTTTCTACCCAAACGTTAAGGACGGACGACGTTGTCGCCATAAAATTTGGCTGTCGATCGCCCACGCGGGGCCCGTCGCAACCTCTACGGCCGACTCGATCGACCAACCGACCCGAAAAAATAAAATTTCTAAATAAATAAGAAAAATAACATTTCAATTACTATTTTTCGTTTAAAACGGGCGTAACTCCGTGCATTATTGTCTGATTTCAGCTTTTCACGTGGCGCTGAAAGGCGCGCGAAGAGACGAAGAAAATGACCCCCGAACTCTCCCTCGGACGCTCACCCTTATTAGCCGACGATCAGAAGCGCATGATTGATGCGCTCATACATGCACTAGCGCATCGGATCTCATCAGAACTTCGAAGTTAAGCGTGCTTGGGCGGGAGTAGTACTAGGATGGGTGACCCCCTGGGAAGTCCTCGTGATGCACCTTTTCTTTATTACCAATTTGATTGCACGACGAGATCATTTTTTTTTTCAATCTTTCTAACCAAATGTTAAGGACGGACGACATCGTCGCCATAAAATTTGGCTGTAGATCGCCCGCGCGGGGCCCGCCGCAACCTCTACGGCCGGCTTGAACGACCAACTGACCCGAAAAATTAAAATTTGTAATAAATAAGAAAAATAACATTTCAATTATTATTTTTCGTTTAAAACGGGCGTAACTCTCTGCATTATTGTCCGATTTCAGCTTTTCATGTGGCGCTGAAAGGCGCGCGAAGAGACGAAGAAACTGACCCTCGAACTCTCCCTCGGACGCTCACCCTTATTAGCCGACGATCAGATGCACATTACGTATGCGATCATACATGCACTAACGCATTGGATCCCATCAGAACTACTCCGAATTAAGCGTGCTTGGGCGAGAGTAGTACTAGGATGGGTGACCCCTTGGGAAGTCCTCGTGTTGCACCTTTTTTTCTACTACCTATTTGATTGCACGACGAGATCATTTTTTTTACCAATCTTTCTAACCAAACGTTAAGGACGGACGACGTCGTCACCAAAAAATTTGGATGTCAATCTCCCGCGCGGGGCCCGCCGTAACCTCTACGGCCGGCTCGATCAACCAACCGACCCGAAAAATTAAAATTTGTAAATAAATAAGAAAAATAACATTTCAATTATTATTTTTCGTTTAAAACGGGCGTAACTCCGTGCATTATTGTCCGATTTTAGCTTTTCATGTGGCGCTGAAATGCACGCGAAGAGACGAAGAAAATGACCCCGAGCTGTCCCTCGGACGCTCACCCTTATGAGCCGACGATCAAAAGTGCATGACGGATGCGATCATACTAGCACTAACGCATTGGATCCCATCAGAACTCCGAAATTAAGCGTGCTTGGGCGAGAGTAGGACAAGGATGGATGACCACCTGGGAAGTCCTCGTGCTGCACCATTTTTTTTTACTACCTATTTGAATGCACGACGAGATCATTTTTTTACCAATCTTTCTAACCAAACATTAAGAACGGACGACGTCGTCGCCATAAAATTTGGCTGTCGATCGCCCGTGCGGGGCCCGCCGCAACCTCTACGGTCGGCTCAATCGACCAACCGACCCAAAAAATTAATATTTGTAAATAAATAAGAAAAATAACATTTCAATTATTATTTTTCGTTTAAAACGTGCGTAACTCCGTGCATTATTGTCTGATTTCAGCTTATCACGTGGCGCTGAAAGGCGAGCGAAGAGACGACGAAAATGACCCCCGAACTCTCCCTCGGACGCTCACCCTTATTAGCCGACGATCAGAAGTGCATACCGGGTGCGATCATACCAGCATTAACGCACCGGATCCCATCAGAACTCCGAAGTTTGGCATGCTTGGGTGAGAGTAGTACTAGAATGGGTGACCTCCTGGGAAGTGCTCGTGTTGCACCTTTTTTTTTACTACCTATTTGATTGCACGACGAGATCATTTTTTTTACCAATCTTTCTAACCAAACATTAAGGACGGACGACGTCGTCGCCATAAAATTTGGCTGTCGATCGCCCGCGCGGGGCCCGCCGCAACCTCTACGGCCGGCTCGATCGACCAACCGACCCGAAAAATTAAAATTTGTAAATAAATAAGAAATATAACATTTCAATTATTATTTTTCGTTTAAAACGGGCGTAACTCCGTTCATTATTGTCCGATTTCAGCTTTTCACGTGGCGCTGAAAGGCGCGCGAAGAGACGAAGAAAATGACCCCGAGCTGTCCCTCGGACGCTCACCCTTATTAGCCGACGATCAGAAGCGCATGATGGATGCGATCATACATGCACTAACGCATCGTTCCCATTAGAACTCCGAAGTTAAGCGTGCTCGGGCGAGAGTGATACTAGGTTGGGTGACCCCTTGGGAAGTTCTATGCACACTTTTTTTTACTACCTATTTGATTGCACGACGAGATCATTTTTTTTACCAATCTTTCTAACCAAACGTTAAGGACGGACGACGTCGTCGCCATAAAATTTGGCTGTCGATCGCTCGCACGGGGCCCGCCGCAACCTCTACGGCCGGCTCGATCGACCAACTGACCCGAAAAATTAAAATTTGTAAATAAATAAGAAAAACAAAATTTCAATTATTATTTTTCGTTTAAAACGGGCGTAACTCCGTGCATTATTGTCCGATTTCAGCTTTGCATGTGGCGCTGAAATGCGCGCGAAGAGACGAAGAAAATGACCCCGAGCTGTCCCTCGGACGCTCACCCTTATTAGCCGACGATCAGAAGTGCATGACGGGTGCGATCATACCAGCACTAACGCACCGTATCCCGTCAGAACTCCGAAGTTAAGCGTGCTCGGGCGAGAGTAGTACTAGAATGGGTGACGCCTTGGGAAGTTCTCGTGTTGCAACTTTTTTTTACTACCTATTTGATTGCACGACGAGATCATTTTTTTTTACCAATCTTTCTAACTAAACGTTAAGGACGGACGACGTCGTCGCCATAAAATTTGGCTGTTGATCACCCGCGCAGGGCCCGCCGCAACCTCTACGGCCGGCTCGATCGACCAACCGACCCGAAAAATTAAAATTTGTAAATAAATAACAAAAATAACATTTCAATTATTATTTTTCGTTTAAAACGGGCGTAACTCCGTGCATTATTGTCTGATTTCAGTTTTCACGTGGCGCTGAAAGGCGCGCGAAGAGACGAAGAAAATGACCCCCGTACTCTCCCTCGGACGCTCACCCTTATTAGCCGATGATCAGAAGCGCATGATGGATGCGATCATACATGCACTAACGCATCAGATCCCATCAGAACTCCGAAGCTAAGCGTGCTCGGGCGAGAGTAGTACTAGAATGGGTGACGCCTTGGGAAGTTCTCGTGTTGCACCTTTTTTTTTACTACCTATTTGATTGCACGACGAGATCATTTTTTTTACCAATCTTTCTAACCAAACGTTAAGGAAGGACGACGTCGTCACCATAAAATTTGGCTGTCAATCGCCCGCGCGGGGCCCGCCGCAACCTCTACTACCGGCTCGATCGACCAACCGACCCGAAAAATTAAAATTTCTAAATAAATAAGAAAAATAACATTTCAATTATTATTTTTCGTTTAAAACGGGCGTAACTCCGTGCATTATTGTCTGATTTCAGCTTTTCACGTGGCGCTGAAAGGCGCGCGAAGAGACGAAGAAAATGACCCCCGAACTCTCCCTCGGACGCTCACCCTTATTAGCCGACGATCAGAAGCGTATGACGGATGCGATAATACATGCACTAACGCATCGGATCCCATCAGAACTCCGAAGTTAAGCATGCTCGGGCGAGAGTAGTACTAGAATGGGTGACGCCTTGGGAAGTTCTCGTGTTGCACCTTTTTTTTTACTACCTATTTGATTGCACGACGAGATCATTTTTTTTACCAATCTTTCTAACCAAACGTTAAGGAAGGACGACGTCGTCACCATAAAATTTGGCTGTCAATCGCCCGCGCGGGGCCCGCCGCAACCTCTACTGCCGGCTCGATCGACCAACCGCCCCGAAAAATTAAAATTTGTAAATAAATAAGAAAAATAACATTTCAATTATTATTTTTCGTTTAAAACGGGCGTAACTCCGTGCATTATTGTCCGATTTCAGCTTTTCACGTGGCGCTGAAAAGCACGAAGAGACGAAGAAAATGACCCCCGAACTCTCCCTCGGACGCTCACCCTTATTAGCCGACGATCAGAAGTGCATAACAGGTGCGATTATACCTGCCCTAATGCACCGGATACTAACAGAACTTCGAAGTTAAGCCTGCTTGGGCGAGAGTAGTACTAGGATGGGTGACCCCCTGGGAAGTCCTCGCGTTGTACCTTTTTTTTTTACTACCTATTTGATTGCACGACGAGATCATTTTTTTTACCAATCTTTCTAACCAAACGTTAAGGACGGACGACGTCGTCGCCATAAAATTTGGCTGTCGATCGCCCGCGCGGGGCCCGCCGCAACCTCTACGGCCGGCTCGATCGACCAACCGACCCGAAAAATTAAAATTTGTAAATAAATAAGAAAAATAACATTTCAATTATTATTTTTCGTTTAAAACGGGCGTAACTCCGTTCATTATTGTCCGATTTCAGCTTTTCACGTGGCGCTGAAAGGCGCGCGAAGAGACGAAGAAAATGACCCCGAGCTGTCCCTCGGACGCTCACCCTTATTAGCCGACGATCAGAAGCGCATGATGGATGCGATCATACATGCACTAACGCATCGTTCCCATTAGAACTCCGAAGTTAAGCGTGCTCGGGCGAGAGTGATACTAGGTTGGGTGACCCCTTGGGAAGTTCTATGCACACTTTTTTTTACTACCTATTTGATTGCACGACGAGATCATTTTTTTTACCAATCTTTCTAACCAAACGTTAAGGACGGACGACGTCGTCGCCATAAAATTTGGCTGTCGATCGCTCGCACGGGGCCCGCCGCAACCTCTACGGCCGGCTCGATCGACCAACTGACCCGAAAAATTAAAATTTGTAAATAAATAAGAAAAACAAAATTTCAATTATTATTTTTCGTTTAAAACGGGCGTAACTCCGTGCATTATTGTCCGATTTCAGCTTTCCATGTGGCGCTGAAATGCGCGCGAAGAGACGAAGAAAATGACCCCGAGCTGTCCCTCGGACGCTCACCCTTATTAGCCGACGATCAGAAGTGCATGACGTGTGCGATCATACCAGCACTAACGCACCGTATCCCGTCAGAACTCCGAAGTTAAGCGTGCTCGGGCGAGAGTAGTACTAGAATGGGTGACGCCTTGGGAAGTTCTCGTGTTGCAACTTTTTTTTACTACCTATTTGATTGCACGACGAGATCATTTTTTTTTACCAATCTTTCTAACTAAACGTTAAGGACGGACGACGTCGTCGCCATAAAATTTGGCTGTTGATCACCCGCGCAGGGCCCGCCGCAACCTCTACGGCCGGCTCGATCGACCAACCGACCCGAAAAATTAAAATTTGTAAATAAATAACAAAAATAACATTTCAATTATTATTTTTCGTTTAAAACGGGCGTAACTCCGTGCATTATTGTCTGATTTCAGTTTTCACGTGGCGCTGAAAGGCGCGCGAAGAGACGAAGAAAATGACCCCCGTACTCTCCCTCGGACGCTCACCCTTATTAACCGATGATCAGAAGCGCATGATGGATGCGATCATACATGCACTAACGCATCGGATCCCATCAGAACTCCGAAGTTAAGCGTGCTCGGGCGAGAGTAGTACTAGAATGGGTGACGCCTTGGGAAGTTCTCGTGTTGCACCTTTTTTTTTACTACCTATTTGATTGCACGACGAGATCATTTTTTTTACCAATCTTTCTAACCAAACGTTAAGGAAGGACGACGTCGTCACCATAAAATTTGGCTGTCAATCGCCCGCGCGGGGCCCGCCGCAACCTCTACTACCGGCTCGATCGACCAACCGACCCGAAAAATTAAAATTTCTAAATAAATAAGAAAAATAACATTTCAATTATTATTTTTCGTTTAAAACGGGCGTAACTCCGTGCATTATTGTCCGATTTCAGCTTTTCACGTGGCGCTGAAAGGCGCGCGAAGAGACAAAGAAAATGACCCCCGAACTCTCCCTCGGACGCTCACCCTTATTAGCCGACGATCAGAAGCGTATGACGGATGCGATAATACATGCACTAACGCATCGGATCCCATCAGAACTCCGAAGTTAAGCATGCTCGGGCGAGAGTAGTACTAGAATGGGTGACGCCTTGGGAAGTTCTCGTGTTGCACCTTTTTTTTTACTACCTATTTGATTGCACAACGAGATCATTTTTTTTACCAATCTTTCTAACCAAACGTTAAGGAAGGACGACGTCGTCACCATAAAATTTGGCTGTCAATCGCCCGCGCGGGGCCCGCCGCAACCTCTACTGCCGGCTCGATCGACCAACCGACCCGAAAAATTAAAATTTGTAAATAAATAAGAAAAATAACATTTCAATTATTATTTTTCGTTTAAAACGGGCGTAACTCCGTGCATTATTGTCCGATTTCAGCTTTTCACGTGGCGCTGAAAAGCGCGAAGAGACGAAGAAAATGACCCCCGAACTCTCCCTCGGACGCTCACCCTTATTAGCCGACGATCAGAAGTGCATAACAGGTGCGATTATACCTGCCCTAATGCACCGGATACTAACAGAACTTCGAAGTTAAGCCTGCTTGGGCGAGAGTAGTACTAGGATGGGTGACCCCCTGGGAAGTCCTCGCGTTGTACCTTTTTTTTTTACTACCTATTTGATTGCACGACGAGATCATTTTTTTTACCAATCTTTCTAACCAAACGTTAAGGACGGACGACGTCGTCGCCATAAAATTTGGCTGTCGATCGCCCGCGCGGGGCCCGCCGCAACCTCTACGGCCGGCTCGATCGACCAACCGACCCGAAAAATTAAAATTTGTAAATAAATAAGAAAAATAACATTTCAATTATTATTTTTCGTTTAAAACGGGCGTAACTCCGTTCATTATTGTCCGATTTCAGCTTTTCACGTGGCGCTGAAAGGCGCGCGAAGAGACGAAGAAAATGACCCCGAGCTGTCCCTCGGACGCTCACCCTTATTAGCCGACGATCAGAAGCGTATGACGGATGCGATAATACTTGCACTAACGCATTGGATCCCATCAGAACTCCGAAGTTAAGCGTGCTTGGAAGTCCTCGTGTTGCACCATTTTTTTTTACTACCTATTTGAATGCACGACGAGATCTTTTTTTTTACCAATCTTTCTAACCAAACGTTAAGAACGGACGACGTCGTCACCATAAAATTTGGCGGTCGATCGCCCGTGCGGGGCCCGCCGCAAGCTCTACGGCCGGCTCGATCGACCAACCGACCCGAAAAATTAAAATTTGTAAATAAATAAGAAAAATAACATTTCAATTATTATTTGTCGTTTAAAACGGGCGTAATTCCGTGCATTATTGTCCGATTTCAGCTTTTCACGTGGCCCTGAAAGGCGCGCGAAGTGACGAAGAAAATGACCCCCGAACTCTCCCTCGGACGCTCGCCCTTATTAGCCGACGATCAGAAGTGCATAACGGGTGCGATCATACCAGCACTAACGCACCGGATCCCATCAGAACTCCGAAGTTAAGCGTGCTTGGGCGAGAGTAGTACTAGGATGGGTGAACCCCTGTGAAGTCCTCGTGTTGCACCTTTTTTTTTACTACCTATTTGATTGCACGACGAGATCATTTTTTTTACCAATCTTTCTAACCAAACGTTAATGACGGACGACGTCGTCGCCATAAAATTTGGCCGTCGATCGCCCTTGCGGGGCCCGCCGCAACTTCTACGGCCTGCTCGATGGACCAACCGACCCGAAAAATTAAAATTTGTAAATAAATAAGAAAAATAACATTTCAATTATTATTTTTCGTTGAAAACGGGCGTAACTCCGTGCATTATTGTCTGATTTCAGCTTTTCACGTGGCGCTGAAAGGCGCGCGAAGAGACGAAGAAAATGACCCCCGAACTCTCCCTCGGACGCTCACCCTTATTAGCCGACGATCAGAAGCACATTACGGATGCGATCATACATGCACTAACGCATTGGATCCCATCAGAACTCCGAAATTAAGCGTGCTTGGGCGAGAGTAGGACAAGGATGGATGACCACCTGGGAAGTCCTCGTGCTGCACCATTTTTTTTTACTACCTATTTGAATGCACGACGAGATCATTTTTTTACCAATCTTTCTAACCAAACATTAAGAACGGACGACGTCGTCGCCATAAAATTTGGCTGTCGATCGCCCGTGCGGGGCCCGCCGCAACCTCTACGGTCGGCTCAATCGACCAACCGACCCAAAAAATTAAAATTTGTAAATAAATAAGAAAAATAACATTTCAATTATTATTTTTCATTTAAAACGGGCGTAACTCCGTGTATTATTGTCCGATTTCAGCTTATCACGTGGCGCTGAAAGGCGCGCGAAGAGACGAAGAAAATGACCCCGAGCTGTCCCGCGGACGCTCACCCTTATTAGCCAACGATCAGAAGTGCATGACGAGTGCGATCTTACCAGCACTAACGCATCGGATCCCATTAGAACTCCAAAGTTAAGCGTGCTTGGGCGAGAGTAGTATTAGGATGGTTGACCCCTTGGGAAGTTCACGTGTTGCACCCTTTTTTTTACTACCTATTTGATTGCACGACGAGATCATTTTTTTTACCAATCTTTCTAACCAAACGTTATGGACAGACGACGTCGTCGCCATAAAATTTGGCTGTCGATCGCCCGCGCTGGGCCCGCCGCAACCTCTACGGCCGGCTCGACCGACCAACCGGCCCGAAAAATTAAAATTTGTAAATAAATAAGAAAAATAACATTTCAATTATTATTTTTCGTTTAAAACGGGCATAACTCCGTGCATTATTGTCCGATTTCAGCTTTTCACGTGGCTCTGAAAAGCGCGCGAAGAGACGAAGAAAATGACCCCCGAACTCTCCCTCGGACGCTCACCCTTATTAGCCGACGATCAGAAGTGCATAACAGGTGCGATTATACCTGCCCTATGCACCGGATACTAACAGAACTTCGAAGTTAAGCCTGCTTGGGCGAGAGTAGTACTAGGATGGGTGACCCCTTGGGAAGTTCACGTGTTGCACCCTTTTTTTTACTACCTATTTGATTGCACGACGAGATCATTTTTTTTACCAATCTTTCTAACCAAACGTTATGGACAGACGACGTCGTCGCCATAAAATTTGGCTGTCGATCGCCCGCGCTGGGCCCGCCGCAACCTCTACGGCCGGCTCGACCGACCAACCGGCCCGAAAAATTAAAATTTGTAAATAAATAAGAAAAATAACATTTCAATTATTATTTTTCGTTTAAAACGGGCGTAACTCCGTGCATTATTGCCCGATTTCAGCTTTTCACGTGGCGCTGAAATGCGCGCGAAGAGACGAAGAAAATGACCCCGAGCTGTCCCTCGGACGCTCATCCTTATTAGCCGACGATCAGAAGTGCATGACGTGTGCGATCATTTCCCAAGTGGTCACCCATCCTAGTACTACACTCGCCCAAGCTAGCTTAACTTCGGAGTTCAAATTGGATCCGGTGCATTAGCGCTGGTATGATCACACCCGTCATGCACTTTTGATCATCGGCCAATAAGGGTGAGCGTCCGAGGGAGAGCTCGAGGTCAATTTCTTCGTCCATTCGCGCGCCTTTCTGCGCCACGTGAAAAGTTGAAATCGGACAATAGTGCAAGGAGTTACGACTGTTATAAACGAAAAATAATAATTTAAATGTTATGATTCTTATTTATTTACAAATTTTAATTTTTCGGGTTGGTTGGTCGATCGAGGGGCTCGTAAAGGTTAGAAAGATTGGTAAAAAAAAAAAATCTCGTCGTGCATTCAAATAGGTAGTAAAAAAAAAAGTGCAACACGAGGACTTCCTATTTATTTACAAATTTTAATTTTTCGGGTTGGTTGGTCGATCTAGCCGGCTGTAGAGGTTGCAACGGGCCCTGCACGGGTGATCGATAGCCAAATATTATGGCGACGACGTCGTCCGTCCTTAACGTTTGGTTAGAAAGATTGCTAAAAAAAATGATCTCGTCGTGCATTCAAATAGGTAGTAAATGAAAAAGTGCAACACGAGGACTTCCCAGGGGATCACCCATCGAAGTATTACTCTCGCCCAAGCACGCTTAACTTCAGAGTTCTGATGGGATCCGGTGTGTTACTGCTCGTATGATCGCACCGGTCATGCACTTCTGATCGTCGACGAATAAGGGTGAGCGTCCGAGGGAGAGCTCGTGGTCATCTTCTTTGTCTCTTCGCACGCCTTTCAGTGCCACGTGAAAAGCTGAAATCAGACAATAATGCACGGAGTTACGCCTGTTTTAAACGAAAAATAATAATTGAAATGTTATTTTTCTTATTTATTTACAAATTTTAATTTTTCGGGTTGGTTGGCCGATCGAGCCGGTCGTAGAGGTTGCGGCGAGCCCCGGACGGGCGATCGACAGCCAAATTTTATAGCGACGACATCGTCCGTCCTTCATGTTTGGTTAGAAAGATTGGTAAAAAAAATGATCTCGTCGTGCATTCAAATAGGTAGAAAAAAAAAAAATTCAACCCAAGCACGCTTAACTTCAGAGTTCTGATGGGATCCGGTGTGTTAGTGCTCGTATGATCGCACCGGTCATGCACTTCTGATCGTCGGCGAATAAGGGTGAGCGTCCGAGGGAGAGCTCGTGGTCATCTTCTTTGTCTCTTCGCACGCCTTTCAGTGCCACGTGAAAAATGAAATCAGACAATAATGCACGGAGTTACGCCTGTTTTAAACGAAAAATAATAATTGAAATGTTATTTTTCTTATTTATTTACAAATTTTAATTTTTCGGGTTGGTTGGCCGATCGAGCCGGCCGTAGAGGTTGCGGCGAGCCCCGGACGGGCGATCGACAGCCAAATTTTATAGCGACGACATCGTCCGTCCTTCATGTTTGGTTAGAAAGATTGGTAAAAAAAATGATCTCGTCGTGCATTCAAATAGGTAGAAAAAAAAAAAATTCAACACGAGCACGCTTAACTTCAGAGTTCTGATGGGATCCGGTGTGTTAGTGCTGGTATGATCGCACCGGTCATGCACTTCTTATCGTCGGCGAATAAGGGTGAGCGTCCGAGGGAGAGCTCGTGGTCATTTTCTTTGTCTCTTCGCACGCCTTTCAGTGCCACGTGAAAAGCTGAAATAAGACAATAATGCACGGAGTTACGCCCGTTTTAAACGAAAAATAATAATTAAAATGTTATTTTTCTTATTAATTTACAAATTTTAATTTTTCGGGTTGGTTGGCCGATCGAGCCGGCCGTAGAGGTTGCGGCGGGCCCCGCACGGGCGATCGACAGCCAAATTTTATGGCGATCGACAGCCAAATTTTATGGCGACGACATCGTCCGTCCTTAACGTTTGGTTAGAAAGATTGGTAAAAAAAATGATCTCGTCGTGCATTCAAATAGGTAGAAAAAAAAAAGTGCAACATGGGCACTTCCGAGGGTGTCACCCATCCTAGTACTACTCTCGCCCAAGCACGCTTAACGTTGGAGTTCTGATGGGAAATGATGCATTAGTGCTGGTATGATCACACCCATTATACAATTCTGATCGTCGGCAAATAAGGGTGACCGTCTGAGGGAGAGCTCGGGTTCATTTTGTTCATCTCTTCGCGTCTTTCAGCGCCACGTGAAAATCTGAAATCGGATAATAATGCACGGACTTACGCCTGTTTTATACGAAAAATAATAATTGAAATGTTATTTTTTTTTTATTTACAAATTTTAATTTTTTGGGTCGGTTGGCCGATCGAGCTGGCCGTAGAGGTTGCTACGGGCCCCGCACGGGCGATCGACAGGCAAATTTTATGGCGACGATGTCGTCCGTCCTTAACATTTGGTTAGAAAGATTGGTAAAAAAAATGATCTCGTCGTGATTTCAAATAGGTAGTAAAAAAAAAGAGTGCAACACGGGGACTTTCCAGGGGGTCACCCATCCTAGTACTGCTCTCCCCCGTGCGTTAGTGCTGGTATGATCACCCCCGTCATGCACTTCTGATCGTCGGCAAATAAGGGTGTGCGTCCGAGGGAGAGCTCCGGGTCATTTTGTTCGACTCTTCGCGCGCCTTTCAGCGTCACGTGAAAAGCTGAAATCGGACAATAATGCACGGAGTTATGCCCGTTTTAAACGAAAAATAATAATTGAAATGTTATTTTTCATATTTATTTAGAATTTTAATTTTTCGGTCGATCGAACTGGCCGTAGAGGTTGCGACGGGCCCCGCACGGGCGATCGACAGCCAAATTTTATGGCGACGACGTCGTCCGTCCTTAACGTTTGGTTAGAAAGATTGGTAAAAAAAATGATCTCGTCGTTCATTCAAATAGGTAGTAAAAAAAAGAGTGCAACACGAGATCATCCCAGGGTGTCACCCATCCTAGTACTACTCTCGCCCAAGCACACTTAACTTCGAAATTCTAATGGTATCCGGTGCATTAATGCTGGTATAATCGCACCCGTCAAGTACTTCTGATCGTCGACCAATAAGGGTGAGCGTCCGAGGGACAGCTCGGGGTCATTTTCTTCGTCTCTTCGCGCGCCTTTCAGCGCCACGTGAAAAACTGAAATCGGACAATAATGCTCGGAGTTACGCCCGTTTTAAACAAAAATAATAATTGAAATGTTATTTTTCTTATTTATTCACAAATTTTAATTTTTCGGGTCGGTTGATCAATCGAGCCGGCCGTAAAGGTTGCGGCTGGCCCCGCATGGGCGATCGACAGCCAAATTTTATGGCGACGACGTCGTCCGTCCTTAACGTTTGTTTAGAATGATCGGTAAAAAAAATGATCTCGTCGTGCATTCAAATAGGTAGTAAAAAAAACAACAACACGAGAACTTCCCAGGGGGTCACCCATCCTATTACTACTCTCGCCCAAGCACGCTTAACTTCGGAGTTCTAATGGGATCCGGTGCGTTAGTAATGGTATGACCATAACCATCATGCACTTGGGCGCCTTTCAGCGCCACGTGAAAAGCTGAAATCGGACAATAATGCACGGACAATAATGTTATTTTTCATATTTATTTACAATTTTAATTTTTCGGGTTGGTTGGTCGATTGAGCCGGCCGTAGAGGTTGCTGCGGGCCCCGCACGGGCGATCGACTGCCAAATTTTGTGGCGACGACGTCGTCCATTCTTAACTTTTGGTTAGAAAGATTGGTAAAAAAAATGATCTCGTCGTGCATTCAAATTGGTAGTAAAAACAAAGAGTGCAACACAAGGACTTCCCGAGGCGTCACCCATCGTAGTACTACTCTCTCCCACTGCCAAATTTTATGGCGATGACTTCGTCCGTCCTTAACGTTTAGTTAGAAAGATTGGTAAAAAAAAAAATCTCGTCGAGCATTCAAATAGGTAGTAAAAAAAAAGAGTGCAACACGAGAACTTCCCTGGGGGTCACCCATCCTTGTACTAATCTCGCCCTTAACTTCGAAATTCTGATGGGATTCGGTGTGTTAGTACTGGTATGATCGCACCCGTAATGCACTTCTGATCGTCGATGAATAAGGGTGAGCGTCCGAGGGTGAGCTCGTGGTAATTTTGTTCGTCTCTTCGCCCGCCTTTGAGCGCCACGTGAAAAGCTGAAATCGGACAATAATGCTCGGTGTTACTCCCGTTTAAAACGAAAAATAATAATTGAAATGTTATTTTTCTTATTTATTTACAAATTTTAATTTTTCGGGTTGGTTGGTCGATCGAGCCGGCCGTAGAGGTTGCTGCGGGCCCTGCACGGGCGATAGACTGCAAAATTTTATGGCGACGACGTCGTCCGTCCTTAACGTTTGGTTAGAAAGATTGGTAAAAAAAATGATCTCATTGTGCATTCAAATTGGTAGTAAAAACAAAGAGTGCAACACGAGGACTTCCCGAGGCGTCACCCATCCTAGTACTACTCTCTCCCACTGCCAAATTTTATGGCGACGACGTCGTTCGTCCTTAACGTTTGGTTAGAAAGATTGGTAAAAAAATGATCTCGTCGTGCATTCAAATTGGTAGTAAAAACAAAGAATGCAACACGAGGACTTCCCGGGGGGTCACCCATCCAAGTACTACTCTCTCCCACTGCCAAATATTATGGCGACGACGTCGTCCGTCCTTAACGTTTGGTTAGAAAGATTGGTAAAAAAAATGATCTCGTCGTGCATTCAAATTGGTAGTAAAAACAAAGAGTGCAACACGAGGACTTCCCGGGGGGTCACCCATCCTAGTACTACTCTCTCCCAAGCATGCTTAACTTCGGAGTTCTGATGGGATCCGGTGCGTTAGTGCTGGTATGATCGCACCCGTCGTGCACTTCTGATCGTCGGCTAATAAGGTTGAGCGTCTGAGGGACAGCTCGTGGTCATTTTCTTCGTCTCTTCGCGCGCCTTTTAGCGCCACGTGAAAAGCTAAAATCGGACAATAATGAACGCAGTTACGCCCATTTTAAACGAAAAATATTAATTGAAATGTTATTTTTCTTATTTATTTTCAAATTTTAATTTTTCGGGTTGGTTGGTCGATCGAGCCGGCCGTAGAGGTTGCTGCGGGCCCCGCACGGGCTATCGACTGCCATATTTTATGGCGACGACGTCGTCCGTCCTTAACGTTTGGTTAGAAAGATTGGTAAAAAAAATTATCTCGTCGTGCATTCAAATAGGTAGTAAAAAAAAAAAGACCGCAACACAAGGACTTCCTAGGGGGTCAACCATCCTAGTACTACTCTCGCCCAAGCACGCATAACTTCAGAGTTCTGATGGGATCCGGTGCATTAGTGCTGGTATGATCGCACCGGCCATACACTTCTGATCGTCGGCTAATAAGGGTGAGCGTCCGAGGGACAGCTCGGGGTCATTTTCTTCGTCTCTTGCGCGCCTTTCAGCGCCACGTGAAAAGTTGAAATCAGACAATAATGCACGAAGTTACGCCCGTTTTAAACGAAAAAATAATAATTGAAATGTTATTTTTCTTATTTATTTACAAATTTTAATTTTTCGGGTTGGTTGGTCGACCGAGCCGGCCGTAGAGGTTGCTGCGGGCCCCGCACGGGCGATCGACAACCAAATTTTATAGCGACGACGTCCTCCGTCCTTAACGTTTGGTTAGAAAGATTTGTAAAAAAATGAACTCGTCATGCATTCAAATATAATAAGAAAAATGGTACAACATGAGGACTTCCCATGGGGTCGCCCATCCTTGTACTACTCTCGCCCATGCACGCTTCACTTCGGAGTTCTGATGGGATCTGGTGCGTTACTACTTGTTTGATTGCATCAGTCATGCATTTTTGATCGTCGGCTAATAAGTGTGAGCGTCCGAGGTACAGCTCGGGGTCTTTTTCTTCGTCTCTTCGCGCGCCTTTCAGCGCCACGTGAAAAAGCTGAAATCGGACAGTAATGTACTGAGTTACGCCCGTTTTAAACGAAAACTAATAATTGAAATGTTATTTTTCTTATTTATTTACAAATTTTAATTTTTCGGGTTGGTTGGTCGATCGAGCCGGCCGTAGAGGTTGCTGCGGGCCCCGCACGGGCGATCGACTGCCATATTTTATGGCGACGATGTCGTCCGTCCTTAACGTTTGGTTAAAAAGATTGGTAAAAAAATTATCTCGTCATGCATTTAAATAGGTACTAAAAACAAAGAGTGCAACACGAGGACTTTCCAGGGGGTCACCCATCCTAGTACTACTCTCGCCCAAGCACGCTTAACTTCGGAGTTCTGATGGGATCCGGTGCGTTATTGCTGGTATGATCGCACCCGTCATGCACTTTTGATCGTCGGCTAATAAGGGTGAGCGTCCGAGGGACAGCTCGGGGTCCTTTTCTTCGTCTCTTCGCGCGCCTTTGAGCGCCACGTGAAAAGCTGAAATCAGACAATAATGCACGGAGTTACGCCCGTTTTAAACGAAAAATAATAATTGAAAAGTTATTTTTCTTATTTATTTACAAATTTTCATTTTTCGGGTTGGTTGGTCGATCGAGCCGGCCGTAGAGGTTGCAGCCGGCCCCGCACGGGCGATCGACAGCCAAATTTTATGGCGACGACGTCGTCCGTCCTTAACGTTTGGTAAAAAAAATGATCTCGTCGTGCATTCAAATAGGTAGTAAAAACAAAGAGTGCAACACGAGGACTTCCCAGGGGGTGACCCATCCTAGTACTACTCACTCCCAAGCACGCTTAACTTTAGAGTTCTGACGGGATACGGTGCGTTAGTGCTGGTATGATCGCACCCGTCATGCACTTCTGATCGTCGGCTAATAAGGGTGAGCGTCCGAGGGACAGCTCGGGGTCGTTTTCTTCGTCTCTTCGCTGCCTTTCAGCGCCACGTGAAAAGCTGAAATCGGACAATAATGCACGGAGTTACGCCCGTTTTAAACGAAAAATAATAATTGAAATGTTATTTTTCTTATTTATTTACAAATTTTAATTTTTCGGGTTAGTTGGTCGACCGAGCCGGCCATAGAGGTTGCGGCGGGCCCCGCACAAGCGATTGACAGCCAAATTTTATGGCGACGACGTCGTCCGTCCTTAACGTTTGGTTAGAAAGATTGGTAAAAAAAATGATTTCGTCGTACATTCAAATAGGTAGTAAAAAAAGGGTGCTACACAAGAACTTCCCAGGGGGTCACCCATCATTGTACTACTCTAGCCCAAGCACGCTTATCTTCAAAGGTCTGATGGGATCCGGTGCATTAGTGCTGGTATGATCGCACCGGCCATACACTTCTGATCGTCGGCTAATAAGGGTGAGCGTCCGAGGGACAGCTCGGGGTCATTTTCTTCGTCTCTTGCGCGCCTTTCAGCGCCACGTGAAAAGTTGAAATCAGACAATAATGCACGAAGTTACGCCCGTTTTAAACGAAAAAATAATAATTGAAATGTTATTTTTCTTATTTATTTACAAATTTTAACTTTTCGGGTTGGTTGGTCGACCGAGCCGGCCGTAGAGGTTGCTGCGGGCCCCGCACGGGCGATCGACAACCAAATTTTATAGCGACGACGTCCTCCGTCCTTATCGTTTGGTTAGAAAGATTTGTAAAAAAATGAACTCGTCATGCATTCAAATATAATAAGAAAAATGGTACAACATGAGGACTTCCCATGGGGTCGCCCATCCTTGTACTACTCTCGCCCATGCACGCTTCACTTCGGAGTTCTGATGGGATCTGGTGCGTTACTGCTTGTTTGATTGCATCAGTCATGCATTTTTGATCGTCGGCTAATAAGTGTGAGCGTCCGAGGTACAGCTCGGGGTCTTTTTCTTCGTCTCTTCGCGCGCCTTTCAGCGCCACGTGAAAAGCTGAAATCGGACAGTAATGTACTGAGTTACGCCCGTTTTAAACGAAAACTAATAATTGAAATGTTATTTTTCTTATTTATTTACAAATTTTAATTTTTCGGGTTGGTTGGTCGATCGAGCCGGCCGTAGAGGTTGCTGCGGGCCCCGCACGGGCGATCGACTGCCATATTTTATGGCGACGATGTCGTCCGTCCTTAACGTTTGGTTAAAAAGATTGGTAAAAAAATTATCTCGTCATGCATTTAAATAGGTACTAAAAACAAAGAGTGCAACACGAGGACTTTCCAGGGGGTCACCCATCCTAGTACTACTCTCGCCCAAGCACGCTTAACTTCGGAGTTCTGATGGGATCCGGTGCGTTATTGCTGGTATGATCGCACCCGTCATGCACTTTTGATCGTCGGCTAATAAGGGTGAGCGTCCGAGGGACAGCTCGGGGTCCTTTTCTTCGTCTCTTCGCGCGCCTTTGAGCGCCACGTGAAAAGCTGAAATCAGACAATAATGCACGGAGTTACGCCCGTTTTAAACGAAAAATAATAATTGAAAAGTTATTTTTCTTATTTATTTACAAATTTTAATTTTTCGGGTTGGTTGGTCGATCGAGCCGGCCGTAGAGGTTGCAGCCGGCCCCGCACGGGCGATCGACAGCCAAATTTTATGGCGACGACGTCGTCCGTCCTTAACGTTTGGTAAAAAAGATTGGTAAAAAAAATGATCTCGTCGTGCATTCAAATAGGTAGTAAAAACAAAGAGTGCAACACGAGGACTTCCCAGGGGGTGACCCATCCTAGTACTACTCACTCCCAAGCACGCTTAACTTTAGAGTTCTGACGGGATACGGTGCGTTAGTGCTGGTATGATCGCACCCGTCATGCACTTCTGATCGTCGGCTAATAAGGGTGAGCGTCCGAGGGACAGCTCGGGGTCGTTTTCTTCGTCTCTTCGCTGCCTTTCAGCGCCACGTGAAAAGCTGAAATCGGACAATAATGCACGGAGTTACGCCCGTTTTAAACGAAAAATAATAATTGAAATGTTATTTTTCTTATTTATTTACAAATTTTAATTTTTCGGGTTAGTTGGTCGACCGAGCCGGCCATAGAGGTTGCGGCGGGCCCCGCACAAGCGATTGACAGCCAAATTTTATGGCGACGACGTCGTCCGTCCTTAACGTTTGGTTAGAAAGATTGGTAAAAAAAATGATTTCGTCGTACATTCAAATAGGTAGTAAAAAAAGGGTGCTACACAAGAACTTCCCAGGGGGTCACCCATCATTGTACTACTCTAGCCCAGGCACGCTTATCTTCAAAGGTCTGATGGGATCCGGTGCAATAGTGCTGGTATGATCGCACCGGCCATACACTTCTGATCGTCGGCTAATAAGGGTGAGCGTCCGAGGGACAGCTCGGGGTCATTTTCTTCGTCTCTTGCGCGCCTTTCAGCGCCACGTGAAAAGTTGAAATCAGACAATAATGCACGAAGTTACGCCCGTTTTAAACGAAAAAATAATAATTGAAATGTTATTTTTCTTATTTATTTACAAATTTTAATTTTTCGGGTTGGTTGGTCGACCGAGCCGGCCGTAGAGGTTGCTGCGGGCCCCGCACGGGCGATCGACAACCAAATTTTATAGCGACGACGTCCTCCGTCCTTAACGTTTGGTTAGAAAGATTTGTAAAAAAATGAACTCGTCATGCATTCAAATATAATAAGAAAAATGGTACAACATGAGGACTTCCCATGGGGTCGCCCATCCTTGTACTACTCTCGCCCATGCACGCTTCACTTCGGAGTTCTGATGGGATCTGGTGCGTTACTGCTTGTTTGATTGCATCAGTCATGCATTTTTGATCGTCGGCTAATAAGTGTGAGCGTCCGAGGTACAGCTCGGGGTCTTTTTCTTCGTCTCTTCGCGCGCCTTTCAGCGCCACGTGAAAAGCTGAAATCGGACAGTAATGTACTGAGTTACGCCCATTTTAAACGAAAACTAATAATTGAAATGTTTTTTTTCTTATTTATTTACAAATTTTAATTTTTCGGGTTGGTTGGTCGATCGAGTCGGCCGTAGAGGTTGCTGCGGGCCCCGCACGGGCGATCGACTGCCATATTTTATGGCGACGATGTCGTCCGTCCTTAACGTTTGGTTAAAAAGATTGGTAAAAAAATTATCTCGTCATGCATTTAAATAGGTACTAAAAACAAAGAGTGCAACACGAGGACTTTCCAGGGGGTCACCCATCCTAGTACTACTCTCGCCCAAGCACGCTTAACTTCGGAGTTCTGATGGGATCCGGTGCGTTATTGCTGGTATGATCGCACCCGTCATGCACTTTTGATCGTCGGCTAATAAGGGTGAGCGTCCGAGGGACAGCTCGGGGTCCTTTTCTTCGTCTCTTCGCGCGCCACTTGAAAAGCTGAAATCAGACAATAATGCACGGAGTTACGCCTGTTTTAAACGAAAAATAATAATTGAAATGTTATTTTTCTTATTTATTTACAAATTTTAATTTATCGGGTTGGTTGGTCGATCGAGCCGGCCGTAGAGGTTGCAGCCGGCCCCGCACGGGCGATCGATAGCCAAATTTTATGGCGACGACGTCGTCCGTCCTTAACGTTTGGTAAAAAAGATTGGTAAAAAAAATGATCTCGTCGTGCATTCAAATAGGTAGTAAAAACAAAGAGTGCAACACGAGGACTTCCCAGGGGGTGACCCATCCTAGTACTACTCACTCCCAAGCACGCTTAACTTTAGAGTTCTGACGGGATACGGTGCGTTAGTGCTGGTATGATCGCACCCGTCATGCACTTCTGATCGTCGGCTAATAAGGGTGAGCGTCCGAGGGACAGCTCGGGGTCGTTTTCTTCGTCTCTTCGTGCGCCTTTCAGCGCCACGTGAAAAGCTGAAATCGGACAATAATGCACGGAGTTACGCCCGTTTTAAATGAAAAATAATAACTGAAATGTTATTTTTCTTATTTATTTAAAAATTTTAATTTTTCGGGTTGGTTGGTCGATCGAGCCGGCCGTAGAGGTTGCTGCGGGCCCCGCACGGGCGATCGACTGTCATATTTTATGGCGACGACGTCGTTCGTCCTTAGCGTTTGCTTAGAAAGATTGGTAAAAAAAATGATCTCGTCGTGCATTCAAATAGGTACTAAAAACAAAGAGTGCAACACGAGGACTTTCAAGGGGGTCACCCATCCTAATACTACTCTCGCCCAAGCACGCTTAACTTCGGAGTTTTGATGGGATCCAATGCGTTAGTGCTGGTATGATCGCACCCGTCATGCACTTCTGATCGTCGGCCAATAAGGGTGAGCGTCCGAGGGAGAGTTCGGGGGTCATTTTCTTCGTCTCTTTACGTGCCTTTCAGTGCCACGTGAAAAGCTGAAATCGGACAATAATACACGGAGTTACGCCCGTTTTGAACGAAAAATAATAATTGAAATGTTATTTTTCTTACTTATTTACAAATTTCAATTTTTCGGGTTGGTTGGTCGATCGAGCCGGCCTTAGAGGTTGCTGCGGGCCCCGCACGGGCGATCGACTGTCATATTTTATGGCGACGACGTCGTCCGTCCTTAACGTTTGGTTAGAAAGATTGGTAAAAAAAATTATCTCGTCGTGCATTCAAATAGGTACTAAAAACAAAGAGTGCAACACGAGGACTTTCCAGGGGGTCACCCATCCTACTACTACTCTCGCCCAAGCACGCTTAACTTTGGAGTTCTGATGGGATCCGGTGCGTTATTGCTGGTATGATCGCACCCGTCATGCACTTCTGATCATCGGCTAATAAGGGTGAGCGTCCGAGGGACAGCTCGGGGTCGTTTTCTTCGTCTCTTCGTGCGCCTTTGAGCGCCACGTGAAAAGCTAAAATCAGACAATAATGCACGGAGTTACGCCCGTTTTAAATGAAAAATAATAATTGAAATGTTAT
The DNA here is from genome assembly GCA_034359265.1 of Canna indica. Classification (NCBI taxonomy): domain Eukaryota; kingdom Viridiplantae; phylum Streptophyta; class Magnoliopsida; order Zingiberales; family Cannaceae; genus Canna; species Canna indica. Next base: position 44,821,187 of record CP136897.1, on the reverse strand, counting down.
TTTTCTTATTTATTTACAAATTTTTATTTTTCGTGTTGGTTGGTCGATCGAGCCGGCCGTAGAGGTTGCAGTCGGCCCCGCACGGGCGATCGACAGACAAATTTTATGGCGACGACGTCGTCCGTCCTTAACGATTGGTAAAAAAGATTGGTAAAAAAAATGATCTCGTCGTGCTTTCAAATAGGTAGTAAAAACAAAGAGTGCAACACGAGGTATTCCCAGGGGGTGACCCATCCTAGTACTACTCACTCCCAAGCACGTTTACTTTAGAGTTCTGAAGGGATACGGTGCGTTAGTGCTGGTATGATCGCACCCGTCATGCACTTCTGATCGTCGCTAATAAGAGTGAGCGTCCGAGGGACAGCTCGGGGTCGTTTTCTTCGTCTTTTCGCGCCTTTCAGCGCCACGTGAAAAGCTGAAATCGGACAATAATGCACGAAGTTACGACCGTTTTAAACGAAAAAATAATAATTGAAATGTTATTTTTCTTATTTATTTACAAATTTTAATTTTTCGGGTTGGTTGGTCGACCGAGCCGGCCGTAGAGGTTGCTGCGGGCCCCGCACGGGCGATCGACAACCAAATTTTATAGCGACGACGTCCTCCGTCCTTAACGTTTGGTTAGAAAGGTCATGCATTCAAATATAACAAAAAAAAAGGTACAACATGAGGACTTCCCATGGGGTCGCCCATCCTTGTACTACTCTCGCCCATGCACGCTTCACTTCGGAGTTCTGATGGGATCTGGTGCGTTACTGCTTGTTTGATTGCATCAGTCATGCATTTCTGATCGTCGGCTAATAAGTGTGAGCGTCCGAGGTACAGCTCGGGGTCTTTTTCTTCGTCTCTTCGCGCGCCTTTCAGCGCCACGTGAAAAGCTGAAATCGGACAGTAATGCACTGAGTTACGCCCGTTTTAAACGAAAAATAATAATTGAAATGTTATTTTTCTTATTTATTTACAAATTTTAATTTTTCGGGTTAGTTGGTCGATCGAGCCGGCCGTAGAGGTTGCGGCGGGCCCCGCACGGGCGATCGACAGCCAAATTTTATGGCGACGACGTCGTCCGTCCTTAACGTTTGGTTAGAAAGATTGGTAAAAAAAATGATATCGTCGTGCATTCAAATAGGTAGTAAAAAAAAGGGTGCAAAACGAGGACTTCCCTAGGGGTCACACATCCTAGTACTACTCTCGCCCAAGCACGCTTAGCTTCGGGGTTCTGATGGGATCCGGTGCATTAGTGCTGGTATGATCGCACCCCTCATGCATTTCTGATCGTCGGCTAAGAAGGGTGAGCGTCCGAGGGACAGCTCGAGGTCATTTTCTTCGTCTCTTCGCGCGCCTTTCCGCGTCACGTGAAAAGCTGAAATCGAACAATAATGCACGGAGTTACGCCCGTTTTAAACGAAAAATAATAATTCAAATGTTATTTTTCTTATTTATTTACAAATTTTAATTTTTCGGGTTAGTTGGTCGATCGAGCCGTCCGTAGAGGTTTCGGCGGGCCCCGCACGGGTGATCGACAACCAAATTTTATAGCGACGACGTCGTCCGTCCTTAACGTTTGGTTAGAAAGATTGGTAAAAAAAATGATCTCGTCGTGCAATCAAATAGGTAGTAAAAAAAAAGGTGCAACACGAGGACTTCCCAGGGGTCACCCATCCTAGTACTACTCTCGCCCAAGCACGCTTAGCTTCGGGGTTCTGATGGGATCCGGTGCATTAGTGCTAGTATGATCGCACCCCTCATGCATTTCTGATCGTCGGCTAAGAAGGGTGAGCGTTCGAGGGACAGCTCGAGGTCATTTTCTTCGTCTCTTCGCGCGCCTTTCCGCGTCACGTGAAAAGCTGAAATCGAACAATAATGCACGGAGTTACGCCCGTTCTAAACGAAAAATAATAATTGAAATGTTATTTTTCTTATTTATTTACAAATTTTAATTTTTCGGGTTAGTTGGTCGATCGAGCCGGCCGTAGAGGTTGCGGCGGGCCCCGCACGGGTGATCGACAACCAAATTTTATAGCGACGACGTCGTCCGTCCTTAACGTTTGGTAAAAAAAATGATCTCGTCGTGCATTCAAATAGGTAGTAAAAAAAGGGTGCAACAGGACAACTTCGCAATGGGTCACCCATCATAGTACTACTCTAGCCCAAGCACGCTTAACTACTGAGTTCTGATGGGATCCAGTGCGTTAATGCTGGTATGTTCGCATCCTTCATGCACTTCTGATCGTCGGCTAATAAGGTTGAGCGTCCGAGGGACAGCTCGGGGTCATTTTCTTCGTCTCTTCGCGCGCCTTTCAGCGCCACGTTAAAAGCTGAAATCGGACAATAAAGCACGGAGTTACGCCCGTTTTAAACGAAAAATAATAATTGAAATGTTATTTTTCTTATTTATTTACAAATTTTAATTTTTCAGGTCGGTTGGTCGATCGAGCCGGCCGTAGAGGTTGCGGCGGGCCCCGCATGGGCGATCCACAGCCAAATTTTATGTCGACGACGTCGTCCGTCCCTAACGTTTGGTTAAAAAGATTGGTAAAAAAAAGATCTCGTCGTGCATTCAAATATGTAGTAAAAAAAAGGGTGCAAAACGGGGACTTCCCTAGGGGTCACCCATCATAGTACTACTCTAGCCCATGCACTCTTAACTTCGGAGTTCTGATGGGATCTGGTGCGTTAGTGCTGGTAAGATCGCACCCATCATGCACTTCTGATAATCGGCTAATAAGGTGAGCGTCCGAGGGACAGCTCGGGGTCATTTTCTTCGTCTCTTCGCGCGCCTTTCAGCTCCACGTGAAAAGCTGAAATCGGAAAATAATGCACGGAGTTACGCCCATTTTAAACGAAAAATAGTAATTGAAACGTTATTTTTCTTATTTATTTATAAATTTTAATTTTTCGAGTCGGTTGGTCGATCGAGCCGGCCCTAGAGGTTGCGGCGGGCCCCGCACGGGCGATCCACAGCCAAATTTTATGCATACGACGTCGTCCGTCCTTAACGTTTGGTTAGAAAGATTGGTAAAAAAATGACCTCGTCGTGCATTCAAATAGGTAGTAAAAAACAGGGGGCAACACGAGGACTTACCAGGGGGTCACCCATCCTAGTAATACTCTCGCCCAAGCACGCTTAACTTCGGAGTTCTGATGGGATCTGGTGCGTTAGTGCTGGTAAGATCGCACCCATCATGCACTTCCGATCATCGGCTAATAAGGGTGAGCGTCCGAGGGACAGCTCGGGGTCATTTTCTTCGTCTCTTCGCGCACCTTTCAGCGCCACGTGGAAAGCTGAAATCGGACAATAATGCACGGAGTTACGCCCGTTTCAAAAGAAAAATAATAATTGCTACTCTCGCCCAAGCAAGCTTAACTTCGAAGTTCTGATGGGATCCGGTACATTATTGATGGTATGATCGCACACTTCAAGTACTTCTGATCGTCAGCTAATAAGGGTGAGTGTCCGAGGGACAGCTCGGGGTCATTTTCTTCGTCTCTTCGCGCGCCTTTCAGCGCCACGTGAAAAGCTGAAATCGGACAATAATGCACGGAGTTATGCCCGTTTTAAACAAAAAATAATAATTTAAATGTTATTTTTCTTATTTATTTACAAATTTTAATTTTTCGGGTCGGTTGGTCGATCGAGCCGGCCGTAGAGGTTGCGGCGGGCCCCGCACGGGTGATCGACAGCCAAATTTTATGGCGACAAAGTCGTCCGTCCTTAACGTTTGGTTAGAAAGATTGGTAAAAAAAATGATCTTGTCGTGCATTCAAATAGGTAGTAAAAAAAAGGTGCAACACGAGGACTTCCCAGGGAGTCACCATCCTAGTACTACTCTTGCCCAAGCACGCTTAACTTCGGAGTACTAATGGGATTCGGTGCATTAGTGCTGGTATGATCGCATCCGTCATGTACTTATGATCGTCGGCTAATAAGGGTGAGCGTCCGAGGGACAGCTCGGGGTCATTTTCTTCGTCTCTTGCGCACCTTTCAGCGCCACGTGAAAAGTCTCTTGCGCACCTTTCAGCGCCACGTGGAAAGCTGAAATCGGACAATAATGCACGAAGTTACGCCCGTTTTAAACGAAAAATAATAATTGAAATATTATTTTTCTTATTTATTTACAAATTTTAATTTTTCGGGTTAGTTGGTCGATCGAGCCGGCCGTAGAGGCTGCGGCGGGCCCCGCACGGGAGATCGACATCCAAATTTTGTGGCGATGACGTCGTCTGTCCTTAACGTTTGTTTAGAAAGATTGGTAAAAAAAATGATCTCGTCGTGCATTCAAATTGGTAGTAAAAAAAAAGTGCAACACGAGGATTTCCTAGGGGGTCACCCATCCTAGTACTACTCTCGCCCAAGCACGCTTAACTTCGGAGTTCTGATGGGAGCCGGTGCGTTAGTGCTGGTATGATCGCACCCGTCATGCGCTTCGCGCGCCTTTCAACGCCACGTGAAAAGTCTCTTGCGCACCTTTCAGCGCCACGTGGAAAGCTGAAATCGGACAATAATGCACGGAGTTACACTCGTTTTAAACGAAAAATAATAATTGAAATGTTATTTTTCTTATTTATTTACAAATTTTAATTTTTCGGGTCGGTTGGTCGATCAAGCCGGCCGTAGAGGTTGCGGCGGTCCCCGCACGGGCGATCGACAACCAAATTTTATGGCGACGACGTCGTCCTTCCTTAACGTTTGGTTAGAAAGATTGTTAAAAAAAATGATCTTGTCGTGAATTCAAATTGGTAGTAAAAAAAAGGGTGCAACACGAGGAATTCCCAAGGGGTCACCCATCCTAGTACTACTCTCGCCCAAGCACGCTTAACTTTAGAGTTCTGATGGGATCCGGTGCGTTAGTGCTGGCATGATCGCACCAGTCATGCACTTCTGATCGTCGGCTAAGAAAGGTGAGCGTCCGAGGGACAGCTCGGGGTCGTTTTCTTCGTCTCTTCGCGCGCCTTTCAGCGCCACGTGAAGAGCTGAAATCGTACAATAATGCACGGAGTTACGCCCGTTTTAAATGAAAAATAATAATTGAAATTTTATTTTTCTTATTTATTTACAAATTTTAATTTTTCGGGTTAGTTGGTCGATCGAGCCGGCCGTAGAGGTTGCGGCGAGCCCCGCACGGGCGATCGACAGCCAAATTTTATGGCGACGACGTCGTCCGTCCTTAACGTTTTTTTAGAAAGATTGGTAAAAAAAAACGAACTCGTCGTGCTTTCAAATAGGTAGTAAAAAAAAAAGTGCAACACTAGGAATTCCTAGGGGGTCACTCATCCTAGTACTACTCTCGCCCAAGCACGCTTAACTTTGAAGTTTTGATGGGATCCGATGCGTTAGTGTTGGTATGATCACACCGATCATCCACTTCTGATCGTCGGCTAATAAGGGTGAGCGTCCGAGGGACAGCTCGGGGTCATTTTCTTCGTCTCTTCGCGTGCCTTTCAGCGCCACGTGAAAAGCTGAAATCGGACAATAATGCACGGAGTTATGCCCGTTTTAAACGAAAAATAATAATTGAAATGTTATTTTTCTTATTTATTTACAAATTTTAATTTTTCGGGTTGGTTGGTCGATCGAGCCGGCCGTAGAGGCTGCGGCGGGCCCCGCACGGGCGATCGAGAGACAAATTTTGTGGCGACGACGTCGTTCGTCCTTAACGTTTGGTTAGAAAGATTGGTAAAAAAAATGATCTCGTCGTGCATTCAAATAGGTAGTAAAAAAAAGGTGCAACACGAGGACTTCCGAGGGGGTCACCCATCCTAGTACTACTCTCGCCCAAGCACGCATAACTTTGGAGTTTTGATGGGATCCGATGCATTAGTGCTCGTGTGATCGCACCGGTCATGCACTTCTCATCATCGGGTACTAAGGGTGAGCGTCCGAGGGACAGCTCAGGGTCAATTTCTTCGTCTATTCGCGCGCCTTTCAGCGCCACGTGAAAAGCTGAAATCGGACAATAATGCACAGAGTTACGCCCGTTTTAAACGAAAAATAATAATTGAAATGTTATTTTTCTTATTTATTTTCAAATTTTAATTTTTCGGGTTAGTTGGTCGATCGAGCCGGCCGTAGAGGTTGCGGCGGGCCCCGCACGGGCGATCGACAGACAAATTTTATGGCGACGACGTCGTCCGACCTTAACGTTTGTTTAGAAAGATGGGTAAAAAAAATGATCTCGTCGTGCATTCAAATAGGTAGTAAAAAAAGAAATTGCAACACAAGGACGTGAAAACCTGAAATCGGACAATAATGCACGGAGTTACGCCCGTTTTAAACGAAAAATAATAATTGAAATGTTATTTTTCTTATTTATTAAAAAATTTTAATTTTTCGGGTTAGTTGGTCGATCGAGCCGGCCGTAGAGGTTGCGGCGGGCCCCGCACGGGCGATCGACAGCCAAATTTTATGGCGACGACGTCGTCCGTCCTTAACGTTTGTTTAGAAAGATGGGTAAAAAAAATGATCTCGTCGTGCATTCAAATAGGTAGTAAAAAAAGAAATTGCAACACAAGGACTTCCCAGGGGGTCACCCATTCTAGTACGTCTCTCGCCCAAGCACGCTTAACTTCGGAGTTCTGATGGGATCCGGTGAGTTAGTGCTGGTATGATCGCACCGGTCATGCACTTCTGATCGTCGGCTAATAAGGGTGAGCGTCCGAGGGACAGCTCAGGGTCAATTTCTTCGTCTATTCGCGCGCCTTTCAGCGCCACGTGAAAAGCTGAAATCGGACAATAATGCACAGAGTTACGCCCGTTTTAAACGAAAAATAATAATTGAAATGTTATTTTTCTTATTTATTTTCAAATTTTAATTTTTCGGGTTAGTTGGTCGATCGAGCCGGCCGTAGAGGTTGCGGCGGGCCCCGCACGGGCGATCGACAATCAAATTTTATGGCGACGACGTCGTCCGACCTTAACGTTTGTTTAGAAAGATGGGTAAAAAAAATGATCTCGTCGTGCATTCAAATAGGTAGTAAAAAAAAATGGTGCAGCACAAGGACTTCCCAGGGGGTTATCCATCCTAGTCCAACTCTCGCCCAAGCACGCTTAATTTCGGAGTTCTGATGGGATCCAATGCGTTAGTGCATGTATGATCGCATCCGTAATGTGCTTCTGATCGTTGGCTAATAAGGGTGAGCATCCGAGGGAGAGTTCGGGGGTCATTTTCTTCGTCTCTTCGCGCGCCTTTCAACGCCACGTGAAAAGCTGAAATCGGATAATAATGCACGGAGTTATGCCTGTTTTAAACGAAAAATAATAATTGAAATGTTATTTTTCTTATTTATTTAAAAAATTTAATTTTTCGGGTTAGTTGGTCGATCGAGCCGGCCGTAGAGGTTGCGGCGGGCCCCGCACGGGCGTTCGACAGCCAAATTTTGTGGCTACGACGTCGTCCGTCCTTAACGTTTGGTTAGAAAGATTGGTAAAAAAAATGATCTCGTCGTGCATTCAAATAGGTAGTAAAAAAAAAAGTGCAACACGAGGAATTCCTAGGGGGTCACACATACTAGTACTACTCTCGCCTAAGCACGCTTAACTTTGGAGTTTTGATGGGATCCGATGCGTTAGTGTTGGTATGATCGCACCGATCATGCACTCTGATCGTCGGCTAATAAGGGTGAGCTTCCGAGGGACAGCTCGGGGTCATTTTCTTTGTCTCTTCGCTTGCCTTTCAGCGCCACGTGAAAAGCTGAAATCGGACAATAATGCACGGAGTTATGCCCGTTTTAAACGAAAAATAATAATTGAAATGTTATTTTTCTTATTTATTTACAAATTTTAATTTTTCGGGTTAGTTTGTCGATCGAGCCGGCCGTAGAGGTTGCGGTGGGCCCCGCACGGGCGATCGAGAGCCAAATTTTGTGGCGACGACGTCGTCCGTCCTTAACGTTTGGTTAGAAAGATTGGTAAAAAAAATGATCTCGTCGTGCATTCAAATAGGTAGTAAAAAAAAAGGTGCAACACGAGGACTTCCGAGGGGGTCACCCATCCTAGTACTACTCTCGCCCAAGCACGCTTAACTTTGGAGTTTTGGTGGGATCCGATGCGTTAGTGCTCGTATGATCGCACCGATCATGCATTTCTGATCATCGGCTAATAAGGGTGAGAGTCCGAGGGATAGCTCGGGGTCATTTTCTTCGTCTCTTCGCGCGCCTTTCAGCGCAAGTGAAAAGCTGAAATCGGACTTATTAGCCAACGATCAGAAGCGCATGATGGATGCGATCAAACAAGCACTAACGCATCGGATCCCATCAGAACTCCTAAGTTAACCGTGCTTGGGCGAGAGTAGTACTAGTATGGGTGACCCCTTGGGAAGTCCTTGTGATGCACCTTTTTTTTTACTACCTATTTGATTGCACGACGAGATCATTTTTTTTACAAATCTTTCTAACCAAACGTTAAGGACGGACGACGTCGTCGCCATAAAATTTGGTTGTCGATCGCCCGCGCTGGGCCCGCCGCAACCTCTACGGCCGGCTCGATCGACCAACCGACCCGAAAAATTAAAATTTGTAAATAAATAAGAAAAATAACATTTCAATTTTTATTTTTCGTTTTAAACGGGCGTATCTCCGTGCATTATTGTCCGATTTCAGCTTTTCACGTGGCGCTGAAAGGCGCGCGAAGAGACGAAGAAAATGACCCCCAAACTCTCCCTCGGACGCTCACCCTTATTGGCCGACGATCAGAAATGCATGATGGGTGCGATCATACCAGCACTAACGCACCGGATCCCATCAGAACTCCGAAGTTAAGCGTGCTTGGGCGAGAGTCGTACTAGAATGGGTGACCCCCTGGGAAGTCCTTGTGTTGCAATTTCTTTTTTTACTACCTATTTGAATGCACGACGAGATCATTTTTTTTACCCATCTTTCTAAACAAACGTTAAGGACGGACGACGTCGTCGCCATAAAATTTGGCTGTCAATCGCCCGTGCGGGGCCCGCCGCAACCTCTACGGCCGGGCCGATCGACCAACTAACCCGAAAAATTAAAATTTGTAAATAAATAAGAAAAATAACATTTCAATTATTATTTTTCGTTTAAAACGGGCGTAACTCCGTGCATTATTGTCTTATTTCAGCTTTTCACGTGGCGTTGAAAGGCGCGCGAAGAGACAAAGAAAATGACCCCCGAACTCTCCCTCGGACGCTCACCCTTATTAGCCAACGATCAGAAGCACATTTCGGATGCGATCATACATGCACTAACGCATTGGATCCCATCAGAACTCCGAAATTAAGCGTGCTTGGGCGAGAGTAGGACTAGGATGGATAACCCCCTGGGAAGTCCTCGTGCTGCACCATTTTTTTTTTACTTCCTATTTGAATGCACAACGAGATCATTTTTTTTACCAATCTTTCTAACCAAACGTTAAGGACGGACGACGTCGTCGCCATAAAATTTGGCTGTCGAACGCCCGCGCGGGGCCCATCGCAACATCTACGGCCGGGTCGGTCGACCAACCGACCCGAAAAATTAAAATTTGTAAATAAATAAGAAAAATAACATTTCAATTATTATTTTTCGTTTAAAACGGGCGTAACTCCGTGCATTATTGTCTGATTTTAGCTTTTCAAGTGGCGCTGAAAGGCGCGCGAAGAGACGAAGAAAATGACCCCCGAACTCTCTCTCGGACACTCACCCTTATTAGCCGACGATCAGAAGCACATTACGGATGCTATCATACATGCACTAACACATTGGATCCCGTCAGAACTCCGAAATTAAGCTTGCTTTGGCGAGAGTAGGACTAGGATGGGTGACCCCTTGGGAAGTCCTCGTGCTGCACCCTTTTTTTTACTACCTATTTGAATGCACGACGAGATCATTTTTTTTACCGATCTTTCTAACCAAATGTTAAGGACGGACGACGTCGTCGCCATAAAATTTGGCTGTCGATCGCCCGCGCGGTTCCCGCCGCAACCATCTACGGCCGGCTCCATCGACCAACCGAGCCGAAAAATTAAAATTTGTAAATAAATAAGAAAAATAACATTTCTATTATTATTTTTCGTTTAAAACAGGCATAAGTCCGTGCATTATTGTCCGATTTCAGCTTTTCACGTGGCGCTGAAAGGCGCGCGAAGAGACGAAGAAAATGACCCCCGAACTCTCTCTCGGACACTCACCCTTATTAGCCGACGATCAGAAGCACATTACGGATGCGATCATACATGCACTAACACATTGGATCCCATAAGAACTCCGAAATTAAGCTTGCTTTGGCGAGAGTAGGACTAGGATGGGTGACCCCTTGGGAAGTCCTCGTGTTGCACCTTTTTTTTACTACCTATTTGATTGCACGACGAGATCATTTTTTTTACCAATCTTTCTAACCAAACGTTAAGGACGTACGACGTCGTCGCCATAAAATTTGGCGGTCGATCGCCCGCGCGGGGCCCGCCGAAACCTCTACGGCCGGCTCGATCGACCAACCGACCCGAAAAATTAAAATTTGTAAATAAATAAGAAAAATAACAGTTCAATTATTATTTTTCGTTTAAAACGGGCGTAACTCCGTGCATTATTGTCCGATTTCAGCTTTTCACGTGGCGCTGAAAGGCACGCGAAGAGACGAAGAAAATGACCCCGAGCTGTCCCTCGGATGCTCACCCTTATTAGCCGACGATCAGAAGCACATTACGGATGCAATCATACATGCACTAACGCATTGGATCCCATCAGAACTCCGAAATTAAGCGAGCTTGTGCGAGAGTACGACTAGGATGCGTGACCCCCTGGGAAGTCCTCGTGCTGCACCCTTTTTTTTTACTACCTATTTGAATGCACGACGAGATCATTTTTTTGACCAATCTTTTTAACCAAACGTTAAGGACGGACGATGTCGTCGCCATAAAATTTGGCTGTCGATCGCCCGTGCAGGGCCCGCCGCAACCTCTACGGCCGGCTCGATCGACCAACCGACCCAAAAAATTAAAATTTGTAAATAAATAAGAAAAATAACATTTCAATTATTATTTTTCGTTTAAAACGGGCGTAACACCGTGTATTATTGTCCGATTTCAGCTTTTCACGTGGCGCTGAAAGGCGCGCGAAGAGACGAAAAAAATGACCCCGAGCTGTCCCTCGGACGCTCACCCTTATTACCCGACGATCAGAATTGCATGACAGGTACGATCATACCAGCACTAACGCACCGGATCCCATCAGAACTCCGAAGTTAAGCGTGGTTGGGCGAGATTAGTACTAGGATGGGTGACCCCCTGGGAAGTCCTCGTGTTGCACCTTTTTTTTTACTACCTATTTTATTGCACGACGAGATCATTTTTTTTACCAATCTTTCTAAACAAACGTTAAGGACGGACGACGTCGTCGACATAAAATTTGGCTGTCGATCGCCCGCGCGGGGCCCGCTGTAACCTCTACGGCCAGCTCGATCGACCAACCGACCCGAAAAATTAAAATTTGTAAATAAATAAGAAAAATAACATTTCAATTATTATTTTTCATTTAAAACGGGCGTAACTCCGTGCATTATTGTCCGATTTCAGCTTTTCACGTGGCGCTGAAAGGCACGCGAAGAGACGAAGAAAATGACCCCGAGCTGTCCCTCGGACGCTCACCCTTATTAGCCGACGATCAGAAGTGCATGACAGGTGCGATCATACCAGCACTAATGCAACGGATCCCATTTGAACTCCGAATTTAAGCGTGCTTGGGAATGAGTAGTATTAGGATGGGTGACCCCTTGGGAAGTTCTCGTTTTGCACTCTTTTTTTTACTACCTATTTGATTGCACGACGAGATCATTTTTTTTACCAATCTATCTGACCAAACGTTAAGGACGGACGATGTCGTCGCCATAAAATTTGGCTGTCGATCGCCCGTGCAGGGCCCGCCGCAACCTCTACGGCCGGCTCGATCGACCAACCGACCCAAAAAATTAAAATTTGTAAATAAATAAGAAAAATAACATTTCAATTATTATTTTTCGTTTAAAACGGGCGTAACACCGTGTATTATTGTCTGATTTCAGCTTTTCACGTGGCGCTGAAAGGCGCGCGAAGAGACGAAGAAAATGACCCCGAGCTGTCCCTCGGACGCTCACCCTTATTAGCCGACGATCAGAATTGCATGACAGGTACGATCATACCAGCACTAACGCACCGGATCCCATCAGAACTCCGAAGTTAAGCGTGGTTGGGCGAGATTAGTACTAGGATGGGTGACCCCCTGGGAAGTCCTCGTGTTGCACCTTTTTTTTTACTACCTATTTTATTGCACGACGAGATCATTTTTTTTACCAATCTTTCTAACCAAACGTTAAGGACGGACGACGTCGTCGCCACAAAATTTGGCTGTCGATCGCCCATGCGGGGCCCGCTGCTACCTCTACGGCCGGCTCGATCGACCAACCGAGTCGAAAAATTAAAATTTGTAAATAAATAAGAAAAATAACATTTCAATTATTATTTTTCGTTTAAAACGGGCGTAACTCCGTGCATTATTGTCCGATTTCAGCTTTTCACGTGGCACTGAAAGGCGCGCGAAGAGACGAAGAAAATGACCCCCGAGCTGTCCCTCGGACGCTCACCCTTATCAGCCGACGATCAGAAGCGCATGACGGATGCGATCATACATGCACTACCGTATCAAATCCCATCAGAACTCCGAAGTTAAGCGTGCTTGGGCGAGAGTAGTACTAGAATGGGTGACCCCGTGGGAAGTCCTCGTGTTGCACCTTTTTTTTACTACCTATTTGATTGCACGACGAGATCATTTTTTTTACCAATCTTTCTAACCAAATGTTAAGGATGGACGACGTCGTCGCCATAAAATTTGGCCGTCGATCGCCCGCACGGGGCCCGCCGCAACCTCTACGGCCGGCTCGATCAACCAACCGACCCGAAAAATTAAAATTTGTAAATAAATAAGAAAAATAACATTTCAATTATTATTTTTCATTTAAAACGGGCGTAACTCCGTGCATTATTGTCCGATTTCAGCTTTTCACGTGGCGCTGAAAGGCGCGCGAAGAGACGAAGAAAATGACCCCCGAACTCTCCCTCGGACGCTCACCCTTATTAGCCGACGATCTGAAGCACATTACAGATGTGATCATACAAGCACTAACGTATTGGATCCCATCAGAACTCCGAAATTAAGCGTGCTTGGGCGAGAGTAGGACTAGGATGGTTGGGAAGTCCTCATGCTGCACCCTTTTTTTTTACTACCTATTTGAATGCACGACGAGATCATTTTTTTTACCAATCTTTCTAACCAAACGTTAAGGACGGACGACGTCGTCGCCATAAAATTTGGCTGTCGATCGCCCACGTGGGGACCGCCGCAACCTCTACGGCCGGCTCGATCGACCAACTGACCCGAAAACTAAAATTTGTTAATAAATAAGAAAAATAACATTTCAATTATTATTTTTCGTTTAAAACGGGCGTAACTCCGTGCATTATTGTCCGATTTCAGCTTTTCACGTGGCGCTGAAAGGAGCGCGAACAGACGAAGAAAATGACCCCCGAACTCTCCCTCAGACGCTCACCCTTAGTAGCCGACGATCCGAAGCACATTACTGATGCGATCATCCAAGCACTAACGTATTGGATCCCATCAGAACTCCGAAATTAAGCGTGCTTGGGCGAGAGTAGGACTAGGATGGTTGGGAAGTCCTCATGCTGCACCCTTTTTTTTTACTACCTATTTGAATGCACGACGAGATCATTTTTTTTACCAATCTTTCTAACCAAACGTTAAGGACGGACGACGTCGTCGCCATAAAATTTGGCGGTCGATCGCCCACGCGGGGTCCGCCGAAAACTCTACGGCCGGCTCGATCGACCAACCGACCCGAAAAATTAAAATTTGTAAATAAATAAGAAAAATAACATTTCAATTATTATTTTTCGTTTAAAACGGGCGTAAGTCCGTGCATTATTGTCCGATTTCAGCTTTTCACGTGGCGATGAAAGTCGCGCGAAGAGACGAAGAAAATGACCCCCGAACTCTCCCTCGGATGCTCACCCTTATTAGCCGACGATCAGAAGCACATTACGGATGCAATCATACATGCACTAACGCATTGGATCCCATCAGAACTCCGAAATTAAGCTAGCTTGTGCGAGAGTACGACTAGGATGCGTGACCCCCTGGGAAGTCCTCGTGCTGCACCCTTTTTTTTACTACCTATTTGAATGCACGACGAGATCATTTTTTTGACCAATCTTTCTAACCAAACGTTAAGGACGGACGACGTCGTCGCCATAAAATTTGGCTGTCGATTGCCCGTGCGGGGCCCGCCGCAACCTCTACGGCCGGCTCGATCGACCAACCGATCCAAAAAATTAAAATTTGTAAATCAATAAGAAAAATAACATTTCAATTAATATTTTTCGTTTAAAACGGGCGTAACACCGTGTATTATTGTCCGATTTCAGCTTTTCACGTGGCGCTGAATGGCGCGCGAAGAGACGAAGAAAATGACCCCGAGCTGTCCCTCCCACGCTCACCCTTATTAGCCGACGATCAGAAGTGCATGACAGGTGCGATCATACCAGCACTAACGCACCGGATCCCATCAGAACTCCGAAGTTAAGCGTGGTTGGGCGAGATTAGTACTTGGATGGGTGACCCCCTGGGAAGTCCTCGTGTTGCACCTTTTTTTTTACTACCTATTTGTTTGCACGACGAGATCATTTTTATTACCAATCTTTCTAACCAAACGTTAAGGACGGACGACGTCGTCGCCACAAAATTTGGCTGTCGATCGCCCGTGCAGGGCCCGCCGCAACCTCTACGGCCGACTCGATCGACCAACCGACCCGAAAAATTAAAATTTGTAAATAAATAGGAAAAATAAAATTTCAATTATTATTTTTCGTTTAAAATGGGCATAACTCCGTGCATTATTGTCCGATTTCAGCTTTTCACGTGGCGCTGAAAGGCGCGCGAAAAGACGAAGAAAATGACACCTGTACTCTCCCTCGGACGCTCACCCTTATTAGCCGACGATCAGAAGCGCATGATTGATGCGATCATACATGGACTAACGCATCGGATCCCATCATAACTCCGAAGTTAAGCGTGCTTGGGCGAGAGTAGTACTAGGATGGGTGAACCCTTGGAAAGTCCTCGTGTTGCACCTTTTTTTTACTACCTATTTGATTGCACGACGAGATCATTTTTTTTACCAATCTTTCTAACTAAACGTTAAGGACGGACGACGTCGTCACCATAAAATTTGGCTGTCGATCGCCCGTGCGGGGCCCGCCGCAACCTCTACGGCCGGCTCGATCGACCAACCGACCCGAAAAATTAAAATTTGTAAATAAATAAGAAAAATAACATTTCAATTATTATTTTTCGTTTAAAACGGGCGTAACTCCGTGCATTATTGTCTGATTTCAGCTTTTCACGTGGCGCTGAAATAGGCGCGAAGAGACGAAGAAAATAACCGCGAGCTGTCCCTCGGACGCTCACCCTTATTAGCCAACGATCAGAAGTGCATGACGAGTGCGATCATACCAGCACTAACGCATCGGATCCCATTAGAACTCCAAAGTTAAGCGTGCTTGGGCGAGAGTAGTATTAGGATGGTTGACCCCTTGTGAAGTTCTCGTGTTGCACCCTTTTTTTGACTACCTATTTGATTGCACGACGAGATCATTTTTTTTACCAATCTTTCTAACCAAACGTTAATGACGGACGACGTCGTCGCCATAAAATTTGGCTTTCGATCGCCCGTGCGGGGCCCGCCGCAACCTCTACGGCCTGCTCGATCGACCAACCAACCCGAAAAATTAAAATTTGTAAATAAATAAGAAAAATAACATTTCAATTATTAATTTTCGTTTAAAACGGGAGTAACTCCGTGCATTATTGTCCGATTTCAGCTTTTCACGTGGCGCTGAAAGGCGCGCGAAGAGACGAAGAAAATAACCCCGAGCTGTCCCTCGGACGCTCACCCTTATTAGCCGACGATCAAAAGTGCATGACAGGTGCGATCATACTAGCACTAACGCAACGGATCCCATTAGAACTCCGAAGTTAAGCGTGCTTGGGCGAGAGAATTATTATGATGGTTGACCCCTTGGGAAGTTCACGTGTTGCACTCTTTTTTTTACTACCTATTTGATTGCACGACGAGATCATTTATTTTACCAATCTTTCTAACCAAACGTTAATGACGGACGACGTCGTCGCCATAAAATTTGGCTATCGATCGCCCATGCGGGGCTCGCCGCAACCTCTACGGCCGGCTCGATCGACCAACCGACCCGAAAAATTAAAATTTGTAAATAAATAAGAAAAATAACATTTCAATTATTATTTTTCGTTTAAAACGGGCGTAACTCCGTGCATTATTGTCCGATTTCAGCTTTTCACGTGGCGCTGAAAGGCGCTTGAAGAGACGAAGAAAATGACCCCCGAACTCTCCCTCGGACGCTCACCCTTATTAGCCGACGATCAGAAGCACATTACGGATGCGATCATACATGCACTAACGCATTGGATCCCATCAGAACTCCGAAATTTAGCGTGCTTGGGCGAGAGTAGGACTAGGATGGATGACCCCCTAGGAAATCCACGTGCTGCACCATTTTTTTTACTACCTATTTGAATGCACGACGAGATCATTTTTTTTACCAATCTTTCTAACCAAACGTTAAGCACGGACGACGCCGTCGCCCTAAAATTTGGCTGTCGATCGCCCGTGCCGGGCCCGCCGCCGCAACCTCCACGGCCGGCTCGATCGACCAACCGACCCGAAAAATTAAAATTTATAAATAAATAAGAAAAATAACATTTCAATTATTATTTTTCGTTTAAAAAGGGCGTAACTCCGTGCATTATTGTCCGATTTCAGCTTTTCACGTGGCGCTGAAAGGCGCGCTAAGAGACGAAGAAAATGACCCCCGAACTCTCCCTCGGACGCTCACCCTTATTAGCCGACGATCATAAGTGTATGACTGGTGCGATCATACCAGCACTAACGCACCGGATCCCATCAGAATTCTGAAGTTAAGCGTGCTTGGGCTAGAGTAGTACTAGGATGGGTGCCCCCCTGGGAAGTCCTCGTGTTGCACCTTTTTTTTTACTACCTATTTGATTGCACGACGAGATCATTTTTTTTACCAATCTTTCTAAATAACGTTAAGGACGGACGACGTCGTCATCATAAAATTTGGCTGTCAATCGCCCGCGCGGGGCCCGCCGCAACCTCTACGGCCGGCTCGATCGACCAACCGACTCGAAAAATTAAAATTTGTAAATAAATAAGAAAAATAACATTTCAATTATTATTTTTCGTTTAAAACGGGCGTAACGCCGTGCATTATTGTCCGATTTTAGTTTTTCACGTGGCGCTGAAAGGCGCGCGAAGAGACGAAGAAAATGACCCCCGAACTCTCCCTCGGACGCTCACCCTTATTACCGACGATCAGAACCGCATGACGGATGCGATCATACATGCACTAACGCATCGGATCCCATCAGAACTCCGAAGTTAAGCGTGCTTGGGCGAGAGTAGTACTAGGATGGATGACCCCCTTGGAAATCCTCGTGTTGCACCTTTTTTTTACTACCTATTTGATTGCACGACGAGATCATTTTTTTTACCAAACTTTCTAACCAAACGATAAGGACGGACGACGTCGTCGCCATAAAATTTGGCTGTCGATCGCCCATGCGGGGCCCGCCGCAACCTTTACGGCCGGCTCGATCGATCAACCGACCCGAAAAATTAAAATTTGTAAATAAATATGAAAAATAACATTTCAATTCTTATTTTTCGTCGTCACCCTCTACGACGAACGACGTCGTCGCCATAAAATTTGGTTGTCGATCGCCCGCGCGGGGCCCGCCGCAACCTCTACGACCGGCTCGATCGACCAACCGACCCGAAAAATTAAAATTTGTAAATAAATAAGAAAAATAACATTTCAATTATTATTTTTCGTTTAAAACGGGCGTAACTCCGTGCATTATTGTGCGATTTCAGCTTTTCACGTGGCACTGAAAGGCGTGCGAAGAGACGAAGAAAATGACCCCCGAACTCTCCCTCGGACGCTCACCCTTATTAGCCGACGATCAGAAGTGCATGCCAGATGCTATAATACATGCACTAACGCATCGGATCCCATCAGAACTCTGAAGTTAAGTGTGCTTGGGCGAGAGTAGTACTAGGATGGTGACCCCCTGGGAAGTCCTCCCACGGACGCTCACCCTTATTAGCCGACGATCAGAAGTGCATGACGATTGCGATCATACCAGCACTAACGCACCGGATCCCGTCAGAACTCTGAAGTTAAGTGTGCTAGGGCGAGAGTAGTACTAGGATGGGTGACCCCCTGGGAAGTCCTTGTGTTGCACCTTTTTTTTTACTACCTATTTGATTGTACGACGAGATCATTTTTTTTACCAATCTTTATAACCAAACGTTAAGACGGACGACGTCGTCACCATAAAATTTGGCGGTCAATCACCCGCGCGGGGCCCGCCGCAACTTCTACGCCCAGCTCGATCGACCAACCGACCCGAAAAATTAAAATTTGTAAATAAATAAGAAAAATAACATTTCAATTATTATTTTTCATTTAAAACGGGCGTAACTCCGTGCATTATTGTCCGATTTCAGCTTTTCACGTGGCGCTGAAAGGCGCGCGAAGAGAAGAAGAAAATGACCCCCGAAGTCTCCCACGGACGCTCACCCTTATTAGCCGACGATCAGAAGTGCATGACGGTTGCGATCATACCAGCACTAACGCACCGGATCCCGTCAGAACTGTGAAGTTAAGTGTGCTTGGGCGAGAGTAGTACTAGAATGGGTGACCCCCAAGGAAGTCCTCGTGTTGCACTTTTTTTTTACTACATATTTGATTGCACGATGAGATCATTTTTTTTACCAATCCTTCTAACCATACGTTAAGGACGGACGACGTCGTCGCCATAAAATTTGGCTGACGATCGCCCGCGCGGGGCCCGCTGCAACCTCTACGGCTGGCTCGATCGACCAACCGACCCGAAAAATTAAAATTTGAAAATAAATAAGAAAAATAACATTTCAATTATTTTTTTTCGTTTAAAACGGGCGTAACTCTGTGCATTATTGTCCGATTTCAGCTTTTCACGTGGCGCTGGAAGGCGCGCGAAGAGACGAAGAAAATGACCCCCGAACTCTCTACTCGGACGCTCACCCTTATTGGCCGACGATCAGAAGTGCATGACAGGTGCGATCATACCAGCACTAACGCCACGGATCCCATTAGAACTTCGAAGTTAAGCGTCCTTGGGAGAGAGTAGTACTAAGATGGTTGACCCCTGGGAAGTCCTCTTGTTGCACCTTTTTTTTTTTACTACCTATTTGAATGTAAGACGAGATCATTTTTTTTACCAATCTTTCTAAACAAACGTTAAGGACGGACAACGTCGTCGCCATAAATGTTGGCTGTCGATCGCCCGTGTGGGGCCCGCCGCAACCTCTACGGCCGCCTCGATTGACCAGCCAACCTGAAAAATTAAAATTTGTAAATAAAAAAGAAAAATAACATTTCAATTATTATTTTTCGTTTAAAACGGGGGTAACTTCGTGCATTATTGTCCGATTTCAGCTTTTCAAGTGGCGCTGAAAGGCGCCCGAAGAGACGAAGAAAATGACCCCGAGCTGTCCCTCGGACGCTCACCCTTATTAGCCGACGATCAGAAGTGAATGACGGGTGCGATCATACCAGCACTAACGCACCGGATCCCATCAAAACTCCGAAGTTATGCGTGCTTGGGCGAGAGTAGTACTAGAATGGGTGACCCCCTGGGATGTCCTCGTGTTGCACCCGTTTTTTTACTACCTATTTGAATGTGCGACAAGATCATTTGTTTTACCAATCTTTCTCACCAAAGGTTAAGGACGGACGACGTCGTCGCTATAAAATTTGGCTGTCGATCGCCCGCGCGGGGCCCGCCGCAACCTCTACGACCGGCTCGATCGACCAACCGACCCGAAAAATTAAAATTTGTAAATAAATAAGAAAAATAACATTTCAATTATTATTTTTCGTTTAGAACGGGCGTAACTCCGTGCATTATTGTCCGATTTCAGCTTTTCACGTGGCGCTGAAATGCGCGCGAAGAGACGAAGAAAATGACCCCCGAACTCTCCCTCGGACGCACACCCTTATTGGCCGACGATCAGAAGTGCATTATGGGTGCGATTATACCAGCAGTAACGCACCGGATCCCATCAAAACTCGGAAGTTAAGCGTGCTTGGGCGAGAGTAGTACTAGAATGGGTGACCCCCTGGGAAGTCCTCGTGTTGCATTTTTTTTTTACTACCTATTTGAATGCACGACGAGATCATTTTTTTTACCCATCTTTCTAAACAAACGTTAAGGACGGACGTCGTCGTCGCCATAAAATTTGGCTGTCGATCGCCCGTGCGGGGCCCGCCGCAACCTCTACGGCTGGCACGATTGACCAACTAACCCGAAAAATTAAAATTTGTAAATAAATAAGAAAAATAACATTTCAATTATTATTTTTCGTTTAAAATGGGCGTAACTCCGTGCATTATTGTCCGATTTCAGCTTTTCACGTGGCGCTGAAAGGCGCGCGATGAGACGAAGAAAATGACCCCGAGCTGTCCTTCGGACGCTCACCCTTATTAGCTGACGATCAGAAGTGCATGACGGGTGCGATCATACCAGCACTAACGCACCGGATCCCATCAGAACCCCGAAGTTAAGCGTGCTTTGGCGAGAGTAGTACCAACATGGGTGACACCCTGGGAATTCCTCGTGTTACACTCTCTTTTTTTTACTACCAATTTGAATGCACAACGAGATCATTTTTTTTACCAATCTTTCTAACCAAACGTTAAGGACGGACGACGTCGTCGCCATAAAATTTGGCTGTCGATCGGCCGTGCGGGGCCCGCCGCAACCTCTACGGCCGGCTCGATCGACCAACCGACCCGAAAAATTAAAATTTGTAAATAAATAAGAAAAATAACATTTCAATTATTATTTTTCGTTTAAAACGGGCGTAACTCCATGCATTATTGTCCGATTTCAGCTATTCACGTGGCGCTGAAAGGCGCGCGAAGAGCCGAAGAAAATGACCCCCGAACTCTCCCTCGGACGCTCACCCTTGTTGGCCGACGATCAGAAGTGCTGACGGGTGCGATCATACTAGTACCAACGCACCGGATCTCATCAGAACTCCGAAGTTCAGCGTGCTTGGGCGAGAGTGGTACTAGGATGGGTGACCCCCTGGGAAGTTCACGTGTTGTACTTTTTTTTTTTACTACCTATTTGAATGCACGACGAGATCATTTTTTTTACCAATCTTTCTAAACAAACGTTAAGGACGAACGACGTCGTCGCCATAAAATTTGGCTGTCGATCGCCCGTGCGTGGCCCGCCGAAATCTCTATGCCGGCTCGATCGACCAACTAACCCGAAAAATTAAAATTTGTAAATAAATAAGAAAAATAACATTTCAATTATTATTTTTCGTTTAAAACGGGCGTAACTCCGTGCATTATTGTCCGATGTCAGCTTTTCCCGTGGCGATGAAAGGCGCGCGAAGAGACGAAGAAAATTACCCCCGAACTCTCCCTCGGACGCTCACCCTTATTAGCCGACGATCAGAAGCACATGACGTGTGCGATCATACATGAACTAACTCATCGGATCCCATCAAAACTCCGAAGTTAAGCGTGCTTGGGCGAGAGTAGGACTAGGATGGGTCACCCCTTGGGAAATCCTCGTGTTGCACCCTTTTTTTTACTACCTATTTGAATGCATGACGAGATCATTTTTTTTACCAATCTTTCTAACCAAACGTTAAGGACGGACGACGTCGTCGCCATAAAATTTGGCGGTCGATCGCCCGTGCGGGGCCCGCCGCAACCTCTACGGCCGGCTCGATCAACCAACCGACCTGAAAAATTAAAATTTGTAAATAAATAAGAAAAATAACATTTCAATTATTATTTTTCGTTCAAAACGGGCGTAACTCCGGGCATTATTGTCCGATTTTAGCTTTTCACATTGCGCTGAGAGTAGCGCGAACAGACGAAGAAAATGACCACGAGCTGTCCCTCGGACGCTCACCCTTATTAGCCGACGATCAGAAGTGCATGACGAGTGTGATCATACCCGCACTAACGCATCGGATCCCATCAGAACTCCGAAGCTAAGCGTGCTTGGGGGAGAGTAGTACTAGGATGGGTGACCCCCTGGGAAGTCCTCGTGTTGCAAATTTTTTTTTGCTACCTATTTGATTGCACGATGAGATCATTTTTTTTTACCAATCTTTCTAACCAAACGTTAAGGACGGACGACGTCGTCGCCATAAAATTTGGCTGTCGATCGCCCGTGCGGGGCCCATCGCAACCTCTACGACCGGCTCGATCGACCAACCGACCCGAAAAATTAAAATTTGTAAATAAATAAGAAAAATAACATTTCAATTATTATTTTTCGTTTGAAACGGGCGTAACTCCGTGCATTATTGTTCGATTTTAGCTTTTCACGTGGCGCTGAAAGGCGCGCGAAGAGACGAAGAAAATAACCACGAGCTGTCCCTCAGACTCTCACCCTTATTAGCCGACGATCAGAAGTGCTTGACGGGTGCGATCATACCAGCACTAACGCACCGGATCCCATTAGAACTTCGAAGTTAAGCGTGCTTGGGCGAGAGTAGTATTAGGCTGGGTGACCCCCTGGGAAGTCCTCGTGTTGCACCCTTTTTTTTACTACCTATTTGATTGCTTGACGAGATCATTTTTTTTACCAATTTTTCTAAATAGACGTTAAGGACGGACGACGTCGTCGCCATAAAATTTGGTTGTCGATCGCCCGTGCGGGGCCGCCGCAACCTCTACGGCCGGCACGATCGATCAACCGACCCGAAAAATTAAAATTTGTAAATAAATAAGAAAAATAACATTTCAATTATTATTTTTTGTTTAAAATTGGCGTTACTCCGTGCATTATTGTCCGATTTTAGCTTTTCACGTGGCGCTAAAAGTCGCGCGAAGAGACGAAAAAAATGACCCCCGAACTCTCCCTCGGACGCTCACCCTTATTAGCCGACGATCAGAAGTGCATGACAGGTGCCATCATACCAGCGCTAACGCACCGGATCCCATTAGAACTTCGAAGTTAAGCGTGCTTGGGCAGAGTAGTATTAGGATGGGTGACCTCCTGGGAAATGCTCGTGTTGCACCCTTTTTTTTACTACCTATTTGATGGCTTGACGAGATCATTTTTTTTACCAATCTTTCTAACCAGACGTTAAGGACGGACGATGTCGTCGCCATAAAATTTGGTTATCGATCGCCCGTGCGGGGCCCGCCGCAACCTCTACGGCCGGCTCGATCGACCAACCGACCCGAAAAATTAAAATTTGTAAATAAATAAGAAAAATAACAATTCAATTATTCTTTTCGTTTAAAACGGGCGTAACTCCGGGCATTATTGTCTGATTTCAGCTTTTCACGTGGCGCTGAAAGGTGCGCGAAGAGACGAAGAAAATGACCACGAGTTGTCCCTCGGACGCTCACCCTTATTAGCCGACTATCAGAAAAGCATGACGGGTGGGATCATACCAGCACTAACGCACCGAATCCCATTAGAACTCCGAAGTTAAGCGTGCTTGGGCGAGAGTAGTATTAGGATGGGTGACCCCCTAGGAAGTCCTCGTGTTGCACCCTTTTTTTTACTACCTATTTGATTGCACGACGAGATCATTTTTTTTACCAATCTTTCTAACCAAACGTTAAGGACGGACGACGTCGTCCCATAAAATTTGGCTATCGATCGCCGGTGCGGCGCCCGCCGCAACCTCTATGGCCGGCTCGATCGTCCAACCGACCCGAAAAATTAAAATTTGTAAATACATAAGAAAAATAACATTTCAATTATTATTTTTCGTTTAAAACGGGCGTAACTCCGTGCATTATTGTCCGATTTTAGCTTTTCACGTTGCGCTGAAAGGCGCGCGAAGAGACGAAAAAAATGACCCCCGAACTCTCCCTCGGACGCTCACCCTTATTAGCCGACGTTCAGAAGTGCATGATGGGTGCAATCATACAAGCACTAACGCAACGGATCCCATCAGAACTCCGACGTTAAGCGTGCTTGGGCGAGAGTAGTACTAGGATGTCAATCGCCCGTGCGGGGCCCGCCGCAACCTCTACGGCCGGCTCGATCGACCAACTAACTCGAAAAATTAAAATTTGTAAATAAATAAGAAAAGAACATTTCAATTATTATTTTTCGTTTAAAACGGGCGTAACTCCGTGCATTATTGTCTGATTTCAGCTTTTCACGTGGCACTGAAAGGCACGTAATGAGACGAAGAAAATTACCCCCGAACTCTCCCTTGGTCGCACACCCTTATTGGCCGACGATCAGAAGTGCATGACGGGTGCGATCATACCAGCACTAACGCATTGGATCCCATCAAAACTCCGAAGTTAAGCGTGCTTGGGCGAGAGTAGTATTAGGATGGGTGACCCCCTTGAAAGTCCTCGAGTTGCACCATTTTTTTACTACCTATTTGAATGCACGACGAGATCATTTTTTTTACCAATCTTTCTAACCAAATGTTAAGGACGGACGACGTCGTCGCCATAAAATTTGGCTGTCGATCGCCCGTGCGGGGCCCGCCGCAACCTCTACGGCCGGCTCGATCGACCAACCAACCCGAAAAATTAAAATTTGAAAATAAATAAGAAAAATAACATTTCAATTAATATGACCACGAGCTGTCCCTCGGACGCTCACCCTTATTAGCCGACGATCAGAAGTGCACGACGGGTGCGATCATACCAGCACTAACGCACCGGATCCCATCAGAACTCCGAAGTTAAGCGTGCTTGGGAGAGAGTAGTACTTGGATGGGTGACCCCCCGGAAGTCCTTGTGTTGCACTCTTTGTTTTTACTACCAATTTGAATGCATGACGAGAACATTTTTTTTACCAATCTTTCTAACCAAACGTTAAGGACGGACGACGTCGTCGCCATAATATTTGGCAGTGGCAGAGAGTAGCACTAACGCACCGGATCCCATCAGAACTCCGAAGTTAAGCGTGCTTGGGAGAGAGTAGAACTAGGATGGGTGACCCCCCGGGAAGTCCTTGTGTTGCACTCTTTGTTTTTACTACCAATTTGAATGCACGACGAGATCATTTTTTTTACCAATCTTTCTAACCAAACGTTAAGGATGGACGACGTCGTCGCCATAATATTTGGCAGTCGATCGCCCGTGCGGGGCCCACAGCAACCTCTACGGCCGGCTCGATCGACCAACCAACCCGAAAAATTAAAATTGTAAATAAATATGAAAAATAACATTTCAATTATTATTTTTCGTTTAAAACGGGCGTAACTCCGTACATTATTGTCTGATTTCAGCTTTTCACGTGGCGCTGAAAGGCACGCGAAGTGACGAAGAAAATGACCACGAGCTGTCCCTTGGACGCTCACCCTTATTAGCCGACGATCAGAAGTGATAATGGGTGCGATCATACCAGCACTAACGCACCGGATCCCATCAGAACTCCGAAGTTAAGCTTGCTTGGGCGAGAGTAGTACTAGGATGGGTGACCCCCTAGGAAGTCCTAGTGTTGCACCTTTTTTTTTACTACCTATTTGAATGCACGACGAGATCATTTTTTTACCAATCTTTCTAAACAAACGTTAAGGACGGACGACGTCGTCGCCATAAAATTTGGCTGTCGATCGCCCATGCGGGGCCCGCCGCAACCTTTACGGCCGGCTCGATCGATCAACCGACCCGAAAAATTAAAATTTGTAAATAAATAAGAAAAATAACATTTCAATTATTATTTTTCGTTTAAAACGGGCGT
The DNA here is from genome assembly GCA_034359265.1 of Canna indica. Classification (NCBI taxonomy): domain Eukaryota; kingdom Viridiplantae; phylum Streptophyta; class Magnoliopsida; order Zingiberales; family Cannaceae; genus Canna; species Canna indica. Next base: position 44,795,336 of record CP136897.1, on the reverse strand, counting down.
AACTCCGAGCATTATTGTCCGATTTCAGCTTTTCACGTGGCGCTGAAAGGCGCGCGAAGAGACGAAGAAAATGACCCCGAGCTGTCCCTCGGGCGCTCACCCTTATTAGCCGACGATCAGAAGTGCGTGACGGGTGCGATCATACCAGCACTAAAGCACCGGATCCCATCAGAACTCCGAAGTTAAGCGTGCTTGGACGAGAGTAGTACTAGGATGGGTGACCCCCTGTGAAGTCCTCGTGTTGCACCTTTTTTTGACTACCTGTTTGATTGCACGACGAGATAATTTTTTTTACCAATCTTTCTAACCAAACGTTAAGGACGGACGACGTCGTCGCCATAAAATTTGGCTGTCGATCGCCCGTGCGGGGCCCGCCGCAACCTCTACGGCCAGCTCGATCGATCGAAAAATTAAAATTGTAAATAAATATGAAAAATAACATTTAAATTATTATTTTTCGTTTAAAACGGGCATAACTCCGTGCATTATTGTCCGATTTTAGCTTTTCACGTGGCGCTGAAAGGCGCGCGAAGAGACGAACAAAATGACCCCGAGCTTTCCCTCGAACGCTCACCCTTATTTGCCGACGATCAGAAGTGCATGACGGCGGTGATCATACCAGCACTAACGCACGGGGGAGAGCAGTACTAGGATGGGTGACCCCCTGGAAAGTCCCCGTGTTGCACTCTTTTTTTTTACTACCTATTTGAAATCACGACGAGATCATTTTTTTTACCAATCTTTCTAACCAAATGTTAAGGACGGACGACGTCGCCGCCATAAAATTTGGCTGTCAATCGCCCGTGCGGGGCCCGCAGCAACCTCTACGGCCAGCTCGATCGACCAACCATCCCGAAAAATTATAATTTGTAAATAAATAAGATAAATAACATTTCAATTATTATTTTTCGTTTAATACGGGACTAACACCGTGCATTATTGTCTGATTTCAGCTTTTCACGTGGAGCTAAAAGGCGCGCGAAGAGACGAACAAAATGACCAGGAGCTCTCCCTCGGACGCTCACCCTTATTCATCGACGATCAGAAGTGCATTACGGGTGCGATTATACCAGTACTAACACACCGAATCCCATCAGAACTTCGAAGTTAAGGGCGAGAGTAGTACTAGGATGGGTGACCCCCTGGGAAGTTCTCGTGTTGCACACTTTTTTTTAATACCTATTTGAATGCTCGACGAGATCATTTTTTTTACCAATCTTTCTCACCAAACGTTAAGGCTGGACGACGTCATCGCCATAAAATTTGGCAGTGGGAGAGAGTAGTACTAGGATGGGTGACGCCTCGGGAAGTCCTCGTGCTGCACTCTTTGTTTTTACTACCTATTTGATTGCACGACGAGATCATTTTTTTTACCAATCTTTCTAACCAAACGTTAAGGACGGACGACGTCGTCGCCATTAAATTTGGCTGTCGATCGCCCGTGCGGGGCCCGCCGCAACCTCTACGGCCAGCTCGATCGACCGAAAAATTAAAATTGTAAATAAATATGAAAAATAACATTTCAATTATTATTTTTCTATTAAAATGGGCATAACTCCGTGCATTATTGTCCGATTTCAGCTTTTCACGTGGCGCTGAAAGGCGCGCGAAGAGACGAACAAAATGACCCCGAGCTCTCCCTCGGACGCTCACCCTTATTTGCCGACGATCAGAAGTGCATGATGGGTGCGATCATACCAGCTCTAACGCACCGGATCCCATCAGAACTCCGAAGTAAAGCGTGCTTGGGCGAGAGTAGTACTAGGATGGTTGACCCCCTGGGAAGTCCTCGTGTTGCACTTTTTTTTTACTACCTATTTGAATGCACGACGAGATCATTTTTTTTACCAATCTTCCTAACCAAACGTTAAGGACAGACGACGTCGTCCCTATAAAATTTGGTTGTCGATCGCCCGTGCGGGGCCCGCCGCAACCTCTACGGCCGGCTCGATCGACCCGAAAAATTAAAATTTGTAAATAAATAATAAAAATAACATTTCAATTATTATTTTTCGTTTAAAGCGGGAATAACTTCGTGCATTATTGTCCGATTTCAGCTTTTCACATGGCGCTAAAAGGCGCGCGAAGAGATGAACAAAATGACCACGAGCTCTCCCTCGGACGCTCACCCTTATTCGCCGACGATCAGAAGTTCATTACGGGTGCGATCATACCAGCACTAACGTACCGGATCCCATCAGAACTCCGAAGTTAAGCGTGCTTGGGCGAGAGTAGTACTAGGATGGGTGACCCCCTAGAAAGTCCCCGTGTTGCACTCTTTTATTTTACCAATCTTTCTGACCAAACGTTAAGGACGAACGACGTCGTCGCCATAAAATTTGGCAGTGGCAGTCTATCCCCCGTGCGGGGCCCGCAGCAACCTCTACGGCCGGCTCGATCGACCAACCAACCCGAAAAATTATAATTTGTAAATAAATAAGAAAAATAACATTTTAATTATTATTTTTCGTTTAAAACGGGAGTAACACCGTGCATTATTGTCCGATTTCAGGTTTTCACGTGGCGCTAAAAGGCGCGCAAAGAGATGAACAAAATGACCACGAGCTCTCCCACGGGCGCTCACCCTTATTCATCGACGATCAGAAGTGCATTACGGGTGCGATCATACCAGTACTAACACACCGAATCCCATCAGAACTTCGAAGCTAAGCTCTTGGGCGAGAGTAGTACTAGGATGGGTGACCCCCTGGGAAGTTCTCGTGTTGCACTCTTTTTTTTACTACCTATTTGAATGCTCGACGAGATCATTTTTTTTACCAATCATTCTAACCAAACGTTAAGGACGGACGACGTCGTCGCCATAAAATTTGGCAGTCGAACGCTCGTGCGGGGCCCGCAGCAACCTCTACGGCCGGCTCGATCGACCAACCATCCCGAAAAATTAGAATTTGTAAATAAATAAGAAAAATAACATTTCAATTATTATTTTTCGTTTAAAACGGGAGTAACACCGTGCATTATTGTCCGATTTTAGCTTTCCACGTGGTGGTAAAAGGCGCGCGAAGAAACGAACAAAATGACCACGAGCTCTCCCTCGGACGCTCACCCTTATTTATCGACGATCAGAAGTGCATTACGAGTGCGATCATACCAGTACTAACACACCGGATCACATCAGAACTCCGAAGTTAAGCGTGCTTGGGCGAGAGTAGTACTAGGATGGGTGACCCCCTAGAAAGTCCCCGTGTTGCACTCTTTTATTTTACCAATCTTTCTGACCAAACGTTAAGGACGAACGACGTCGTCGCCATAAAATTTGGCAGTGGCAGTCTATCCCCCGTGCGGGGCCCGCAGCAACCTCTACGGCCGGCTCGATCGACCAACCAACCCGAAAAATTAAAATTGTAAATAAATATGAAAAATAACATTTCAATTATTATTTTTCGTTTAAAACGGGCGTAACTCCGTGCATTATTGTTCGAATTCAGCTTTTCACGTGGCGATGAAAGGTGCGCGAAGAGACGAATAAAATGACCCCGAGCTCTCCCTCGGACGCACACCCTTATTTGCTGACGATCAGAAGTGCATGACGTGTGCGATCATACCAGCTCTAACGCACCGGATCCCATCAGAACTCCGAAGTAAAGCGTGCTTGGGCGAGAGTAGTACTAGGATGGTTGACCCCCTGGGAAGTCCTCGTGTTGCACTTTTTTTTTACTACCTATTTGAATGCACGACGAGATCATTTTTTTTACCAATCTTCCTAACCAAACGTTAAGGACAGACGACGTCGTCCCTATAAAATTTGGTTGTCGATCGCTCGTGCGGGGCCCGCCGCAACCTCTACGGCCGGCTCGATCGACCAACCAACACGAAAAATTAAAATTTGTAAATAAATAAGAAAAATAACATTTCAATTAATATTTTTCGTTTAAAACGGGAGTAACTCCGTGCATTATTGTCCGATTTCAGCTTTTCACGTGGCGCTAAAAGGCGCGCGAAGAGACGAACAAAATGATCACGAGCTCTCCCTCGGACGCTCACCCTTATTCGCCGACGATCAGAACTGCATTACGGGTGCGATCTTACCAGCACTAACGTACCGGATCCCATCAGAACTCCGAAGTTAAGCGTGCCTGGGCGAGAGTAGTAGTAGGATGGGTGACCCCCTGGAAAGTCCCCGTGTTGCACCCTTTTTTTTTACTACCTATTTGAAATCACGACGAGATCATTTTTTTTACCAATCTTTCTAACCAAATGTTAAGGATGGACGACGTCGTCGCCATAAAATTTGGCTGTCGATCGCCCGTGCGGGGCCCGCAGCAACCTCTACGGCCAACTCGATCGGCCAACCCACCCGAAAAATTAAAATTTGTAAATAAAAAAAAAAATAACATTTCAATTATTATTTTTCGTATAAAACAGGCGTAACTCCGTGCATTATTATCCGATTTCAGATTTTCACGTGGCGCTGAAAGGAGCGCGAAGAGACGAACAAAATGAACCCGAGCTCTCCCTCGGACGCTCACCCTTATTTGCCGACGATCAGAATTATATAATGGGTGTGATCATAGCAGCACTAATGCATCGTATCCCATCAGAACTCCAACGTTAAGCGTGCTTGGGCGAGAGTAGTACTAGGATGGGTTACACCCTGGGAAGTGCCCGTGTTGCACTTTTTTTTTCTACCTATTTGAATGCACGACGAGATCATTTTTTTTACCAATCTTTCTAACCAAACGTTAAGGACGGACGATGTCGTCGCCATAAAATTTGGCTGTCGATCGCCCGTGCGGGGCCCGCCGCAACCTCTACGGCCGGCTCGATCGGCCAACCAACCCGAAAAATTAAAATTTGTAAATAAATAAGAAAAATAACATTTCAATTATTATTTTTCGTTTAAAACGGGCGTAACTCCGTGCATTATTGTCCGATTTCAGCTTTTCACCTGGCAATGAAAGGCACGCGAAGAGACGAAGAAAATGACCCCGAGCTGTCTCTCGGACGCTCACCATTATTAGCCGACGATCAGAAGTGCGTGACGGGTGCGATCATACCAGCACTAAAGCACCGGATCCCATCAGAACTCCGAAGTCAAGCGAGCTTGGGCGAGAGTAGTACTAGGATGGGTGACCCCGTGGGAAGTCCTCGTGTTGCATCTTTTTTTTTTCTACCTATTTGAATGCACGACGAGATCATATTTTTTACCAATCATTCTAACCAAACATTAAGGACGGACGATGTCGTCGCCATAAAATTTGGTTGTCGATCGCCCGTGCGGTACCCACCGCAACCTCTACGGCCGGCTCGATCGGCCAACCAACCCGAAAAATTAAAATTTGTAAATAAATAAGAAAAATAACATTTCAATTATTATTTTTCGTTTAAAACGGGCGTAACTCCGTGCATTATTGTCCGATTTCAGCTTTTCAACTGGCAATGAAAGGCGCGCGAAGAGACGAAGAAAATGACCCCGAGCTGTCTCTCGGACGCTCACCATTATTAGCTGACGATCAGAAGTGCGCGACGGGTGCGATCATACCAGCACTAAAGCACCGGATCCCATCAGAACTCCGAAGTTAAGCGAGCTTGGGCGAGAGTAGTACTAGGATGGGTGACCCCGTGGGAAGTCCTCGTGTTGCATCTTTTTTTTACTACCTATTTGAATGCACGACGAGATCATTTTTTTTACCAATCTTTCTAACCAAACGTTAAGGACGGACGACGACGTCGCCATAAAATTTGGTTGTCGATCATCCGCGCTGGCCCTGCCGCAACCTCTACGGCCGGCTCGATCGACCAACCGATCCGAAAAATTAGAAAAATAATATTTCCATTATTATTTTTCGTTTAAAACGGGCGTAACTCCGTGCATTATTGTCCGATTTCAGCTTTGCACGTGGCGCTAAAAGGCGCGCGAAGAGACGAAGAAAATGACCCCCGAACTCTCCCTCGGACGCTCACCCTTATTAGCCGACGATCAGAAGCACATTACGGATGCTATCATACATGCACTAACGCATTGGATCCCATCAGAACTCTGAAATTAAGCGTGCTTGGGCGAGAGTAGGACTAGGATGGGTGACCCCCTGGGAAGTCCTCGTGCTGCACTCTTTTTTTTACTACCTATTTGAATGCACGACGAGATCATTTTTTTTACCAATCTTTCTAACCAAACGTTAAGGACGGACGACGTCGTCGCCAGAAAATTTGGCTGACGATCGCCCGCGCGGGGCCCGCCGCAACCTCTACGGCCAGCTCGATCGACCAACCGACCTGAAAAATTACAATTTGTAAATAAATAAGAAAAACAACATTTCAATTATTATTTTTCGTTTAAAACGGGCGTAACTCCGTGCATTATTGTCCGATTTCAGCTTTTCACGTGGCGCTGAAAGGCGCGCGATGAGACGAAGAAAATGACCCCGAGCTGTCCCTCGGACGCTCCCCATTATTAGCCGACGATCAGAAGTGCATAAGTGGTGCGATCATACCAGCACCAACGCACCGGATCCCATCAGAACTCCAAAGTTAAGCGCGCTTGGGCGAGAGTAGTACTAGGATGGGTGACCCCCTGGGAAGTCCTCGTGTTGCACCTTTTTTTTACTACCTATTTGATTGCACGACGAGATCATTTTTTTTACCAATCTTTCTAACCAAACGTTAAGGACGGACGACGTCGTCGCCATAAAATTTGGCTGTCGATCGCCCGTGCGGGGCCCGCCGCAACCTCTACGCCCGGCTCGATCGACCAACCGACCCTAAAAATTAAAATTTGTAAATAAATAAGAAAAATAACATTTCAATTATTATTTTTCGTTTAAAACGGGCGTAACTCTGTGCATTATTGTCCGATTTCAGCTTTTCACGTGGCGCTGAAAGGTGCGCGAAGAGACGAAGAAAATGACCCCGAGCTGTCCATCGGACGCTCACCCTTATTAACCGACGATCAGAAGTGCGAGATGGGTGTGATCATACCAGCACTAAAGCACCGGATCCCATTAGAACTCCGAAGTTAAGCGTGCTTGGGGGAGATTAGTACTAGGATGGGTGACCCTCTGGGAAGTCCTCGTCTTGCACCTTTTTTTTTACTACCTATTTAATTGCACGACGAGATCTTTTTTTTTTACCAATCTTTCTAACCAAACGTTAAGGACGGACGACGTCGTCACCACAAAATTTGGATGTCGATCGCCCGTGCGGGGCCCGCCGCAACCTCTTCGGTCGGCTCGATCGACCAACCGACCCGAAAAATTAAAATTTGTAAATAAATAAGAAAAATAACATTTCAATTATTATTTTTCGTTTAAAACGGGCGTAACTCTGTGCATTATTGTCCGATTTCAAGTTTTCACGTGGCGCTGAAAGGCGCGCGAAGAGACGAAGAAAATGACCCCGAGCTGTCCCTCGGACGCTCACCCTTATTAGCCGACGATCAGAAGATCGTGACGGGTGTGATCATACCAGCACTAAAGCACCGGATCCCATCAGAACTCCGAAGTTAAGCGTGCTTGGGCGAGAGTAGTACTAGGATGGTTGACCCCTGGGAAGTCCTCGTGTTGCACCTTTTTTTTTACTACCTATTTGAATGCACGACGAGATCATTTTTTTTACCAATCTTTCTAACCAAACGTTAAGGACGGACGACGTCGTCGCAATAAAATTTGGCTGTCGATCGCCCGTGCGTGGCCCGCCGCAACCTCTACGTCCGGCTCGATCGACCAACCGACCCGAAAAATTAAAATTTGTAAATAAATAAGAAAAATAACATTTCAATTATTATTTTTCGTTTAAAACGGGCGTAACTCCGTGCATTATTGTCCGATTTTAGCTTTTCACGTGGCGCTGAAAGGCGCGCGAAGAGACGAAGAAAATGACCCCGAGCTGTCCCTCGGACGCTCCCCATTATTAGCCGACGATCAGAAGTGCATAAGTGGTGCGATTATACCAGCACTAACGCAGCGGATCCCATCAGAATCCGAAGTTAAGCGCGCTTGGGTGAGCGTAGTACAAGGATGGGTGACCCCCTGGGAAGTCCTCGTGTTGCACCTTTTTTTTATTACCTATTTGATTGCACGACGAGATCATTTTTTTTACCAATCTTTCTAACCAAACGTTAAGGACGGACGACGTCGTCGCCATAAAATTTGGCTGTCGATCGCCCGTGCAGGTTCGCCGCAACCTCTACGACCGGCTCGATCGACCAACCGACCTGAAAAATTAAAATTTGTAAATAAATAAGAAAAATAACATTTCAATTATTATTTTTCGTTTAAAACGGGCGTAACTCCCTGCATTATTGTCAGATTTCAGCTTTTCACGTGACGCTTAAAGGCGCGCGAAGAGACGGAGAAAATGACCCCCAAACTCTCCCTCGGACGCTCACCCTTATTAGCTGACGATCAGAAGCACATGATGGATGCGATCATACATGCACTAACGCATTGGATCCCATCAGAACTCCGAAATTAAGCATGCTTGGGCGAGAGTAGGACTAGGATGGGTGACCCCCTGGGAAGTCCTCGTGCTGCACCTTTTTTTTTTACAACCTATTTGAATGCACAACGAGATCATTTTTTTTACCAATCTTTCTACCCAAACGTTAAGGACGGACGACGTCGTCGCCATGAAATTTGGTTGTCCGCAACCTCTACGGCCGGCTCGATCAACCAACCGACCCGAAAAATTAAAATTTGTAAATAAATAAGAAAAATAACATTTCAATTATTATTTTTCGTTTAAAACGGGCGTAACTCCGTGCATTATTGTCCGATTTCAGCTTTTCACGTGGCGCTCAAAGGCGCGCGAAGAAACGAAGAAAATGACCCCCAAACTCACCCTCGGACGCTCACCCTTATTAGCCGACGATCAGAAGCACATGATGGATGCGATCATACATGCACTAACGCATTGGTTCCCATCAGAAATCCGAAATTGAGCGTGCTTGGGCGAGAGTAGGACTAGGATGGGTGACCCCCTGGGAAGTCCTCTTGCTGCACCCTTTTTTTTTACTACCTATTTGAATGCACGACGAGATCATTTTTTTTACCATTCTTTCTAATCAAACGTTAAGGACGGACGACGTCGTCGCCATAAAATTTGGCTGTCGATCGCCCGCGCGGGGCCCGCCGCAACCTCTACGGCCGGCTCGATCGACCAACCGACCCGAAAAATTAAAATTTGTAAATAAATAAGAAAAATAACATTTCAATTATTATTTTTCGTTTAAAACGGGCGTAACTCCGTGCATTATTGTCCGATTTCAGCTTTTCACATGGCGCTCAAAGGCACGCGAAGAGACGAAGAAAACGACCCCCGAACTCTCCCTCGGACGCTCACCCTTATTAGCCGACGATCAGAAGAACATGATGGATGCGATCATACATGCACTAATGCATTGGATCCCATTAGAACTCCTAAATTAAGCGTGCTTGGGCGAGAGTAGGACTAGGATGGGTGACCCCCTGGGAAGTCCTCGTGTTGCACCCTTTTTTTTTACTACCTATTTGAATGCACGACGAGATCATTTTTTTTACCAATCTTTCTAACCAAACGTTAAGGACGGACGACGTCGTCGCCATAAAATTTGGCTGTCGATCGCCCGTGCGGGTCCCGCCGCAACCTCTACGGCCGCTTCAATCGACCAACCGACCCGAAAAATGAAAATTTGTAAATAAATAAGAAAAATAACATTTCAATTATTATTTTTCGTTTAAAACGGGCGTAACTCCGTACATTATTGTCCGATTTTAGCTTTTCACGTGGCGCTGAAAGGCGCGTGAAAACACGAAGAAAATGACCCCCGAACTCTCCCTCGGATGCTCACCCTTATTAGCCGACGATCAGAAGCGCATGACGGATGCGATCATACATGCACTAACACATCGGATCCCATCAGAACTCCGAAGTTAAGCGTGCTTGGGCGAGAGTTGTCCTAGTATGGGTGACCCCCTGGGAAGTCCTCGTGTTGCACCTTTTTTTTACTACATATCTGATTGCACGACGAGATCATTTTTTTTACCAATATTTCTAACCAAACGTTAAGGACGGACGACGTCGTCGCCATAAAATTTGGCTGTCAATCGCCCGTGCGGGGCCCGTCGCAACGTCTACGGCCGGCTCGATCGACCAACCGACCCGAAAAATTAAAATTTGTAAATAAATAATAAAAATAACATTTCTATTATTATTTTTCGTTTAAAACGGGCGTAACTCCGTGCATTATAGTCCGATTTTAGCTTTTCACGTGGCGCTGAAAGGCGCGCTAAGAGACGAAGAAAATGACCCCGAGCTGTCCCTCGGACGGTCACCCTTATTAGCCGACGATCAGAAGTGCATGACGGGTGCGATCATACTAGCACTAACGCACCGGATCCCATCAGAACTCCGAAGTTAAGCGTGCTTGGGCGAGAGTAGTACTAGGATGGCTGACCCCCTGGGAAGTCCTCGTGTTGCACCTTTTTTTTTACTACCTATTTGATTGCACGACGAGATCATTTTTTTTACCAATCTTTCTAACCAAACTTAAGGACGGACGACGTCGTCGCCATAAAATTTGGCTGTCGATCGCCCGCGCGGGGCCCGCCGCAACCTCTACGGCCGGCTCAATCGACCAACCGACCCGAAAAATTAAAATTTGTAAATAAATAAGAAAAATAACATTTCAAATATTATTTTTCGTTTAAAACGGGCGTAACTCCGTGCATTATTGTCCGATTTCAGCTTTTCACGTGGCGCTGAAAGGTGCGCGAAGAGACGAAGAAAATGACCACGAGCTGTCCCTCGGACGCTCACCCTTATTAGCCAACAATCAGAAGTGCATAACGAGTGCGATCATACCAGCACTAATGCACCGGATCCCATCAGAACTCAGAAGTTAAGCATGCTTGGGCGAGAGTAGTACTAGGATGGGTGACCCCTTGGGAAGTCCTCGTGTTGCACCTTTTTTTTTACTACCTATTTGATTGCACGAGGAGATCATTTTTTTTACCAATCTTTCTAACCAAACTTTAAGGACGGACGACGTCGTCGCCATAAAATTTGGCTGTCGATCGCCCGCGCGGGGCCCGCCGCAACCTCTACGGCCGGCTCGATCGACCAACCAACCCGAAAAATTAAAATTTGTAAATAAATAAGAAAAAAATAACATTTCAATTATTATTTTTCGTTTAAAACGGGCGTAACTCCGTGCATTATTGTCCGATTTCAGCTTTTCACGTGGCGCTGAAAGGAGCGCGAAGAGACGAAGAAAACGACCCCGATCTGTCCCTCGGACGCTCACCCTTATTAGCCGACGATCAGAAGTGCATGACGGGTGCGATCATACCAGCACTAACGCACCGGATCCCTTCAGAACTCCGAAGTTAAGAGTGCTTGGGAGAGAGTAGTACTAGGATGGGTGACCCCCTGGGAAGTCCTCGTGTTGCACCTTTTTTTTTACTACCTATTTTATTACACGACGAGATCATTTTTTTTACCAATCTTTCTAACCAAATGTTAAGGACGAACGACGTCGTCGCCATAAAATTTGACTGTCGATCGCCCGCGCGGGGCCCGCCGCAACCTCTACGGCCGGCTCGATCGACCAACCGACCCGAAAAATTAAAATTTGTAAATAAATAAGAAAAATAACATTTCAATTATTATTTTTCGTTTAAAACGGGCGTAACTCCGTTCATTATTGTCCGAGTTCAGCTTTTCACTTGGCGCTGAAAGGCGCGCGAAGAGACGATGAAAACGACCCCGAGCTGTCCCTCGGACGCTCACCCTTATTAGCCGACGATCACAAGTGCATGACGGGTGCGATCATACCAGCACTGACGCACCGGATCCCTTCAGAACTCCGAAGTTAAGAGTGCTTGCGAGAGAGTAGTACTAGGATGGGTGACCCCCTAGGAAGTCCTCGTGTTGCACCTTTTTTTTTACTACCTATTTGATTGCACGACGAGATCATTTTTTTTACCAATCTTTCTAACCAAACGTTAAGAACGGACGACGTCGTTGCCATAAAATTTGGCTATCGATCGCCCGCGCGGGGCCCGCCGCAACCTCTACGCCCGGCTCGATCGACCAACCGACCCGAAAAATTAAAATTTGTAAATAAATAAGAAAAATAACATTTCAATTATTATTTTTCGTTTAAAACGGGCGAAACTCCGTGCATTATTGTCCGATTTTAGCTTTTCACGTGGCGCTGAAAGGCGCGCGAAGAGACGAAGAAAATGACCACGAACTGTTCCTCTGACGCTCACCCTTATTAGCCGACGATCAGAAGTACATAACTGGTGCGATCACACCAGCACTAATGCACCGGATCCCTTCAAAACTCCTTAGTTAAGCGTGCTTGGGCTAGAGTAGTACTAGGATGGGTTACCCCCTGGGAAGTCCTTGTGTTGCACAGTTTTTTTACTACCTATTTGATTGCACGACGAGATCATTTTTTTTTACCAATATTTCTAACCAAACGTTAAGGACGGACGACGTCGTCGCCATAAAATTTGGCTGTCGATCGCCCGCGCGGGACCCGTTGCAACCTCTACGGCCAGCTCGATCGACCAACCGACCCGAAAAATTAAAATTTGTAAATAAATAAGAAAAATAACATTTCAATTATTATTTTTCGTTTAAAACGGGCGAAACTCCGTGCATTATTGTCCGATTTTAGCTTTTCACGTGGCGCTGAAAGGCGCGCGAAGAGACGAAGAAAATGACCACGAACTGCTCCTCTGACGCTCACCCTTATTAGCCGACGATCAGAAGTACATAACTGGTGCGATCACACCAGCACTAATGCACCGGATCCCTTCAAAACTCCTTAGTTAAGCGTGCTTGGGCTAGAGTAGTACTAGGATGGGTTACCCCTTGGGAAGTCCTCCTGTTGCACCTTTTTTTAATACCTATTTGATTGCACGACGAGATCATTTTTTTTACCCATCTTTCTAACCAAACGTTAAGGACGGTAGACGTCATCGCCATAAAATTTGGTTGTCGATCGCCCGCGCGGGGCCCGCCGCAACCTCTACGGCCGGCTCGATCGACCAACCGACCCGAAAAATTAAAATTTGTAAATAAATAAGAAAAATAACATTTCAATTATTATTTTTCGTTTTAAACGGGCGTAACTCCGTGCATTATTGTCCGATTTCAGCTTTTCACGTGGCGCTGAAAGGCGCGCGTGGAGAGGAAGAAAATGACCCCGAGCTGTCCCTTGTACGCTCGCCCTTATTAGCCGACGATGAGATGCGCATGACGGATGCGATCATACATGCACTAACGCATCAGATCCCATCAAAACTCTGAAGTTAAGCGTGCTTTGGCGAGAGTAGTACTAGGATGGGTGACCCCCTGGGAAGTCCTTGTGTTGCACAGTTTTTTTACTACCTATTTGATTGCACGACGAGATCATTTTTTTTACCAATATTTCTAACCAAACGTTAAGGACGGACGACGTCGTCGCCATAAAATTTGGCTGTCGATCGCCCGCGCGGGACCCGTTGCAACCTCTACGGCCAGCTCGATCGACCAACCGACCCGAAAAATTAAAATTTGTAAATAAATAAGAAAAATAACATTTCAATTATTATTTTTCTTTTAAAATGGGCGTAACTCCATGCATTATTGTCCGATTTCAGCTTTTCACGTGGCGCTGAAAGGCGCGCGAAGAGACGAAGAAAATGACCCCGAGCTGTCCCTCGGACGCTCACCCTTATTAGCCGACGATCAGAAGTGCATGACGGGTGCGATCATACCAGCACTAACTCATCGAATCGCATCAGAACTCTGAAGTTAAGTGTGCTTGGGCGAGAGTAGTACTAGGATGGGTGACCCCCTGGGAAGTCCTCGTGTTGCACTTTTTTTTTTACTACCTATTTGATTGCACGACGAGATCATTTTTTTTACCAATCTTTCTAACCAAACGTTAAGGACGGACGACGTCGTCGCCATAAAATTTGGCTGTCGATCTCCCGCCCGGGGCCCGCCGCAACCTCTACGGTCGGCTCGATCGACCAACCGACCCGAAAAATTAAAATTTGTAAATAAATAAGAAAAATAACACTTCAATTATTATTTTTCGTTTAAAACGGGCGTAACTCCATGCATTATTGTCCGATTTCAGCTTTTCACGTGGCGATGAAAGGCGTACGAAGAGATGAAGAAAATGACCCCCGAACTCTCCCTCGGACGCTCACCCTTATTAGCCGACGATCAGAAGCACATTACGGGTGCGATCATACATGCACTAACGCATTGGATCCCATCAGAACTCCGAAATTAAGCATGCTTGGGCGAGAGTAGGACTAGGATGGATGACCCCCTGGGAAGTCCCCGTGCTGCACCATTTTTTTTTACTATCTATTTGAATGCACGACGAGATCATTTTTTTTACCAATCTTTCTAACCAAACGTTAAGGACGGACGACGTCGTCGCCAAATCTTTCTAAATAACGTTAAGGACGGACGACGTCGTCACCATAAAATTTGGCTGTCAATCGCCCACGCGGGGCCCGCCGCAACCTCTACGGCCGGCTCGATCGACCAACCGACCCGAAAAATTAAAATTTGTAAATAAATGAGAAAAATAACATTTCAATTATTATTTTTCGTTTAAAACGGGCGTAACTCCGTGCATTATTGTCTTATTTCAGCTTTTCACGTGACGCTGAAAGGCGCGTGAAGAGACGAAGAAAATGACCCCCGAACTCTCCCTCGGACGCTCACCCTTATTAGCCGACGATCAGAAGCGTATGACGGATGCGATCATACATGCACTAACACATCGGATCCCATCAGAACTCCGAAGTTAAGTGTGCTTGGGCGAGAGTAGTACTAGGATGGATGACCCCCTTGGAAGTCCTCGTGTTGCACCTTTTTTTTACTACCTATTTGATTGCACGACGAGATCATTTTTTTACCAAACTTTCTAACCAAACGTTAAGGACGGTCGACGTCGTCGCCATAAAATTTGGCTGTCGATCGCCCGCGCGGGGCCCACCGCAACCTCTACGGCCGGCTCGATCGACCAGCCGAGCCGAAAAATTAAAATTTGTAAATAAATAAGAAAAATAACATTTCAATTATTATTTATCGTTTAAAACGGGCGTAACTCCGTGCATTATTCTTCGATTTCAGCTTTCCACGTGGCACTAAAAGGCGCACGACGAGACGAAGAAAATGACCCCCGAGCTGTCCCTCGGACGCTCACCCTTATTAGCCGACGATCAGAAGTGCATGACGGATGCGATCATACATGCACTAACGCATCAGATCCCATCAGAACTCCGAAGTTAAGCGTGTTTCGGCGAGAGTAGTGCTAGGATGGGTGACCCCCTGGGAAGTCCTCGTGTTGCACCTTTTTTTATGGTACCTATTTGAATGCACGACGAGATCATTTTTTTTACCAATCTTTCTAACCAAACGTTAAGGACGGACGACGTCGTCGCCATAAAATTTGACTGTCGATCGCCCGCGCGGGGCCCGCCGCAACCTCTACGGCCGGCTCGATCGTACAACCGACCCGAAAAATTAAAATTTGTAAATAAATAAGAAAAATAACATTTCAATTATTATTTTTCGTTTAAAACGGGCGTAACTCCGTGCATTATTGTCTGATTTCAGCTTTTCACGTGGCGCTGAAAGGCACGCGAAGAGACGAAGAAAATGACCCCCGAACTCTCCCTCGGACGCTCACCCTTATTAGCCGACGATCAGAAGCACATGACGTGTGTGATCATACATGCACTAAATCATCGGATCCCATCAAAACTCCGAAGTTAGTCGTGCTTGGGCGAGAGTAGGACTAGGATCGGTCACCCCTTGGGAAATCCTCGTGTTGCACCCTTTTTTTTACTACCTATTTGAATGCATGACGAGATCATTTTTTTGACCAATCTTTCTAACCAAACGTTAAGGACGGACGACGTCGTCGCCATAAAATTTGGCTGTCGATCGCCCGTGTGTGGCCCGCCGCAACCTCTACGGCCGGCTCGATCGACCAACCGACCCGAAAAATTAAAATTTGTAAATAAATAAGAAAAATAACATTTCAATTATTATTTTTCGTTTAAAACGGGCGTAACTCCGGGATTATTGTCCGATTTCAGCTTTTCACATGGAGCTGAAAGGCGCGTGAAGAGACGAAGAAAATGACCCCCGAACTCTCCCTCGGACGCTCACCCTTATTAGCCGACGATCAGAAGCGCATGACGGATGCGATCATACATGCACTAACGCATCGGATCCCATCAGAACTCCGAAGTTAAGCGTGTTTGGGCGAGAGTAGGACTAGGATGGGTGACCCCTTGGGAAGTCCTCGTGTTGCACCTTTTTTTTTGCTACCTATTTGAATGCACGACGAGATCATTTTTTTTACCAATCTTTCTAACCAAACGTTAAGGAAGGACGACGTCGTCGCCATAAAATTTGGCTGTCGATCGCCCGCGCGCGGCCCGCCGTAACCTCTATGGCCGACTCGATCGACCAACCTACCCGAAAAATTAAAATTTGTAAATAAATAAGAAAAATAACATTTCAATTATTATTTTTCGTTTAAAGCGGGCGTAACTCCGTGCATTATTGTCCGATTTCAGCTTTTCACGTGGCGCTGAAAGGCGCGCGAAGAGACGAAGAAAATGACCCCAAGCTATCCCTCGGACGCTGACCCTTATTAGCCGACGATCAGAAGTGCATGATGGGTGCGATCATACCAGCACTAACGCACCGGATCCTATCAGAACTCCGAAGTTAAGCGTGCTTGGGCGAGAGTATTACTAGGATGGGTGACCCCTGGGAAGTCCTCGTGTTGCACCTTTTTTTTTACTACCTATTTGATTGCACGACGAGATCATTTTTTTTTACCAATCTTTCTAACCAAACGTTAAGGACGGACGACGTCGTCGCCACAAAATTTGGCTGTCGATCGCACGTGCGAGGCCCGCCGCAACCTCTACTGCCGGCTTGATCGACCAACCGACTCGAAAAATTAAAAATTTTAAATAAATAAGAAAAATAACATTTCAATTATTATTTTTCGTTTAAAACGGGCGTAACTCCGTGCATTATTGTCCGATTTCAGCTTTTCACGTGGCGCTGAAAGGCGCGCGTAGAGAGGAAGAAAATGACCCGAGCTGTCCCTTGTACGCTCACCCTTATTAGCCGACGATCAGAAGCACATTACGGATGCGATAATACATGCACTAACGCATCAGATCCCATCAGAACTCCGAAGTTAAGCGTGCTTCGGCGAGAGTAGTACTAGGATGGTTGACCCCCTGGGAAGTCCTCGTGTTGCACCTTTTTTTTTGTAACTATTTGAATGCACGACGAGATCATTTTTTTTACCAATCTTTCTAACCAAACGTTAAGGACGGACGACATCGTCGCCATAAAATTTGACTGTCGAACGCCCGCGCGGGGCCCGCCGCAACCTCTACGGCCGGCTCGATCGTACCACCGACCCGAAAAATTAAAATTTGTAAACAAATAAGAAAAATAACATTTCAATTATTATTTTTCGTTTAAAACGGGCGTAACTCCGTGCATTATTGTCCGATTTCAGCTTTTCACGTGGCGCTGAAAGGCGCGCGTAGAGAGGAAGAAAATGACCCGAGCTGTCCCTTGTACGCTCACCCTTATTAGCCGACGATCAGAAGCACATTACGGATGCGATAATACATGCACTAACGCATCAGATCCCATCAGAACTCCGAAGTTAAGCGTGCTTCGGCGAGAGTAGTACTAGGATGGTTGACCCCCTGGGAAGTCCTCGTGTTGCACCTTTTTTTTTGTAACTATTTGAATGCACGACGAGATCATTTTTTTTACCAATCTTTCTAACCAAACGTTAAGGACGGACGACATCGTCGCCATAAAATTTGACTGTCGAACGCCCGCGCGGGGCCCGCCGCAACCTCTACGGCCGGCTCGATCGTACCACCGACCCGAAAAATTAAAATTTGTAAACAAATAAGAAAAATAACATTTCAATTATTATTTTTCGTTTAAAACGGGTGTAACTCCGTGCATTATTGTCCGATGTCAGCTTTTCACGTGGCGCTGAAAGGCGCGCGAAGAGACGAAGAAAATGACCCCTGAACTCTCCCTCGGACGCTCACCCTTATTAGCCGACGATCAGAAGCACATGACGTGTGCGATCATACATGCACTAAATCATCGGATCCCATCAAAACTCCGAAGTTAGGCGTGCTTGGGCGAGAGTAGGACTAGGATCGGTCACCCCTTGGGAAATCCTCGTGTTGCACCCTTTTTTTTACTACCTATTTGAATGCATGACGAGATCATTTTTTTGACCAATCTTTCTAACCAAACGTTAAGGACGGACGACGTCGTCGCCATAAAATTTGGCTGTCGATCGCCCGTGTGAGGCCCGCCACAACCTCTACGGCCGGCTCGATCGACCAACCGACCCAAAAAATTAAAATTTGTAAATAAATAAGAAAAATAACATTTCAATTATTATTTTTCGTTTAAAACGGGCGTAACTCCGGGATTATTGTCCGATTTCAGCTTTTCACATGGAGCTGAAAGGCGCGTGAACAGACGAACAAAATGACCCCCGAACTCTCCCTCGGACGCTCACCCTTATTAGCCGACGATCAGAAGCGCATGACGGATGCGATCATACATGCACTAACGCATCGGATCCCATCAGAACTCCGAAGTTAAGCGTGCTTGGGCGAGAGTAGGACTAGGATAGGTGACCCCCTGGGATGTCCTCGTGTTGCACCCTTTTTTTTACTACCTATTTGAATGCATGACGAGATAAACTTTTTTACCAATCTTTCTAACCAAACGTTAAGGACGGACGACGTTGTCGCCATAAAATTTGGCAGTCAATCGCCCGTGCGGGGCACGCCGCAACCTCTACGGCCGGCTCGATCGACCAACCGACCCGAAAAATTAAAATTTGTAAATAAATAAGAAAAATAACATTTCAATTATTATTTTTCGTTTAAAACGAGCGTAACTCCGGGATTATTGTCCGATTTCAGCTTTTCACATGGAGCTGAAAGGCGCGCGAACAGACGAAGAAAATGACCACGAGCTGTCCCTCGGACGCTCACCCTTATTAGCCGACGATCAGAAGTGCATGATGGGTGCGATCATACCAGCACTAACGCACCGGATCCCATCAGAACTACGAAGTTAAGCGTGCTTGGGCGAGAATAGTACTAGGATGGGTGACCCCATGGGAAGTCCTCGTGTTGCATCTTTTTTTTTACTACCTATTTGATTACACTACAAGATTATTTTTTACCAATCTTTCTAACCAAACGTTAAGGACGGACGACGTCGTCGCCATAAAATTTGGCTGTCGATCGCCCGCGCGGGGCCCGCCGCAACCTCTACGGCCGGCTCGATCGACCAACCGACCCGAAAAATTAAAATATGTAAATAAATAAGAAAAATAACATTTCAATTATTATTTTTCGTTTAAAACGGGCGTAACTCCGTGCATTATTGTCCGATTTCAGCTTTCACGTGGCGCTGAAAGGCGCCCGAAGAGACGAACAAAATGACCCCCGAACTCTCCCTTGGACGCTCACCCTTATTAGCCGACGATCAGAAGCGCAAGACGGATGCGATCATACATGCCTTAACGCATCGGATCCCATCAGAACTCCGAAGTTAAGCGCGCTTGGGCGAGTGTAGGACTAGGATGGGTGACCCCCTGGGATGTCCACGTGTTGCACCCTTTTTTTTACTACCTATTTGAATGCATGACGAGATAAACTTTTTTACCAATCTTTCTAACCAAACGTTAAGGACGGACGACGTTGTCGCCATAAAATTTGGCAGTCTATCGCCCGTGCGGGGCCAGCCGCAACCTCTACGGCCGGCTCGATCGACCAACCGACACGAAAAATTAAAATTTGTAAATAAATAAGAAAAATAACATTTCAATTATTATTTTTCGTTTAAAACGGGCGTAACTCCGTGCATTATTGTCCGATTTCAGCTTTTCACGTGGAAATGAAAGGCGCGCGAAGAGACGAAGAAAATGACCCCGAGCTGTCCCTCGGACGCTCACCCTTATTAGCCGACGATCAGAAGTGCATGACGGGTGCGATCATACCAGCACTAACGCTCCGGATCCCATCAGAATTTCGAAGTTAAGCGTGCTTGGGCGAGAATAGTACTAGGATGGGTGACCCCATGGAAAGTCCTCGTGTTGCCTCTTTTTTTTTACTACCTATTTAATTACACTACGAGATCATTTTTTTTACCAATATTTCTAACCAAACGTTAAGGACGAACGACGTCGTCGCCATAAAATTTGGCTGTCGATCGCCCGTGCGGGGCCCGCCGCAATCTCTATGCCGGCTCGATCGACCAACCGACCCGAAAAATTAAAATTTATAAATAAATAAAAAAAATAACATTTCAATTATTATTTTTCGTTTAAAACGGGCGTAACTCCGTGCATTATTGTCCGATGTCCGCTTTTCACGTGGTGCTGAAAGGCACGCGAAGAGACGAAGAAAATGACACCCGAACTCTCCCTCGGACGCTCACCCTTATTAGCCGACGATCAGAAGCACATGACGTGTGCGATCATACATGCACTAACTCATCAGATCCCTCAAAATTCCGAAGTTAGGCGTGCTTGGGCGAGAGTAGGACTAGGATGGGTCACCCCTTGGGAAATCCTCGTGTTGCACCCTTTTTTTTACTACCTATTTCAATGCATGACGAGATCAATTTTTTTACCAATCTTTCTAACCAAACGTTAAGGACGGACGACGTCGTCGCCATAAAATTTGGCTGTCGATCGCCCGTGCGGGGCCCGCCGCAACCTCTACGGCCGGCTCGATCGACCAACCGACCCGAAAAATTAAAATTTGTAAACAAATAAGAAAAATAACATTTCAATTATTATTTTTCGTTTAAAACGGGCGTAACTCCGGGCATTATTGTCCGATTTCAGCTTTTCACGTGGCGCTGAAAGGCGCGCGAACAGACGAAGAAAATGACCACGAGCTGTCCCTCGGACGCTCACCCTTATTAGCCGACGATCAGAAGTCCATGACGGGTGCGATCATACCGGCACTAACGCACCGGATCCCATCAGAACTACAAGTTAAGCGTGCTTGGGCGAGAATAGTACTAGGATGGGTGACCCCAAGGGAAGTCCTCGTATTGCATCTTTTTTTTTACTACCTATTTGATTACACTACGAGATCATTTTTTTTGCTAATCTTTCTAACCAAACGTTAAGGACGTACGACGTTGTCGCCAAAAAATTTGGTTGTCGATCGCCGCAACCTCTATGGGCCGCTCTATGGACCAACCAACCCATAAAATTAAAATTTGTAAATAAATAAGAAAATAACATTTTAATTATTATTTTTTCGTTTAAACATTTCAATTGAATGGACGATGATATCATTTTTTTTTACCAATCTTTCTAACCAAACGTTCAGGACGGACGACGTCGTGCTAATAAAATTTGGCCGTCGATCGCCCATGCGGGGTCCACCCCAACTTTTACGGGCCGCTCGATCGACCAACCAACCCGAAAAGTTAAAATTTGAAAATAAATAAATAAATAACATTTCAATTATTATTTTTTCATTTAGAACGGTCGTAACTTAGTGCACGATTGTCTGATTTAAGCTTTTCACGTGGCGCTGAAAGGCGCGAAGAGACGAAGAAAATGACCCCCGAGCTCTCCCTCGGACGATCAACCTTATTTGCCGACGATTAGAAGTGCATGACGAGTGGGATCATACCAGCACTAATGCAACGGATACCATCAGAACTCCGAAGTTAAGCGTGCTTGGGCGAGAGTTGTACTAGGATGGGTGACCCCCTGAGAAGTCCTCGTGTTGCAGTCCTTTTTTTTTACTACCTATTTGAATGCACGACGAGATCATTTTGTTTACCAATCTTTCTAACCAAACGTTAAGAACGGACGACGTCGTCGCCATAAAATTTGGCTATCAATCGCCCGTGCGGGGCGCGCCGCAACCTCTACGGCCGCCTCGATCGACCAACCAACCTGAAAAATTAAAATTTGCAAATAAATAAGAAAAATAACATTTCAATTATTATTTTTCGTTTAAAACTGGCGTAACTCCGTGCATTATTGTCCGATTTCAACTTTTTACGTGGCGCTGAAAGGCGCAAAGAGACGAAGAAAATGACCCCGAGCTCTCCCTCGGACGCTCACCCTTATTGGTCGACGATCAGAAGTGCATGACGAGATCATTTTTTTACCAATCTTTCTAACCAAACGTTAAGGACGGATGACGTCGTCGCCATAAAATTTGGCTGTCGATCGCCCGTGCGGGGCCCGCCTCAACCTCTACGACCGACTCGATCGACCAAACAACTTGAAAAATTAAAATTTGTAAATAAATAAGAAAAATAGCATTTCAATTATTATTTTTCGTTTAAAACGGGCGTAACTCCGTGCATTATTGTCCGATTTGAGCTTTTCACATGGCGCTGAAAGGCGCAAAGAGACGAAGAAAATGACCCCGAGCTCTCCCTCGGACGCTCACCCTTATTGGCCGACGATCAAAATCGAATTACGAGTGCGATCATACCAGCACCAACGCACCGGTTCCCATCAGAACTCCGAATTTAAGCGTGCTTGGGCGAGAGTAGTACTAGGATGGGTGACACCTATTTGAATGCACGACGAGATCATTTTTTTACCAATCTTTCTAACCAAACATTAAGGACGGACAATGTCGTCGCCATAAAATTTGGCTGTCGATCGCCCGTGCGGGGCTAGCCGCATCCTCTACGGCCGGCTCGATCGACCAACTAACCCGAAAAATTAAAATTTGAAAATAAATAAGAAAAATAACATTTTAATTATTATTTTTTGATTAAAACGGACGTAACTCCGTGCATTATTGTCCGATTTTAGCTTTTCACGTGGCGCTGGAAGGCGCGCGAAGAGACGGAGAAAATGACCTCGAGCTCTCCCTCGGATGCTCACCCTTATTTGCCGACGATCAGAAGTGCGTAACGGGTGTGATCATACCATCACTGACGCACCGAATCCCGTCAGAACTCCGAAGTGAAGAGTTCTTGGGCGAGAGTAGTACTAGGACGGGTGACCCCCTGGGAAGTCTTCGTGTTGCATCTCTTTTTTTTACTACCTAATTGAATGCAAGACGATATCATTTTCTTTACCAATCTTTCTAACCAAACGTTAAGGACGGACGACGTCGTCGCCATAAAATTTGGCTGTCGATCGCCCGTGCATGGCCCGCCGCAACCTCTACGGCCAGCTCCATCAACCAACCAACCCAAAAAAATTAAAATTTGTAAATAAATAAGAAAAATAACGTGTCAATTATTATTTTTCGTTTAAAACGGGCGTAACTCCGTGCATTATTGTCCGATTTCAGCTTTTCACGTGGCAGTGAAAGGGCGCGCGAAGAGACGAAGAAAATGACCCCGAGCTCTCCCTCGGACGCTCACCCTTATTGGCCGACGATCAAAAGTGCATGATGGGTGCGATCATACCAGCACTAACGCATCGGATTCCATCAGAACTCCGAAGTTAATGTGCTTTGGCGAGAGTAGTACTAGGATGGGTGACCCCCTGGGAAGTCCGCGTGTTTCAATTTATTTTTTTACTACCTATTTGAAAGCACGACGAGATCATTTTTTTTACCAATCTTTCTAACCAAACGTTAAGGACGGACGACGTCGTCGCCATAAAATTTGGCTGTCGATCGCCCGTGCAGGGGCCGCGGCAACCTCTACGGCTGGCTCCATCGACCAACCAACCCGAAAAATTAAAATTTGTAAATAAATAATAAGAATAACATTTCAATAATTATTTTTCGTTTAAAACGGGTGTAACTCCGTGCATTATTGTCGGATTTCAGCTTTTCACGTGGCAGTGCAAGGCGCGCGAAGAGACGAAGAAAATGACCCCGAGCTCTCCCTCGGACGCTCACCCTTATTGGCCGACGATCAAAAGTGCATGATGGGTGCGATCATACCAGCACTAACGCATCGGATCCCATCAGAACTCCGAAGTTAATGTGCTTTGGCGAGAGTAGTACTAGGATGGGTGACCCCCTGGGAAGTCCGCGTGTTTCACTTTTTTTTTTACTTCCTATTTGAAAGCACGACGAGATCATTTTTTTTACCAATCTTTCTAACCAAACGTTAAGGACGAACGACGTCGTCGCCATAAAATTTGGCTGTCGATCGCCCGTGCAGGGCCCGCAGCAACCTCTACGGCTGGCTCCATCGACCAACCAACCCGAAAAATTAAAATTTGTAAATAAATAATAAAAATAACATTTCAATAATTATTTTTCGTTTAAAACGGGTGTAACTCCGTGCATTATTGTCGGATTTCAGCTTTTCACGTGGCAGTGCAAGGCGCGCGAAGAGACGAAGAAAATGACCCGGAGCTCTCCCTCGGACGCTCACCCTTATTGGCCGACGATCAAAAGTGCATGATGGGTGCGATCATACCAGCACTAACGCATCGGATCCCATCAGAACTCCGAAGTTAATGTGCTTTGGCGAGAGTAGTACTAAGATGGGTGACCCCCTGGGAAGTCCGCGTGTTTCACTTCTTTTTTTTACTACCTATTTGAATGCACGACGAGATCATTTTTTTTACCAATCTTTCTAACCAAACGTTAAGGAAGGAAGACGTCGTCACCATAAAATTTGGCTGTCGATCGCTCGTGCAGGGCCCGCAGCAACCTCTACGGCTGGCTCCATCGACCAACCAACCCGAAAAATTAAAATTTGTAAATAAACAAGAAAAATAACATTCAATTATTATTTTTCGTTTAAAACGGGCGTAACTCCAGGCATTATTATCCGATTTCAGCTTTTCACATGACGATGCAAGGCGCGCGAAGAGAGGAAGAAAATGACCCCCGAGGTCTCCCTCGGACTCGCACCCTTATTGGCCGACGATCAGAAGTGCATGACGGGTGCGATCATACCAGCACTAATGCACCGGATCGCATCTGAACTCCGAACTTAGGCGTGCTTGGGCGAGCGTAGTACTAGGATGGGTGACCCCTTGGGAAGTCCTCATGTTGCACTCCTTTTTTTTACAACCTATTTTAATGCACGACGAGATCATTTTTTCTACCAATCTTTCTAACCAAACGTTAAGGACGGACGACGTCGTCGCCATAAAATTTGGTTGTCGATCGCCCGTGCGTGGCCCGCCGCAACCTCTACGGCCGGCTGCATCAACCAACCAACCCGAAAAATTAAAATTTGTAAATAAATAAGAAAAATAACATTTCAATTATTATTTTTCGTTTAAAACGGACGTAACTCCGTGCATTATTGTCCGATTTTAGCTTTTCACGTGGCAGTGAAAGGCACGCGAAGAGACGAAGAAAATGACCCCGAGCTCTCCCTCTGATGCTCACCCTTATTTGCCGACGATCAGAAGTGCATGACGGGTGTGATCATACTAGCACTGACGCACCGAATCCCGTCAGAACTCCGAAGTGAAGCGTGCTTGGGCGAGAGTAGTACTAGGACGGGTGACCCCCTGGGAAGTCCTCGTGTTGCACTCCTTTTTTTTACTATCTAATTGAATGCAAGACGAGATCATTTTCTTTACCAATCTTTCTAACCAAACGTTAAGGACGGACGACGTCGTCGCCATAAAATTTGGCTGTCGATCGCCCGTGCAGGGCCCGCAGCAACCTCTACGGCTGGCTCCATCGACCAACCAACCCGAAAAATTAAAATTTGTAAATAAATAATAAAAATAACATTTCAATAATTATTTTTCGTTTAAAACGGGTGTAACTCCGTGCATTATTGTCGGATTTCAGCTTTTTACGTGGCAGTGAAGGCGCGCGAAGAGACGAAGAAAATGACCCCGAGCTCTCGCTCGGACGCTCACCCTTATTGGCCGACGATCAAAAGTGCATGATGGGTGCGATCATACCAGCACTAACGCATCGGATCCCATAAGAACTCCGAAGTTAATGTGCTTTGGCGAGAGTAGTACTAGGATGGGTGACACCCTAGAAAGTCCGCGTGTTTCACTTCTTTTTTTTACTAGCTATTTGAATGCACGACGAGATCATTTTTTTTACCAATCTTTCTAACCAAACGTTAAGGAAGGA
The DNA here is from genome assembly GCA_034359265.1 of Canna indica. Classification (NCBI taxonomy): domain Eukaryota; kingdom Viridiplantae; phylum Streptophyta; class Magnoliopsida; order Zingiberales; family Cannaceae; genus Canna; species Canna indica. Next base: position 44,769,267 of record CP136897.1, on the reverse strand, counting down.
CGACGTCGTCGCCATAAAATTTGGCTGTCGATCGCTCGTGCAGGGGCCGCAGCAACCTCTACGGCTGGCTCCATCGACCAACCAACCCGAAAAATTAAAATTTGTAAATAAACAAGAAAAATAACTTTCAATTATTATTTTTCGTTTAAAACGGGCGTAACTCCGAGCATTATTGTCCGATTTCAGCTTTTCACATGACGGTGCAAGGCGCACGAAGAGAGGAAGAAAATGACCCCCGAGGTCTCCCTCGGACTCTCACCCTTATTGGCCGACGATCAGAAGTGCATGACGGGTGCGATCATACCAGCACTAATGCACTGGATCGCATCTGAACTCCGAAGTTAGGCGTGCTTGGGCGAGCGTAGTACTAGGATGGGTGACCCCTTGGGAAGTCCTCATGTTGCACTCCTTTTTTTTACAACCTATTTTAATGCACGACGAGATCATTTTTTCTACCAATCTTTCTAACCAAACGTTAAGGACGGACGACATCGTCGCCATAAAATTTGGTTGTCGATCGCCCGTGCGTGGCCCGCCGCAACCTCTACGGCCGGCTCCATCAACCAACCAACCCGAAAAATTAAAATTTGTAAATAAATAAGAAAAATAACATTTCAATTATTATTTTTCGTTTAAAACGGGCGTAACTCCGTGCATTATTGTCCGATTTTAGCTTTTCACGTGGCAGTGAAAGGCACACGAAGAGACGTAGAAAAGGACCCCGAGCTCTCCCTCGGACGCTCACCCATATTGGCCGACGATCAAAAGTGCATGATGGGTGCGATCATACCAGCACTAACGCATCAGATCCCATTAGAACTCCGAAGTTAATGTGCTTTGGCGAGAGTAGTACTAGGATGGGTGACCCCCTGGGAAATCCGAGTGTTTCACTTCTTTTTTTTACTACCTATTTGAATGCACGACGAGATCATTTTTTTTACCAATCTTTCTAACCAAACGTTTAGGACGGACGACGTCGTCGCCATAAAATTTGGCTGACGATCGCCCGTGCATGGCCCGCAACAACCTCTACGGCTGGCTCCATCGACCAACCAACCCGAAAAATTAAAATTTGTAAATAAATAAGAAAAATAACATTCAAATTATTATTTTTCATTTAAAACGGGCGTAACTCCCCCCTGGGAAGTCCTTGTGTTGCACTCTTTGTTTTTACTACCTATTTGAATGCTCGACGAGATCATTTTTTTTACCAATCTTTCTAACCAAACGTTAAGGACGGACGACGTCATCGCCATAAAATTTGGCTGTCGATCGCCCATGCGGCGTCCGCCGCAACCTCTACGGTCGGCTCGATCAACCAACCAACCCGAAAAATTATAATTTGTAAATAAATAAGAAAAAATAACATTTCAATTATTATTTTTCGTTTAAAACGGGCATAACTCCGTGCATTATTGTCCGATTTCAGCTTTTCACGTGGCAGTGAAAGGCGCGCAAAGAGACGAAGAACATGACCCCGAGCTCTCCCTAGGACGCTCACCCTTACTAGCCGACGATCAGAAGCGCATGACGGTTGCGATCATACATGCACTAACGCATCGGATCCCATCAGAACTCCGAAGTTAAGCGTGCTTCGGCGAGAGTAGTACTAGGATGGATGACCCCCTGGGAAGTCCTCGTGTTGCACCTTTTTTTTACTACCTATTTGATTGCACGGTGAGATAATTTTTTTTATCAATCTTTCTAACAAAACATTAAGGACGGACGACGTCGTCGCCATAAAATTTGACTGTCGATCGCCCGCGCGGGGCCCGCAGCAACCTCTACGGCCGGCTCGATCTACCAACCGACCTAAAAAATTAAAATTTGTAAATAAATAAGAAAAATAATATTTCAATTATTATTTTTCGTTTAAAACGGGCGTAACTCCGTGCATTATTGTCCGATTTCAGCTTTTCACGTGGCGCTGAAAGGCGCGCGAAAAGACGAAGAAAATGACCCCCGAACTCTCCTCGGACGATCACCCTTATTAGCCGACGATCAGAAGACCATAATGGATGCGATCTTACATGCACTAACGCATCAGATCTCATCAAAACTCCGAAGTTAAGCGTGCTTGGGCGAGAGTAGTACTAGTATGGGTAACCTCCTGGGAAGTCCTCGTGTTGCACCTTTTTTTTACTACCTATTTGATTGCACGACGAGATAAATTTTTTACCAATCTTTCTAACCAAACGTTTAGCACGGACGACGTCGTCGCCATAAAATTTGGATGTTGATCGCCCGCCGCAACCTCTACGGCCGGCTCGATCGACCAACCGACCCGAAAAATTAAAATTTGTAAATAAATAAGAAAAATAATATTTCAATTATTATTTTTCGTTTAAAACGGGCGTAACTCCGTGCATTATTGTCCGATTTTAGCTTTTCACGTGGCGCTGAAAGGCGCGCGAAAAGACGAAGAAAATGACCCCCGAACTCTCCTCGGACGCTCACCCTTATTAGCCGACGATCAGAAACGCATGATGGATGCGATCTTACATGCACTAACGCATCGGATCTCATCAGAACTCCGAAGTTAAACGTGCTTGGGCAAGAGTAGTACTAGTATGGGTGACCCCCTGGGAAGTTCTCGTGTTGCACCTTATTTTTACTACCTATTTGATTGCACGACGAGATTATTTTTTTACCAACCTTTCTAACCAAACGTTGAGCACGAACGATGTCGTCGCCATAAAATTTGGCTGGCGATCGCCCGCGCGGGGCCCGCCGCAACCTCTACGGCCTGCTCGATCGACCAACCGACCCGAAAAATTAAAATTTGTAAATAAATAAGAAAAATAACATTTCAATTATTATTTTTCGTTTAAAACGGGCGTAACTCCGTGCATTATTGTCCGATTTCAGCTTTTCACGTGGCGCTGAAAGGCGCGCGAAAAGACGAAGAAAATGACCCCCGAACTCTTCCTCGGACTCTCACCCTTATTAGCCGACGATCAGAAGCGCATGACGGATGCGATCATACATGCACTAACGCATCGGATCCCATCAGAACTCCAAAGTTAACCGTGCTTGGGCGAGAGTAGGACTAGGATGGGTGACCCCCTTGGAAGTCGTCGTGTTGCACCTTTTTTTTTACTACCTATTTGATGGCACGACGAGATCATTTTTTTTACCAATCTTTCTAACCAAACGTTAAGGACGGACGACGTCGTCGCCATAAAATTTTGTTGTCGATCGACCGTGCGGGGACCGCCGCAACCTCTACGGCCGGCTCGATCGACCAACCGACCCGAAAAATTAAAATTTGTAAATGAATAAGAAAAATAACAATTCATTTTTTATTTTTCGTTTAAAATGGGCGTAACTCCGTGCATTATTGTCCGATTTCAGCTTTACACGTGGCGCTGAAAGGCGCGCGAAGAGACGAAGAAAATGACCACGAGCTGTCCCTCGGACGCTCACCCTTATTAGCCGACGATCAGAAGCGCATGACATATGCGATCATACATGCACTAATGCATCGGATCCCATCAGAACTCCGAAGTTATGCGTGCTTGGGCGAGAGTAGTACTAGGATGGGTGACCCCCTGGGAAGTCCTCATGTTGGACCTTTTTTTTACTACTTATTTGATTGCATGACGAGATAATTTTTTTTACCAATCTTTCTAACCAAACGTTAAGGACGGACGACGTCGTCGCCATAAAATTTGACTGTCGATTGCCCGCGCGGGGCCCGCCGCAACCTCTACGACCGGCTCGATCTACCAATCGACCTGAAAAATTAAAATTTGTAAATAAATAAGAAAAATAATATTTCAATTATTATTTTTCGTTTAAAATGGGCGTAACTCCGTGCATTATTGTCCGATTTCATCTTTTCACGTGGCGCTGAAAGGCGCGCGAAAAGACGAAGAAAATGACCCCCGAACTCTCCTCGGACGCTCACCCTTATTAGCCGACGATCAGAAACGCATGATGGATGCGGTCTTACATGCACTAACGCATCGGATCTCATCAGAACTCCGAAGTTAAACGTGCTTGGGCAAGAGTAGTACTAGTATGAGTGACCCCCTGGGAAGTCCTCGTGTTGCACCTTTTTTTTACTACCTATTTGATTGCACGACGAGATCATTTTTTTACCAACCTTTCTAACCAAACGTTGAGGACGGACGACGTCGTCGCCATAAAATTTGGCTGTCGATCGCCCTCGCTGGGCCCGCCGCAACCTCTACGGCCTGCTCGATCGACCAACCGACCCGAAAAATTAAAATTTGTAAATAAATAAGAAAAATAACATTTCAATTATTATTTTTCATTTAAAACGGGCGTAACTCCGTGCATTATTGTCCGATTTCAGCTTTTCACGTGGCGCTGAAAGACGCGCGAAAAGACGAAGAAAATGACCCCCGAACTCTCCCTCGGACTCTCACCCTTATTAGCCGACGATCAGAAGCGCATGACGGATGCGATCATACATGCACTAACGCATCGGATCCCATCAGAACTACAAAGTTAACCGTGCATTGGCGAGAGTAGGACTAGGATGGGTGACCCCCTTGGAAGTCGTCGTGTTGCACCTGTTTTTTTACTACCTATTTGATGGCACGACGAGATCATTTTTTTTACCAATCTTTCTAACCAAACGTTAAGGACGGACGACCTCGTCGCCATAAAATTTGGCTGTCGATCGCCCGTACGGGGCCCGCCGCAACCTCTACGGTCGGCTCAATCGAGCAACCGACCTGAAAAATTAAAATTTGTAAATAAATAAGAAAAATAATATTTCAATTATTATTTTTCGTTTAAAACGGGCGTCACTCCGTGCATTATTGTCCGATTTCAGCTTTTCACGTGGCGCTGAAAGGCGCGCGAAGAGACGAAGAAAATGACCACGAGCTATCCCTCGGACGCTCACCCTTATTAGCCGACGATCAGAAGTGCATGACGGATGCGATCATACATGCACTAACGCATCAGATCCCATCAGAACTCCGAAGTTAAGCGTGCTTGGGCTAGAGTAGGACTTGGATTGGTGACCCCCTTGGAAGTCCTCGTGCTGCACCCTTTTTTTTTACTACCTATTTGAATGCACGACGAGATCATTTTTTTTACCAATCTTTCTAACCAAACGTTAAGGACGGACGACGTCGTCGCCATAAAATTTGACTGTCGATCGCCCGCGCGGGGCCCGCCGCAACCTCTACGGCCGGCTCGATCTACCAAATGACCTGAAAAATTAAAATTTGTAAATAAATAAGAAAAATAATATTTCAATTATTATTTTTCGTTTAAAACGGGCGTCACTCCGTGCATTATTGTCCGATTTCAGCTTTTCACGTGGCGCTGAAAGGCGCGCGAAGAGACGAAGAAAATAACCACGAGCTATCCCTCGGACGCTCACCCTTATTAGCCGACGATCAGAAGTGCATGACGGATGCGATCATACATGCACTAACGCATCAGATCCCATCAGAACTCCAAAGTTAAGCGTGCTTGGGCTAGAGTAGGACTTGGATTGGTGACCCCCTTGGAAGTCCTCGTGCTGCACCCTTTTTTTTTACTACCTATTTGAATGCACGACGAGATCATTTTTTTTACCAATCTTTCTAACCAAACGTTAAGGACGGACGACGTCGTCGCCATAAAATTTGACTGTCAATCGCCCGCGCGGGGCCCGCCGCAACCTCTACGGCCGGCTCGATCTACCAACCGACCTGAAAAATTAAAATTTGTAAATAAATAAGAAAAATTATATTTCAATTATTATTTTTCGTTTAAAACGGGCGTCACTCCGTGCATTATTGTCCGATTTCAGCTTTTCACGTGGCGCTGAAAGGCGCGCGAAGAGACGAAGAAAATGACCACGAGCTATCCCTCGGACGCTCACCCTTATTAGCCGACGATCAGAAGTGCATGACGGATGCGATCATACATGCACTAACGCATCAGATCCCATCAGAACTCCGAAGTTAAGCGTGCTTGGGCTAGAGTAGGACTTGGATTGGTGACCCCCTTGGAAGTCCTCGTGCTGCACCCTTTTTTTTTACTACCTATTTGAATGCACGACGAGATCATTTTTTTTACCAATCTTTCTAACCAAACGTTAAGGACGGACGACGTCGTCGCCATAAAATTTGATTGTCGATCGCCCGCGCGGGGCCCGCCGCAACCTCTACGGCCGGCTCGATCTACCAAATGACCTGAAAAATTAAAATTTGTAAATAAATAAGAAAAATAATATTTCAATTATTATTTTTCGTTTAAAACGGGCGTCACTCCGTGCATTATTGTCCGATTTCAGCTTTTCACGTGGCGCTGAAAGGCGCGCGAAGAGACGAAGAAAATGACCACGAGCTATCCCTCGGACGCTCACCCTTATTAGCCGACGATCAGAAGTGCATGACGGATGCGATCATACATGCACTAACGCATCAGATCCCATCAGAACTCCGAAGTTAAGCGTGCTTGGGCTAGAGTAGGACTTGGATTGGTGACCCCCTTGGAAGTCCTCGTGCTGCACCCTTTTTTTTTACTACCTATTTGAATGCACGACGAGATCATTTTTTTTACCAATCTTTCTAACCAAACGTTAAGGACGGACGACGTCGTCGCCATAAAATTTGACTGTCGATCGCCCGCGCGGGGCCCGCCGCAACCTCTACGGCCGGCTCGATCTACCAACCGACCTGAAAAATTAAAATTTGTAAATAAATAAGAAAAATAATATTTCAATTATTATTTTTCGTTTAAAACGGGCGTCACTCCGTGCATTATTGTCCGATTTCAGCTTTTCACGTGGCGCTGAAAGGCGCGCGAAGAGACGAAGAAAATGACCACGAGCAATCCCTCGGACGCTCACCCTTATTAGCCGACGATCAGAAGTGCATGACGGATGCGATCATACATGCACTAACGCATCAGATCCCATCAGAACTCCGAAGTTAAGCGTGCTTGGGCTAGAGTAGGACTTGGATTGGTGACCCCCTTGGAAGTCCTCGTGCTGCACCCTTTTTTTTTACTACCTATTTGAATGCACGACGAGATCATTTTTTTTACCAATCTTTCTAACCAAACGTTAAGGACGGACGACGTCGTCGCCATAAAATTTGACTGTCGATCGCCCGCGCGGGGCCCGCCGCAACCTCTACGGCTCGCTCGATCTACCAACCGACCTGAAAAATTAAAATTTGTAAATAAATAAGAAAAATAATATTTCAATTATTATTTTTCGTTTAAAACGGGCGTCACTCCGTGTATTATTGTCCGATTTCAGCTTTTCACGTGGCGCTGAAAGGCGCGCGAAGAGACGAAGAAAATGACCACGAGCTATCCCTCGGACGCTCACCCTTATTAGCCGACGATCAGAAGTGCATGACGGATGCGATCATACATGCACTAACGCATCAGATCCCATCAGAACTCCGAAGTTAAGCGTGCTTGGGCTAGAGTAGGACTTGGATTGGTGACCCCCTTGGAAGTCCTCGTGCTGCACCCTTTTTTTTTACTACCTATTTGAATGCACGACGGGATCATTTTTTTTACCAATCTTTCTAACCAAACGTTAAGGACAGACGACGTCGTCGCCATAAAATTTGGCTGTCGATCGACCGTGCGGGGACCGCCGCAACCTCTACGGCCGGCTCGATCGACCAACCGTCCCGAAAAATTAAAATTTGTAAATGAATAAGAAAAATAACATTTCAATTATTATTTTTCGTTTAAAATGGGCGTAACTCCGAGCATTATTGTCCGATTTCAGCTTTACACGTGGCGCTGAAAGGCGCGCGAAGAGACGAAGAAAATGACCACGAGCTGTCCCTCGGACGCTCACCCTTATTAGCCGACGATCAGAAGCGCATGACAGATGCGATCATACATGCACTAATGCATCGGATCCCATCAGAACTCCGAAGTTATGCGTGCTTGGGCGAGAGTAGTACTAGGATGGGTGACCCCTTGGGAAGTCCTCGTGTTGCACCTTTTTTTTACTAACTATTTGATTGCACGACGAGATAATTTTTTTTACCAATCTTTCTAACCAAACGTTAAGGACGGACGACGTCGTCGCCATAAAATTTGACTGTCGATCGCCCGCGCGGGGCCCGTCGCAACCTCTACGGCCGGATCGATCTACCAACCGACCTGAAAAATTAAAATTTGTAAATAAATAAGGAAAATAATATTTCAATTATTATTTTTCGTTTAAAACGGGCGTAACTCCGTGCATTATTGTCCGATTTCAGCTTTTCACGTGGCGCTGAAAGCCGCGCGAAAAGACGAAGAAAATGACCACGAGCTATCCCTCGGACGCTCACCCTTATTAGCCGACGATCAGAAGTGCATGACGGATGTGATCATACATGCACTAACGCATCGGATCCCATCAGAACTCCGAAGTTAAGCGTGTTTGGGCTAGAGTAGGACTAGGATTGGTGACCCCCTTGGAAGTCCTCGTGCTGCACCCTTTTTTTTTACTACCTATTTGAATGCACGACGAGATCATTTTTTTTACCAATCTTTCTAACCAAACGTTAAGGACAGACGACGTCGTCGCCATAAAATTTGGCTGTCGATCGACCGTGCGGGGACCGCCGCAACCTCTACGGCCGGCTCGATCGACCAACCGTCCCGAAAAATTAAAATTTGTAAATGAATAAGAAAAATAACATTTCAATTATTATTTTTCGTTTAAAATGGGCGTAACTCCGTGCATTATTGTCCGATTTCAGCTTTACACGTGGCGCTGAAAGGCGCGCGAAGAGACGAAGAAAATGACCACGAGCTGTCCCTCGGACGCTCACCCTTATTAGCCGACGATCAGAAGCGCATGACAGATGCGATCATACATGCACTAATGCATCGGATCCCATCAGAACTCCGAAGTTATGCGTGGTTGGGCGAGAGTAGTACTAGGATGGGTGACCCCTTGGGAAGTCCTCGTGTTGCACCTTTTTTTTACTAACTATTTGATTGCACGACGAGATAATTTTTTTTACCAATCTTTCTAACCAAACGTTAAGGACGGACGACGTCGTCGCCATAAAATTTGACTGTCGATCGCCCGCGCGGGGCCCGTCGCAACCTCTACGGCCGGATCGATCTACCAACCGACCTGAAAAATTAAAATTTGTAAATAAATAAGGAAAATAATATTTCAATTATTATTTTTCGTTTAAAACGGGCGTAACTCCGTGCATTATTGTCCGATTTCAGCTTTTCACGTGGCGCTGAAAGCCGCGCGAAAAGACGAAGAAAATGACCACGAGCTATCCTTCGGACGCTCACCCTTATTAGCCGACGATCAGAAGCGCATGACGGATGTGATCATACATGCACTAACGCATCGGATCCCATCAGAACTCCGAAGTTAAGCGTGCTTGGGCTAGAGTAGGACTAGGATTGGTGACCCCCTTGGAAGTCCTCGTGCTGCACCCTTTTTTTTTACTACCTATTTGAATGCACGACGAGATCATTTTTTTTACCAATCTTTCTAACCAAACGTTAAGGACGGACGACGTCGTCGCCATAAAATTTGAGTGTCGATCGCCCGCGCGGGGCCCGCCGCAACCTCTACGGCCGGCTCGATCTACCAACCGACCTGAAAAATTAAAATTTGTAAATAAATAAGAAAAATAATATTTCAATTATTATTTTTCGTTTAAAACGTGCGTCACTCCGTGCATTATTGTCCGATTTCAGCTTTTCACGTGGCGCTGAAAGGCTCGCGAAGAGACGAAGAAAATGACCACGAGCTATCCCTCGGACGCTCACCCTTATTAGCCGACGATCAGAAGTGCATGACGGATGCGATCATACATGCACTAACGCATCGGATCACATCAGAACTCCGAAGTTAAGCGTGCTTGGGCTAGAGTAGGACTAGGATTGGTGACCCCCTTGGAAGTCCTCGTGCTGCACCCTTTTTTTTTACTACCTATTTAAATGCACGACGAGATCATTTTTTTTACCAATCTTTCTAACCAAACGTTAAGGACGGACGACGTCGTCGCCATAAAATTTGGTTGTCGATCACCCGCGCGGGGCCCGCCGAAACCTCTACTGCCGGCTCGATCTACCAACCGACCTGAAAAATTAAAATTTGTAAATAAATAAGAAAAATAATATTTCAATTATTATTTTTTGTTTAAAACGGGCGTAACTCCGTGCATTATTGTCCGATTTCAGCTTTTCACGTGGCGCTGAAAGGCGCGCGAAAAGACGAAGAAAATGACCCCCGAACTCTCCTCGGACGCTCACCCTTATTAGCCAACGATCAGAAGCGCATGATGGTTGCGATCTTACATGCACTAACGCATCGGATCTCAGCAAAACTCCGAAGTTAAGCGTGCTTGGGCGAGAGTAGTACTAGTATGGGTGACCCCCTGGGAAGTCCCCGTGTTGCACCTTTTTTTTACTACATATTTGATTGCACGACGAGATAAATTTTTTACCAATCTTTCTAACCAAACGTTGAGCACGGACGACGTCGTCGCCATAAAATTTGGCTGTTGATCGCCCGCGCGGGGCCCCGCCGCAACCTCTACGGCCGGCTCGATCGACCAACCGACCCGAAAAATTAAAATTTGTAAATAAATACTAAAAATAATATTTCAATTATTATTTTTCGTTTAAAACGGGCGTAACTCCGTGCATTATTGTCCGATTTTTGCTTTTCACGTGGCGCTGAAAGGCGCACGAAAAGACGAAGAAAATGACCCCCGAATTCTCCTCGGACGCTCACCCTTATTAGCCGACAATCAGAAATGCATAATGGATGCGATCTTACATGCACTAACGCATCGGATCTCATCAGAACTCCGAAGTTAAACATGCTTGGGCAAGAGTAGTACTAGTATGGGTGACTCCCTGGGAAGTCCTCGTGTTGCACCTTTTTTTTACTACCTATTTGATTGCATGACGAGATCATTTTTTTACCAACCTTTCTAACCAAACGTTGAGCACGGACGACGTCGTCGCCATAAAATTTGGCTGTCGATCGCCCGCGCGGGGCCCGCCGCAACCTCTACGGCATGCTCGATCTATCAACCGACCCGAAAAATTAAAATTTGTAAATAAATAAGAAAAATAACATTTCAAATATTATTTTTCGTTTAAAATGGGCGTAACTCCGTCCATTATTGTCCGATTTCAGCTTTACACGTGGCGCTGAAAGGCGCGCGAAGAGACGAAGAAAATGACCACGAGCTGTCCCTCGGACGCTCACCCTTATTAGCCGACGATCAGAAGCGCATGACAGATGCGATCATACATGCACTAATGCATCGGATCCCATCAGAACTCCGAAGTTATGCGTGCTTGGGCGAGAGTAGTACTAGGATGGGTGACCCCCTGGGAAGTCCTCGTGTTGCACCTTTTTTTTACTAACTATTTGATTGCACGACGAGATAATTTTTTTTACCAATCTTTCTAACCAAACGTTAAGGACGGACGACGTCGTCGCCATAAAATTTGACTGTCAATCGCCCGCGCGGGGCCCGCCGCAACCTCTACGGCCGGCTCGATCAACCAACCGACCTGAAAATTAAAATTTGTAAATAAATAAGAAAAATAATATTTCAATTATTATTTTTCGTTTAAAACGGGCGTAACTCCGTGCATTATTGTCTGATTTCAGCTTTTCACGTTGCGCTGAAAGGCGCGCGAAAAGACGAAGAAAATGACCCCCGAACTCTTCTCGGACGCTCACCCTTATTAGCCGACGATCAGAACCGCATAATGGATGCGATCTTACATGCACTAATGCATCGGATCTTATCAAATCTCCGAAGTTAAGCGTGCTTGGGCGAGAGTAGTACTAGTATGGGTGACCCCCTGGGAAGTCCCCGTGTTGCACCTTTTTTTTACTACCTATTTGATTGCACGACGAGATAAATTTTTTACCAATCTTTCTAACCAAACGTTGAGCACGGACGACGTCGTCGCCATAAAATTTGGTTGTTGATCGCCCGCGCGGGGCCCGCCGCAACCTCTACGGCCGGCTCGATCGACCAACCGACCCGAAAAATTAAAATTTATAAATAAATAAGAAAAATAATATTTCAATTATTATTTTTCGTTTAAAACGGGCGTAACTCCGTGCATTATTGTCCGATTTCAGCTTTTCACGTGGCGCTGAAAGGCACGCGAAAAGACGAAGAAAATGACCCCCGAACTCTCCTCGGATGCTCACCCTTATTAGCCGACGATCAGAAACGCATGATGGATGCGATCTTACATGCACTAACGCATCGAATCTCATCGGAACTCCGAAGTTAAACGTGCTTGGGCAAGAGTAGTACTAGTATGGGTGACCCCCTGGGAAGTCCTTGTGTTGCACCTTTTTTTTACTACCTCTTTGATTGCACGACGAGATCATTTTTTTACCAACCTTTCTAACCAAATGTTGAGCACGGACGACGTCGTCGCCATAAAATTTGGCTGCGATCGCCCGCGCGGGGCCCGCCGCAACCTCTACGGCCTGCTCGATCGACCAACCGACCAGAAAAATTAAAATTTGTAAATAAATAAGAAAAATAACATTTCAATTATTATTTTTCGTTTAAAACGGGCGTAACTCCGTGCATTATTGTCCGATTTCAGCTTTTCACGTTGCGCTGAAAGGCGCGCGAAAAGACGAAGAAAATGACCCCCGAACTCTCCTCGGACGCTCACCCTTATTAGCCGACGATCAGAACCGCATGATGGATGCGATCTTACATGCACTAATGCATCGGATCTCATCAAATCTCCGAAGTTAAGCGTGTTTGGGCGAGAGTAGTACTAGTATGGGTGACCCCCTGGGAAGTCCCCGTGTTGCACCTTTTTTTTTCTACCTATTTGATTGCACGACGAGATAAATTTTTTACCAATCTTTCTAACCAAACGTTGAGCACGGACGACGTCGTCGCCATAAAATTTGGCTGTTGATCGCCCGCGCGGTGCCCGCCGCAACCTCTACGGCCGGCTCGATCGACCAACCGACCCGAAAAATTAAAATTTGTAAATAAATAAGAAAAATAATATTTCAATTATTATTTTTCGTTTAAAACGGGCGTAACTCCGTGTATTATTGTCCGATTTCAGCTTTTCACGTGGCGCTGAAAGGCGCGCGAAAAGACGAAGAAAATGACCCCCGAACTCTCCTCGGACGCTCACCCTTATTAGCCGACGATCAGAAGCGCATGACGGATGCGATCATACATGCACTAACGCATCGGATCCCATCAGAACTACAAAGTTAACCGTGCTTGGGCGAGAGTAGGACTAGGATGGGTGACCCCCTTGGAAGTCGTCGTGTTGCACCTTTTTTTTTTACTACCTATTTGATGGCACGACGAGATCATTTTTTTTACCAATCTTTCTAACCAAACGTTAAGGACGGACGACCTCGTCGCCATAAAATTTGACTGTCGATCGCCCGTGCGGGGCCCGCCGCAACCTTTACGGCCGGCTCGATCGAGCAACCGACCCGAAAAATTAAAATTTGTAAATAAATAAGAAAAATAACATTTCAATTATTATTTTTCGTTTAAAACGGGAGTAACTCCGTGCATTATTGTCTGATTTCAGCTTTTCACGTGGCGCTGAAAGGCGCGCGAAGAGACGAAGAAAATGACCCCGAGCTGTCCCTCGGACGCTCACCCTTATTAGCCGACGATCAGAAGAGCGTGACGGGTGCGATCATACCAGCACTAAAGCACCGGATCCCATCAGAACTCCGAAGTTAAGCGTGCTTGGGCGAGAGTAGTACTAGGATGGTTGACCCCTGGGAAGTCCTCGTGTTGCACCTTTTTTTTTACTACCTATTTGAATGCACGACGAGATCATTTTTTTTACCAATCTTTCTAACCAAACGTTAAGGACGGACGACCTCGTCGCCATAAAATTTGACTGTCGATCGCCCGTGCGGGGCCCGCCGCAACCTTTACGGCCGGCTCGATCGAGCAACCGACCCGAAAAATTAAAATTTGTAAATAAATAAGAAAAATAACATTTCAATTATTATTTTTCGTTTAAAACGGGCGTAACTCCGTGCATTATTGTCCGATTTCAGCTTTTCACGTGGCGCTGAAAGGCGCGCGAAGAGACGAAGAAAATGACCACGAGCTATCCCTCGGACGCTCACCCTTATTAGCCGACGATCAGAAGTGCATGACGGATGCGATCATACATGCACTAACGCATCGGATTCCATCAGAACTCCGAAGTTAAGCGTGCTTGGGCTAGAGTAGGACTAGGATTGGTGACCCCCTTGAAAGTCCTCGTGCTGCACCCTTTTTTTTTACTACCTATTTGAATGCACGACGAGATCATTTTTTTTACCAATCTTTCTAACCAAACGTTAAGGACGGACGACGTCGTCGCCATAAAATTTGCCTGTCGATCGACCGTGCGGGGACCGCCGCAACCTCTACGGCCGGCTCGATCGACCAACCGACCCGAAAAATTAAAATTTGTAAATGAATAAGAAAAATAACATTTCAATTATTATTTTTCGTTTAAAATGGGCGTAACTCCGTGCATTATTGTCCGATTTCAGCTTTACACGTGGCGCTGAAAGGCGCGCGAAGAGACGAAGAAAATGACCACGAGCTGTCCCTCGGACGCTCACCCTAATTAGCCGATGATCAGAAGTGCATGACAGATGCGATCATACATGCACTAATGCATCGGATCCCATCAGAACTCCGAAGTTATGCGTGCTTGGGCGAGAGTAGTACTAGGATGGGTGACCCCCTGGGAAGTCCTCGTGTTGCACCTTTTTTTTACTAACTATTTGATTGCACGACGAGATAATTTATTTTACCAATCTTTCTAACCAAACGTTAAGGACGGACGATGTCGTCGCCATAAAATTTGACTGTCGATCGCCCGCGCGGGGCCCGCCGCAACCTCTACGGCCGGCTCGATCGACCAACCGACCCGAAAAATTAAAATTTGTAAATAAATAAGAAAAATAATATTTCAATTATTATTTTTCGTTTAAAACGGGCGTAACTCCGTGCATTATTGTCCGATTTTAGCTTTTCACGTGGCGCTGAAAGGCGCGCGAAAAGACGAAGAAAATGACCCCCGAACTCTCCTCGGACGCTCACCCTTATTAGCCGACGATCAGAAACGCATGATGGATGCGATCTTACATGCACTAACGCATCGGATCTCATCAGAACTCCGAAGTTAAACGTGCTTGGGCAAGAGTACTACTAGTATGGGTGACCCCCTGGGAAGTCCTCGTGTTGCACCTTTTTTTTACTACCTATTTGATTGCACGACGAGATCATTTTTTTACCAACCTTTCTAACCAAACGTTGAGCACGGACGACGTCGTCGCCATAAAATTTGGCTGTCGATCGCCCGCGCGGGGCCCGCCGCAACCTCTACGGCCGGTTCGATCGACCAACCGACCCAAAAAATTAAAATTAGTAAATAAATAAGAAAAATAACATTTCAATAATTATTTTTCGTTTAAAACGGGCGTAACTCCGTGCATTATTGTCTGATTTCAGCTTTTCACGTGGCGCTGAAAGGCGCGCGAAGAGACGAAGAAAATGACCACGAGCTATCCCTCGGACGCTCACCCTTATTAGCCGACGATCAGAAGTGCATGACGGATGCGATCATACATGCACTAACGCATCGGATCCCATCAGAACTCCGAAGTTAAGCGTGCTTGGGCTAGAGTAGGACTAGGATTGGTGACCCCCTTGGAAGTCCTCGTGCTGCACCCTTTTTTTTTATTACCTATTTGAATGCACGACGAGATCATTTTTTTTACCAATCTTTCTAACCAAACGTTAAGGACGGACGACGTCGTCGCCATAAAATTTGGCTGTCGATCGACCGTGCGGGGACCGCCGCAACCTCTACGGCCGGCTCGACCGACCGACCGACCCGAAAAATTAAAATTTGTAAATGAATAAGAAAAATAACATTTCAATTATTATTTTTCGTTTAAAATGGGCGTAACTCCGTGCATTATTGTCTGATTTCAGCTTTACACGTGGCGCTGAAAGGGGCGCGAAGAGACGAAGAAAATGACCACGAGCTGTCCCTCGGACGCTCACCCTTATTAGCCGACGATCAGAAGCGCATGACAGATGCGATCATACATGCACTAATGCATCGGATCCCATCAGAACTCCGAAGTTAAGCGTGCTTGGGCGAGAATAGTACTAGTATGGGTGACCCCCTGGGAAGTCCCCGTGTTGCTCCTTTTTTTTACTACCTATTTGATTGCACGACGAGATAAATTTTTTACCAATCTTTCTAACCAAACGTTGAGCACGGACGACGTCGTCGCCATAAAATTTGGCTGTTGATCGCCCGCCGCAACCTTTACGGCCGACTCGATCGACCAACCCACCCGAAAAATTAAAATTTGTAAATAAATAAGAAAAATAATATTTCAATTATTATTTTTCGTTTAAAACGGGCGTAACTCCGTGCATTATTGTCCGATTTCAGCTTTCAACGTGGCGCTGAAAGGCGCGCGAAAAGACGAAGAAAATGACCCCCGAACTCTCCTCGGACGCTCACCCTTATTAGCCGACGATCAGAAACGCATGATGGATGCGATCTTACATGCACTAACTTATCGGATCTCATCAGAACTCTGAAGTTAAACGTGCTTGGGCAAGAGTAGTACTAGTATGGGTGACCCCCTGGGAAGTCCTCGTGTTGCACTTTTTTTTACTAACTATTTGATTGCACGACGAGATAATTTTTTTTACCAATCTTTCTAACCAAACGTTAAGGACGGATGACGTCGTCGCCATAAAATTTGACTGTCGATCGCCCGCGCGGGGCCCGCCACAACCTCTACGGCCGGCTCGATCGACCAACCGACCCAAAAAATTAAAATTTGTAAATAAATAAGAAAAATAACATTTCAATTATTATTTTTCGTTTAAAACGTGTGTAACTCCGTGCATTATTGTCCGATTTCAGCTTTTCACGTGGCGCTGAAAGGCGCGCGAAAAGACGAAGAAAATGACCCCCGAACTCTCCCTCGGACTCTCACCCTTATTAGCCGACGATCAGAAGCGCGTGACGGATGCGATCATACATGCACTAACGCATCGGATCCCATCAGAACTACAAAGTTAACCGTGCTTGGGCGAGAGTAGGACTAGGATGGGTGACCCCCTTGGAAGTCGTCGTGTTGCACCTTTTTTTTTACTACCTATTTGATGGCACGACGAGATCATTTTTTTTACCAATCTTTCTAACCAAACGTTAAGGACGGACGACGTCGTCGCCATAAAATTTGGTTGTCGATCGACCGTGCGGGGACCGCCGCAACCTCTACGGCCGGCTCGATCGACCAACCGACCCGAAAAATTAAAATTTTAAATGAATAAGAAAAATAACATTTCAATTATTATTTTTCGTTTAAAATGGGCGTAACTCCGTGCATTATTGTCTGATTTCAGCTTTACACGTGGCGCTGAAAGGCGCGCGAAGAGACGAAGAAAATGACCACGAGCTGTCCCTCGGACGCTCACCCTTATTAGCCGACGATCAGAAGCGCATGACGGATGCGATCATACATGCACTAATGCATCGGATCCCATCAGAACTACGAAGTTATGCGTGCTTGGGCGAGAGTAGTACTAGGATGGGTGACCCCTGGGAAGTCCTCGTGTTGCACCTTTTTTTTACTACCTATTTGATTGCACGACGAGATAATTTTTTTTACCAATCTTTCTAACCAAACGTTAAGGAAGGATGACGTCGTCGCCATAAAATTTGACTGTCCATCGCCCGCGCGGGGCCCGCCACAACCTCTACGGCCGGCTCGATCGACCAACCGACCCAAAAAATTAAAATTTGTAAATAAATAAGAAAAATAACATTTCAATTATTATTTTACGTTTAAAACGGGCGTAACTCCGTGCATTATTGTCCGATTTCAGCTTTTCACGTGGCGCTGAAAGGCGCGCGAAGAGACGAAGAAAAAGACCACGAGCTATCCCTCGGACGCTCACCCTTATTAGCCGACGATCAGAAGTGCATGACGGATGCGATCATACATGCACTAACGCATCGGATCCCATCAGAACTCCGAAGTTATGCGTGCTTGGGCGAGAGTAGTACTAGGATGGGTGACCCCCTTGGAAATCCTCGTGTTGCACCTTTTTTTTACTACCTATTTGATTGCACGACGAGATCATTTTTTTTACCAATCTTTCTAACCAAACGTTAAGAACGGACGACGTCGTCGCCATAAAATTTGGCTGTCGATCGCCCGCGCGGGGCCCGCCGTAACCTCTACGTCCGGCTCGATCGACCAACCGACCCGAAAAATTAAAATTTGTAAATAAATAAGAAAAATAACATTTCAATTACTATTTTTCGTTTAAAACGGGCGTAACTCCGTGCATTATTGTCCGATTTCAGCTTTTCACGTGGCGCTGAAAGGCGCGCGAAGAGACGAAGAAAATGACCACGAGATGTCCCTCGGACGCTCACCCTTATTAGCCGACGATCAGAAGTGCATGACGGGTGCGATCATACCAGCACTAATGCACCGGATCCCATCAGAACTCCGAAGTTAAGCGTGTTTGGGCGAGATTAGTACTAGGATGGGTGACCCCCTAGAAAGTCCTCATGTTGCACCTTTTTTTTACTTCCTATTTGATTTCACGACGAGATCATTTTTTTTACCAATCTTTCTAACCAAACGTTAAGGACGGACGACGTCGTCGCCATAAAATTTGGCTGTCGATCGACCGCGCGGGGCCCGCCGCAACCTCTACGGCCGGCTCGATTGACCACCGACCCAAAAAATTAAAATTTGTAAATAAATAAGAAAAATAACATTTCAATTATTATTTTTCCTTTAAAACGGGCGTAACTCCGTGCATTATTGTCCGATTTTAGCTTTTCACGTGACGATGAAAGGCGCGCGAAGAGACGAAGAAAATGACCCCCGTACTCTCCCTCGGACCTCACCCTTATTAGCCGACGATCAGAAACGCATGATGGATGCGATCATACATGCGCTAACGCATCGGATCCCATCAGAACTCCGAAGTTAAGCGTGCTTGTGCGAGCGTAGGACTAGGACGGGTGACCCCCTTGGAAGTCCTCGTGCTGCACCCTTTTTTTTACTACCTATTTGAATGCACGACGAGATCATTTTTTTTACCAATCTTTCTATCCAAACGTTAAGGACGGACGACGTCGTCGCCATAAAATTTGTCCGTCGATCGACCGTGCGGGGCCCGCCGCAACGTCTACGGCCGGCTCGGTCGACCAACCGACCCGAAAAATTAAAATTTGTAAAAAAATAAGAAAAATAACATTTCAATTATTATTTTTCGTTTAAAACGGGCGTAACTCCGTCCATTATTGTCCGATTTCAGCTTTTCACGTGGCGCTGAATGGCGCGCGAAGAGACGAAGAAAATGACCACGAGCTGTCCCTCGGACGCTCACCCTTATTAGCCGACGATCAGAAGTGCATAATGGGTGCGATCATACCAGCACTAACGCACCGGATCCCATCAGAACTTCGAAGTTAAGTGTGCTTGGGCGAGAGTAGTACTAGGATGGGTGACCCCCTGGGAAGTCCTCGTGTTGTACCTTTTTTTTACTACCTCTTTGATTGCACGACGAGATCATTTTTTTTACCAATCTTTCTAACCAAACGTTAAGGACGGACGACGTCGTCAACATAAAATTTGGCTGTCGATCGCCCGCGCGGGGCACGCCGCAAACTCTAAGGCCGGCTCGATCGACCAACCGACCCGAAAAAATAAAATTTGTAAATAAATAAGAAAAATAACATTTCAATTATTATTTTTCGTTTAAAACGGGCGTAACTCCGTGCATTATTGTCCGATTTTAGCTTTTCACGTGGCGATGAAAGGCGCGCGAAGAGACGAAGAAAATGACCCCCGTACTCTCCCTCGGACCTCACCCTTTTTAGCCGACGATCAAAAATGCATGATGGATGCGATCATACCTGCACTAACGCATCGGATCCCATCAGAACTCCGAAGTTAAGCGTGCTTGGGCGATAGTAGTACTAGGATGGGTGACCCCTTGGGAAGTCCTTGTGTTGCACCTTTTTTTTACTACCTATTTGATTGCACGACGAGATCATTTTTTTTACCAATCTTTCTAACCAAACGTTAAGGACGGACGACGTCGTCGCCATCAAATTTGGCTTTCGATCGCCCGTGCGGGGCCCGCCGCAACCTCTAAGGCCGGCTCGATCGACCAACCGACCCGAAAAATTAAAATTTGTAAATAAATAAGAAAAATAACATTTCAATTATTATTTTTCGTTTACAACGGGCGTAACTCCGTGCATTATTGTCCGATTTTAGCTTTTCACGTGGCGATGAAAGGCGCGCGAAGAGACGAAGAAAATGACCCCCGTACTCTCCCTCGGACCTCACCCTTATTAGCCGACGATCAGAAACGCATGATGGATGCGATCATACATGCACTAACGCATCGGATCCCATCAGAACTCCGAAGTTAAGCGTGCTTGGGCGAGAGTAGGACTAGGATGGGTGAACCCCTGGGAAGTCCTCGTGCTGCACCCTTTTTTTTACTACCTATTTGATTGCACGACGAGATCATTTTTTTTACCAATCTTTGTAACCAAACGTTAAGGACGGACGACGTCGTCGCCATAAAATTTGGCTGTAGATCGCCCGTGCGGGGCCCGCCGCAACCTCTACGGCCGGCTCGATCGACCAACCGACCCGAAAAATTAAAATTTGAAAATAAATAAGAAAAATAACATTTCAATTATTATTTTTCGTTTAAAACGGGCGTAACTCCGTGCATTATTGTCCGATTACAGCTTTTCACGTGGCGCTGAAAGGCGCACGAACAGACGAAGAAAATGTCCCGCGAACTCTCCCACAGACGCTCACCCTTATTAGCCGACGATCAGAAGTGCATGACGGTTGCGATCATACCAGTACTAACGCACTGGATCCCATCAGAACTCTGAAGTTAAGCGTTCTTGGGCGAGAGTAGTACTAGGATGGGTAACCCCTTGGGAAGTCCTCGTGTTGCACCTTTTTTTTACTACCTATTTGATTGCACGACGAGATCATTCTTTTTACCAATCTTTCTAACCAAACGCTAAGGACGGACGACGTCGTCGCCATAAAATTTGGCTGTCGATCACCCGCGCGGGGCCTGCCGCAACCTCTACGGCCGGCTCGAACGACCAATCGACCCGAAAAATTAAAATTTGTAAATAAATAAGAAAAATAACATTTCAATTATAATTTTTTGTTTAAAATGGGCGTAACTCCGTGCATTATTATCCGATTTCAGTTTTTCACGTGGCGCTGAAAGGCGCGCGAAGAGACGAAATAAATGACCCCCGTACTATCCCTCGGACGCTCACCCTTATTAGCCGATGATCATAAGAGCATGACGGATGCGATCATACATGCACTAACGCATCGGATCCCATCAGAACTCCGAAGTTAAGCGTGCTTGGGCGAGCGTAGGACTAGGATGGGTGACCCCCTCGAAATTTCTTTGTTGCACCTTTTTTTTTACTACCTATTTGAATGCACGACGAGATCATTTTTTTTACCAATCTTTCTAACCAAACGTTAAGGACGGACGACGTCGTCGCCATAAAATTTGGCTGTCGATCGCTCGCGCGGGACCCTCCGCAACCTCTAAGGCCGGCTCGATCGACCAACCGACCCGAAAAATTAAAATTTGTAAATAAATAAGAAAAATAACATTTCGATTATTATTTTTCGTTTAAAACGGGCGTAACTCCGTGCATTATTGTCCGATTTTAGCTTTTCACGTGGCGATGAAAGGCGCGCGAAGAGACGAAGAAAATGACCCCCGTACTCTCCCTCGGACCTCACCCTTTTTAGCCGACGATCAGAAACGCATGATGGATACTATCATGCATGCACTAACGCATCGGATCCCATCAGAACTCCGAAGTTAAGCGTGCTTGGGCGATAGTAGTACTAGAATGGGTGACCCCTTGGGAAGTCCTTGTGTTGCACCTTTTTTTTACTACCTATTTGATTGCACGACGAGATCATTTTTTTTACCAATCTTTCT
The DNA here is from genome assembly GCA_034359265.1 of Canna indica. Classification (NCBI taxonomy): domain Eukaryota; kingdom Viridiplantae; phylum Streptophyta; class Magnoliopsida; order Zingiberales; family Cannaceae; genus Canna; species Canna indica. The sequence goes on along the minus strand of CP136897.1, from coordinate 44,747,236 downwards.
AACCAAACGTTAAGGACGGACGACGTCGTCGCCATCAAATTTGGCTGTCGATCGCCCGTGCGGGGCCCGCCGCAACCTCTAAGACCGGCTCGATCGACCAACCGACCCGAAAAATTAAAATTTGTAAATAAATAAGAAAAATAACATTTCAATTATTATTTTTCGTTTACAACGAGCGTAACTCCGTGCATTATTGTCCGATTTTAGCTTTTCACGTGGCGATGAAAGGCGCGCGAAGAGACGAAGAAAATGACCCCCGTACTCTCCCTCGGACCTCACCCTTATTAGCCGACGATTAGAAACGCATGATGGATGCGATCATACATGCACTAACGCATCGGATCCCATCAGAACTCCGAAGTTAAGCGTGCTTGGGCGAGAGTAGGACTAGGATGGGTGAACCCCTGGGAAGTCCTCGTGCTGCACCCTTTTTTTTACTACCTATTTGATTGCACGACGAGATCATTTTTTTTACCAATCTTTGTAACCAAACGTTAAGGACGGACGACGTCATCGCCATAAAATTTGGCTGTAGATCGCCCGTGCGGGGCCCGCCGCAACCTCTACGGCCGGCTCGATCGACCAACCGACCCGAAAAATTAAAATTTGAAAATAAATAAGAAAAATAACATTTCAATTATTATTTTTCGTTTAAAACGGGCGTAACTCCGTGCATTATTGTCCGATTACAGCTTTTCACGTGGCGCTGAAAGGCGCACGAAGAGACGAAGAAAATGTCCCATGAACTCTCCCACAGACGCTCACCCTTATTAGCCGACGATCAGAAGTGCATGACGGTTCCGATCATACCAGTACTAACGCACTGGATCCCATCAGAACTCTGAAGTTAAGCGTTCTTGGGCGAGAGTAGTACTAGGATGGGTGAGCCCTTGGGAAGTCCTCGTGTTGCACCTTTTTTTTACTACCTATTTGATTGCACGACGAGATTATTCTTTTTACCAATCTTTCTAACCAAACGCTAAGGACGGACGACGTCGTCGCCATAAAATTTGGCTGTCGATCACCCGCGCGGGGCCAGCCGCAACCTCTACGGCCGGCTCGAACGACCAATCGACCCGAAAAATTAAAATTTGAAAATAAATAAGAAAAATAACATTTCAATTATAATTTTTTGTTTAAAATGGGCGTAACTCCGTGCATTATTGTCCGATTTCAGCTTTTCACGTGGCGCTGAAAGGCGCGCGAAGAGACGAAATAAATGACCCCCGTACTATCCCTCGGACGCTCACCCTTATTAGCCGATGATCATAAGAGCATGACGGATGCGATCATACATGCACTAACGCATCGGATCCCATCAGAACTCCGAAGTTAAGCGTGCTTGGGCGAGCGTAGGACTAGGATGGGTGACCCCCTCGAAATTTCTTTGTTGCACCTTTTTTTTTACTACCTATTTGAATGCACGACGAGATCATTTTTTTTACCAATCTTTCTAACCAAACGTTAAGGACGGACGACGTCGTCGCCATAAAATTTGGCTGTCGATCGCCCGCGCGGGGCCCACCGTAACCTCTACGTCCGGCTCGATCGACCAACCGACCCGAAAAATTAAAATTTGTAAATAAATAAGAAAAATAACATTTCAATTACTATTTTTCGTTTAAAACGGGCGTAACTCCGTGCATTATTGTCCGATTTCAGCTTTTCACGTGGCGCTGAAAGGCGCGCGAAGAGACGAAGAAAATGACCACGAGATGTCCCTCGGTCGCTCACCCTTATTAGCCGACGATCAGAATTGCATGATGGATGCGATCATACATGCACTAACGCGTCGGATCCCATCAGAACTCCGAAGTTAAGCTTGCTTGGGCGAGAGTAGTACTAGGATGGGTGACCCCTTGGGAAGTCCTCGTGTTGCACTTTTTTTTTACTACCTATTTGATTGCACGACGAGATCATTTTTTTTACCAATCTTTCTAACCAAACGTTAAGGACGGACGACGCCGTCGCCATAAAATTTGGCTGTCGATCACCCGTGCGGGGCCCGCCGCAACCTCTATGTCCGGATCGATTGACCAACCAACCCGAAAAATTAAAATTTGTAAATAAATAAGAAAAATAACATTTCAATTATTATTTTTCGTTTAAAACGGGCGTAACTCCGTGCATTATTGTCTGATTCCAGCTTTTCACGTGGCGCTGAAAGGCGCGCGAAGAGACGAAGAAACTGTCCCGCGAACTGCCTCAGGGACGCTCACCCTTATTAGCCGACGATCAGAAGTGCATGACGGTTGCGATCATACCAGCACTAACGCACTGGATCCCATCAAAACTCTGAAGTTAAGTGTGCTTGGGCGAGAGTAGTACTAGAATGGGTGACCCCCTGGGAAGTCCTCGTGTTGCACCTTTTTTTTTACTACCTATTTGATTGCACGATGAGATCATTTTTTCTACCAATCTTTCTAACCAGACGTTAAGGACAGACGACATCGTCGCCATAAAATTTGGCTGAGGATCGCCCGCGCGGGGCCCGCCGCAACCTCTACGGCTGGCTCGATCGACCAACAGACCCGAAAAATTAAAATTTGTAAATAAATAAGAAAAATAACATTTCAATTATTATTTTTCGTTTAAAACGGGCGTAACTCCGTGCATTATTGTCCGATTTCAGCTTTTCACGTGGCGTTGAAAGGCGCGCGAAGAGACGAAGAAAATGACCCCGAGCTGTCCCTCGGACGCTCACCCTTATTAGCCGACGATCAGAAGTGCATGACGGTTGCGATCATACTAGCACTAACGCACCGGATCCCATCAGAACTCCGAAGTTAAGCGTGCTAGGGCGAGAGTATTACTAGGATGGGTGACCCCCTCGAAATTTCTTTGTTGCACCTTTTTTTTTACTACCTATTTGAATGCACGACGAGATCATTTTTTTTACCAATCTTTCTAACCAAACATTAAGGACGGACGACGTCGTCGCCACAAAATTTGGCTGTCGATCACCCGTGCGGGGCCCGCCGCAAAATCAACGGTCGGCTCGAACGACCAACCGACCCGAAAAAATAAAATTTGTAAATAAATAAGAAAAATAACATTTCAATTATTATTTTTCGTTTAAAACGGGCGTAACTCCGTGCATTATTGTCCGATTTTAGCTTTACACGTGGCGTTGAAAGGCGCGCGAAGAGACGAAAAAAATTACCCCGAGCTGTCCCTTGGACGCTCACCCTTATTAGCCGACGATCAGAACTGCATAACGAGTTCGATCATACCAGCACTAATGCATCGGATCCCATTAGAACTTTGAAGTTAAGCGTGCTTGGACGAAAGTAGTACTAGGATGGGTGACCCCCTGGAAGTCCTCGTGTTGCAACTTTTTTATTACTACCTATTTGATTGCACGACGAGATCATTTTTTTTACCAATCTTTCTAACCAAACGTTAAGGACGTACGACGTCGTCGCCATAAAATTTGGCTGTCGATCGCCCGTGCGGGGCCCGCCGCAACCTCTACGGCCAGCTCGATCGACCAACCGACCCGAAAAATTAAAATTTGTAAATAAATAAGAAAAATAACATTTCAATTATTATTTTTCGTTTAAAACGGGCGAAACTCCGTGCATTATTGTCCGATTTTAGCTTTTCACGTGGCGCTGAAAGGCGCGCGAAGAGACAAAGAAAATGACCCCCGAACTCTCCCTCTGACGCTCACCCTTATTAGCCGAGGATCAGAAGCGCATGACGGATTCGATCATACATGCACTAACGCATCGGATCCCAACAGAACTCCGAAGTTAAGCGTGCTTGGGCGAGAGTAGTTCTAGGATGGGTGTCCCCCTGGGAAGTCCTCGTGTTGCACCTTTTTTTTACTACCTATTTGAATGCACGACGAGATCATTTTTTTTACCAATCTTTCTAACCAAACGTTAAGGACGGAGGACGTCGTCGCCATAAAATTTGGCTGTCGATCGCCCGTGCGGGGCCCGCCGCAACCTCTATGGCCGGCTCGATCGACCAACCGACCCGAAAAATTAAAATTTGTAAATAAATAAGAAAAATAACATTTCAATTATTATTTTTCGTTTAAAACGGGCGTAACTCCGTGCATTATTGTCTGATTTCAGCTTTTCACGTGGCGCTGAAAGGCGCGCGAAGAGACAAAGAAAATGACCCCCGAACTCTCCCTCTGACGCTCACCCTTATTAGCCGAGGATCAAAAGCGCATGACGGATTCGATCATACATGCACTAACGCATCGGATCCCAACAGAACTCCGAAGTTAAGCGTGCTTGGGCGAGAGTAGTACTAGGATGGGTGACCCCCTGGGAAGTCCTCGTGTTGCACCTTTTTTTTTACTACCTATTTAAATGCACGACGAGATCATTTTTTTTACCAATCTTTCTAACCAAACGTTAAGGACGGAGGACGTCGTCGCCATAAAATTTGGCTGTCGATCGCCCGTGCGGGGCCCGCCGCAACCTCTATGGCCGGCTCGATCGACCAGCCGACCCGAAAAATTAAAATTTGTAAATAAATAAGAAAAATAACATTTCAATTATTATTTTTCGTTTAAAACGGGCGTAACTCCGTGCATTATTGTCCGATTTCAGCTTTTCGCGTGACGCTGAAAGGCGCGCGAAGAGACGAAGAAAATGACCCCGAGCTGTCCCTCAGACGCTCACCCTTTTTAGCCGACGATCAGAAGAGCATGATGGGTGCGATCATACCAGCACTAACGCACCGGATCCCATCAGAACTCCGAAGTTAAGCGTGCTTTGGCGAGAGAGTACTACGATGGGTGACCCCCTGGGAAGTCCTCTTGTTGCACCTTTTTTTTTTCTTCCTATTTGAATGCACTACGAGATCTTTTTTTTTACAAATCTTTCTAACCAAACGTGAAGGACGGACGACGTCGCCATAAAATTTGGCTGTCGATCGCCCGCGTGGGGCCCGCCGCAACCTCTACGGCCGGCTTGATCGACCAACCCACCCGAAAAATTAAAATTTGTAAATAAATAAGAAAAATAACATTTCAATTATTATTTTTCATTTAAAACGGGCGTAACTCCGTGCATTATTGTCCGATTTTAGCTTTTCACGTGGCGCTGAAAGGCGCGCGAAGAGACGAAGAAAATGACCCCGAGCTGTCCCTCGGACGCTAACCCTTATTAGCCGACGATCAGAAGTGCGTGACGGGTGCGATCATACCAGCACTAAAGCACCGGATCCCATCAGAACCCCGAAGTTAAGCGTGCTTGGGCAAGAGTAGTACTAGGATGGGTGACCCCCTGGGAAGTCCTCGTGTTGCACCTTTTTTTTTACTACCTATTTGAATGCACGACGAGATCATTTTTTTTACCAATCTTTCTAACCAAACGTTAAGGACGGAGGACGTCGTCGCCATAAAATTTGGCTGTCGATCGCCCGTGCGGGGCCCGCCGCAACCTCTATGGCCGGCTCGATCGACCAACCGACCCGAAAAATTAAAATTTGTAAATAAATAAGAAAAATAACATTTCAATTATTATTTTTCGTTTAAAACGGGCGTAACTCCGTGCATTATTGTCCGATTCCAGCTTTTCGCGTGACGCTGAAAGGCGCGCGAAGAGACGAAGAAAATGACCCCGAGCTGTCCCTCAGACGCTCACCCTTTTTAGCCGACGATCAGAAGTGCATGACGGGTGCGATCATACCAGCACTAACGCACCGGATCCCATAAGAACTCCGAAGTTAAGCGTGCTTGGGCGAGAGTAGTACTAGGATGGTTGACCCCCTGGGAAGTCCTCGTGTTGCACCTTTTTTTTTACTACCTATTTGAATGCACGACGAGATCATTTTTTTTACCAATCTTTCTAACCAAACGTTAAGGACGGGCGACGTCGTCGCCATAAAATTTGGCTGTCGATCGCCCGTGCGTGGCCCGCCGCAACCTCTACGGCCGGCTCGATCGACCAACCGACCCGAAAAATTTAAATTTGTAAATAAATAAGAAAAATAACATTTCAATTATTATTTTTCATTTAAAACGGGCGTAACTCCGTGCATTATTCTCCGATTTTAGCTTTTCACGTGGCGCTGAAAGGCGCGCGAAGAGACGAAGAAAATGACCCCGAGCTGTCCCTCGGACGCTCACCCTTATTAGCCGACGATCAGAAGTGTGTGACGGGTAAGATCATACCTGCACTAAAGCACCGGATCCCATCAGAACTCCGAAGTTAAGCGTGCTTGGGCGACAGTAGTACTAGGATGGGTGACCCTTGGGAAGTCCTCGTGTTGCACCTTTTTTTGACTACATGTTTGATTGCACGACGAGATCATTTTTTTACCAATCTTTCTAACCAAACATTAAGGACGGACGACGTCGTCGCCGTAAAATTTGGCTGTCGATCGCCCGCGCGGGGCCCGCCGCAACCTCTACGGCCGACTCGATCGACCAACCGACCCGAAAAATTAAAATTTGTAAATAAATAAGAAAAATAACATTTCAATTATTATTTTTCGTTTAAAACGGGCGTAACTCCGTGCATTATCTTCCAATTTCAGCTTTTCACGTAGCGCTGAAAGGCGTGCGAAGAGACGAAGAAAATGACCCAGAGCTGTCTCTCGGACGCTCACCCTTATTTGTCGACGATCAGAAGTGCGTGACGGGTGTGACCCCCTGGGAAGTCCTCTTGTTGCACCTTTTTTTTTTCTACCTATTTGAATGCACGACGAGATCATTTTTTTTACAAATCTTTCTAACCAAACGTGAAGGACGGACGACGTAACGATAAAATTTGGCTGTCGATCACTCGCGTGGGGCCCGCCGTAACCTCTACGGCCGGCTTGATCGACCAACCCACCCGAAAAATTAAAATTTGTAAATAAATAAGAAAAATAACATTTCAATTATTATTTTTCATTTAAAACGGGCGTAACTCCGTGCATTATTGTCCGATTTTAGCTTTTCACGCGGCGCTGAAAGGCGCGCGAAGAGACGAAGAAGATGACCCCGAGTTGTCCCTCGGACGCTAACCCTTATTAGCCGACGATCAGAAGTGCGTGACGGGTGCGATCATACCAGCACTAAAGCACCGGATCCCATCAGAACCCCGAAGTTAAGCGTGCTTGGGCGAGAGTAGTACTAGGATGGGTGACCCCTGGGAAGTCCTCGTGTTGCACCTTTTTTTTTACTACCTATTTGAATACACGACGAGATCATTTTTTTTACCAATCTTTCTAACCAAACGTTAAGGACGGACGACGTCGTCGCCATAAAATTTGGCTGTCGATCGCCCGTGCGGGGGCCGCCGCAACCTCTACGGCCGGCTCGATCGACCAGCCGACCCGAAAAATTAAAATTTGTAAATAAATAAGAAAAAAAACATTTCAATTATTATTTTTCGTTTAAAACGGGCGTAACTTCGTGCATTATTGTCCGATTTCAGCTTTTCGCGTGGCGCTGAAAGGCGCGCGAAGAGACGAAGAAAATGACTCCGAGCTGTCCCTCGGACGCTCACCCTTATTAGCCGACGATCAGAAGTGTGTGACGTGTACGATCATACCAGCACTAAAGCACCGGATCCCATCAGAACTCCGAAGTTAAGCGTGCTTGGGCGAGAGTAGTACTAGGATGGGTGACCCCTTGCGAAGTCCTCGTGTTACACCTTTCTTTGACTACATGTTTGATTGCACGACGAGATCATTTTTTTACCAATCTTTCTAACCAAACATTAAGGACGGACGACGTCGTCGTCGTAAAATTTGGCTGTCGATCGCTCGCGCGGGGCCCGCCGCAACCTCTACGGCCGACTCGATCGACCAACCGACCCGAAAAATTAAAATTTGTAAATAAATAAGAAAAATAACATTTCAATTATTATTTTCCGTTTAAAACGAGCGTAACAACGTGCATTATTGTCCGATTTCAGCTTTTCACGTGGCGCTGAATGGCGCGCGAAGAGACGAAGAAAATGACCCCGAGCTGTCTCTCGGACGCTCACCCTTATTTGTCGACGATCAGAAGTGCGTGACGGGTGCGATCATAGCAGCACTAAAGCACCGGATCCCATCAGAACTCCGAAGTCAAGCGTGCTTGGGTGACAGTAGTACTATGATGGGTGACCCTCGGGGAGGTCCTCGTGTTGCACCTTTTTTTTCTTCTACCTATTTGAATGCACGACGAGTTCATTTTTTTTACAAATCTTTCTAACCAAACGTGAAGGACGGACGACGTCGCCATAAAATTTGGCTGTCGATCGCCCGCGTGGGGCCCGCCGCAACCTCTACGGCCGGCTTGATCGACTAACCGACCCGAAAAATTTAAATTTGTAAATAAATAAGAAAAATAACATTTCAATTATTATTTTTCGTTTAAAACGAGCGTAACTCCGTGCATTATTGTCCGATTTCAGCTTTTCACGTGGCGCTGAAAGGCGCGCGAAGAGAGGAAGAAAATGACCCCGAGCTGTCTCTCGGACGCTCACCCTTATTTGTCGATGATCAGAAGTGCGTGACGGGTGCGATCATACCAGCACTAAAGCACCGGATCCCATCAGAACTCCGAAGTTAAGCGTCCTTGGGCGAGAGTAGTACTAGGATGGGTGACCCCCTGGGAAGTCCTCGTGTTGCACCTTTTTTTGACTACCTGTTTGATTGCACGACGAGATCATTTTTTTACCAATCTTTCTAACCAAACGTTAAGGACGGACGACGTCTTCGCCATAAACTTTGGTTGTCGATCGCCCGCGCGGGGCCCGCCGCAACCTCTACGGCCGGCTCGATCGACCAACCGACCCGAAAAATTAAAATTTGTAAATAAATAAGAAATATAACATTTCAATTATTATTTTTCGTTTAAAACGGGTGTAACTCCGTGCATTATTGTCCGATTTCAGCTTTTCACGTGGCGCTGAAAGGCGAACGAAGAGACGAAGAAAATGACCCCGAGCTGTCCCTCGGACGCTCACCCTTATTAGCCAACGATCAGAAGGCCGTGACGGGTTCGATCATACCAGCACTAAAGCACCGGATTCCATCAGAACTCCGAAGTTAAGCGTGCTTGGGCGAGAGTAGTACTAGGATGGGTGACCCCTTGGGAAGTCCTCGTGTTGCACCTTTTTTTGACTACATGTTTGATTGCACGACGAGATCATTTTTTTACCAATCTTTCTAACCAAACATTAAGGACGGACGACGTCGTCGCCGTAATATTTGGCTGTCGATCGCCCGCGCGGGGCCCTCCGCAACCTCTACGGCCGACTCGATCGACCAACCGACCCGAAAAATTAAAATTTGTAAATAAATAAGAAAAATAACATTTCAATTATTATTTTTCGTTTAAAACGGGTGTAACTCCGTGCATTATTGTCCGATTTCAGCTTTTCACGTGGCGCTGAAAGGCGAAGGAAGAGACGAAGAAAATGACCCCGAGCTGTCCCTCGGACGCTCACCCTTATTAGCCAACGATCAGAAGGGCATGACGGGTTCGATCATACCAGCACTAAAGCACCGGATCCCATCAGAACTCCGAAGTTAAGCGTGCTTGGGCGAGAGTAGTACTAGGATGGTTGACCCGTTGGGAAGTCCTCGTGTTGCACCTTTTTTTGACTACATGTTTGATTGCACGACGAGATCATTTTTTTACCAATCTTTCTAACCAAACGTTAAGGACGGACGACGTCTTCGCCATAAACTTTGGTTGTCGATCGCCCGCGCGGGGCCCGCCGCAACCTCTACGGCCGGCTCGATCGACCAACCGACCCGAAAAATTAAAATTTGTAAATAAATAAGAAATATAACATTTCAATTATTATTTTTCGTTTAAAACGGGCGTAACTCCGTGCATTATTGTCCGATTTCAGCTTTTCACGTGGCGCTGAATGGCGCGCGAAGAGACGAAGAAAATGACCCCGAGCTGTCTCTCGGACGCTCACCCTTATTAGCCGACGATCAGAAGTGTGTAACGTGTACGATCATACCAGCACTAAAGCAACGGATCCCATCAGAAGTCCGAAGTTAAGCGTGCTTGGGCGAGAGTAGTACTAGGATGGGTGACCCCTTGGGAAGTCCTCGTGTTGCACCTTTTATTGACTACATGTTTGATTGCACGACGAGATCATTTTTTTACCAATCTTTCTAACCAAACATTAATGACGGACGACGTCGTCGTCGTAAAATTTGGCTGTCGATCGCCCGCGCGGGGCCCGCCGCAACCTCTACGTCGACTCGATCGACCAACCGACCCGAAAAATTAAAATTTGTAAATAAATAAAAAAATAACATTTCAATTATTATTTTTCGTTTAAAACGGGCGTAACTCCGTGCATTATTGTCCGATTTCAGCTTTTCACGTGGCGCTGAATGGCGCGCGAAGAGACGAAGAAAATGACCCAGAGCTGTCTCTCGGACGCTCACCCTTATTTGTCGACGATCAGAAGTGCGTGACGGGTGCGATCATACCAGCACTAAAGCACCGGATCCCATCAGAACTCCGAAGTTAAGCGTGCTTGGGTGAGAGTAGTACTAGGATGGGTGACCCCCTGGGAAGTCCTCGTGTTGCACCTTTTTTTTTTCTACCTATTTGAATGCACGACGAGATCATTTTTTTTACAAATCTTTCTAACCAAACGTGAAGGACGGACGACGTCGCCATAAAATTTGGCTGTCGATCGCCCGCGCGGGGCCCGCCGCAACCTCTACGGCCGGCTCGATCGACCAACCGACCCGAAAAATCAAAATTTGTAAATTAATAAGAAAAATAACATTTCAATTATTATTTTTCGTTTAAAACGGGCGTAACTTCGTGCATTATTGTCCGATTTCAGCTTTTCACGTGGCGCTGAAAGGCGCGCGAAGAGACGAAGAAAATGACCCCGAGCTGTCCCTCGGACGCTCACCCTTATTAGCCGACGATCAGAAGTGCGTGACGGGTCCGATCGTACCAGCACTAAAGCACTGGATCCCATCAGAACTCCGAAGTTAAGCGTGCTTGGGCGAGAGTAGTACTAGGATGGTTGACCACCTGGGAAGTCCTCGTGTTGCACCTTTTTTTGACTACCTGTTTGATTGCACGACGAGATCATTTTTTTACCAATCTTTCTAACCAAATGTTAAGGACGGACAACGTCTTCGCCATAAACTTTGGTTGTCGATCGCCCGCGCGGGGCCCGCCGCAACCTCTACGGCCGGCTCGATCGACCAACCGACCCGAAAAATTAAAATTTGTAAATAAATAAGAAAAATAACATTTCAATTATTATTTTTCGTTTAAAACGGGTGTAACTCCGTGCATTATTGTCCGATTTCAGCTTTTCACGTGGCGCTGAAAGGAGCGCGAAGAGACGAAGAAAATGACCCCGAGCTGTCCCTCGGACGCTCACCCTTATTAGCCAACGATCAGAAGGGCGTGATGGGTTCGATCATACCAGCACTAAAGCACCGGATCCCATCAGAACTCCGAAGTTAAGCGTGCTTGGGCGAGAGTAGTACTAGGATGGGTGACCCCTTGGGAAGTCCTCGTGTTGCACCTTTTTTTGACTACATGTTTGATTGCACGACGAGATCATTTTTTTACCAATCTTTCTAACCAAACATTAAGGACGGACGACGTCGTCGCCGTAAAATTTGGCTGTCCATCGTCCGCACGGGGCCCGCCGCAACCTCTACGGCCGACTCGATCGACCAACCGACCCGAAAAATTAAAATTTGTAAATAAATAAGAAAAATAACATTTCAATTATTATTTTTCGTTTAAAACGGGCGTAACTCCGTGTATTATTGCCCGATTTCAGCTTTTCACGTGGCGCTGAATGGCGTGCGAAGAGACGAAGAAAATGACCCCGAGCTGTCTCTCGGACGCTCACCCTTATTTGTCGACGATCAGAAGTGCGTGACGGGTGCGATCATACCAGCACTAAAGCACCGGATACCATCAGAACTACGAAGTTAAGCGTGCTTGGGTGAGAGTAGTACTATGATGGGTGACCCCCTGGGAGGTCCTCGTGTTGCACCTTTTTTTTTTTTTACCTATTTGAATGCACGACGAGATCATTTTTTTTACAAATCTTTCTAACCAAACGTGAAGGACGGACGACGTCGCCATAAAATTTGGTTGTCGATCACCCGCGTCGGGCCCGCCGCAACCTCTACGGCCGGCTTGATCGACCAACCGACCCGAAAAATTTAAATTTGTAAATAAATAAGAAAAATAACATTTCAATTATTATTTTTCGTTTAAAACGGGCGTAACTCCGTGCATTATTGTCTGATTTCAGCTTTTCACGTGGCGCTGAAAGGCGCGCGAAGAGACGAAGAAAATGACCCCGAGCTGTCTCTCGGACGCTCACCCTTATTTGTCGACGATCAGAAGTGCGTGACGGGTGCGATCATACCAGCACTAAAGCACCGGATCCCATCAGAACTCCGAAGTTAAGCGTGCTTGGGCGAGAGTAGTACTAGGATGGGTGACCCCCTGGGAAGTCCTTGTTGCACCTTTTTTTTTACTACTTAATTGAATACACGACGAGATCATTTTTTTTACCAACCTTTCTAACCAAACGTTAAGGACGGACGATGTCGTCGCCATAAAATTTGGTTGTCGATCGCCCGTGCGGGGCCCGCCGCAACCTCTACGGCCGGCTCGATCGACCAACCGACCCGACAAATTAAAATTCGTAAAAAAAAAAAAAAATAACATTTCAATTATTATTTTTCGTTTAAAACGGGCGTAACTCCGTGCATTATTGTCTGATTTCAGCTTTTCACGAGGCGCTGAAAGGCGCGCGAAGAGACGAAGAAAATGACCCCGAGCTGTCCCTCGGACGCTCACCCTTATTAGCCGACGATCAGAAGTGAGTGACTGGGGCGATCATACCAGCACTAAAGCACCGGATCCCATCAGAACTACGAAGTTAAGCGTGCTTGGGCGAGAGTAGTACTAGGATTGGTGACCCCTTGGGAAGTCCTCGTGTTGCACCTTTTTTTTACTACCTGTTTGATTGCACGACGAGATCATTTTTTTACCAATCTTTCTAACCAAACATTAAGGACGGACGACGTCGTCGCCATAAAATTTGGCTGTCGATCGCCCGTGCGGGGCCCACCGCAACCTCTACGTCCGACTTGATCGACCAACCGACCCGAAAAATTAAAATTTGTAAATAAATAAGAAAAATAACATTTCAATTATTATTTTTCGTTTAAAACGTGCGTAACTCCGTGCATTATTGTCCGATTTTAGCTTTTCACGTGGCGCTGAAACGCGCGCGAAGAGACGAAGAAAATGACCCCGAGCTGGTCCTCGGACGCTCACCCTTATTAGCCGACGATCAGAAGTCCGTGACAGGTGCGATCATACCAGCACTAAAGCACTGGATCCCATCAGAACTCCGAAGTTAAGCGTGCTTGGGCTAGAGTAGAACTAGGATGGGTGACCCCCTGGGAAGTCATTTTTTTAAGGACGGACGACGTCGTCGCCATAAAATTTGGCTGTCGATCGCCCGTGCGGGGCCCGCCGCAACCTCTACGGCCGGCTTGATCGACCAACCGACCCGAAAAATTAAAATTTGTAAATAAGTAAGAAAAATAACATTTCAAATATTATTTTTCGTTTAAAACGGGCGTAACTCCGTGCATTATTGTCCGATTTCAGCTTTTCACGTGGCGCTGAAAGGCGCGCGAAGAGACGAAGAAAATGACCCCGAGCTGTCCCTCGGACGCTCACCCTTATTAGCGGACGATCAGAAGTGCTTGACGGGTGCGATCATACCAGTACTTAGGCACCGGATCCCATCAGAACTCCGAAGCTAAGCGTGCTTGGGCGAGAGTAGTACTAGGATGGGTGACCTCTTGGGAAGTCCTCGTGCTGCACCTTTTTTTTTACTACCTATTTGAATGCACGACGAGATCATTTTTTTTACCAATCTTTCTAACCAAACGTTAAGGACGGACGACGTCGTCGCCATAAAATTTGGCTGTCGATCGCCCGAGCGGGGCCCGCCGCAACCTCTACGGCCGGCTCGATCGACCAACCGACCCGAAAAATTAAAATTTGTAAATAAATAAGACAAATAACATTTCGATTATTATTTTTCGTTTAAAACGGGCGTAACTCCGTGCATTATTGTCCGATTTCAGATTTTCACGTAGCGCTGAAAGGCGCGCGAAGAGACGAAGAAAATGACCCCGAGCTGTCCCTCGGACGCTCACCCTTATTAGCCGACGATCAGAAGTGAGTGACTGGGGCGATCATACCAGCACTAAAGCACCGGATCCCATCAGAACTACGAAGTTAAGCGTGCTTGGGCGAGAGTAGTACTAGGATTGGTGACCCCTTGGGAAGTCCTCGTGTTGCACCTTTTTTTTACTACCTGTTTGATTGCACGACGAGATCATTTTTTTACCAATCTTTCTAACCAAACATTAAGGACGGACGACGTCGTCGCCATAAAATTTGGCTGTCGATCGCCCGCGCGGGGCCCGCCGCCACCTCTACGGCCGACTCGATCGACCATCCGACCTCAAAAATTAAAATTTGTAAATAAATAAGAAAAATAACATTTCAATTATTATTTTTCGTTTAAAACGGGCGTAACTCCGTGCATTATCTTCCGATTTCAGCTTTTCACGTAGCGCTGAAAGGCGTGCGAAGAGACGAAGAAAATGACCCAGAGCTGTCTCTCGGACGCTCACCCTTATTTGTCGACGATCAGAAGTGCGTGACGGGTGTGATTATACCAGCACTAAAGCACCGGATCCTATCAGAACTCCGAAGTTAAGCGTGCTTGGGCGAGAGTAGTACTAGGATAGGTGACCCCCTGGGAATTCCTCGTGTTGCACCTTTTTTTTTACTACCTATTTGAATGCACGACGAGATCATTTTTTTTACCAATCTTTCTAACCAAACGTTAAGGACGGACGACGTCGTCGCCATAAAATTTGGCTGTCGATCACCCGCGCGGGGCCCGCCGCAACCTCTACGGCCGACTCGATCGACCAACCGAGCCGAAAAATTAAAATTTGTAAATAAATAAGAAAAATAACATTTCAATTATTATTTTTCGTTTAAAACGGCGTAACTCCGTGCATTATTGTCCGATTTCAGCTTTTCACGTGGCGCTGAAAGGCGCGCGAAGAGACAAAGAAAATGACCCCGAGCTGTCTCTCGGACGCTCACCCTTATTTGTCGACGATCAGAAGTGCGTGACGGGTGCGATCATACCAACACTAAAGCACCGGATCCTATCAGAACTCCGAAGTTAAGCGTGTTTGGGCGAGAGTAGTACTAGGATAGGTGACCCCCTCGGAAGTCCTCGTGTTGCACCTTTTTTTTACTACCTATTTGAATGCACGACGAGATCATTTTTTTTACCAATCTTTCTAACCAAACGTTAAGGACGGAGGACGTCGTCGCCATAAAATTTGGCTGTCGATCGCCCGTGCGGGGCCCGCCGCAACCTCTACGGCCGGCTCGATCGACCAACCGACCCGAAAAATTAAAATTTGTAAATAAATAAGAAAAATAACATTTCAATTATTATTTTTCGTTTAAAACGGGTGTAACTCCGTGCATTATTGTCCGATTTCAGATTTTCACGTGGCGCTGAAAGGCGCGCGAAGAGACGAAGAAAATGACCCCGAGCTGTCCCTCGGACGCTCACCCTTATTAGCCGACGATCAGAAGTGCGTGACGGGTGCGATCATACCAGCAGTAAAGCACCATATCCCATCAGAACTCCGAAGTTAAGTGTGCTTGGGCGAGAGTAGTACTAGGATGGGTGACCCCTGGGAAGTCCTCGTGTTGCACCTTTTTTTGACTACCTGTTTGATTGCACGACGAGATCATTTTTTTTACCAATCTTTCTAACCAAACGTTAAGGACGGACGACGTCGTCGCCATAACATTTGGCAGTCGATCGCACGCGCGGGGCCCGCCGCAATCTCTACGGCCGACTCGATCGACCAACCGACCTGAAAAATTAAAATTTATAAATAAATAAGAAAAATAACATTTCAATTATTAGTTTTCGTTTAAAACGGGCGTAACTCCGTGCATTATTTTCCGATTTCAGCTTTTCACGTGGCGCTGAAAGGCGTGCGAAGAGACGAAGAAAATGACCCCGAGCTGTCTCTCGGACACTCACCCTTATTTGTCGTCGATCAGAAGTGCGTGATGGGTGCGATCATACCAGCACTAAAGCACCGAATCCGATCAGAACTCCGAAGTTAAGCGTGCTTGGGCGAGAGTAGTACTAGGATGGGTGACTCCCTGGGAAGTCCTCCTGTTGCACCTTTTTTTTTACTACCTACCTATTTGAATGCACGACGAGATCATTTTTTTTACCAATCTTTCTAACCAAACGTTAAGGACGGACGACGTCGTCGCCATAAAATTTGGCTGTCGATCGCCCGTGCGGGGCCGCCGCAACCTCTACGGCCGGCTCGATCGACCAACCGACCCGAAAAATTAAAATTTGTAAATAAGTAAGAAAAATAACATTTCAATTATTATTTTTCGTTTAAAACGGGCGTAACTCCGTGCATTATTGTCCGATTGCAGCTTTTTCACGTGGCGCTGAAAGGCGCGCGAAGAGACGAAGAAAATGACCCCGAGCTGTCTCTCGGACGCTCACCCTTATTTGTCGACGATCAGAAGTGCGTGACGGGTGCGATCATACCAGCACTAAAGCATCGGATCCCATCAGAACTCCGAAGTTAAGCGTGCTTGGGCGAGAATAGTACTAGGATGGGTGACCCCCTGTGAAGTCCTCGTGTTGCACCTTTTTTTGACTACCTATTTGAATGCACGACGAGATCATTTTTTTTACCAATCTTTCTAACCAAACGTTAAAGGACGAACGACGTCGTCGCCATTAAATTTGGCTGTCGATCGCCCGTGCGGGGCCTGCCGCAACCTCTACGGCCGGCTCGATCGACCAACCGACCCGAAAATTAAAATTTGTAAATAAGTAAGAAAAATAACATTTCAATTATTATTTTTCGTTTAAAACGAGCGTAAATCCGTGCATTATTGTCCGATTTCAGCTTTTTACGTGGCGCTGAAAGGCGTGCGAAGAGACGAAGAAAATGACCCCGTGCTGTCCCTCGGACGCTCACCCTTATTAGCCGACGATCAGAAGTGCGTGACGGGTGCGATCATACCAGCACTAAAGCACCGTATCCCATCAGAACTCCGAAGTTAAGCGTGCTTGGGCGAGAGTAGTACTAGGATGGGTGATCCCTGGGAAGTCCTCGTGTTGCACCTTTTTTTGACTACCTGTTTGATTGCACGACGAGATCATTTTTTTTACCAATCTTTCTAACCAAACGTTAAGGACGGACGACGTTGTCGCCATAAAATTTGGCTGTCGATCGCCCGTGCGGGGCCCGCCGCAACCTCTACGGCCGACTCGATCGACCAACCGAACTGAAAAATTAAAATTTGTAAATAAATAAGAAAAATAACATTTCAATTATTATTTTTCGTTTAAAACAGGCGTAACTCCGTGTATTATTTTCCGATTTCAGCATTTCACGTGGCGCTGAAAGGCGTGCGAAGAGACGAAGAAAATGACCCCGAGCTGTCTCTCCGACGCTCACCCTTATTTGTCGACGATCAGAAGTGCGTGACGGGTGCGATCATACCAGCACTAAAGCACCGAATCCGATCAGAACTCCGAAGTTAAGCGTGCTTGGGCGAGAGTAGTACTAGGATGGGTGACCCCCTGGGAAGTCCTCCTGTTGCACCTTTTTTTTTACTACCTATTTGAATGCACGACGAGATCATTTTTTTTACCAATCTTTCTAACCAAACGTTAAGGACGGACGACGTCGTCGCCATAAAATTTGGCTGTCGATCGCCCGTGCGGGGCCGCCGCAACCTCTACGGCCGGCTCGATCGACCAACCGACCCGAAAAATTAAAATTTGTAAATAAGTAAGAAAAATAACATTTCAATTATTATTTTTCGCTTAAAACGGGCGTAACTCCGTGCATTATTGTCCGATTGCAGCTTTTTCACGTGGCGCTGAAAGGCGCGCGAAGAGACGAAGAAAATGACCCCGAGCTGTCTCTCGGACGCTCACCCTTATTTGTCGACGATCAGAAGTGCGTGACGGGTGCGATCATACCAGCACTAAAGCATCGGATCCCATCAGAACTCCGAAGTTAAGCGTGCTTGGGCGAGAATAGTACTAGGATGGGTGACCCCCTGTGAAGTCCTCGTGTTGCACCTTTTTTTGACTACCTATTTGAATGCACGACGAGATCATTTTTTTTACCAATCTTTCTAACCAAACGTTAAAGGACGAACGACGTCGTCGCCATTAAATTTGGCTGTCGATCGCCCGTGCGGGGCCTGCCGCAACCTCTACGGCCGGCTCGATCGACCAACCGACCCGAAAATTAAAATTTGTAAATAAGTAAGAAAAATAACATTTCAATTATTATTTTTCGTTTAAAACGAGCGTAAATCCGTGCATTATTGTCCGATTTCAGCTTTTTACGTGGCGCTGAAAGGCGTGCGAAGAGACGAAGAAAATGACCCCGTGCTGTCCCTCGGACGCTCACCCTTATTAGCCGACGATCAGAAGTGCGTGACGGGTGCGATCATACCAGCACTAAAGCACCGTATCCCATCAGAACTCCGAAGTTAAGCGTGCTTGGGCGAGAGTAGTACTAGGATGGGTGATCCCTGGGAAGTCCTCGTGTTGCACCTTTTTTTGACTACCTGTTTGATTGCACGACGAGATCATTTTTTTTACCAATCTTTCTAACCAAACGTTAAGGACGGACGACGTTGTCGCCATAAAATTTGGCTGTCGATCGCCCGTGCGGGGCCCGCCGCAACCTCTACGGCCGACTCGATCGACCAACCGAACTGAAAAATTAAAATTTGTAAATAAATAAGAAAAATAACATTTCAATTATTATTTTTCGTTTAAAACAGGCGTAACTCCGTGTATTATTTTCCGATTTCAGCATTTCACGTGGCGCTGAAAGGCGTGCGAAGAGACGAAGAAAATGACCCCGAGCTGTCTCTCCGACGCTCACCCTTATTTGTCGACGATCAGAAGTGCGTTACGGGTGCGATCATACCAGCACTAAAGCACCGAATCCGATCAGAACTCCGAAGTTAAGCGTGCTTGGGCGAGAGTAGTACTAGGATGGGTGACCCCCTGGGAAGTCCTCCTGTTGCACCTTTTTTTTTACTACCTATTTGAATGCACGACGAGATCATTTTTTTTACCAATCTTTCTAACCAAACGTTAAGGACGGACGACGTCGTCGCCATAAAATTTGGCTGTCGATCGCCCGTGCGGGGCCGCCGCAACCTCTACGGCCGGCTCGATCGACCAACCGACCCGAAAAATTAAAATTTGTAAATAAGTAAGAAAAATAACATTTCAATTATTATTTTTCGCTTAAAACGGGCGTAACTCCGTGCATTATTGTCCGATTGCAGCTTTTTCACGTGGCGCTGAAAGGCGCGCGAAGAGACGAAGAAAATGACCCCGAGCTGTCTCTCGGACGCTCACCCTTATTTGTCGACGATCAGAAGTGCTTGATGGGTGCGATCATACCAGCACTAAAGTATCGGATCCCATTAGAACTCCGAAGTTAAGCGTGCTTGGAGGAGAGTAGTACTAGGATGGGTGACCCCCTGGGAAGTCCTCGTGTTTCACCTTTTTTTGACTACCTGTTTGATTGCACGACGAGATCATTTTTTTACCAATCTTTCTAACCAAACGTTAAGGACAGACGACGTCGTCGCCATAAAATTTGGCTGTCGATCGCCCGCGCGGGGCTCGTCGCAACCTCTACGGCCGACTCGATCGACCAACCGACCGGAAAAATTAAAATTTGTAAATAAATAAGAAAAATAACATTTCAATTATTATTTTTCGTTTAAAACGGGCGTAACTCCGTGCATTATTGTCCGATTTCAGCTTTTCACGTGGCACTGAAAGGCGCCGAAGAGACGAAGAAAATGACCCCGAGCTGTCTCTCGGACGCTCACCCTTATTAGCCGACGATCAGAAGTGCCTGACGGGTGCGATCATACCAGTACTTAGGCACCGGATCCCATCAGAACTCCGAAGTTAAGCGTGCTTGGGCGAGAGTAGTACTAGGATGGGTGACCCCCTGGGAAGTCCTCGTGTTGCACTATTTTTTGACTACCTATTTGAATGCACGACGAGATCATTTTTTTTACCAATCTTTCTAACCAAACGTTAAAGGACGGACGACGTCGTCGCCATTAAATTTGGCTGTCGATCGCCCGCGCGGGGCCCGCCGAAACCTCTACGGCCGGCTCGATCGACCAACCGACCCGAAAAATTAAAATTTGTAAATAAATAATAAAAATAACATTTCAATTATTAGTTTTCGTTTAAAACGGGCGTAACTCCGTGCATTATTATCCGATTTCACCTTTTCACGTGGCGCTGAAAGGCGCGCGAAGAGACGAAGAAAATGACCCAGAGCTGTCTCTCGGACGCTCACCCTTATTTGTCGACGATCAGAAATGCGTGACGGGTGCGTTCATACTAGCACTAAAGCATCGGATCCCATCAGAACTCCGAAGTTAAGCGTGCTTGGGCGAGAGTAGTACTAGGATGGGTGACCCCCTGGGAAGTCCTCGTGTTGCACCTTTTTTTTACTACCTATTTGAATGCACGACGAGATCATTTTTTTTACCAATCTTTCTAACCAAACGTTAAGGAAGGACGACGTCGTCGCCATAAACTTTGGCTGTCGATCGCCCGTGCGGGGCCTGCCGCAACCTCTACGGCCGGCTCGATATACCAACCGACCCGTAAAATTAAAATTTGTAAATAAGTAAGAAAAATAGCATTTCAATTATTATTTTTCGTTTAAAACGGGCGTAACTCCGTGCATTATTCTCCGATTTCAGATTTTCACGTAGCGCTGAAAGGCGCGCGAAGAGACGAAGAAAATGACCCCGAGCTGTCCCTCGGACGCTCACCCTTATTAGCCGACGATCAGAAGTGCGTGACGGGTGCGATCATACCAGCACTAAAGCACCGTATCCCATCAGAACTCCGAAGTTAAGCGTGCTTGGGCGAGAGTAGTACTAGGATGGGTGATCCCTGGGAAGTCCTCGTGTTGCACCTTTTTTTGACTACCTGTTTGATTGCACGACGAGATCATTTTTTTTACCAATCTTTCTATCCAAACGTTAAGGAAGGACGACGTCGTCGCCATAAAATTTGGCTGTCGATCGCCCGTGCGGGGCCTGCCGCAACCTCTACGGCCGGCTCGATCGACCAACCGACCCGAAAAATTAAAATTTGTAAATAAGTAAGAAAAATAACATTTCAATTATTATTTTTCGTTTAAAACGGGCGTAACTCCGTGCATTATTCTCCGATTTCTGATTTTCACGTAGCGCTGAAAGGCGCGCGAAGAGACGAAGAAAATGACCCCGAGCTGTCCCTCGGACGCTCACCCTTATTAGCCGACGATCAGAAGTGCGTGATGGGTGCGATCATACCAGCACTAAAGCACCGGATCCCATCAGAACTTCGAAGTTAAGCGTGCTTGGGCGAGAGTAGTATTAGGATGGGTGACCCCCTGGGAATTCCTCGTGTTGCACCTTTTTTTGACTACCTTTTTGATTGCACGACGAGATCATTTTTTTACCAATCTTTCTAACCAAACGTTAAGGACGGACGACGTCGTCGCTATAAAATTTGGCTGTTGATCGCCCGCGCGAGGCTCGCCGCAACCTCTACGGTCGACTCGATCGACCAACCGACCTGAAAAATTAAAATTTGTAAATAAATAAGAAAAATAACATTTCAATTATTATTTTTCGTTTAAAACGGGCGTAACTCCGTGCATTATTGTCCGATTTCAGCTTTTCACGTGGCCCTGAAAGGCGCCGAAGAGACGAAGAAAATGACCCCGAGCTGTCCCTCGGACGCTCACCCTTATTAGCCGACGATCAGAAGTGCATGACTGGTGCGATCATACCAGCACTAACGCACCGGATCCCATCAGAACTCCGAAGACAAGCGTGCTTGGGCGAGAGTAGTACTAGGATGGGTGACCCCCTGGGAAGTCCTCGTGCTGCACCTTTTTTTTACTACCTGTTTGATTGCACGACGAGATCATTTTTTTTACCAATCTTTCTAACCAAACGTTAAGGACGGACGACGTCGTCGCCATAAAATTTGGCTGTCGATCGCCCGCGCGGGGCTCGCCGCAACCTCTACGGCCAACTCGATCGACCAACCGACCGGAAAAATTGAAATTTGTAAATAAATAAGAAAAATAACATTTCAATTATTATTTTTCGTTTAAAACGGGCGTAACTCCGTGCATTATTGTCCGATTTCAGCTTTTCACGTGGCACTGAAAGGCGCTGAAGAGACGAAGAAAATGACCCCGAGCTGTCCCTCGGACGCTCACCCTTATTAGCCGACGATCAGAAGTGCATGACTGGTGCGATCATACTAGCACTAACGCACCGGATCCCATCAGAACTCCGAAGATAAGCGTGCTTGGGCGAGAGTAGTACTAGGATGGGTGACCCCCTGGGACGTCCTCGTGTTGCACCTTTTTTTTTACTACCTATTTGAATGCACGACGAGATCATTTTTTTTACCAATCTTTCTAACCAAACGTTAAAGGACGGACGACGTCGTCGCCATAAAATTTGGCTGTCGATCGCCCGCGTGGGGCCCGCCGCAACCTCTACGGCCGGCTTGATCGACCAACCGACCTGAAAAATTAAAATTTGTAAATAAATAAGAAAAATAACATTTCAATTATTATTTTTCGTTTAAAACGGGCGTAACTCCGTGCATTATTTTCCGATTTCAGCTTTTCACGTGGCGCTGAAAGGCGCGCGAAGAGACGAAGAAAATGACCCCGAGCTGTCTCTCGGACGTTGACCCTTATTTGTCGACGATCAGAAGTGCGTGACGGGTGCGATCATACCATCACTATAGCATCGGATCCCATCAGAACTCCGTAGTTAAGCTTGCTTGGGCGAGAGTAGTACGAGGATGGGTGACCCCCTGGGAAGTCCTCGTGTTGCACCTTTTTTTTTACTACCTATTTGAATGCACGACGAGATCATTTTTTTTATCAATCTTTCTAACCAAACGTTAAGGACGGACGACGTCGTCGCCATAAAATTTGGCTGTCGATCGCCCGCGCGGGGCCCGCCGCAACCTCTACGGCCGGCTTGATCGACCAACCGACCCGAAAAATAAAATTTGTAAATAAATAAGAAAAATAACATTTCAATTATTATTTTTCGTTTAAAACGGGCGTAACTCCGTGCATTATTTTCCGATTTCAGCTTTTCACGTGGCGCTGAAAGGCGCGCGAAGAGACGAAGAAAATGACCCCGAGCTGTCTCTCGGACGCTCACCCTTATTTGTCGACGATCAGAAGTTTGTGACGGTTACCATTATACCAGCACTAAAGCACCTGATCCCATCAGAACTCCGAAGATAAGCGTGCTTGGGCGAGAGTAGTACTAGGATGGGTGACCCCCTGGGAAGTCCTCGTGTTGCACCTTTTTTTTTTACTACCTATTTGAATGCACGACGAGATCATTTTTTTTACCAATCTTTCTAACCAAACGTTAAAGGACGGACGACGTCGTCGCCATAAAATTTGGCTGTCGATCGCCCGCGCGGGGCCCGCCGCAACCTCTACGGCCGGCTTGATCGACCAACCGACCCGAAAAATAAAATTTGTAAATAAATAAGAAAAATAACATTTCAATTATTATTTTTCGTTTAAAACGGGCGTAACTCCGTGCATTATTTTCCGATTTCAGCTTTTCACGTGGCGCTGAAAGGCGCGCGAAGAGACGAAGAAAATGACCCCGAGCTGTCCCTCGGACGCTCACCCTTATTAGCCGGCGATCAGAAGTGCGTGACGGGTGCGATCATACCAGCACTAAAGCACCGGATCCCATCAGAACTCCGAAGTTATGCGTGCTTGGGCGAGAGTAGTATTAGGATGGGTGACCCCTTGGGAAGTCCTCGTGTTGCACCTTTTTGTGACTACCTGTTTGATTGCACGACGAGATCATTTTTTTACCAATCTTTCTAACCAAACGTTAAGGACGGACGACGTCGTCGCTATAAAAATTGGCTGTTGATCGCCCGCGCGAGGCTCGCCGCAACCTCTACGGCCGACTCGATCGACCAACCGACCGGAAAAATTAAAATTTGTAAATAAATAAGAAAAATAACATTTCAATTATTATTTTTCGTTTAAAACGGGCGTAACTCCGTGCATTATTGTCCGATTTCAGCTTTTTACGTGGCCCTGAAAGGCGCCGAAGAGATGAAGAAAATGATCCCGAGCTGTCCCTCGGACGCTCACCCTTATTAGCCGACGATCAGAAGTGCATGACTGGTGCGATCATACCAGCACTAACGCACCGGATCCCATCAGAACTCCGAAGATAAGCGTGCTTGGGCGAGAGTAGTACTAGGATGGGTGACCCCCTGGGAAGTCCTCGTGTTGCACCTTTTTTTTACTACCTGTTTGATTGCACGACGTGATCATTTTTTTTACCAATCTTTCTAACCAAACGTTAAGGACGGACGACGTCGTCGCCATAAAATTTGGCTGTCGATCGCCCGTGCGGGGCCCGCCGCAACCTCTACGGCCGACTCGATCGACCAACCGACCCTAAAAATTAAAATTTGTAAATAAATAAGAAAAATAACATTTCAATTATTATTTTTCGTTTAAAACGGGCGTAACTCCGTGCATTATTTTCCGATTTCAGCTTTTCACGTGGCGCTGAAAGGCGCGCGAAGAGACGAAGAAAATGACCCCGAGCTGTCCCTCGGACGCTCACCCTTATTAGCCGGCGATCAGAAGTGCGTGACGGGTGCGATCATACCAGCACTAAAGCACCGGATCCCATCAGAACTCCGAAGTTATGCGTGCTTGGGCGAGAGTAGTATTAGGATGGGTGACCCCTTGGGAAGTCCTCGTGTTGCACCTTTTTGTGACTACCTGTTTGATTGCACGACGAGATCATTTTTTTACCAATCTTTCTAACCAAACGTTAAGGACGGACGACGTCGTCGCTATAAAAATTGGCTGTTGATCGCCCGCGCGAGGCTCGCCGCAACCTCTACGGCCGACTCGATCGACCAACCGACCGGAAAAATTAAAATTTGTAAATAAATAAGAAAAATAACATTTCAATTATTATTTTTCGTTTAAAACGGGCGTAACTCCGTGCATTATTGTCCGATTTCAGCTTTTTACGTGGCCCTGAAAGGCGCCGAAGAGATGAAGAAAATGATCCCGAGCTGTCCCTCGGACGCTCACCCTTATTAGCCGACGATCAGAAGTGCATGACTGGTGCGATCATACCAGCACTAACGCACCGGATCCCATCAGAACTCCGAAGATAAGCGTGCTTGGGCGAGAGTAGTACTAGGATGGGTGACCCCCTGGGAAGTCCTCGTGTTGCACCTTTTTTTTACTACCTGTTTGATTGCACGACGTGATCATTTTTTTTACCAATCTTTCTAACCAAACGTTAAGGACGGACGACGTCGTCGCCATAAAATTTGGCTGTCGATCGCCCGTGCGGGGCCCGCCGCAACCTCTACGGCCGACTCGATCGACCAACCGACCCTAAAAATTAAAATTTTTAAATAAATAAGAAAAATAACATTTCAATTATTATTTTTCGTTTAAAACGGGCGTAACTCCGTGCATTATTGTCCGATTACAGCTTTTCACGTGGCGCTGAAAGGCGCGCGAAGAGACGAAGAAAATGACCCCGAGCTGTCTCTCGGACGCTCACCCTTATTTGTCGACGATCAGAAGTGCGTGATGGGTGTGATCATACCAGCACTAAAGCACCGGATCCTATCAGAACTCCGAAGTTAAGCGTGCGTGGGCGAGAGTAGTACTAGGATAGGTGACCCCCTGGGAATTCCTCGTGTTGCACCTTTTGTTTTACTACCTATTTGAATGCACGACGAGATCATTTTTTTTACCAATCTTTCTAACCAAACGTTAAGGACGGACGACGTCGTCGCCATAAAATTTGGCTGTCGATCGCCCGCGCGGGGCTCGCCGCAACCTCTACGGCCGACTCGATCGACCAACCGAGCCGAAAAATTAAAATTTGTAAATAAATAAGAAAAATAACATTTCAATTATTATTTTTCGTTTAAAACGGGCGTAACTCCGTGCATTATTGTCCGATTTCAGCTTTTCACGTGGCGCTGAAAGGCGCGCGAAGAGACAACGAAAATGACCCCGAGCTGTCTCTCGGACGCTCACCCTTATTAGCCGACGATCAGAAGTGCGTGACGGGTGCGATCATACCAGCAGTAAAGCACCATATCCCATCAGAACTCCGAAGTTAAGTGTGCTTGGGCGAGAGTAGTACTAGGATGGGTGACCCCTGGGAAGTCCTCGTGTTGCACCTTTTTTTGACTACCTGTTTGATTGCACGACGAGATCATTTTTTGTACCAATCTTTCTAACCAAACGTTAAGGACGGACGACGTCGTCGCCATAAAATTTGGCTGTCGATCGCCCGCGCGGGGCCCGCCGCAATCTCTACGGCCGACTCGATCGACCAACCGACCTGAAAAATTAAAATTTATAAATAAATAAGAAAAATAACATTTCAATTATTAGTTTTCGTTTAAAATGGGCGTAACTCCGTGCATTACTTTTCGATTTCAGCTTTTCACGTGGCGCTGAAAGGCGCGCGAAGAGACGAAGAAAATGACCCCGAGCTGTCTCTCGGACGCTCACCCTTATTTGTCGACGATCAGAAGTGCGTGACGGGTGCGATCATACCAGCACTAAAGCATCGGATCCCATCAGAACTCCGAAGTTAAGCGTGCTTGGGCGAGAGTAGTACTAGGATGTGTGACCCCCTGGGAAGTCCTCGTGTTGCACCTTTTTTTTTACTACCTATTTGAATGCACGACGAGATCATTTTTTTTACCAATCTTTCTAACCAAACATTAAGGACGGACGACGTCGTCGCCATAAAATTTGGCTGTCTATCGCCCGTGCGGGGCCCGCCGCAACCTCTACGGCCGGCTCGATAGACCAACCGACCCGAAAAATTAAAATTTGTAAATAAGTAAGAAAAATAACATTTCAATTATTATTTTTCGTTTAAAACGGGCGTAAATCCGTGCATTATTGTCCGATTTCAGGTTTTTTCGTGGCGCTGAAAGGCGCGCGAAGAGACGAAGAAAATGACCCCGAGCTGTCCCTCGGACGCTCACCCTTATTAGCCGACGATCAGAAGTGCGTGACGGGTGCGATCATACCAGCACTAAAGCACCGAATCCGATCAGAACTCCGAAGTTCAGCGTGCTTGGGCGAGAGTAGTACTAGGATGGGTGACCCCCTGGGAAGTCCTCGTGTTGCACCTTTTTTTGACTACCTATTTGAATGCACGACGAGATCATTTTTTTTACCAATCTTTCTAACCAAACGTTAAAGGACGGACGACGTCGTCGCCATTAAATTTGGCTGTCGATCGCCCGTGCGGGGCCTGCCGCAACCTCTACGGCCGGCTCGATCGACCAACCGACCCGAAAATTAAAATTTGTAAATAAGTAAGAAAAATAACATTTCAATTATTATTTTTCGTTTAAAACGGGCGTAAATCCGTGCATTATTGTCCGATTTCAGCTTTTTACGTGGCGCTGAAAGGCGTGCGAAGAGACGAAGAAAATGACCCCGAGCTGTCCCTCGGACGCTCACCCTTATTAGCTGACGATCAGAAGTGCGTGACGGGTGCGATCATACCAGCACTAAAGCACCGGATCCCATCAGAACTCCGAAGTTAAGCGTGCTTGGGCGAGAGTAGTACTAGGATGGGTGATCCCTGGGAAGTCCTCGTGTTGCACCTTTTTTTGACTACCTGTTTGATTGCACGACGATATCATTTTTTTTACCAATCTTTCTAACCAAACGTTAAGGACGGACGACGTCGTCACCATAAAATTTGGCTGTCGATCGCCCGCGCGGGGCCCGCCGCAACTTCTACGGCCGACTCGATCGACCAACCGAACTAAAAAATTAAAATTTGTAAATAAATAAGAAAAATAACATTTCAATTATTATTTTTCGTTTAAAACGGGCGTAACTCCGTGCATTATTTTCCGATTTCAGCTTTTCACGTGGCGCTGAAAGGCGTGCGAAGAGACGAAGAAAATGACCCCGAGCTGTCTCTCGGACGCTCACCCTTATTTGTCGACGATCAGAAGTGCGTGATGGGTGCGATCATACCAGCACTTAAGCACCGAATCCGATCAGAACTCCGAAGTTAAGCGTGCTTGGGCGAGAGTAGTACTAGGATGGGTGACCCCCTGGGAAGTCCTCCTGTTGCACCTTTTTTTTACTACCTATTTGAATGCACGACGAGATCATTTTTTTTACCAATCTTTCTAACCAAACGTTAAGGACGGACGACGTCGTCGCCATAAAATTTGGCTGTCGATCGCCCGTGCGGGGCCCGCCGCAACCTCTACGGCCGGCTCGATCGACCAACCGACCCGAAAAATTAAAATTTGTAAATAAGTAAGAAAAATAACATTTCAATTATTATTTTTCGTTTAAAACGGGCGTAACTCCGTGCATTATTGTCCGATTGCAGCTTTTTCACGTGGCGCTGAAAGGCGCGCGAAGAGACGAAGAAAATGACCCCGAGCTGTCGATCGGACGCTCACCCTTATTTGTCGACGATCAGAAGTGCATGACGGGTGCGATCATACCAGCACTAAAGCACCGGATCCCATCAGAACTCCGAAGTTAAGCGTGCTTGGATGAGAGTAGTACTAGGATGGGTGACCCCCTCGGAAGTCCTCGTGTTGCACCTTTTTTTTTACAACCTATTTGAATGCACGACGAGATCATTTTTTTTACCAATCTTTCTAACCAAACGTTAAGGACGGACGACGTCGTCGCCATAAAATTTGGCTGTCGATCGCCCGTGCGGGGCCTGCCGCAACCTCTACGGCCGGCTCGATCGACCAACCGACCCAAAAATTAAAATTTGTAAATAAGTAAGAAAAATAACATTTCAATTATTATTTTTCGTTTAAAACGGGCGTAAATCCGTGCATTATTGTCCGATTTCAGCTTTTTACGTGGCGCTGAAAGGCGTGCGAAGAGACGAAGAAAATGACCCCGAGCTGTCCCTCGGACGCTCACCCTTATTAGCCGACGATCAGAAGTGCGTGACGGGTGCGATCATACCAGCACTAAAGCACCGTATCCCATCAGAACTCCGAAGTTAAGCGTGCTTGGGCGAGAGTAGTACTAGGATGGGTGATCCCTAGGAAGTCCTCGTGTTGCACCTTTTTTTGACTACCTGTTTGATTGCACGACGAGATCATTTTTTTTACCAATCTTTCTAACCAAACGTTAAGGACGGACGACGTCGTCGCCATAAAATTTGGCCGTCGATCGCCCGCGCGGGGCCCGTTGCAACCTCTACGGCCGACTCGATCGACCAACCGAACTGAAAAATTAAAATTTGTAAATAAATAAGAAAAATAACATTTCAATTATTATTTTTCGTTTAAAACGGGCGTAACTCCGTGCATTATTTTCCGATTTCAGCTTTTCACGTGGCGCTGAAAGGCGTGCGAAGAGACGAAGAAAATGACCCCGAGCTGTCTCTCGGACGCTCACCCTTATTTGTCGACGATCAAAAGTGCGTGACGGGTGCGATCATACCAGCATTAAAGCACCGAATCCGATCAGAACTCCGAAGTTAAGCGTGCTTGGGCGAGAGTAGTACTAGGATGGGTGACCCCCTGGGAAGTCCTCCTGTTGCACCTTTTTTTTTACTACCTATTTGAATGCACGACGAGATCATTTTTTTTACCAATCTTTCTAACCAAACGTTAAGGACGGACGACGTCGTCGCGATAAAATTTGGCTGTCGATCGCCCATGCGGGGCCCGCCGCAACCTCTACGGCCGGCTCGATCGACCAACCGACCCGAAAAATTAAAATTTGTAAATAAGTAAGAAAAATAACATTTCAATTATTATTTTTCGTTTAAAACGGGCGTAACTCCGTGAATTATTGTCCGATTGCAGCTTTTTCACGTGGCGCTGAAAGGCGCGCGAAGAGACGAAGAAAATGACCCAGAGATGTCTCTCGGACGCTCACCCTTATTTGTCGACGATCAGAAGTGCGTGACGGGTGCGATCATACCAGCACTAAAGCACCGGATCCCATCAGAACTCCGAAGTTAAGCGTGCTTGGGCGAGAGTAGTACTAGGATGGGTGACCCCCTCGGAAGTCCTCGTGTTGCACCTTTTTTTGACTACCTGTTTGATTGCACGACGAGATCATTTTTTTACCAATCTTTCTAACCAAACGTTAAGGACGGACGACGTCGTCGCCATAAAATTTGGCTGTCGATCGCCCGCGCGGGGCTCGCCGCAACCTCTACGGCCGACTCGATCGACCAACCGACCGGAAAAATTAAAATTTGTAAATAAATAAGAAAAATAACATTTCAATTATTATTTTTCGTTTAAAACGGGCGTAACTCCGTGCATTATTGTCCGATTTCAGCTTTTCACGTGGCACTGAAGAGACGAAGAAAATGACCCCGAGCTGTCCCTCGGACGCTCACCCTTATTAGCCGACGATCAGAAGTGCATGACTGGTGCGTTCATACCAGCACTAACGCACCGGATCCCATCAGAACTCCGAAGATAAGCGTGCTTGGGCGAGAGTAGTACTAGGATGGGTGACCCCCTGGGATGTCCTCGTGTTGCACCTTTTTTTTTTACTACCTATTTGAATGCACGACGAGATCATTTTTTTTACCAATCTTTCTAACCAAACGTTAAAGGACGGACGACGTCGTCGCCATAAAATTTGGCTGTCGATCGCCCGCGCGGGGCCCGCCGCAACCTCTACGGCCGGCTTGATCGACCAACCGACCCGAAAAATTAAAATTTGTAAATAAATAAGAAAAATAACATTTCAATTATTATTTTTCGTTTAAAACGGGCGTAACTCCGTGCATTATTTTCCGATTTCAGCTTTTCACGTGGCGCTGAAAGGCGCGCGAAGAGACGAAGAAAATGACCCCGAGCTGTCTCTCGGACGCTCACCCTTATTTGTCGACGATCAGAAGTGCATGACGGGTGCGATCATACCATCACTAAAGCACCGGATCCCATCAGAACTCCGAAGTTAAGCGTGCTTGGGCGAGAGTAGTACTAGGATGGGTGACCCCCTCGGAAGTCCTCGTGTTGCACCTTTTTTTTTACTACCTATTTGAATGCACGACGAGATCATTTTTTTTACCAATCTTTCTAACCAAACGTTAAGGACGGACGACGTCGTCGCCATAAAATTTGGCTGTCGATCGCCCGTGCGGGGCCCGCCGCAACCTCTACGGCCGGCTCGATTGACCAACCGATCTGAAAAATTAAAATTTGTAAATAAGTAAGAAAAATAACATTTCAATTATTATTTTTCGTTTAAAACGGGCGTAACTCCGTGCATTATTGTCCGATTTCAGCTTTTCACGTGGCGCTGAAAGGCGCGCGAAGAGACGAAGAAAATGACCCCGAGCTGTCCCTCGGACGCTCACCCTTATTAGCCGACGATCAGAAGTGCGTGATGGGTGCGATCATACCAGCACTAAAGCACCGGATCCCAACAGAACTCCGAAGTTAAGCATGCTTGGGCGAGAGTAGTACTAGGATGGGTGACCCCCTCGGAAGTCCTCGTGTTGCACCTTTTTTTGACTACCTATTTGAATGCACGACGAGATCATTTTTTTTACCAATCTTTCTAACCAAACGTTAAAGGACGGACGACGTCGTCGCCATAAAATTTGGCTGTCGATCGCCCGCGCGGGGCTCGCCGCAACCTCTACGGCCGACTCGATCGACCAACCGACCGGAAAAATTAAAATTTGTAAATAAATAAGAAAAAAAACATTTCAATTATTATTTTTCGTTTAAAACGGGCGTAACTCCGTGCATTATTATCCGATTTCAGCTTTTCACGTGGCACTGAATGGCGCCGAAGAGACGAAGAAAATGACCCCGAGCTGTCCCTCGGACGCTCACCCTTATTAGCCGACGATCAGAAGTGCATGACTGGTGCGATCATACCAGCACTAACGCACCGGATCCCATCAGAACTCCGAAGATAAGCGTGCTTGGGCGAGAGTAGTACTAGGATGGGTGACCCCCTGGGATGTCCTCGTGTTGCACCTTTTTTTTTTACTACCTATTTGAATGCACGACGAGATCATTTTTTTTACCAATCTTTCTAACCAAACGTTAAAGGACGGACGACGTCGTCGCCATAAAATTTGGCTGTCGATCGCCCGCGCGGGGCCCGCCGCAACCTCTACGGCCGGCTTGATCGACCAACCGACCCGAAAAATTAAAATTTGTAAATAAATAAGAAAAATAACATTTCAATTATTATTTTTCGTTTAAAACGGGCGTAACTCCGTGCATTATTTTCCGATTTCAGCTTTTCACGTGGCGCTGAAAGGCGCGCGAAGAGACGAAGAAAATGACCCCGAGCTGTCTCTCGGACGCTCACCCTTATTTGTCGACGATCAGAAGTGCGTGACGGGTGCGATCATACCATCACTAAAGCACCGGATCCCATCAGAACTCCGAAGTTAAGCGTGCTTGGGCGAGAGTAGTACTAGGATGGGTGACCCCGTCGGAAGTCCTCGTGTTGCACCTTTTTTTTTACTACCTATTTGAATGCACGACGAGATCATTTTTTTTACCAATCTTTCTAACCAAACGTTAAGGACGGACGACGTCGTCGCCATAAAATTTGGCTGTCGATCGCCCGTGCGGGGCCCGCCGCAACCTCTACGGCCGGCTCGATCGACCAACCGATCTGAAAAATTAAAATTTGTAAATAAGTAAGAAAAATAACATTTCAATTATTATTTTTCGTTTAAAACGGGCGTAACTCCGTGCATTATTGTCCGATTTCAGCTTTTCACGTGGCGCTGAAAGGCGCGCGAAGAGACGAAGAAAATGACCCCGAGCTGTCCCTCGGACGCTCACCCTTATTAGCCGACGATCAGAAGTGCGTGATGGGTGCGATCATACCAGCACTAAAGCACCGGATCCCAACAGAACTCCGAAGTTAAGCATGCTTGGGCGAGAGTAGTACTAGGATGGGTGACCCCCTCGGAAGTCCTCGTGTTGCACCTTTTTTTGACTACCTGTTTGATTGCACGACGAGATCATTTTTTTACCAATCTTTCTAACCAAACGTTAAGGACGGACGACGTCGTCGCCATAAAATTTGGCTGTCGATCGCCCGCGCGGGGCTCGCCGCAACCTCTACGGCCGACTCGATCGACCAACCGACCGGAAAAATTAAAATTTGTAAATAAATAAGAAAAATAACATTTCAATTATTATTTTTCGTTTAAAACGGGCGTAACTCCGTGCATTATTGTCCGATTTCAGCTTTTCACGTGGCACTGAAGAGACGAAGAAAATGACCCCGAGCTGTCCCTCGGACGCTCACCCTTATTAGCCGACGATCAGAAGTGCATGACTGGTGCGTTCATACCAGCACTAACGCACCGGATCCCATCAGAACTCCGAAGATAAGCGTGCTTGGGCGAGAGTAGTACTAGGATGGGTGACCCCCTGGGAAGTCCTCGTGTTGCACCTTTTTTTTTTACTACCTATTTGAATGCCCGACGAGATCATTTTTTTTACCAATCTTTCTAACCAAACGTTAAAGGACGGACGACGTCGTCGCCATAAAATTTGGCTGTCGATCGCCCGCGCGGGGCCCGCCGCAAGCTCTACGGCCGGATTGATCGACCAACCGACCCGAAAAATTAAAATTTGTAATAAATAAGAAAAATAACATTTTAATTATTATTTTTCGTTTAAAACGGGCGTAACTCCGAGCATTATTTTCCGATTTCAGCTTTTCACGTGGCGCTGAAAGGCGCGCGAAGAGACGAAGAAAATGACCCCGAGCTGTCTCTTGGACGCTCACGATTATTTGTCGACGATCAGAAGTGCGTTATGGGTGCGATTATACCATGACTAAAGCACCGGATCCCATTAGAACTCCGAAGTTAAGCGTGCTTGGGCGAGAGTAGTACTAGGATGGGTGACCCCCCGGGAAGTCCTCGTGTTGCACCTTTTTTTGACTACCTGTTTGATTGCACGACGAGATTATTTTTTTACCAATCTTTCTAACCAAACGTTAAGGACGGACGACGTCGTCGCCATAAAATTTGGCTGTCGATCGCCCGCGCGGGGCTCGCCGCACCCTCTACGGCCGACTCGATCGACCAACCGACCGAAAAAATTAAAATTTGTAAATAAATAAGAAAAATAACATTTCAATTATTATTTTTCGTTTAAAACGGGCGTAACTCCGTGCATTATTGTCCGATTTCAGCTTTTCACATGGCGCTGAAACGCGCGCGAAGAGACGAAGAAAATGACCCCGAGCTGTTCCTCGGACGCTCACCCTTATTAGCCGACAATCAGAAGTTCGTGACGGGTGCGATCATACCAGCACTAAAGCACCGGATCCCATCAGAACTCCGAAGTTAAGCATGCTTGGGCGAGAGTAGTACTAGGATGGGTGACCCCTTGGGAAGTCCTCGTGTTGCACCTTTTTTTTTTACTACCTATTTGAATGCACGACGAGATCATTTTTTTTACCAATCTTTCTAACCAAAGGTTAAGGACGGACGACGTCGTCGCCATAAAATTTGGCTGTCGATCGCCGGCGTGGGGCCCGCCGCAACCTCTACGGCCGGCTTGATCGACCAACCGACCCGAAAAATTAAAATTTGTAAATAAATAAGAAAAATAACATTTCAATTATTATTTTTCGTTTAAAACGGGCGTAACTCCGTGCATTATTGTCCGATTTCAGCTTTTCACGTGGCGCTGAAAGGCGCGCGAAGAGACGAAGAAAATGACCCCGAGCTGTCTCTCGGACGCTCACCCTTATTTGTCGACGATCAGAAATGCGTGACGGGTGCAATCATACCAGCACTAAAGCACCGGATCCCATCAGAACTCCAAAGTTAAGCGTGCTTGGGCGAGAGTTGTACTTGGATGGGTTACCCCCTGGGAAGTCCTCGTGTTGCACCTTTTTTTTTACTACCTATTTGAATGCACGACGAGATCATTTTTTTTACCAATCTTTATAACCAAACGTTAAGGACGGACGACGTCGTCGCCACAAAATTTGGCTGTCGATCGCCCGTGCGGGGCCCGCCGCAAACTCTACGGCCGGCTCGATCGACCAACCGACCCGAAAAATTTAAATTTGTAAATAAATAAGAAAAATAACATTTCAATTATTATTTTTCGTTTAAAACGGGCGTAACTCCGTGCATTATTGTCCGATTTCAGCTTTTCACGTGGCGCTGAAAGGCGCGCGAAGAGACGAAGAAAATGACCCCGAGCTGTCCCTCGGACGCTCATCAGAAGTTCGTGACGGGTGCGATCATACCAGCACTAAAGCACCGGATCCCATCAGAACACCGAAGTTAAGCGTGCTTGGGCTTGAGTAGTACTAGGATGGGTGACCCCCTGGGAAGTCCTCTTGCACCTTTTTTTTTACTACCTATTTGAATGTACGACGGGATCATTTTTTTTACCAATCTTTCTAAACAAACGTTAAGGACGGACGACGTCGTCGCCATAAAATTTGGCTGTCGATCGCCCGTGCGGGGCCCGCCGCAACCTCTACGGCCGGCTCGATCGACCAACCGACCCGAAAAATTAAAATTTGTAAATAAGTAAGAAATATAACATTTCAATTATTTTTTTTCGTTTAAAACGGGCGTAACTCCGTGCATTATTGTCCGATTTTAGCTTTTCACGTGGCACTTAAAGGCGCCGAAGAGACGAAGAAAATGACCCCGAGCTGTCCCTCGGACGCTCACCCTTATTAGCCGACGATCAGAAGTGCTTGACTCGTGCGATCATACCAGCTCTAAAGCACCGGATCCCATCAGAACTCCGAAGTTAAGCGTGCTTGGGCGAGAGTAGTACTAGGATGGGTGACCCCCTGGGATGTCCTCGTGTTGCACATTTTTTTGACTACCTGTTTGATTGCACGACGAGATCATTTTTTTACCAATCTTTCTAACCAAACGTTAAGGACGGACGACGTCGTCGCCATAAAATTTGGCTGTCGATCGCTCGCGCGGGGCCCGCCGCAACCTCTACGGCCGGCTCGATCGACCAACCGACCCGAAAAATTAAAATTTGTAAATAAATAAGAAAAATAACATTTCAATTATTATTTTTCGTTTAAAACGGGCGTAACTCCGTGCATTATTGTCCGATTGCAGCTTTTCATGTGGCGCTGAAAGGCGCGCGAAGAGACGAAGAAAATGACCCCGAGCTGTCTCTCGGACGCTCACACTTATTTGTCGACGATCAAAAGTTCGTGACGGGTGCGATCATACCAGCACTAAAGCACCGGATCCCATCAGAACTCCGAAGTTAAGCGTGCTTGGGCGAGAGTAGTACTAGTATGGGTGACCCCCTGGGAAATCCTCGTGTTGCACCTTTTTTTTTACTACCTATTTGAATGCACGACGAGATCATTTTTTTTACCAATCTTTCTAAACAAACGTTAAGGACGGACGACGTCGTCGCAATAAAATTTGGCTGTCGATCGCCCGTGCGGGGCCCGCCGCAACCTCTACGGCCGGCTCGATCGACCAACCGACCCAAAAAATTAAAATTCGTAAATAAGTAAGAAATATAACATTTCAATTATTATTTTTCGTTTAAAACGGGCGTAACTCCGTGCATTATTGTCCGATTTCAGCTTTTCACGTGGCGCTGAAACGTGCGCGAAGAGACGAAGAAAATGACACCGAGCTGTCCCTCGGACGCTCAACCTTATTAGCCGACGATCAGAAGTGCATGATGGGTGCGATGATACCATCACTAAAGCATCGGATCCCATCAGATCTCCGAAGTTAAGTGTGCTTGGGCGTGAGTAGTACTAGGATGGGTGACCCCCTGGGAAGTCCTCCTGTTGCATCTTTTTTTTACTACCTATTTGAATGCACGACGAGATCATTTTTTTTACCAATCTTTCTAACCAAACGTTAAGGACGGACGACGTCGTCGCCATAAAATTTGGCTGCGATCGCGCGTGCGGGGCCCGCCGCAACCTCTACGGCCGGTTCGATCGACCAACCGACCCGAAAAATTAAAATTTGTAAATAAATAAGAAAAATAACATTTCAATTATTATTTTTCGTTTAAAACGGGCGTAACTCCTTGCATTATTGTCCGATTTCAGCTTTTCACGTGGCGCTGAAAGGCGCGCGAAGAGAAGAAGAAAATGACCCCGAGCTGTCCCTCGGACGCTCACCCTTATTAGCCGACGATCAGAAGTGCGTGACGGGTGCGATCATACCAGCACTAAAGCACCGGATCGCATCAGAACTTCGAAGTTAAGCGTGCTTGGGCGAGAGTAGTACTAGGATGGGTGACCCCCTGGGAAGTCCTCGTGTTGCACCTTTTTTTTTACTACCTATTTGAATGCACGACGAGATCATTTTTTTTATCAATCTTTCTAACCAAACGTTAAGGACGGACGACGCCATCGCCATAAAATTTGGATGTCGATCGCCCGTGCGGGGCTCGCCGCAACCTCTACGGCCGGCTCGATCGACCATCCGACCCGAAAAACTAAAATTTGTAAATAAATAAGAAAAATAACATTTCAATTATTATTTTTCGTTTAAAACAGGCGTAACTCCGTGCATTATTGTCCGATTTCAGCTTTTCACGTGGCGATGAAAGGCGCGCGAAGAGACGAAGAAAATTACCCCGAGCTGTCCCTCGGACGCTCACCCTTATTAGCTGACGATAAGAAGTGCATGACGGGTGCGATCATACCAGCACTAACGCACCGGATCCCATTAGAATTCCGAAGTTATGCGTGCTTGGGCGAGAGTAGTACTATGATGGGTGACCCCTTGGGAAGTCCTCTTGTTGCACCTTTTTTTGACTACTTGTTTGATTGCACGACGAGATCATTTTTTTTACCAATCTTTCTAACCAAACGTTAAGGACGGACGACGTCGTCGCCATAAAATTTGGCTGTCGATCGCCCGCGCGGGGGCCGCTGCAACCTCTACGGCCGACTCGATCGACCAACCGACCCGAAAAACTAAAATTTGTAAATAAATAAGAAAAATAACATTTCAATTATTATTTTTCGTTTAAAACGGGCGTAACTCCGTGCATTATTGTCCGATTTCAGGTTTTCACGTGGCGCTGAAAGGCGCGCGAAGAGACGAAGAAAATGACCCCGAGTTGTCCCTCGGACGCTCACCCTTATCAGCCGATGATCAGAAGTGCAATCGGGTGCGATCATACCAGCACTAACGCACCGGATCTCATCAGAACTCCGAAGTTAAGCGTGCTTGGGCGAGAGTAGTACTTGGATGGGTAACTGCCTGGGAAGTCCTCGTGTTGCACCTTTTTTTTTACTACCTATTTGAATGCACGACGAGATCATTTTTTTTATCAATCTTTCTAACCAAACGTTAAGGACGGACGACGCCATCGCCATAAAATTTGGATGTCGATCGCCCGTGCGGGGCTCGCCGCAACCTCTACGGCCGGCTCGATCGACCATCCGACCCGAAAAACTAAAATTTGTAAATAAATAAGAAAAATAACATTTCAATTATTATTTTTCGTTTAAAACAGGCGTAACTTCGTGCATTATTGTCCGATTTCAGCTTTTCACGTGGCGATGAAAGGCGCGCGAAGAGACGAAGAAAATTACCCCGAGCTGTCCCTCGGACGCTCACCCTTATTAGCTGACGATAAGAAGTGCATGACGGGTGCGATCATACCAGCACTAACGCACCGGATCCCATTAGAATTCCGAAGTTATGCGTGCTTGGGCGAGAGTAGTACTATGATGGGTGACCCCTTGGGAAGTCCTCTTGTTGCACCTTTTTTTGACTACTTGTTTGATTGCACGACGAGATCATTTTTTTTACCAATCTTTCTAACCAAACGTTAAGGACGGACGACGTCGTCGCCATAAAATTTGGCTGTCGATCGCCCGCGCGGGGGCCGCTGCAACCTCTACGGCCGACTCGATCGACCAACCGACCCGAAAAACTAAAATTTGTAAATAAATAAGAAAAATAACATTTCAATTATTATTTTTCGTTTAAAACGGGCGTAACTCCGTGCATTATTGTCCGATTTCAGGTTTTCACGTGGCGCTGAAAGGCGCGCGAAGAGACGAAGAAAATGACCCCGAGTTGTCCCTCGGACGCTCACCCTTATCAGCCGATGATCAGAAGTGCAATCGGGTGCGATCATACCAGCACTAACGCACCGGATCTCATCAGAACTCCGAAGTTAAGCGTGCTTGGGCGAGAGTAGTACTTGGATGGGTAACTGCCTGGGAAGTCCTCGTGTTGCACCTTTTTTTTTACTACCTATTTGAATGCACGACGAGATCATTTTTTTTATCAATCTTTCTAACCAAACGTTAAGGACGGACGACGCCATCGCCATAAAATTTGGATGTCGATCGCCCGTGCGGGGCTCGCCGCAACCTCTACGGCCGGCTCGATCGACCATCCGACCCGAAAAACTAAAATTTGTAAATAAATAAGAAAAATAACATTTCAATTATTATTTTTCGTTTAAAACAGGCGTAACTTCGTGCATTATTGTCCGATTTCAGCTTTTCACGTGGCGATGAAAGGCGCGCGAAGAGACGAAGAAAATTACCCCGAGCTGTCCCTCGGACGCTCACCCTTATTAGCTGACGATAAGAAGTGCATGACGGGTGCGATCATACCAGCACTAACGCACCGGATCCCATTAGAATTCCGAAGTTATGCGTGCTTGGGCGAGAGTAGTACTATGATGGGTGACCCCTTGGGAAGTCCTCTTGTTGCACCTTTTTTTGACTACTTGTTTGATTGCACGACGAGATCATTTTTTTTACCAATCTTTCTAACCAAACGTTAAGGACGGACGACGTCGTCGCCATAAAATTTGGCTGTCGATCGCCCGCGCGGGGCCCGTCGCAACCTCTACGGCCGACTCGATCGACCAACCGACCCGAAAAACTAAAATTTGTAAATAAATAAGAAAAATAACATTTCAATTATTATTTTTTGTTTAAAACGGGCGTAACTCCGTGCATTATTGTCCGATTTCAGCTTTTCACGTGGCGCTGAAAGGCGCGCGAAGAGACGACGAAAATGACTCCGAGCTGTCTCTCGGACGCTCACCCTTATTAGCCGACGATCAGAAGTGCGTGACGGGTGGGATCATACCAGCACTAAAGCACCGGATCCCATCAGAACTTCGAAGTTAAGCGTGCTTGGGCGAGAGTATGAGCTGTCCCTCGGACGCTCACCCTTATTAGCGGACGATTAGAAGCACATGACGGATGCGATCATACATGCACTAACGCATCAGATCCCATCAGAACTCCGAAGTTAAGCGTGCTTGGTAGAGAGTAGTACTAGGATGGATGACCCCTTGGGAAGTCCTCGTGTTGCATCTTTTTTTTACTACCTATTTGATTGCACGACGAGATCATTTTTTTTACCAATCTTTCTAACCAAACGTTAAGGACGGAGGACGTCGTCGCCATAAAATTTGGCTGTCGATCGCCCGCGCGGGGCCTGCCGTAACCTCTACGGCCGGCTCGATCGACCAACCGACCCGAAAAATTAAAATTTGTAAACAAATAAGAAAAATAACATTTCAATTATTATTTTTCGTTTAAAACGGGCGTAACTCCGTGCATTATTGTCCGATTTCAGCTTTTCACGTGGCGCTGAAAGGCGCGCGAAGAGACGAAGAAAATTACCCCGAGCTGTCCCTCGGAAGCTCACCCTTATTAGCCGACGATCAGAAGTGCATGACGGGTGCGATCATACCAGCACTAACGCACTGGATCCCATCAGAACTTCGAAGTTAAGCGTGCTTGGGCGAGAGTATTAATAGGATGGGTGACCCCTGGGACGTCCTCGTGTTGCACCCTTTTTTTTACTACCTATTTGAATGCACGACGAGATCATTTTTTTTACCAATCTTTCTAACCAAACGTTAAGGACGGACGACGTCGTCACCACAAAATTTGGCTGTTGATCGTCCGTGCGGGGCCCGCCGCAACCTCTACGGCCGGCTCGATCGACCAACCGACCCGAAAAATTAAAATTTGTAAATAAATAAGAAAAATAACATTTCAATTATTATTTTTCGTTTAAAACGGGCGTAACTCCGAGCATTATTGTCCGAATTCAGCTTTTCACGTGGCGCTGAAAGGCGCGCGAAGAGAAGAAGAAAATGACCCCGAGCTGTCCCTCGGACGCTCACCCTTATTAGCCGACGATTAGAAGCACATGACGGATGCGATCATACATGCACTAACGCATCAGAGCCCATCAGAACTCCGAAGTTAAGCGTGCTTGGGAGAGAGTAGTACTAGGATGGATGACCCCTTGGGAAGTCCTCGTGTTGCATCTTTTTTTTACTACCTATTTGATTGCACGACGAGATCATTTTTTTTTTACCAATCTTTCTAACCAAACGTTATGGACGGAGGACGTCGTCGCCATAAAATTTGGCTGTCGATCGCCCGCGCGGGGCCCGCCGCAACCTCTACGGCCGGCTCGATCGACCAACCGACCCGAAAAATTAAAATTTGTAAATAAATAAGAAAAATAACATTTCAATTATTATTTTTCGTTTAAAACGGGCGTAACTCCGTGCATTATTGTCCGATTTCAGCTTTTCACGTGGCGCTGAAAGGCGCGCGAAGAGAAGAAGAAAATGACCCCGAGCTGTCCCTCGAACGCTCACCCTTATTAGCCGACGATTAGAAGCACATGACGGATGCGATCATACATGCACTAACGCATCAGATCCCATCAGAACTCCGAAGTTAAGCGTGCTTGGGAGAGAGTAGTACTAGGATGGATGACCCCTTGGGAGGTCCTCGTGTTGCATCTTTTTTTTACTACCTATTTGATTGCACGACGAGATCATTTTTTTTACCAATCTTTCTAACCAAACGTTAAGGACGGAGGACGTCGTCGCCATAAAATTTGGCTGTCGATCGCCCGTGCGGAGCCCGCCGCAACCTCTACAGTCGGCTCGATCGATCAACCGACCCGAAAAATTAAAATTTGTAAATAAATAAGAAAAATAACATTTCAATTATTATTTTTCGTTTAAAACGGGCATAACTCCGTGCATTATTGTCTGATTTCAGCTTTTCACGTGGCGCTGAAAGGCGCGCGAAGAGACGAAGAAAATTACACCGAGCTGTCCCTCGGAAGGTCACCCTTATTAGCCGACGATCAGAAGTGAATGACGGGTGCGATCATACCAGCACTAATGCACTGGATCCCATCAGAACTCCAAAGTTAAGCGTGCTTGGGCGAGAGTAGTACTAGGATGGGTGACCCCCTGGGAAGTCCTCGTGTTGCACCTTTTTTTTTACTACCTATTTGAATGCACGACGAGATCATTTTTTTTACCAATCTTTCTAACCAAACGTTAAGGACGGACGACGTCGTCGCCATAAAATTTGGCTGTCGATCGCCCGTGCGGGGCCCGCCGCAACCTCTACGGCCGACTCGATCGAACAACCGACCCGAAAAATTAAAATTTGTAAATAAATAAGAAAAATAACATTTCAATTATTATTTTTCGTTTAAAACGGGCGTAACTCCGTGCTTTATTGTCCGATTTCAGCTTTTCACGTGGCGCTGAAAGGCGCGCGAAGAGAAGAAGAAAATGACCCCGAGCTGTCCCTCGGACGCTCACCCTTATTAGCCGACGATCAGAAGTGCGTGACGGGTCCGATCATACCAGCACTAAAGCATCGGATCCCATCAGAACTCCGAAGTTAAGCGTGCTTGGGCGAGAGTAGTACTAGGATGGGTGACACCCTGGGAAGTCTTCGTGTTGCACCTTTTTTTGACTACCTGTTTGAATGCACGACGAGATCATTTTTTTTACCAATCTTTCTAACCAAACGTTAAGGACGGACGACGTCGTCGCCATAAAATTTGGCTGTCGATCGCCCGTGCGGGAACCGCCGCAACCTCTACGGCCGACTCGATCGAACAACCGACCCGAAAAATAAAATTTGTAAATAAATAAGAAAAATAACATTTCAATTATTATTTTTCGTTTAAAACGGGCGTAACTCCGTGCATTATTATCCGATTTCAGCTTTTCACGTGGCGCTGAAAGGCGCGCGAAGAGACGAAGAAAATGACCCCGAGCTGTCCCTCGGACGCTCACCCTTATTAGCCGACGATCAGAAGTGCATGACTGGTGCGATCATACCAGCACTAAAGCACCGGATCCCATCAGAACTCCGACGTTAAGCGTGCTTGGGCGAGAGTAGTACTAGGATGGTTGTCCCCCTAGGAAGTCCTCGTGTTGCACCTTTTCTTGACTACCTGTTTGAATGCACGACGAGATCATTTTTTTTACCAATCTTTCTAAGCAAACGTTAAGGACGGACGACGTCGTCGCCATAAAACTTGGCTGTCGATCGCCCGTGCGGGGCCCGCCGCAACCTCTACGGCCGGCTCGATCGACCAACCGACCCGAAAAACTAAAATTTGTAAATAAAGAAGAAAAATAACATTTCAATTATTATTTTTCGTTTAGAACGGGCGTAAGTCCGTGCATTATTGTCTGATTTCAGCTTTTCACGTGGCGCTGAAAGGCGCGAGAAGAGACGTAGAAAATTACCCCGAGCTGTCCCTCGGCTGCTCACCCTTATTAGCCGACGATCAGAAGTGCATGACGGGTGCGATCATACCAGCACTAACGCACCGGATCCAATCAGAACTCCGAAGTTAAGCGTGCTTGGGCGAGAGTAGTACTAGGATGGGTGACACCCTAGGAAGTCCTCGTGTTGCACCTTTTTTTTACTACCTGTTTGATTGCACGACGAGATCATTTTTTTACCAATCATTCTAACCAAACGTTAAGGACGGACGACGTCGTCGCCATAAAATTTGGCTGTCGATCGCCCGCGAGGGGCCCGCCGCAACCTCTACGGCCGACTCGAT
This sequence comes from Canna indica, assembly GCA_034359265.1. Lineage (NCBI taxonomy): Eukaryota > Viridiplantae > Streptophyta > Magnoliopsida > Zingiberales > Cannaceae > Canna > Canna indica. The sequence goes on along the minus strand of CP136897.1, from coordinate 44,703,168 downwards.
GGACCAACCGACCCGAAAAATTAAAATTTGTAAATAAGTAAGAAATATAACATTTCAATTATTATTTTTCATTTAAAACGGGCGTAACTCCGTGCATTATTGTCCGATTTCAGCTTTTCACGTGGCGCTGAAAGACGCGCGAAGAGACGAAGAAAATGACACCGAGCTGTCCCTCGAAAGCTCACCCATATTAGCCAACGATCAGAAGTGCGTGACGGGTGCGATCATACCAGTACTAAAGCACCGGATCCCATCAGAACTCCGAAGTTAAGCTTGCTTGGGCGAGAGTAGTACTAGGATGGGTGACCCCCTGGGAAGTCCTCGTGTTGCACCTTTTTTTGACTACTTGTTTGATTGCACGAGGAGATCATTTTTTTACCAATCTTTCTAACCAAACGTTAAGCACGGACGACGTCGTCGCCATAAAATTTGGCTGTCGATCGCCCGCGCGGGGCCCGCCGCAACCTCTACGGCCGACTCGATCGACCAACCGACCAGAAAAATTAAAATTTGTAAATAAATAAGAAAAATAACATTTCAATGATTATTTTTCGTTTAAAACGGGCGTAACTCCGTGCATTATTGTTCGATTTCAGCTTTTCACGTGGCACTGAAAGGCGCGCGAAGAGACGAAGAAAATGACCCCGAGCTGTCTCTCGGACGCTCACCCTTATTAGCCGACGATCATAAGTGCGTGACGGGTGCGATCATACCAACACTAAAGCACCGGATCCCATCAGAACTCCGAAGTTAAGCGTGCTTGGGCGAGAGTAGTACTAGGATTGGTGACCCCCTGGGAAGTCCTTGTTGCACCTTTTTTTTTACTACCTATTTGAATACACGTCGAGATCATTTTTTTTACCAATCTTTCTAACCAAACGTTAAGGACGGACGATGTCGTCGCCATAAAATTTGGCTGTCGATCGCCCGTGCGGGGCCTGCCGCAACCTCTACGGCCGGCTCGATCGACCAACCGACCCGAAAAATTAAAATTTGTGAATAAATAAGAAAAATAACATTTCAATTATTATTTTTCGTTTAAAACGGGCGTAACACCGTGCATTATTTTCCGATTTCAGCTTTTCACGAGGCGCTGAAAGGCGCACGAAGAGACGAAGAAAATGACCCCGAGCTGTCCCTCGGACGCTCACCCTTATTAGCCGACGATCAGAAGTGCGTGACGGGTGCGATCATGACAGCACTAAAGCACCGGATCCCATCAGAACTCCAAAATTAAGCGTACTTGGGCGAGAGTAGGACTAGGATGGGTGACCCCTTGGGAAGTCCTCGTGCTGCACCCTTTTTTTACTACCTATTTGAATGCACGGCGAGATCATTTTTTTTACCAATCTTTCTAACCAAACGTTAAGGATGGACGACGTCGTCGCCATAAAATTTGGTTGTCGATCGCCAGCGCGGGGCCCGCCGCAACCTCTACGGCCGGCTCGATCGACCAACCGACCCGAAAAATTAAAATTTGTAAATAAATAAGAAAAATAACATTTCAATTATTATTTTTCGTTTAAAATGGGCATAACTCCGTGCATTATTGTCCGATTTCAGCTTTTCACGTGGCGTTGGAAGGCGCGCGAAGAGACGAAGAAAATGACACCGAGCAGTCCCTCGGACGCTCACCCTTATTAGCCGCCGATCAGAAGTGTCTCACGGGTGCGATCATACCAGCACTAAAGCACCGGATCCCATAAGAACTCCGAAGCTAAGCGTGCTTGGGCGAGAGTAGTACTAGGATTGGTGACCCCCTGGGAAGTCCTTGTGTTGCACCTTTTTTTTACTACCTATTTGATTGCACGACGAGATCATTTTTTTTACCAATCTTTCTAACCAAACGTTAAGGACGAACGACGTCGTCGCCATAAAATTTGGCTGTCGATCGCCCGCGCAGGGCCCGCCGCAACCTCTACGGCCGGCTCGATCGACCAACCGATCCGAAAAATTAAAAATTGTAAATAAATAAGAAAAATAACATTTCAATTATTATTTTTCGTTTAAAACGGGCGTAACCCCGTGCATTATTGTCCGATTTCAGCTTTTCACGTGGCGGTAAAAGGCGCGCGAAGAGACGAAGAAAATGACCCCGAGCTGTCCCTCGGACGCTCACCCTTATTAGCCGACGATCAGAAGTGAGTGACTGGGGCGATCATACCAGCACTAAAGCACCGGATCCAATCAGAACTCCGAAGTTAAGCGTGCTTGGGCGAGAGTAGTACTAGGAAGGGTGACCCCCTGGGAAGTTCTCGTGTTGCACCTTTTTTTTACTACCTGTTTGATTGCACGACGAGATCATTTTTTTTACCAATCTTTCTAACCAAACGTTAAGGACGGACGACGTCGTCGCCATAAAATTTGGCTGTCGATCGCCCGCGCGGGGCCTGCCGCAACCTCTACGGCCGACTCGATCGACCAACCGACCCGAAAAATTAAAATTTGTAAATAAATAAGAAAAATAACATTTCAATTATTATTTTTCGTTTAAAACGGGCGTAACTCCGTGCATTATTGTCCGATTTCACCTTTTCACGTGGCACTGAAAGGCGCGCGAAGAGACGAAGAAAATGACCCCGAGCTGTCTCTCGGACGCTCACCCTTATTAGCCGACGATCAGAAGTGCGTGACGGGTGCGATCATACCAGCACTAAAGCGACGGATCCCATCAGAACTCCCAAGTTAAGCGTGCTTGGGCGAGAGTAGTACTAGGATGGGTAACCCCCTGGGAAGTCCTCGTGTTGCACCTTTTTTTTTACTACCTATTTGAATGCACGTCGAGATCATTTTTTTTACCAATCTTTCTAACCAAACGTTAAGGACGGACGATGTCGTCGCCATAAAATTTGGCTGTCGATCGCCCGTGCGGGGCCCGCCGCAACCTCTACGGCCTGCTCGGTCGACCAACCGATCCGAAAAATAAAAATTTGTAAATAAATAAGAAAAATAACATTTCAATTATTATTTTTCGTTTAAAACGGGCGTAACTCCGTGTATTCTTGTCCGATTTCAGCTTTTCACGTGGCGCTGAAAGGCGCGCGAAGAGACGAAGAAAATGACCCCCGAACTCGCCCTCGGACGCTCACCCTTATTAGTCGACGATCAGAAGCACATTATGGATGTGATCATACATGCACTAACGCATTGGATCCCATCAGAACTCCAAAATTAAGCGTGCTTGGGCGAGAGTAGGACAAGAATGGGTGACCCCCTGGGAAGTCCTCGTGTTGCACCTTTTTTTTACTACCTGTTTGATTGCACGACGAGATCATTTTTTTTACCAATCTTTCTAACCAAACGTTTAAGGACGTACCACGTTGTCGCCATAAAATTTGGTTGTCGATCGCCCGCGCGGGGACCGCCGCAACCTCTACGGCCGGCTCGATCGACCAACCGATCCGAAAAATTAAAATTTGTAAATAAATAAGAAAAAAAACATTTCAATTATTATTTTTTGTTTAAAACGGGCGTAACTACGTGTATTATTGTCCGATTTCAACTTTTCACGTGGCGCTGAAAGGCGCGTGAAGAGACGAAGAAAATGACCCCCGAACTCTCCCTCGGACGCTCACCCTTATTAGCCGACGATCAGAAGCACATTACGGATGCGATCATAGATGCACTAACGCATTGGATCCAATCAGAACTCCAAAATTAAGCGTGCTTGGGCGAGAGTAGGACAAGAATGGGTGACCCCTTGGGAAGTCCTCGTGCTGCACCCTTTTTTTTACTACCTATTTGAATGCACGACGAGATCATTTTTTTTACCAATCTTTCTAACCAAACGTTAAGGACGGACGACGTCGTCGCGATAAAATTTGGCTGTCGATCGCCCGCGCGAGGTCCGCCCCAACCTCTACGGCCGGCTCGATCGACCAACCGACCCGAAAAATTAAAATTTGTAAATATATAAGAAAAATAACATTTCAATTATTATTTTTCGTTTAAAACGGGCGTAACTACGTGCATTATTGTCTGATTTCAGCTTTTCACGTGGCGATGAAAGGCGCGCGAAGAGACGAAGAAAATGACCCCGAGCTGTCCCTCGGACGCTCACCCTTGTTAGCCGACGATCAAGAGTGCATGATGAGTGCGATCATACCAGCACTGACGCACCGGATCCCATCAAAACTCTCCCTCGGACGCTCACCCTTATTAGCCGACGATCAGAAGCACATTACGGATGCGATCATAGATGCACTAACGCATTGGATCCAATCAGAACTCCAAAATTAAGCGTGCTTGGGCGAGAGTAGGACAAGAATGGGTGACCCCCTGGGAAGTCCTCGTGTTGCACCTTTTTTTTACTACCTGTTTGATTGCACGACGAGATCATTTTTTTTACCAATCTTTCTAACCAAACGATTAAGGACGTACCACGTTGTCGCCATAAAATTTGGTTGTCGATCGCCCGCGCAGGGCCCGCCGCAACCTCTACGGCCGGCTCGATCGACCAACCGATCCGAAATATTAAAATTTGTAAATAAATAAGAAAAATAACATTTCAATTATTATTTTTTGTTTAAAACGGGCGTAACTCCGTGCATTATTGTCCGATTTCAGCTTTTCACGTAGCGCTCAAAGGCGCGCGAAGAGATGAAGAAAATGACCCCCGAACTCTCCCTCGGACGCTCACCCTTATTAGCCCACGATCAGAAGGCATGACAGGTGCGATCATACCAGAACTAACGCATCTAATCCCATCAGAACTCCGAAGTTAAGCGTGCTTGGGCAAGAGTAGGACTAGTATGGGAGACCAAATGGGAAGTCCTCGTGTTGCACCTTTTTTTTTACTACCTATTTGAATGCACGACGAGATCATTTTTTTTACCAATCTTTCTAACCAAACGTTAAGGACGGACGACGTCGTCGCCACAAAATTTGGCTGTCGATCGCCCGTGCGGGGCCCGCCGCAACCTCTACGGCCGGCTCGATCGACCAACCGACCCGAAAAATAAAAATTTGTAAATAAATAAGAAAAATAACATATCAATTATTATTTTTCGTTTAAAACGGGCGTAACTCCGTGCATTATTGTCCGATTTCAGCTTTTCACGTGGCGCTGAAAGGCGCGCGAAGAGACGACGAAAATGACTCCGAGCTGTCCCTCGGACGCTCACCCTTATTAGCCGACGATCAAAAGTGCATGACGGGTGCGATCATACCAGCACTAACGGACCATATCCCATCAAAACTCCGATGTTAAACGTGCTTGGGCGAGAGTAGCACTAGGATGGGTGACCCCCTGGAAAGTCCTCATGTTGCACCTTTTTTTTTACTACCTATTTGATTTCACGACGAGATCATTTTTTTTACCAATCTTTCTAACCAAACGTTAAGGACGGACGACGTCGTCGCCATAAAATTTGGCTGTCGATCGCCAGCGCGGGGCCCGCCGCAACCTCTACGGCCGGCTCGATCGACCAACCGACCCGAGAAATTAAAATTTGTAAATAAATAAGAAAAATAACATTTCAATTATTATTTTTCGTTTAAAAAGAGCGTAACTCCGTGCATTATTGTCCGATTTCAGCTTTTCACGTGGCGCTGAAAGGCGCGCGAAGAGACGAAGAAAATGAGCCCCGAACTATCCCTCGGACGCACACCCATATTGGCCGACGATCAGAAGTGCATTATGGGTGCGATCATACCAGCACTAACGCATCGGATTCCATCAGAACTACGAAGTTAAGCGTGCTTGGGCGAGAGTAGGACTTGGATGGGTGAACCCCTTGAAAGTCCTCGTGTTGCACTCTTTGTTTTTAGTACCTATTTGATTGGACGACGAGATCATTTTTTTTACCAATCTTTCTAACCAAACGTTAAGGACGGACCACGTCGTCGCCATAAAATTTGGCTGTCGATCGCCCGCGCGGGGCCCGCCGCAACATCTACGGCCGGCTCGATCAACCAACCGACCCGAAAAATTAAAATTTGTAAATAAATAAGAAAAATAACATTTTAATTATTATTTTTCGTTTAAAACGGGCGTAACTTCGTGCATTATTGTCCGATTTCAGCTTTTCACGAGGCGCTGAAAGGCGTGCGAAGAGACGAAGAAAATGACCCCGAGCTGTCTCTCGGACGCTCACCCTTATTTGTCGACGATCAGAAGTGCTGGACGGGTGCGATCATACCAGCACTAAAGCACCAGATCCATTCAGAACTCCGAAGTTAAGCGTGCTTGGGCGAGAGTAGTACTAGGATGGGTGACCCCCTGGGACGTCCTTGTTGCACCTTTTTTTTTACTACCTATTTGAATACACGTCGAGATCATTTTTTTTACCAATCTTTCTAACCAAACGTTAAGGACGGACGATGTCGTCGCCATAAAATTTGGCTGTCGATCGCCCGTGCGGGGCCCGCCGCAACCTCTACGGTCGGCTCGATCGACCAACCGACCTGAAAAATTAAAATTTGTAAATAAATAAGAAAAATAACATTTCAATTATTATTTTTCGTTTAAAACTGGCGTAACTCCGTGCATTATTGACCGATTTCAGCTTTTGACGAGGCGCTGAAAGGCGTGCGAAGAGACGAAGAAAATGACCCCGAGCTGTCCCTCAGACGCTCACCCTTATTAGCCGACGATCAGAAGTGCGTGACGGGTGCGATCATGCCAGCACTAAAGCACCGGATCCCATCAGAACTCCAAAATTAAGCGTGCTTGGGCGAGAGTAGGACTAGGATGGGTGACCCCTTGGGAAGTACTTGTGCTGCACCCTTTTTTTTACTACCTATTTGAATGCACGACGAGATCATTTTTTTAACCAATCTTTCTAACCAAACGTTAAGGACGGACGACGTCGTCGCCATAAAATTTGGTTGTCGATCGCCAGCGCGGGGCCCGCCGCAACCTCTACGGCCGTCTCGATCGACCAACCGACCCGAAAAATTAAAATTTGTAAATAAATAAGAAAAATAACATTTCAATTATTATTTTTCGTTTAAAACGGGCGTAACTCCGTGCATTATTGTCCGATTTCAGCTTTTCACGTGGCGCTGAAAGGCGCGCGAAGAGACGAAGAAAATGACTCCGAGTTGTCCCTCGGACTCTCACCCTTATTAGCCGACGATCAAAAGTGCATGACGGGTGCGATCATACCAGCACTAACGCACCGGATCCCATCAAAACTCCGAAGTTAAGCGTGCTTGGGCGAGAGTGGGACTAGGATGGGTGACCCCATGGGAAGTCCTCGTGTTGCATCTTTTTTTTTACTACCTATTTGAATGCACGGCGAGATCATTTTTTTTACCAATCTTTCTAACCAAACGTTAAGGACGGACGATGTCGTCGCCACAAAATTTGGCTGTCGATCGCCCGTGCGGGGCCCGCCGCAACCTCTACGGCCGGCTCGATCGACCAACCGACCCGAAAAATTAAAATTTGTAAATAAATAAGAAAAATAACATTTCAATTATTATTTTTCGTTTAAAACGGGCGTAACTCCGTGCATTATTGTCCGATTTCACCTTTTCACGTGGCACTTTAAGGCGCGCGAAGAGACGAAGAAAATGACCCCGAGCTGTCTCTCGGACGCTCACCCTTATTAGCCGACGATCAGAAGTGCATTATGGATGCGATCATACATGCACTAACGCATTGGATCCCTTCAGAACTCCAAAATTAAGCGTGCTTGGGCGAGAGTAGGACAAGAATGGGTGACCCCCTGGGAAGTCCTCGTGTTGCACCTTTTTTTTACTACCTGTTTGATTGCACGACGAGATCATTTTTTTTACCAATCTTTCTAACCAAACGTTAAGGACGTACGACGTCGTCGCCATAAAATTTGGTTGTCGATCGCCCGCGCAGGGCCCGCCGCAACCTCTACGGCCGGCTCGATCGACCAACCGATCCGAAAAATTAAAATTTGTAAATAAATAAGAAAAATAACATTTCAATTATTATTTTTCGTTTAAAACGGGCGTAACTCCGTGTATTATTGTCCGATTTCAACTTTTCACGTGGCGCTGAAAGGCGCAAGAAGAGACGAAGAAAATGACCCCCGAACACTCCCTCGGACGCTCACCCTTATTAGCCGACGATCAGAAGCACATTACAGATGCGATCATAGATGCACTAACGCATTGGATCCCATCAGAACTCCAGAATTAAGCGTGCTTGGGCGAGAGTAGGACAAGAATGGGTGACCCCTTGGGAAGTCCTCGTGCTGCACCCTTTTTTTTACTACCTATTTGAATGCACGACGAGATCATTTTTTTTACCAATCTTTCTAACCAAACGTTAAGGACGGACGACGTCGTCGCCATAAAATTTGGCTGTCGATCGCCCGCGCGGGGCCCGCCGCAACCTCTACGGCCGGCTCGATCGACCAACCGACCCGAAAAATTAAAATTTGTAAATAAATAAGAAAAATAACATTTCAATTATTATTTTTCGTTTAAAACGGGCGTAACTACGTGCATTATTGTCCGATTTCAGCTTTTCACGTGGCACTGAAAGGCGCCGAAGAGACGAAGAAAATGAACCCGAGCTGTCCCTCGGACGCTCACCCTTATTAGCCGACGATCAAGAGTGCATGATGAGTACGATCATACTAGCACTGACGCACCGGATCCCATCAAAACTCTGAAGATAAGCGTGCTTGGGCGAGAGTAGGACTAGGATGGGTGACACCATGGGAAGTCCTCGTGTTGCATCTTTGTTTTTACTACCTATTTGAATGCACGACGAGATCATTTTTTTACCAATCTTTCTAACCAAACTTTAAGGACGGACGACGTCGTCGCCATAAAATTTGGCTGTCGATCACCCGCGCGGGGCTCGCCGCAACCTCTACGGCCGACTCGATCGACCAACCGACCGGAAAAATTAAAATTTGTAAATAAAAAAGAAAAATAACATTTCAATTATTATTTTTCGTTTAAAACGGGCGTAACTCCGTGCATTATTGTCCGATTTTTGCTTTTCACGTGGCACTGAAAGGCGCCGAAGAGACGAAGAAAATGAACCCGAGCTGTCCCTCGGACGCTCACCCTTATTAGCCGACGATCAGAAGTGCATGACTGGTGCGATCATACCAGCACTAACGCACCGGATCCCATCAGAACTCCGAAGATAAGCGTGCTTGGGCGAGAGTAGTACTAGGATGGGTGACCCCCTGGGAAGTCCTCGTGTTGCACCTTTTTTTTTTACTACCTATTTGAATGCACGACGAGATCATTTTTTTTACCAATCTTTCTAACCAAACGTTAAAGGACGGACGACGTCGTCGCCATAAAATTTGGCTGTCGATCGCACGCGCGGGGCCCGCCGCAACCTCTACGGCCGGCTTGATCGACCAACCGACCCGAAAAATTAAAATTTGTAAATAAATAAGAAAAATAACATTTCAATTATTATTTTTCGTTTAAAACGGGCGTAACTCCGTGCATTATTTTCCGATTTCAGCTTTTCACGTGGGGCTGAAAGGCGCGCGAAGAGACGAAGAAAATGACCCCGAGCTGTCTCTCGGACGCTCACCCTTATTTGTCGACGATCAGAAATGCGTGACGGGTGCGATCATACCAGCACTAAAGCACCGGATCCCATCAGAACTCCGAAGTTAAGCGTGCGTGGGAGAGAGTAGTACTAGGATGGGTGACCCCCTGGGAAGTCCTCGTGTTGCACCATTTTTTTTACAACCTATTTGAATGCACGACGAGATCATTTTTTTTACCAATCTTTCTAACCAAACGTTAAGGACGGACGACGTCTTCGCCATAAAATTTGGCTGTCGATCGCCCGTGCGGGGCCCGCCGCAACCTCTACGGCCGGCTCGATCGACCAACCGACCCGAAAAATTAAAATTTGTAAATAAGTAAGAAAAATAACATTTCAATTATTATTTTTCGTTTAAAACGGGCATAACTCCGTGCATTATTGTCCGATTTCAGCTTTTCACGTGGCACTGAAAGGCGCGCGAAGAGACGAAGAAAATGACCTCGAGCTGTCTCTCGGACGCTCACCCTTATTTGTCGACGATCAGAAGTGTGTTATGGGTGCGATCATACCAGCACTAAACCACTGGATCCCATTAGAACTCCGAAGTTAAGCGTTCTTGGGCGAGAGTAGTACTAGGATGGGTGACCCCCTGGGAAGTCCTCGTGTTGCACCTTTTTTTTTACTACCTATTTGAATGCACGACGAGATCATTTTTTTTACCAATCTTTCTAAGCAAACGTTAAGGACGGACGACGTCGTCGCCATAAAATTTGGCTGTAGATCGCCCGAGCGGGGCCCGCCGCAACCTCTACGGCCGGCTCGATCGACCAACCGACCCGAAAAATTAAAATTTGTAAATAAGTAAGAAAAATAACATTTCAATTATTATTTTTCGTTTAAAACGGGCGTAACTCCGTGCATTATTGTCCGATTTCAGCTTTTCACGTGGCGCTGAAAGGCGCGCGAAAAGACGAAGAAAATGACCCCGAGCTGTCCCTCGGACGCTCACCCTTATTAGCCGACGATCAGAAGTGCGTGACGGGTGCGATCATACCAGCACTAAAGCACCAGATCCCATCAGAACTACGAAGTTAAGCGTGCTTGGGCGAGAGTAGTACTAGGATGGGTGACCCTCTGGGAAGTCCTCGTGTTGCACCTTTTTTTGACTACCTGTTTGATTGCACGACGAGATCATTTTTTTACCAATCTTTCTAACCAAACGTTAAGGACGGACGACGTCGTCGCCCGCCGCAACCTCTACGGCCGACTCGATCGACCAACCGACCGGAAAAATTAAAATTTGTAAATAAATAAGAAAAATAACATTTCAATTATTATTTTTCGTTTAAAACGGGCGTAACTCCGTGCATTATTGTCCGATTTCAGCTTTTCACGTGGCACTGAAAGGCGCCGAAGAGACGAAGAAAATGACCCCGAGCTGTCCCTCGGACGCTCACCCTTATTAGCCGACGATCAGAAGTGCATGACTGGTGCGATCATACCAGCACTAACGCATCGGATCCCATCAGAACTCCGAAGATAAGCGTGCTTGGGCGAGAGTAGTACTAGGATGGGTGACCCCCTGGGAAGTCCTCGTGTTGCACTTTTTTTTTTTTACTACCTATTTGAATGCACGACGAGATTATTTTTTTTACCAATCTTTCTAACCAAACGTTAAAGGACGGACGAGGTCGTCGCCATAAAATTTGGCTATCGATCGCCCGCGCGGGTCCCGCCGCAACCTCTACGGCCGGCTTGATCGACCAACCGACCCGAAAAATTAAAATTTGTAAATAAATAAGAAAAATAACATTTCAATTATTATTTTTCGTTTAAAACGGGCGTAACTCCGTGCATTATTTTCCGATTTCAGCTTTTCACGTGGCGCTGAAAGGCGCGCGAAGAGACGAAGAAAATGACCCCGAGCTGTCTCTCGGACGCTCACCCTTATTTGTCGACGATCAGAAGTGCGTGACGGGTGCGATCATACCAGCACTAAAGCACCGGATCCCATCAGAACTCCGAAGTTAAGCGTGCTTGGGCGAGAGTAGTACTAGGATGGGTGACCCTCTAGGAAGTCCTCGTGTTGCACCTTTTTTTTTACTACCTATTTGAATGTACGACGAGATCATTTTTTTTACCAATCTTTCTAACCAAACGTTAAGGACGGACGACGTCGTCGCCATAAAATTTGGCTGTCGATCGCCCGTGCGGGGCCCGCCGCAACCTCTACGGCCGGCTCGATCGACCAACCGACCCGAAAAATTAAAATTTATAAATAAGTAAGAAAAATAACATTTCAATTATTATTTTTCGTTTAAAACGGGCGTAACTCCGTGCATTATTGTCCGATTTCAGCTTTTCACGTGGCGCTGAAAGGCGCGCGAAGAGACGAAGAAAATGACCCCGAGCTGTCTCTCGGACGCTCACCCTTATTTGTCGACGATCAGAAATGCGTGACGGGTGCGATCATACCAGCACTAAAGCACCGGATCCCATCAGAACTCCGAAGTTAAGCGTGCTTGGGCGAGAGTAGTACTAGGATAGGTGACCCCCTGGGAAGTCCTCGTGTTGCACCTTTTTTTGACTACCTGTTTGATTGCACGACGAGATCATTTTTTTACCAATCTTTCTAACCAAACGTTAAGGACGGACGACGTCGTCGCCATAAAATTTGGCTGTCGATCGCCCGCGCGGGGCTCGCCGCAACCTCTACGGCCGACTCGATCGACCAACCGACCGGAAAAATTAAAATTTGTAAATAAATAAGAAAAATAACATTTCAATTATTATTTTTCGTTTAAAACGGGCGTCACTCCGTGCATTATTGTTCGATTTCACCTTTTCACGTGGCACTGAAAGGCGCGCGAAGAGACGAAGAAAATGACCCCGAGCTGTCCCTCGGACGCTCACCCTTATTAGCCGACGATCAAAAGTGCATGACTGGTGCGATCATACCAGCACTAACGCACCGGATCCCATCAGAACTCCGAAGATAAGCGTGCTTGGGCGAGAGTAGTACTAGGATGGGTGACCCCCTGGGAAATCCTCGTGTTGCACCTTTTTTTTTTACTACCTATTTGAATGCACGACGAGATCATTTTTTTTACCAATCTTTCTAACCAAACGTTAAAGGACGGACGACGTCGTCGCCATAAAATTTGGAAGTCGATCGCCCGCGCGGGGCCCGCCGCAACCTCTACGGCCGACTTGATCGACCAACCGACCCGAAAAATTAAAATTTGTAAATAAATAAGAAAAATAACATTTCAATTATTATTTTTCGTTTAAAACGGGCGTAACTCCGTGCATTATTGTCTGATTTTAGCTTTTCACATGGCGCTGAAACGCGCGCGAAGAGACGAAGAAAATGACCCCGAGCTGTTCCTCGGACGCTCTCCCTTATTAGCCGACAATCAGAAATTCGTGACGGGTGCGATCATACCAGCACTAAAGCACCGGATCCCATCAGAACTCCGAAGTTAAGCATGCTTGGGCGAGAGTAGTACTAGGATGGGTGACCCCTTGGGAAGTCCTCGTTTTGCACCTTTTTTTTTTACTACCTATTTGAATGCACGACGAGATCATTTTTTTTACCAATCTTTCTAACCAAAGGTTAAGGACGGACGACGTCGTCGCCATAAAATTTGGTTGTCGATCGCCCGTGCGGGGCCCGCCGCAAACTCTACGGCCGGCTCGATCGACCAACTAACCTGAAAAATTAAAATTTGTAAATAAATAAGAAAAATAACATTTCATTTATTATTTTTCGTTTAAAACGGGCATAACTCTGTCCATTATTGTCCGATTTCAGCTTTTCACGTGGCGCTGAAAGGCGCGCGAAGAGACGAAGAAAATGAACCCCGAGCTGTCCCTCGGACGCTCACCCTTATTAGCCGACGATCAGAAGTGCATGAGGGGTGCGATCATACCAGCACTAACGCACCGTATCCCATTAGAACTTCGAAGTTAAGCGTGCTTGGGCGAGACGTTTTGCACCCTTTTTTTTACTACCTATTTGAATGCACGACGAGATCATTTTTTTTACTATTCTTTCTAACCAAACGTTAAGGACGGACGACGTCGTCGCCATAAAATTTGGCTGTCGATCGCCCGTGCGGGGCCCGCCGCAACCTCTACGGCCGGCTCGATCGACCAACTAACCTGAAAAATTAAAATTTGTAAATAAATAAGAAAAATAACATTTCATTTATTATTTTTCGTTTAAAACGGGCGTAACTCCGTGCATTATTGTCCGATTTCAGATTTTCACGTGGCGCTGAAAGGCGCGTGAAGAGACGAAGAAAATGACCCCGAGCTGTCCCTCAGACGCTCACCCTTATTAGTCGACGATTAGAAGTTCATGACGGGTGCGATCATACCAGCACTAACGCACCGGATCCCATCAGAACTCCGAAGTTAAGCGTGCTTGGGCGAGAGTAGTTCTAGGATGTGTGACCCCCTGGGAAATCCTCGTGTTGCACCCTTCTTTTTACTACCTATTTGAATGCATGACGAGATCATTTTCTTACCAAACGTTTAGGACGGACGACGTCGTCGCCATAAATATTGGCTGTCGATCGCCCGTGTGGGGCCCGCCGCAACCTCTACGGCCACCTCGATCGACCAGCCAACCTGAAAAATTAAAATTTGTAAATAAATAAGAAAAAATAACATTTCACTTATTATTTTTCGTTTAAAACGGGCGTAACTCCGTGCATTATTGTCCGATTTCAGCTTTTCACGTGGCGCTGAAAGGCGCGCGAAGAGACGAAGAAAATGACCCCGAGCTGTCCCTCGGACGCTAACCCTTATTAATCGACGATCAGAAGTCCTCGTGTTGCACCCTTTTTTTTACTACCTATTTGATTGCACGATGAGATCATACCTATTTGATGACTGGTGCGATCATACCAGCACTAACGCACCGGATCCCATCAGAACTCCGAAGATAAGCGTGCTTGGGCGAGAGTAGTACTAGGATGGGTGACCCCCTGGGAAATCCTCGTGTTGCACCTTTTTTTTTTACTACCTATTTGAATGCACGACGAGATCATTTTTTTTACCAATCTTTCTAACCAAACGTTAAAGGACGGACGACGTCGTCGCCATAAAATTTGGAAGTCGATCGCCCGTGCGGGGCCCGCCGCAACCTCTACGGTCGGCTCGATCGACCAACCGACCCGAAAAATTAAAATTTGTAAATAAATAAGAAAAATAACATTTCAATTATTATTATTTTTCGTTTAAAACGGGCATAACTCTGTCCATTATTGTCCGATTTCAGCTTTTCACGTGGCGCTGAAAGGCGCGCGAAGAGATGAAGAAAATGACCCCCGAGCTGTCCCTCGGACGCTCACCCTTATTAGCCGACGATCAGAAGTGCATGAGGGGTGCGATCATACCAGCACTAACGCACCGTATCCCATTAGAACTTCGAAGTTAAGCGTGCTTGGGCGAGACGTTTTGCACCCTTTTTTTTACTACCTATTTGAATGCACGACGAGATCATTTTTTTTACCAATCTTTCTAACCAAACGTTAAGGACGGATGACGTCGTCGCCATAAAATTTGGCTGTCGATCGCCCGTGCGGGGCCCGCCACAACCTCTACGGTCGGCTCGATCGACCAACCGTCCCGAAAAATTAAAATTTTTAAATAGATAAGAAAAATAACATTTCAATTATTATTTTTCGTTTAAAACGGGCATAACTCTGTCCATTATTGTCCGATTTCAGCTTTTCACGTGGCGCTGAAAGGCGCGCGAAGAGACGAAGAAAATGACCCCCGAGCTGTCCCTCGGACGCTCACCCTTATTAGCCGACGATCAGAAGTGCATGAGGGGTGCGATCATACCAGCACTAACGCACCGTATCCCATTAGAACTTCGAAGTTAAGCGTGCTTGGGCGAGACGTTTTGCACCCTTTTTTTTACTACCTATTTGAATGCACGACGAGATCATTTTTTTTACCATTCTTTCTAACCAAACGTTAAGGACGGACGACGTCGTCGCCATAAAATTTGGCTGTCGATCGCCCGTGCGGGACCCGCCGCAACCTCTATGGCCGGCTCGATCGACCAACTAACCTGAAAAATTAAAATTTTTAAATAAATAAGAAAAATAACATTTCATTTATTATTTTTCGTTTAAAACGGGCGTAACTCCGTGCATTATTGTCCGATTTCAGATTTTCACGTGGCGCTGAAAGGCGCGTGAAGAGACGAAGAAAATGACCCCGAGCTGTCCCTCGGACGCTCACCCTTATTAGTCGACGATTAGAAGTTCATGACGGGTGCGATCATACCAGCACTAACGCACCGGATCCCATCAGAACTCCGAAGTTAAGCGTGCTTGGGCGAGAGTAGTTCTAGGATGTGTGACCCCCTGGGAAGTACTCGTGTTGCACCCTTCTTTTTACTACCTATTTGAATGCATGACGAGATCATTTTTTTACCAAACGTTTAGGACAGACGACGTCGTCGCCATAAATATTGGCTGTCGATCGCCCGTGTGGGGCCCGCCGCAACCTCTACGGCCACCTCGATCGACCAGCCAACCTGAAAAATTAAAATTTGTAAATAAATAAGAAAAAATAACATTTCAATTATTATTTTTCGTTTAAAACGGGCGTAACTCCGTGAATTATTGTCCGATTTCAGCTTTTCACGTGGCGCTGAAAGGCACGCGAAGAGACGAAGAAAATGACCCCGAGCTGACCCTCGGACACTCACCCTTATTAGCCGACGATCAGAAGTGCATGACGGGTGTGATCATACCAGCACTAACGCACCGGATCCCACCAAAACTCCGAAGTTATGCGTGCTTGGGCGAGAGTAGTACTAGGATGGGTGACCCCCTGGGAAGTCCTCGTGTTGCACCATTTTTTTACTACCTATTTGAATACACGATGAGATCATATTTTTTTACCAATCTTTCTAACCAGGACGGACGACGTCGTCGCCATAAAATTTGGCTGTCGATCGCCCATGCGGGGCCCGCCGTAACCTCTACGGACGGCTCGATCGACCAACCGATCCGAAAAATTAAAATTTGTAAATAAATAAGAAACATAACATTTCAATTATTATTTTTCGTTTAAAACGGGCGTAACTCCGTGCATTATTGTTCGATTTCAGCTTTTCACCTGGCGCTGAAAGGCGCGCGAAGAGACGAAGAAAATGACCCCCGAACTCTCTCTCGGACGCTCACCCTTATTGGCCGACGATCAGAAGTGCATGACGGGTTCGATCATACCAGCACTAACGCATCGGATCCCATCAAAACTCCAAAGTTAAGCATGCTTGGGCGAGAGTAGTACAAGGATGGGTGCCCCCCAAGGAAGTCCTCGTGTTGCACTTTTTTTTTTTACTACCTATTCGAATGCACGACGAGATCATTTTTTTTACTAATCTTTCTAAAAAAACATTAAGGATGGACGACGTCGTCGCCATAAAATTTGGCTATCGATCGCCCGTGCGGGGCCCGCCGCAACCTCTACGGCCGGCTAGATCGACCAACTAACTCGAAAAATTAAAATTTGTAAATAAATAAGAAAAATAATATTTCAATTATTATTTTTCGTTTAAAACGGGCGTAACTCTGTGCATTATTGTCCGATTTCACCTTTTCACGTGGCGCTGAAAGGCGCGCGAAGAGATGCAGAAAATGACCCCGAGCTGTCCCTCGGACGCTCACCCTTATTAGCCGACGATCAGAAGTGCATGAAGGGTCCGATCATACCAGCACTAACGCACCGGATCCCATCAGAACTCCGAAGATAAGCGTGATTGGGCGAGACTAGTTCTAGGATGGGTGACCCCCTTGGAAGTCCTCGTGTTGCAACTTTTTTTTTACTACCTATTTGAATGCACGACGAGATCATTTTTTTTACCAATCTTTCTAACCAAACGTTAAGGACGGACAACGTTGTCGCCATAAAATTTGGCTGTCGATCGCCAGCGCGGGGCCCACCGCAACCTCTACGGCCGGCTCGATCGACCAACCGACCCGAAAAATTAAAACTTGTAAATAAATAAGAAAAATAACATTTCAATTATTATTTTTCGTTTAAAACAGGCGTAACTCCGTGCATTATTGTCCGATTTCAGCTTTTCACGTTGCGCTGAAAGGCGCGCGAAGAGACGAAGAAAATGACACCCGAACTCTCTCTCGGACTCTCACCCTTATATGCCGACGATCAGAACTGCATAACGGGTGCGATCATACCAGCACTAACGCATCCGATCCCATTAGAACTCCGAAGTGAAGCGTGCCTGGGCGAGAGTAGTACTAGGATGGGTGACCCCCTGGGAAGTCCTCGTGTTGCACCTTTTTTTTAGCTACCTATTTGATTGCACGACGAGATCATTTTTTTTACCAATCTTTCTAACCAAACGTTAAGCACGGACGACGTCCTTGCCATAATATTTGGTTGTCGATCGCCCGCGTGGGTCCCGTCGCAACCTCTATGGCCGGCTCGATCGACCAACCGACCCGAAAAATTAAAATTTGTAAATAAATAAGAAAAATAACATTTCAATTATTATTTTTCGTTTAAAACGGGCGTAACTCCGTGCATTGTTGTCCGATTTCAGCTTTTCACGTGGCGCTGAAAGGCACGCGAAGAGACGAAGAAAATGACCACGAGCTGTCCCTCGGACGGTCACCCTTTTTAGCCGACGATCAAAAGTGCATAACGGGTGCGATCATACCAGCACTAACGCATCCGATCCCATCAGAACTCCGAAGTTAAGCGTGCTTGGGCGAGAGTAGTACTAGGATGGGTGACCCCCTGCGAAGTCCTCGTGTTGCACCTTTTTTTTTACTACATATTTGACTGCACGACGAGATCATTTTTTTTACCAATCTTTCTAACCAAACGTTAAGGACGGACGACGTCGTCGCCAAAAAATTTGGCTGTCGATCGC
Organism: Canna indica; assembly: GCA_034359265.1. Lineage (NCBI taxonomy): Eukaryota > Viridiplantae > Streptophyta > Magnoliopsida > Zingiberales > Cannaceae > Canna > Canna indica. The sequence continues at coordinate 44,684,791 of CP136897.1, read as the reverse complement.
CCGCGCGGGGCCCGCCGCAACCTCTACGGCTGGCTCGATCGACCAACCGACCCGAAAAATTAAAATTTGTAAATAAATAAGAAAAATAACATTTCAATTATTATTTTTCGTTTAAAACGGGCGTAACTCCGTGCATTATTGTCCGATTTCAGCTTTTCACGTTGCACTGAAAAGCGAGCGAAGAGACGAAGAAAATGACCCTGAGCTATCCCTCGGACGGTCACCCTTATTAGCCGACGATCAGAAGTGCATGACGTGTGCGATCATACCAGCACTAACGCACCGGATCCCATCAGAACTTCGAAGTTAAGTGTGCTTGGGCGAGAGTAGTACTAGGATGGGTGACCCCCTGGGAGGTCCTCGTGTTGTACCTTTTTTTTTACTACCTATTTGATTGCACGACGAGATCATTTTTTTTACCAATCTTTCTAACCAAACGTTAAGGACGGACGACGTCGTCGCCATAAAATTTGGATATCGATCGCCCACCCGGGGCCCGCCGCAACCTCTACGGCCGGCTCGATCGACCAACCGACCCGAAAAATTAAAATTTTGTAAATAAATAAGAAAAATAACATTTCAATTATTATTTTTCATTTAAAACGGGCGTAACTCCGTGCATTATTGTCCGATTTCAGCTTTTCACGAGGCGCTAAAAGGCGCGCGAAGACACGAAGAAAATGACCCCTGAACTCTCCCTCGGACACTCACCCTTATTAGCCGACGATCAGAAGCACATTAAGTACTAGGATGGGTGACCCCCTGGGAAGTCCTCGTGTTGCACCTTTTTTTTACTACCTATTTGATTGTACAACGAGATCATTTTTTTTACCAATCTTTCTAACCAAACGTTAAGGACGGACGACGTCGTTGCAATAAAATTTGGCTGTCGATCGCCCGCGCTGGGCCCGCCGCAACCTCTACGGCCGACTCGATCGACCAACCGACCCGAAAAATTAAAATTTGTAAATAAATAAGAAAAATAACATTTCAATTATTATTTTTCGTTTAAAACGGGCGTAACTCCGTGCATTATTGTCCGATTTCAGCTTTTCACGGGATGCTGAAAGGCGCGCGAAGAGACGAAGAAAATGACCCCCGAACTCTCCCTCGGACGCTCACCCTTATTACCCGACGATCAAAAGATCGTAATGGATGCCATCATACTAGCACTAATGCACCGGATCTCTTTAGAACTACGAAGTTAAGGGTGCTTGGGAGAGAGTAGTACTAGGATGGGTGACCCCCTGGGAAGTCCACGTGTTGCACCTTTTTTTTACTACCTATTTGATTGCAGGACGAGATCATTTTTTTTACCAATCTTTCTAACCAAACGTTAAGGACGGACGACGTCATTGCCATAAAATTTGGCTGTCGATCGCCCGCGCGGGGCCCGCCGCAACCTCTACGGCCGGCTCGATCGACCAACCGATCCGAAAAATTAAAATTTGTAAATAAATAAGAAAAATAACATTTCAATTATTACTTTTCGTTTAAAACGGGCGTAACTCCGTGCATTATTGTCCGATTTCCGCTTTTCACGTGGCGCTGAAAGGCGCGCGAAGAGACGAAGAAAATGACCCCCGAACTCTCCCTCGGACGCTCACCCTTATTATCCGACGATCAAAAGTTCATGACGGGTGCGATCATAGCAGCACTAACGCACCGGATCCCTTTAGAACTACGAAGTTAAGGGTGCTTGGGAGAGAGTAGTACTAGGATAGGTGACCCCCTGGGAAGTCCTCGTGTTGCACCTTTTTTTTTACTACCTATTTGATTGCACGACGAGATCATTTTTTTTACCAATCTTTCTAACCAAACGTTAAGGACGGACGACGTCGTCGCCATAAAATTTGGCTGTCGATCGCCCGCGCGGGGCCCGCCGCAACCTCTACGGCCGACTCGATCGACCAACCGACCCGAAAAATAAAAATTTGTAAATAAATAAGAAAAATAACATTTCAATTATTATTTTTCGTTTAAAACGGGCGTAACTCCGTTAAGGACGGACATTTCAATTAAAATTTGTACGATTTTAGCTTTTCACGTGGCGCTGAAAGAAAATGACCCCGAGCTGTCCCTCGGAAGCTCACCCTTATTAGCCGACGATCAGAGGTGCATAACGGGTGCGATTATACAAGCACTAACGCACCGGATACCATCAGAACTTCGAAGTTAAGCGTGCTTGGGCGAGAGTAGTACTAGGATGGGTGACCCCCTGGGAAGTCCTCGTGTATTTTTTTTTTTACTACCTATTTGAATGCACGACGAGATCATTTTTTCTACCAATCTTTTTAACCAAACATTAAGGACGGACAACGTCGTCGCCATAAAATTTGGATGTCGATCGCCCGCGCGGGGCCCGCCGCAATCTCTACGGCCGGCTAGATCGACCAACCGACCCGAAAAATAAAAATTTGTAAATAAATAAGAAAAATAACATTTCAATTTTTATTTTTCGTTTAAAACGGGCGTAACTCCGTGCATTATTGTCCGATTTCAGCTTTTCTCGTGGCGCTGAAAGGCGCGCGAAGGGACGAAAAAATGACCACGAGCTGTCCCTCGGACGCTCACCCTTATTAGTCGACGATCAGAAGTGCATAATGGGTTCGATCATACCAGCACTAACGCATCGGATCCCATTAGAACTCCGAAGTTAAGCTTGCTTGGGCGAGAGTATCACTAGGATGGGTGACCCCCTGGGAAGTCCTCGTGTTATACCTTTTTTTTACTACCTATTTGATTGCACGACGAGATCATTTTTTTTACCAATCTTTCTAACCAAACGTTAAGGACGGACGACGTCGTCGCCATAAAATTTGGCTGTCGATCGCCCGCGTGGGGCCCGCCGCAACCTCTACGGCCGGCTCGATCGGCCAACCGAACCGAAAAATTAAAATTTGTAAATAAATAAGAAAAATAACATTTCAATTATTATTTTTCGTTTAAAACGGGCGTAACTCCGTGCATTATTGTCCGATTTCAGCTTTTCACGTGGCGCTGAAAGGCGCGTGAAGAGACGAAGAAAATGACCACGAGCTGTCCCTCTGACGCTCACCCTTATTAGCCGACGATCAGAAGTGCATAACGGGTGCGATCATACCAGCACTAATACACCGGATCCCATCAAAACTCCGAAGTTAAGTGTGCTTGGGCGAGAGTATCACTAGGATGGTTGACCCCCTGGGAAGTCCTCGTGTTGCACCTTTTTTTTTACTACCTATTTGATTGCACGACGAGATCATTTTTTTTACCAATCTTTCTAACCAAACATTAAGGACGGACGACGTCGTCGCCATAAAATTTTTCTGTCGATCGCCCGCGCGGGGCTCGCCGCATCCTCTACGGCCGGCTCGATCGACCAAGCTACCCGAAAAATTAAAATTTTTAAATAAATAAGAAAAATAACATTTCAATTATTATTTTTCGTTTAAAACGGGCGTAACTCCGTGCATTATTGTCCGATTTCAGCTTTTCACGTGGCGCTGAATGGCGCGCGAAGTGACGAAGAAAACGACCCCGAGCTGTCCCTCAGACCCTCACCCTTATTAGCCGACGATCAGAAGTGCATGACGGCTGCGATCATACCAGCACTAACGCACCGGATCCCTTCAGGAACTCCGAAGTTAAGAGTGCTTGGGAGAGAGTAGTACTAGGATGGGTGACCCCTTGGGAAGTCCTCGTGTTGCACCTTTTTTTTACTACCTATTTGATTGCACGACGAGATCATTTTTTTACCAATCTTTCTAACCAAACGTTAAGGAAGGACGACGTCTTCGCCATAAAATTTGGCTGTCGATCGCCGACGCGGGGCCCGCCGCAACCTCTACGGCCGGCTCGATCGACCGACCGACCCGAAAAATTAAAATTTGTAAATAAATAAGAAAAATAACATTTCAATTATTATTTTTCGTTTAAAACGGGCGTAACTCCGTGCATTATTGTCCGATTTCAGCTTTTCACGTGGCGCTGAAAGGCGCGCGAAGAGAGGAAGAACATGACCCCGAGCTGTCCCTCGGATGCTCACCGATATTACCCGACGATCAGAAGGGCATGATGGATGCGATCATACATCCACTAATTCATCAGATCCCATCAGAACTCTGAAGTCAAGCGTGCTTTGGCGAGAGTAGTACTAGGATGGGTGACCCCCTGGGAAGTCCTCGTGTTGCACCTTTTTAATACTACCTGTTTGATTGCACGACGAGATCATTTTTTTACCAATATTTCTAACCAAACGTTAAGGACGGACGACGTCGTCGACATAAAATTTGGCTGTCGATCGCCCGCGCGGGGCCCTCCGCAACCTCTACGTCCGGCTCGATCGACCAACCGATCCGAAAAATTTAAATTTGTAAATAAATAAGAAAAATAACATTTCAATTATTATTTTTCGTTTAAAATGGGCGTAACTCCGTGCATTATTGTCCGATTTCAGCTTTTCACTTGGCGCTGAAAGGCGCGCGAAGAGACGAAGAAAATGACCCCGAGCTGTCCCTCGGACGCTGACCCGAAAAAATAAAATTTATAAATAAATATGAAAAATAACATTTCAATTATTATTTTTCGTTTAAAACGGGCGTAACTCCGTGCATTATTGTCCGATTTTAGCTTTTCACGTGGCGCTGAAAGGCGCGTGAAGAGACGAAGAAAATGACCCCGAGCTGTCCCTCGGACGCTGACCCGAAAAAATAAAATTTATAAATAAATATGAAAAATAACATTTCAATTATTATTTTTCGTTTAAAACGGGCGTAACTCCGTGCATTATTGTCCGATTTCAGCTTTTCACGTGGCGCTGAAAGGCGCGCGAAGAGACGAAGAAAATGACCCCGAGCTGTCTCTCGGACGCTCACCCTTATTTGTCGACGATCAGAAGTGCATGACGTGTTTGATCATACCAGCACTAAATCACCGGATCCCATCAGAACTCCGAAGTTAAGCGTGCTTAGGCGAGAGTAGTACTAGGATGGGTGACCCCCTCGGAAGTCCTCGTGTTGCACCTTTTTTTTTACTACCTATTTGAATGCACGACGAGATCATTTTTTTTACCAATCTTTCTAACCAAACGTTAAGGACGGACGATGTCGTCGCCATAAAATTTGGCTGTCAATCGCCCGTGCGGGGCCCGCCGCATCCTCTACGGCCGGCTCGATCGACCAACTGTCCCGAAAAATTAAAATTTGTAAATAAATAAGAAAAATAACATTTCAATTATTATTTTTCGTTTAAAACGGGCGTAACTCCGTGCATTATTGTCCGATTTTAGCTTTTCACGTGGCTCTGAAAGGCGCGCGAAGAGACGAAGAAAATGACACCGAGCTGTCCCTCGGACGCTAACCCTTATTAGCCGACGATCAGAAGTGTGTGTTGGGTGCGATCATACCAGCACTAAAGCATTGTATCCCATCAGAACTCCGAAGTTAAGCGTGCTTGGGCGAGAGTAGTACTAGGATGGGTGACCCCTTGGGAAGTCCTTGTGTTGCACTTTTTTTTTTACTACCTATTTGATTGCACGACGAGATCATTTTTTTTACCAATCTTTCTAACCAAACGTTAAGGACGAACGACGTCTTCGCCATAAAATTTGGCTGTCGATCGCCCGTGCGGAGGCCGCCACAACCTCTACGGCCGACTCGATCGACCAATCGACCCGAAAAATTAAAATTTGTAAATAAATAAGAAAAATAACATTTCAATTATTATTTTTCGTTTAAAACTGGCGTAACTACGTGCATTATTGTCCGATTTCAGCTTTTTATGTGGCACTGAAAGGCGCGCGATGAGACGAAGAAAATGACCCCGAACTGTCCCGCGGACGCTCACCCTTATTAGCCGACGATCAGAAGTGCGTGACGGGTGCGATCATACCAGCACTAAAGCACCGGATCCCATCGGAATTCCGAAGTTAAGAGTGCTTGGGCGAGAGTAGTAATAGGATGGGTGACCCGCTGGGAAATTCCGTGCATTATTGTCCGATTTCAGCTTTTCACGTGGCGCTGAAAGGCGCGCGAAGAGACGAAGAAAATGACCCTGAGTTGTCCCTCGGACGCTCACCCTTATTAGCCGACGATCAGAAGCACATTACGGATGCGATCATACATGCACTAATGCATCGGATCCCATTAGAACTTCGAAGTCAAGCGTGCTTGGGCGAAAGTAGTACTAGGATGGGTGACCCCCTGGGAAGTCCTCGTGTTGCACCTTTTTTTTTACTACCTATTTGATTGCACGACGAGATCATTTTTTTTACCCATCTTTCTAACCAAACGTTAAGGACGGACGACGTCGTCGCCATAAAATTTGGCTGTCGATCGCCCGCGCGGGGCCCGCCGCAACCTCCACGGCCGGCTCGATCGACCAACCGACCCGAAAAATTAAAATTTGTAAATAAATAAGAAAAATAGCATTTCAATTATTATTTTTCTTTTAAAACGGGCGTAACTCCGTGCATTATTGTCCGATTTCGGCTTTTCACGTGGGGCGGAAAGGCGCGCGAAGAGACGAAGAAAATGACCCCCGAACTCTCCCTCGGACGCTCACCCTTATTAGCCGACGATCAGAAGCGCATGATGGATGCGATCATACATGCACTAATGCCTCGGATCCCATTAGAACTCTGAAGTTAAGCGTGCTTGGGCGGGAGTTGTACTAGGATGGGTGACCCCTGGGAAGTTCTCGTGTTGCTTCTTTTTTTTACTACCTATTTGATTGCACGACGAGAACATTTTTTTTACCAATCTTTCTAACCAAACGTTAAGGACGGACAACGTCGTCGCCATAAACTTTGGGTGTCGATCGCCCACGCGGGGCCCGCCGCAACCTCTACGGCCGGCTCGATCGACCAACCGACCCGAAAAATTAAAATTTGTAAATAAATAAGAAAAATAACATTTCAATTATTATTTTTCGTTTAAAACGGGCGTAATTCCGTGAATTATTGTTCGATTTCAGCTTTTCACGTGGCGCTGAAAGGCGCATGACGAGTGCGATCATACCAGCACTAAAGCATCGGCTCCCATCAGACCTTCGAAGTTAAGGGTGCTTGGGCGAGAGTAGTACTAGGATGGGTGTCCCCCTGGGAAGTTCTCGTGTTGCATCTTTTTTTTACTACCTATTTGATTGCACGACGAGATCATTTTTTTTACCAATCGTTCTAACCAAACGTTAAGGACGGACGACGTCGTTGCCATAAAATTTGGCTGTCGATCGCCCGCGCGGGGCCCGCCGCAACCTCTACTGCCGGCTCGATCGACCAACCGACCCGAAAAATTAAAATTTGTAAATAAATAAGAAAAATAACATTTCAATTATTATTTTTCGTTTAAAACGGGCGTAACTCCGTGCATTATTGTCCGATTTCAGTTTTTCACGTGGCGCTGAAAGGCGTGCGAAGAGACGAAGAAAATGACCTCCGAACTCTCCCTCGGACGCTCACCCTTATTAGCCGACGATCAGGAGCGCATTACGGATGCGATCATACATGCACTAATGCATTGGATCCCATTAGAACTCCGAAATTAAGCGTGCTTGGTCGAGAGTAGGACTAAGATGGGTGACCCCCTGAGAAGTCCTCGTGCTGCACCCTTTTTTTTACTACCTATTTGATAGCACAACGAGATCATTTTTTTTACCAATCTTTCTAACCAAACGTTAAGGACGGACGACGTCGTCGTCATAGAATTTGGCTGTCGATCGCCCACGCAGGGCCCTCCGCAACCTCTACGGCCGGCTAGATCGGCCAACCGACCCGAAAAATTAAAATTTGTAAATAAATAAGAAAAATAACATTTCAATTATTATTTTTCGTTTAAAACGGGCGTAATTCCGTGCATTATTGTCCGATTTCAGCTTTTCACGTGGCGCGGAAAGGCGCGCGAAGAGACGAAGAAAATTACGCCGAGCTGTCCCTCGGACGCCCACCCATATTAGCCGACGATCAGAAGTGCATGTTGAGTGCGATCATACCAGCACTAAAGCATCGGCTCCCATCAGACTTCCGAAGTTAAGCGTGCTTGGGCGAGAGTAGTACTAGGATGGGTGACCCCCTGGGAAGTCCTCGTGTTGCACCTTTTTTTTACTACCTATTTGATTGCACGACGAGATCATTTTTTTTACCAATCGTTCTAACCAAACGTTAAGGACGGACGACGTCGTCGCCATAAAATTTGGCTGTCGATCGCCCGCGCGGGGCCCGCCGCAACCTCTACTGCCGGCTCGATCGACCAACCGACCCGAAAAATTAAAATTTGTAAAGAAATAAGAAAAATAACATTTCAATTATTATTTTTCGTTTAAAACGGGCGTAACTCCGTGCATTATTGTCCGATTTCAGTTTTTCACGTAGCGCTGAAAGGCGTGCGAAGAGACGAAGAAAATGACCTCCGAAATCTCCCTCGGACGCTCACCCTTATTAGCCGACGATCAGAAGCGCATTACGGATGCGATCATACATGCACTAATGCATTGGATCCCATTAGAACTCCGAAATTAAGCGTGCTTGGGCGAGAGTAGGACTAAGATGGGTGACCCCCTGAGAAGTCCTCGTGCTGCACCCTTTTTTTTACTACCTATTTGATAGCACAACGAGATCATTTTTTTTACCAATCTTTCTAACCAAACGTTAAGGACGGACGACGTCGTCGCCATAAAATTTGGCTGTCGATCGCCCGCGCGGGGCCCGCCGCAACCTCTACTGCCGGCTCGATCGACCAACCGACCCGAAAAATTAAAATTTGTAAATAAATAAGAAAAATAACATTTCAATTATTATTTTTCGTTTAAAACGGGCGTAACTCCGTGCATTATTGTCCGATTTCAGTTTTTCACGTGGCGCTGAAAGGCGTGCGAAGAGACGAAGAAAATGACCTCCGAACTCTCCCTCGGACGCTCACCCTTATTAGCCGACGATCAGGAGCGCATTACGGATGCGATCATACATGCACTAATGCATTGGATCCCATTAGAACTCCGAAATTAAGCGTGCTTGGTCGAGAGTAGGACTAAGATGGGTGACCCCCTGAGAAGTCCTCGTGCTGCACCCTTTTTTTTACTACCTATTTGATAGCACAACGAGATCATTTTTTTTACCAATCTTTCTAACCAAACGTTAAGGACGGACGACGTCGTCGCCATAGAATTTGGCTGTCGATCGCCCACGCGGGGCCCTCCGCAACCTCTACGGCCGGCTAGATCGGCCAACCGACCCGAAAAATTAAAATTTGTAAATAAATAAGAAAAATAACATTTCAATTATTATTTTTCGTTTAAAACGGGCGTAATTCCGTGCATTATTGTCCGATTTCAGCTTTTCACGTGGCGCGGAAAGGCGCGCGAAGAGACGAAGAAAATTACGCCGAGCTGTCCCTCGGACGCCCACCCATATTAGCCGACGATCAGAAGTGCATGACGAGTGCGATCATACCAGCACTAAAGCATCGGCTCCCATCAGACTTCCGAAGTTAAGCGTGCTTGGGCGAGAGTAGTACTAGGATGGGTGACCCCCTGGGAAGTCCTCGTGTTGCACCTTTTTTTTACTACCTATTTGATTGCACGACGAGATCATTTTTTTTACCAATCGTTCTAACCAAATGTTAAGGACGGACGACGTCGTCGCCATAAAATTTGGCTGTCGATCGCCCGCGCGGGGCCCGCCGCAACCTCTACTGCCGGCTCGATCGACCAACCGACCCGAAAAATTAAAATTTGTAAATAAATAAGAAAAATAACATTTCAATTATTATTTTTCGTTTAAAACGGGCGTAACTCCGTGCATTATTGTCCGATTTCAGTTTTTCACGTAGCGCTGAAAGGCGTGCGAAGAGACGAAGAAAATGACCTCCGAACTCTCCCTCGGACGCTCACCCTTATTAGCCGACGATCAGAAGCGCATTACGGATGCGATCATACATGCACTAATGCATTGGATCCCATTAGAACTCCGAAATTAAGCGTGCTTGGGCGAGACTAGGACTAAGATGGGTGACCCCCTGAGAAGTCCTCGTGCTGCACCCTTTTTTTTACTACCTATTTGATAGCACAACGAGATCATTTTTTTTACCAATCTTTCTAACCAAACGTTAAGGACGGACGACGTCGTCGCCATAAAATTTGGCTGTCGATCGCCCGCGCGGGGCCCGCCGCAACCTCTACTGCCGGCTCGATCGACCAACCGACCCGAAAAATTAAAATTTGTAAATAAATAAGAAAAATAACATTTCAATTATTATTTTTCGTTTAAAACGGGCGTAACTCCGTGCATTATTGTCCGATTTCAGTTTTTCACGTAGCGCTGAAAGGCGTGCGAAGAGACGAAGAAAATGACCTCCGAAATCTCCCTCGGACGCTCACCCTTATTAGCCGACGATCAGAAGCGCATTACGGATGCGATCATACATGCACTAATGCATTGGATCCCATTAGAACTCCGAAATTAAGCGTGCTTGGGCGAGAGTAGGACTAAGATGGGTGACCCCCTGAGAAGTCCTCGTGCTGCACCCTTTTTTTTACTACCTATTTGATAGCACAACGAGATCATTTTTTTTACCAATCTTTCTAACCAAACGTTAAGGACGGACGACGTCGTCGCCATAAAATTTGGCTGTCGATCGCCCGCGCGGGGCCCGCCGCAACCTCTACTGCCGGCTCGATCGACCAACCGACCCGAAAAATTAAAATTTGTAAATAAATAAGAAAAATAACATTTCAATTATTATTTTTCGTTTAAAACGGGCGTAACTCCGTGCATTATTGTCCGATTTCAGTTTTTCACGTGGCGCTGAAAGGCGTGCGAAGAGACGAAGAAAATGACCTCCGAACTCTCCCTCGGACGCTCACCCTTATTAGCCGACGATCAGGAGCGCATTACGGATGCGATCATACATGCACTAATGCATTGGATCCCATTAGAACTCCGAAATTAAGCGTGCTTGGTCGAGAGTAGGACTAAGATGGGTGACCCCCTGAGAAGTCCTCGTGCTGCACCCTTTTTTTTACTACCTATTTGATAGCACAACGAGATCATTTTTTTTACCAATCTTTCTAACCAAACGTTAAGGACGGACGACGTCGTCGCCATAGAATTTGGCTGTCGATCGCCCACGCGGGGCCCTCCGCAACCTCTACGGCCGGCTAGATCGGCCAACCGACCCGAAAAATTAAAATTTGTAAATAAATAAGAAAAATAACATTTCAATTATTATTTTTCGTTTAAAACGGGCGTAATTCCGTGCATTATTGTCCGATTTCAGCTTTTCACGTGGCGCGGAAAGGCGCGCGAAGAGACGAAGAAAATTACGCCGAGCTGTCCCTCGGACGCCCACCCATATTAGCCGACGATCAGAAGTGCATGACGAGTGCGATCATACCAGCACTAAAGCATCGGCTCCCATCAGACTTCCGAAGTTAAGCGTGCTTGGGCGAGAGTAGTACTAGGATGGGTGACCCCCTGGGAAGTCCTCGTGTTGCACCTTTTTTTTACTACCTATTTGATTGCACGACGAGATCATTTTTTTTACCAATCGTTCTAACCAAATGTTAAGGACGGACGACGTCGTCGCCATAAAATTTGGCTGTCGATCGCCCGCGCGGGGCCCGCCGCAACCTCTACTGCCGGCTCGATCGACCAACCGACCCGAAAAATTAAAATTTGTAAATAAATAAGAAAAATAACATTTCAATTATTATTTTTCGTTTAAAACGGGCGTAACTCCGTGCATTATTGTCCGATTTCTGTTTTTCACGTAGCGCTGAAAGGCGTGCGAAGAGACGAAGAAAATGACCTCCGAACTCTCCCTCGGACGCTCACCCTTATTAGCCGACGATCAGAAGCGCATTACGGATGCGATCATACATGCACTAATGCATTGGATCCCATTAGAACTCCGAAATTAAGCGTGCTTGGGCGAGACTAGGACTAAGATGGGTGACCCCCTGAGAAGTCCTCGTGCTGCACCCTTTTTTTTACTACCTATTTGATAGCACAACGAGATCATTTTTTTTACCATTCTTTCTAACCAAACGTTAAGGACGGACGACGTCGTCGCCATAAAATTTGGCTGTCGATCGCCCGCGCGGGGCCCGCCGCAACCTCTATGGCCGGCTCGATCGACCAACCGACCCGAAAAATTAAAATTTGTAAATAAATAATAAAAATAACATTTCAATTATTATTTTTCATTTAAAACGGGCGTAACTCCGTGCATTATTGTCCGATTTCAGCTTTTCACGTGGCGCTGAAAGGCGTGCGAAGAGACGAAGAAAATGACCTCCGAACTCTCCCTCGGACGCTCACCCTTATTAGCCGACGATCAGAAGCGCATTACGGATGCGATCATACATGCACTAATGCATTGGATCCCATTAGAACTCCGAAATTAAGCGTGCTTGGGCGAGAGTAGGACTAAGATGGGTGACCCCCTGAGAAGTCCTCGTGCTGCACCCTTTTTTTTACTACCTATTTGATAGCACAATAAGATCATTTTTTTTACCAATCTTTCTAACCAAACGTTAAGGACGGACGACGTCGTCGCCATAAAATTTGGCTGTCGATCGCCCACGCGGGGCCCTCCGCAACCTCTACGGCCGGCTAGATCGGCCAACCGACCCGAAAAATTAAAATTTGTAAATAAAAAAGAAAAATAACATTTCAATTATTATTTTTCGTTTAAAACGGGCGTAATTCCGTGCATTATTGTCCGATTTCAGCTTTTCACGTGGCGCGGAAAGGTGCGCGAAGAGACGAAGAAAATTACCCCGAGCTGTCCCTCGGACGCCCACCCATATTAGCCGACGATCAGAAGTGCATGACGAGTGCGATCATACCAGCACTAAAGCATCGGCTCCCATCAGACCTCCGAAGTTAAGCATGCTTGGGCGAGAGTAGTACTAGGATGGGTGACCCCCTGGGAAGTCCTCGTGTTGCACCTTTTTTTTACTACCTATTTGATTGCACGACGAGATCATTTTTTTTACCAATCGTTCTAACCAAACGTTAAGGACGGACGACGTCGTCGCCATAAAATTTGGCTGTCGATCGCCCGCGCGGGGCCCGCCGCAACCTCTACTGCCGGCTCGATCGACCAACCGACCCGAAAAATTAAAATTTGTAAATAAATAAGAAAAATAACATTTCAATTATTATTTTTCGTTTAAAACGGGCGTAACTCCGTGCATTATTGTCCGATTTCAGTTTTTCACGTAGCGCTGAAAGGCGTGCGAAGAGACGAAGAAAATGACCTCCGAACTCTCCCTCGGACGCTCACCATTATTAGCCGACGATCAGAAGCGCATTACGGATGCGATCATACATGCACTAATGCATTGGATCCCATTAGAACTCCGAAATTAAGCGTGCTTGGCCGAGAGTAGGACTAAGATGGGTGACCCCCTGAGAAGTCCTCGTGCTGCACCCTTTTTTTTACTACCTATTTGATAGCACAACGAGATCATTTTTTTTACCAATCTTTCTAACCAAACGTTAAGGACGGACGACGTCGTCGCCATAAAATTTGGCTGTCGATCGCCCACGCGGGGCCCTCCGCAACCTCTACGGCCAGCTAGATCGGCCAAACGACCCGAAAAATTAAAATTTGTAAATAAATAAGAAAAATAACATTTCAATTATTATTTTTCGTTTAAAACGGGCGTAACTCCGTGCATTATTGTCCGATTTCAGTTTTTCACGTAGCGCTGAAAGGCGTGCGAAGAGACGAAGAAAATGACCTCCGAACTCTCCCTCGGACGCTCACCCTTATTAGCCGACGATCAGAAGCGCATTACGGATGCGATCATACATGCACTAATGCATTGGATCCCATTAGAACTCCGAAATTAAGCGTGCTTGGGCGAGAGTAGGACTAAGATGGGTGACCCCCTGAGAAGTCCTCGTGCTGCACCCTTTTTTTTACTACCTATTTGATAGCACAATGAGATCATTTTTTTTACCAATCTTTCTAACCAAACGTTAAGGACGGACGACGTCGTCGCCATAAAATTTGGCTGTCGATCGCCCACGCGGGGCCCTCCGCAACCTCTACGGCCGGCTAGATCGGCCAAACGACCCGAAAAATTAAAATTTGTAAATAAATAAGAAAAATAACATTTCAATTATTATTTTTCGTTTAAAACGGACATAATTCCGTGCATTATTGTCCGATTTCAGCTTTTCACGTGGCTCGGAAAGGCGCGCGAAGAGATGAAGAAAATTACCCCGAGCTGTCCCTCGGACGCCCACCCTTATTAGCCGACGATCAGAAGTGCATGATGGGTGCGATCATACCAGCACTAAAGCACCGGATCCCATCAGAACTCCGAAGTTAAGCGTGCTTGGGCGAGAGTCGTACTAGGATGGGTTACCCCCTGGGAAGTCCTTGTGTTGCACCTTTTTTTTACTACCTATTTGATTGCACGACGAGATAATTTTTTTTACCATTCTTTCTAACCAAACGTTAAGGACGGACGACGTCGTCGCCATAAAATTTGGCTGTCGATCGCCCGCGCGGGGCCCGCCGCAACCTCTATGGCCGGCTCGATCGACCAACCGACCCGAAAAATTAAAATTTGTAAATAAATAATAAAAATAACATTTCAATTATTATTTTTCATTTAAAACGGGCGTAACTCCGTGCATTATTGTCCGATTTCAGCTTTTCACGTGGCGCTGAAAGGCGTGCGAAGAGACGAAGAAAATGACCTCCGAACTCTCCCTCGGACGCTCACCCTTATTAGCCGACGATCAGAAGCGCATTACGGATGCGATCATACATGCACTAATGCATTGGATCCCATTAGAACTCCGAAATTAAGCGTGCTTGGGCGAGAGTAGGACTAAGATGGGTGACCCCCTGAGAAGTCCTCGTGCTGCACCCTTTTTTTTACTACCTATTTGATAGCACAATGAGATCATTTTTTTTACCAATCTTTCTAACCAAACGTTAAGGACGGACGACGTCGTCGCCATAAAATTTGGCTGTCGATCGCCCACGCGGGGCCCTCCGCAACCTCTACGGCCGGCTAGATCGGCCAACCGACCCGAAAAATTAAAATTTGTAAATAAAAAAGAAAAATAACATTTCAATTATTATTTTTCGTTTAAAACGGGCATAATTCCGTGCATTATTGTCCGATTTCAGCTTTTCACGTGGCGCGGAAAGGCGCGCGAAGAGACGAAGAAAATTACCCCGAGCTGTCCCTCGGACGCCCACCCATATTAGCCGACGATCAGAAGTGCATGACGAGTGCGATCATACCAGCACTAAAGCATCGGCTCCCATCAGACCTCCGAAGTTAAGCATGCTTGGGCGAGAGTAGTACTAGGATGGGTGACCCCCTGGGAAGTCCTCGTGTTGCACCTTTTTTTTACTACCTATTTGATTGCACGACGAGATCATTTTTTTTACCAATCGTTCTAACCAAACGTTAAGGACGGACGACGTCGTCGCCATAAAATTTGGCTGTCGATCGCCCGCGCGGGGCCCGCCGCAACCTCTACTGCCGGCTCGATCGACCAACCGACCCGAAAAATTAAAATTTGTAAATAAATAAGAAAAATAACATTTCAATTATTATTTTTCATTTAAAACGGGCGTAACTCCGTGCATTATTGTCCGATTTCAGTTTTTCACGTGGCGCTGAAAGGCGTGCGAAGAGACGAAGAAAATGACCTCCGAACTCTCCCTCGGACGCTCACCCATATTAGCCGACGATCAGAAGCGCATTACGGATGCGATCATACATGCACTAATGCATTGGATCGCATTAGAACTCCGAAATTAAGCGTGCTTCGGCGAGAGTAGGACTAAGATGGGTGACCCCCTGAGAAGTCCTCGTGCTGCACCCTTTTTTTTACTACCTATTTGATAGCACAACGAGATCATTTTTTTTACCAATCTTTCTAACCAAACGTTAAGGACGGACGACGTCGTCGCCAAAAAATTTGGCTGTCGATCGCCCGCGCGGGGCCCTCCGCAACCTCTACGGCCGGCTAGATCGACCAACCGACCCGAAAATTTAAAATTTGTAAATAAATAAGAAAAATAACATTTCAATTATTATTTTTCGTTTAAAACGGGCGTAATTCCGTGCATTATTGTCCGATTTCAGCTTTTCACGTGGCGCGGAAAGGCGGGCGAAGAGACGAAGAAAATGACCTCCGAACTCTCCCTCGGACGCTCACCATTATTAGCCGACGATCAGAAGCGCATTACGGATGCGATCATACATGCACTAATGCATTGGATCCCATTAGAACTCCGAAATTAAGCGTGCTTGGCCGAGAGTAGGACTAAGATGGGTGACCCCCTGAGAAGTCCTCGTGCTGCACCCTTTTTTTTACTACCTATTTGATAGCACAACGAGATCATTTTTTTTACCAATCTTTCTAACCAAACGTTAAGGACGGACGACGTCGTCGCCATAAAATTTGGCTGTCGATCGCCCACGCGGGGCCCGCCGCAACCTCTACTGCCGGCTCGATCGACCAACCGACCCGAAAAATTAAAATTTGTAAATAAATAATAAAAATAACATTTCAATTATTATTTTTCATTTAAAACGGGCGTAACTCCGTGCATTATTGTCCGATTTCAGCTTTTCACGTGGCGCTGAAAGGCGTGCGAAGAGACGAAGAAAATGACCTCCGAACTCTCCCTCGGACGCTCACCCTTATTAGCCGACGATCAGAAGCACATTACGGATGCGATCATACATGCACTAATGCATCGGATCCCATTAGAACTTCGAAGTCAAGCGTGCTTGGGCGAAAGTAGTACTAGGATGGGTGACCCCCTGGGAAGTCCTCGTGTTGCACCTTTTTTTTTACTACCTATTTGATTGCACGACGAGATCATTTTTTTTACCCATCTTTCTAACCAAACGTTAAGGACGGACGACGTCGTCGCCATAAAATTTGGCTGTCGATCGCCCACGCGGGGCCCTCCGCAACCTCTACGGCCGGCTAGATCGGCCAAACGACCCGAAAAATTAAAATTTGTAAATAAATAAGAAAAATAACATTTCAATTATTATTTTTCGTTTAAAACGGGCGTAATTCCGTGCATTTTTGTTCGATTTCAGCTTTTCACGTGGCGCGAAAAGGCGCGCGAAGAGACGATGAAAATTACCCCGAGCTGTCCCTCGGACGCCCACCCTTATTAGCCGACGATCAGAAGTGCGTGATGGGTGCGATCATACCAGCACTAAAGCACCGGATCCCATCAGAACTCCGAAGTTAAGCGTGCTTGGGCGAGAGTCGTACTAGGATGGGTGACCCCCTGGGAAGTCCTTGTGTTGCACCTTTTTTTTACTACCTATTTGATTGCACGACGAGATAATTTTTTTTACCATTCTTTCTAACCAAACGTTAACGACGGACGACGTCGTCGCCATAAAATTTGGCTGTCGATCGCCCGCGCGGGGCCCGCCGCAACCTCTATGGCCGGCTCGATCGACCAACCGACCCGAAAAATTAAAATTTGTAAATAAATAATAAAAATAACATTTCAATTATTATTTTTCATTTAAAACGGGCGTAACTCCGTGCATTATTGTCCGATTTTAGCTTTTCACGTGGCGCTGAAAGGCGCACGAAGAGACGAAGAAAATGACCCCCGAACTCTCCCTCGGACGCTCACCCTTATTAGCCGACGATCAAAAGCGCATGATGGATGCGATCATACATGCACTAACGCCTCGGATCCCATTAGAACTCTGAAATTAAGCGTGCTTGGGCGGGAGTAGTACTAGGATGGGTGACCCCTGGGAAGTTCTCGTGTTGCTCCTTTTTTTTACTACCTATTTGATTGCACGACGAGATCATTTTTTTTACCAATCTTTGTAACCAAACGTTAAGGACCGACGACGTCGTCGCCATAAAATTTGGGTGTCGATCGCACACGCGGGGCCCGCCGCAACCTCTACGGCCGGCTCGATCGACCAACCGACCCGAAAAATTAAAATTTGTAAATAAATAAGAAAAACTACATTTCAATTATTATTTTTCGTTTAAAACGGGCGTAACTCCGTGCATTATTGTTCGATTTCAGCTTTTCACGTGGCGCTGAAAGGAGCGTGAAGAGACGAAGAAAATGACCCCGAGCTGTCCCTCGGACGCTCACCCTTATT
Organism: Canna indica; assembly: GCA_034359265.1. Lineage (NCBI taxonomy): Eukaryota > Viridiplantae > Streptophyta > Magnoliopsida > Zingiberales > Cannaceae > Canna > Canna indica. The sequence continues at coordinate 44,666,671 of CP136897.1, read as the reverse complement.
AACCGACGATCAGAAGTGCATGACGAGTGAGATCATACCAGCACTAAAGCATCGGCTCCCATCAGACCTCCGAAGTTAAGCGTGCTTGGGCGAGAGTAGTACTAGGATGGATGACCCCCTGGTCGTGTTGCACCTTTTTTTTACTACCTATTTGATTGCACGACGAGATCATTTTTTTTACCAAACGTTAAGGACGGACGACGTCGTCGCCATAAAATTTGGCTGTCGATCGCCCGCGCGGGGCCCGCCGCAACCTCTACTGCCGGCTCGATCGACCAACCGACCCGAAAAATTAAAATTTGTAAATAAATAAGAAAAATAACATTTCAATTATTATTTTTCATTTAAAACGGGCGTAACTCCGTGCATTATTGTCCGATTTCAGTTTTTCACGTGGCGCTGAAAGGCGTGCGAAGAGACGAAGAAAATGAACTCCGAACTCTCCCTCGGACGCTCACCCATATTAGCCGACGATCAGAAGCGCATTACGGATGCGATCATACATGCACTAATGCATTGGATCGCATTAGAACTCCGAAATTAAGCGTGCTTCGGCGAGAGTAGGACTAAGATGGGTGACCCCCTGAGAAGTCCTCGTGCTGCACCCTTTTTTTTACTACCTATTTGATAGCACAACGAGATCATTTTTTTTACCAATCTTTCTAACCAAACGTTAAGGACGGACGACGTCGTCGCCAAAAAATTTGGCTGTCGATCGCCCTCGCGGGGCCCTCCGCAACCTCTACGGCCGGCTAGATCGACCAACCGACCCGAAAATTTAAAATTTGTAAATAAATAAGAAAAATAACATTTCAATTATTATTTTTCGTTTAAAACGGGCGTAATTCCGTGCATTATTGTCCGATTTCAGCTTTTCACGTGGCGCGGAAAGGCGCGCAAAGAGACGAAGAAAATGACCTCCGAACTCTCCCTCGGACGCTCACCCTTATTAGCCGACGATCAGAAGCGCATTACGGATGCGATCATACATGCACTAATGCATTGGATCCCATTAGAACTCCGAAATTAAGCATGCTTGGGCGAGAGTAGGACTAAGATGGGTGACCCCCTGAGAAGTCCTCGTGCTGCACCCTTTTTTTTACTACCTATTTGATAGCACAACGAGATCATTTTTTTTACCAATCTTTCTAACCAAACGTTAAGGACGGACGACGTCGTCGCTATAAAATTTGGCTGTCGATCGCCCGCGCGGGGCCCTCCGCAACCTCTACGGCCGGCTAGATCGACCAACCGACCCGAAAAATTAAAATTTGTAAATAAATAAGAAAAATAACATTTCAATTATTATTTTTCGTTTAAAACGGGCGTAATTCCGTGCATTATTGTCCGATTTCAACTTTTCACGTGGCGCGGAAAGGCGTGCGAAGAGACGAAGAAAATGACCATGAGCTGTCCCTCGGACGCCCACCCTTATTAGCCGACGATCAGAAGTGCGTGATGGGTGCGATCATACCAGCACTAAAGCATCGGATCCCATCAGAACTCCGAAGTTAAGCGTGCTTGGGCGAGAGTCGTACTAGGATGGGTGACCCCCTTGGAAGTCCTTGTGTTGCACCTTTTTTTTACTACCTATTTGATTGCACGACGAGATCATTTTTTTTACCAATCTTTCTAACCAAACGTTAAGGACGGACGACGTCGTCGCCATAAAATTTGGCTGTCGATCGCCCGCGCGGGGCCCGCCGCAACCTCTACGGCCGGCTCGATCGACCAACCGACCCGAAAAATTAAAATTTGCAAATAAATAAGAAAAATAACATTTCAATTATTATTTTTCGTTTAAAACGGGCGTAACTCCGTGAATTATTGTTCGATTTCAGCTTTTCACGTGGCGCTCAAAGGCGCGCGAAGAGACGAAGAAAATGTGCCCGAGCTGTCCCTCGGACGCTCACCCTTATTAGCTGACGATCAGAAGTGCATGTCGGGTGCGATCATACCAGCACTAATGCATTGGATCCCATCAGAACTCCGAAGTTAAGGGTGCTTGGGCGAGAGTAGTACTAGAATGGGTGACCCCCTGGGAAGTCCTCGTGTTGCACCTTTTTTTTTACTACCTATTTGATTGCACGATGAGATCATTTTTTCTACCAATCTTTCTAACCAAACGTTAAGGACGGACGACGTCGTCGCCATAAAATTTGGCTGTCGATCGCCCGCGCGGGCCCCTCCGCAACCTCTACGGCCGGCTCGATCAACCAACCGACCGAAAAATTAAAATTTGTAAATAAATAAGAAAAATAACATTTCAATTATTATTTTTCGTTTAAAACGGGCGTAATCCGTGCATTATTGTCCGATTTCAGCTTTTCACGTGGCGCTGAAAGGCACGAAGAGACGAAGAAAATGACCCCGAGCTGTCCCTCGGACGCTCACCCTTATTAGCCGACGATCAGAAGCACATTACGGATGCGATCATACATGCACTAACGCATTGGATCCCATCAGAACTTCGAAATTAAGCGTGCTTGGGCGAGAGTAGGACTAAGATGGGTGACCCCTTGGGAAGTCCTCGTGCTGCACCCTTTTTTTTTACTACCGATTTGAATGCACGACGAGATCATTTTTTTTACCAATCTTTCTAACCAAACGTTAAGGACGGACGACGTCGTCGCCATAAAATTTGGTTGTCGATCGCCCGTGCGGGGCCAGCCGCAACCTCTACGGCCGGCTCGATCGACCAACCGACCCGAAAAATTAAAATTTGGAAATAAATAAGAAAAATAACATTTCAATTATTATTTTTCGTTTAAAACGGGCGAAATTCGGTGCATTATTGTCCGATTTCAGCTTTTCACGTGGCGCTGAAAGGCGCGCGAAGAGACGAAGAAAATGACCACGAGCTGTCCCTCAGCCACCCACCCTTATTAGCCGACGATCAGAAGTGCGTGATGGGTGCGATCATACCAGCACTAAAGCACCGGATCCCATCAGAACTCCGAAGTTAAGCGTGCTTGGGCGAGAGTGGTACAAGGATGGGTGACCCCCTGGGAAGTCCTCGTGTTGCACTTTTTTTTTTACTACCTATTTGATTGCACGACGAGATCATTTTTTTTACCAATCTTTCTAACCAAACGTTAAGGACGGATGACGTCGTCGCCATAAAATTTGGCTGTCGATCGCCCACGCGGGGCCGCGCAACCTCTACGGCCGGCTCCATCGACCAACCGACCCGAAAAATTAAAATTTGTAAATAAATAAGAAAAATGACATTTCAATTATTATTTTTCGTTTAAAACGGGCGTAACTCCGTGCATTATTGTCCGATTTCAGCTTTTCACGTGGCGCTGAAAGGCGCGCGAAGAGACGAAGAAAATGACCCCGAGCTGTCCCTCGGACGCTAACCCTTATTGGCCGACGATCAGAAGTGCATGCTGGGTGCGATCATACCAGCACTAACGCACTGGATCCCATCAGAACTCCGAAGTTAAGCGTGCTTGGGCGTGAGTAGTACTAGGATGGGTGACCCCTTGGGTAGTCCTCGTGTTGCACTTTTTTTTTTACAACCTATTTGAATGCACGACGAGATCATTTTTTTTACCAATCTTTCTAACCAAACGTTAAGGACGGACGACGTCGTCGCCATAAAATTTTGCTGTCGATCGCCCGTGCGGTGCCCGCCGCAACCTCTACGTCCGGCTCGATCGACCAATCGACCCGAAAAATTAAAATTTGTAAATAAATAAGAAAAATAACATTTCAATTATTATTTTTCGTTTAAAACGGGCGTAACTCCGTGCATTATTGTCTGATTTCAGCTTTTCACGTGGCGCTGAAAGGCGCGCGAAGAGACGAAGAAAATTACCCCGAGCTGTCCCTCAGACGCTGACCCTTATTAGCCGACGATCAGAAGTGCATACTGGATGCGATCATAGCAGCACTAACGCACCGAATCCCATCAGAACTCCGAAGATAAGCGCGCTTGGGCGAGAGTAGTACTAGAATGGGTGACCCCCTGGGAAGTCCTCGTGTTGCACCTGTTTTTTTACTACCTATTTGATTGCTCGATGAGATCATTTTTTCTACCACTCTTTCTAACCAAACGTTAAGGACGGACGACGTCGTCGCCATAAAATTTGGCTTTCGATCGCCTGCGCGGGGCCCGCCGCAACCTCTACGGCCGCCTCAATCGACCAACCGACCCGAAAAATTAAAATTTGTAAATAAATAAGAAAAATAACATTTCAATTATTATTTTTCGTTTAAAACAGGCGTAACTCCGTGCATTATTGTCTGATTTCAGCTTTTCACGTGGCGCTGAAAGGCGCGCGAAGAGACGAAGAAAATTACCCCGAGCTGTCCCTCGGACGCTGACCCTTATTAGCCGACGATCAGAAGTGCATACTGGATGCGATCATAGCAGCACTAACGCACCGAATCCCATCAGAACTCCGAAGATAAGCGCTCTTGGGCGAGAGTAGTACTAGAATGGGTGACCCCCTGGGAAGTCCTCGTGTTGCACCTGTTTTTTTACTACCTATTTGATTGCTCGATGAGATCATTTTTTCTACCAATCTTTCTAACCAAACGTTAAGGACGGACGACGTCGTCGCCATAAAATTTGGCTTTCGATCGCCTGCGCGGGGCCCGCTGCAACCTCTACGGCCGGCTCAATCGACCAACCGACCCGAAAAATTAAAATTTGTAAATAAATAAGAAAAATAACATTTCAATTATTATTTTTCGTTTAAAACGTGCGTAACTCCGTACATTATTGTCCGATTTCAGCTTTTCACGTGGCGCTGAAAGGTGCGCGAAGAGACGAAGAAAATGACCACGAGCTGTCCCTCAGACGCTCACCCTTATTAGCCGACGATCAGAAGTGCATAACGAGTTCGATCATACCAGCACTAATGCATCGGATCCCATTAGAACTTCGAAGTCAAGCGTGCTTGGGCGAAAGTAGTACTAGGATGGGTGACCCCCTGGGAAGTCCTCGTGTTGCACATTTTTTTTTACAACCTATTTGAATGCACGACGAGATCATTTTTTTTACCAATCTTTCTAACCAAACGTTAAGGACGGACGACGTCGTCGCCATAAAATTTGGCTGTCGATCGCCCGTGCGGTGCCCGCCGTAACCTCTACGTCCGGCTCGATCGACCAACCGACCCGAAAAATTAAAATTTGTAAATAAATAAGAAAAATAACATTTCAATTATTATTTTTCGTTTAAAACGGGCGTAACTCCGTGCATTATTGTCCTTTTTCAGCTTTTCACGTGGCGCTGAAAGGCGCGCGAAGAGACGAAGAAAATGACCACGAGCTGTCCCTCGGATGCTCACCCTTATTAGCCGACGATCAGAAGTGCGTGACGGGTGCGATCATACCAGCACTAAAGCATCGGATCCCATCAGAACTCCGAAGTTAAGCGTGCTTGGGCGAGGGTAGTACTAGGATGGGTGACCCCCTGGGAAATCCTCGTGTTGCACTTTTTTTTTTACTACCTATTTGATTGCACGACGAGATCATTTTTTTTACCAATCTTTCTAACCAAACGTTAAGGACGGACGACGTCGTCGCCATAAAATTGGGCTATCGATCCCCCGTGCGGGGCCCGCCGCAACCTCTCCGGCCGGCTCGATCAACCAACCTACCCGAAAAATTAAAATTTATAAATAAATAAGAAAAATAACATTTCAATTATTATTTTTCGTTTAAAACGGGCATAATTCCGTGCATTATTGTTCGATTTCAGCTTTTCAAGTGGCGCTGAAAGGCGCGCGAAGAGACGAAGAAAATGACCCCGAGCTGTCCCTCGGTCGCCCACCCTTATTAGCCGACGATCAGAAGTGCATGATGGGTGCGATCATACATGCACTAAAGCACCGGATCCCATTAGAACTCCGAAGTTAAGTGTGCTTGGGCGAGAGTAGTACTAGGATGGGTGACCCCCTAGGAAGTCCTCGTGTTGCACCTTTTTTTTACTACCTATTTGATTGCACGACGAGATCATTTTTTTTACCATACTTTCTAACCAAACGTTAAGGACAAACGACGTCGTCGCCATAAAATTTGGCTGTCGATCGCCCGCGCGGGGCCGCGCAACCTCTACGGCCGGCTCCATTGACCAACCGACCCGAAAAATTAAAATTTGTAAATAAATAAGAAAAATAACATTTCAATTATTATTTTTCGTTTAAAACGGGCGTAACTCCGTGCATTATTGTCCGATTTCAGCTTTTCACGTGGCGCTGAAAGGCGCGCGAAGAGACGAAGAAAATGACCCCGAGCTGTCCCTCGGACGCTCACCCTTATTAGCCGACGATCAGAAGTGCATGCCGGGTGCGATCATACCAGCACTAACGCACCAGATCCCATCAGAACTCCGAAGTTAAGCGTGTTTGGGCGAGAGTAGTACTAGAATGGGTGACCCCCTGGGAAGTCCTCGTGTTGCACCTTTTTTTTTACTACCTATTTGGTTGCACGATGAGATCATTTTTTCTACCAATCTTTCTAACCAAACGTTAAGGACGGATGACGTCGTCGCCATAAAATTGGGCTTTCGATCGCCCGTGCGGGGCCCGCCGCAACCTCTACGTCCAGCTCGATCGACCAACCGACCCGAAAAATTAAAATTTGTAAATAAATAAGAAAAATAACATTTCAATTATTATTTTTCGTTTAAAACGGGCGTAACTAGGTGCATTATTGTCCGATTTCAGCTATTCACGTGGCGCTGAAAGGGGCGCGAAGAGACGAAGAAAATGACCCCCGAACTCTCCCTCGGACGCTCACCCTTATTAGCCGACGATCGGAAGCACATGACGGATGCGATCATACATGCACTAACGCATCGGATTCCATCAGAAATACGAAGTTAAGCGTGCTTGGGCGAGAGTAGGACTTGGATGGGTGACCCCCTTGAAAGTCCTCGTGTTACACTCTTTGTTTTTAGTACCTATTTGATTGCCCGACGAGATCATTTTTTTTACCAATTTTTCTAACCAAACGTTAAGGACGGATGACGTCGTCGCCATAAAATTGGGCTGTCGATCGCCCCGTGCAGGGCCCGCCGCAACCTCTACGGCCGGCTCGATCGACCAACCGACCCGAAAAATTAAAATTTATAAATAAATAAGAAAAATAACATTTCAATTATTATTTTTCGTTTAAAACGGGCGTACCTCGGTGCATTATTGTCCGATTTTAGCTTTTCACGTGGCGCTGAAAGGCGCGCGAAGACACGAAGAAAATGACCCCCGAACTCTCCCTCGGACGCTCACCCTTATTAGTTGACGATCAGAAGCACATGACAGATGCGATCATACATGCGCTAATGCATCAGATCCCATCAGAACTCCGAAGTTAATCGTGCTTGGGCGAGAGTAGTACAAGGATGGGTGACCCCCTTGGAAGTCCTCGTGCTGCACCCTTTTTTTTTACTACCTATTTGAATGCACGACGAGATCATTTTTTTTACCAATCTTTCTAACCAAACGTTAAGGACGGACGACGTCGTCGCCATAAAATTTGGCTGTCGATCGCCCGTGCGGGGCTCGCCGCAACCTCTACGGCCGGCTCGATCGACCAACCGACCCGAAAAATGAAAATTTGTAAATAAATAAGAAAAATAACATTTCAATTATTATTTTTCGTTTAAAACGGGCGTAACTCCGTGCATTATTGTCCGATTTCAGCTTTTCACGTGGCGCTGAAAGGCGCGCGAAGAGACGAAGAAAATGACCCCGAGCTGTCTCTCGGACGCTAAACCTTATTAGCCGACGATCAGAAGTGCATGACGGTTGCGATCATACCAGCACTAAAGCACCGGATCCCATCAGAACCCCGAAGTTAAGCATGCTTGGGCGAGAGTAGTACTAGGATGGGTGACCCCCTGGGAAGTCCTCGTGTTGCACCTTTTTTTTTACTACCTATTTGATTGCACGACGAGATCATTTTTTTTACCAATCTTTCTAACCAAACGTTTAGGACGGATGACGTCGTCGCCATAAAATTGGGCTGTCGATCGGCCGTGCGGGGCCCGCCGCAAACTCTACGGCCAGCTCGATCGACCAACCGACCCGAAAAATGAAAATTTGTAAATAAATAAGAAAAATAACATTTCAATTATTATTTTTCGTTTAAAACAGGAATAACTCCGTGCATTATTGTCTGATTTCAGCTTTTCACGTGGCGCTGAAAGGCGCGCGAAGAGACGAAGAAAATGACCCCGAGGTGTCCCTCGGACGCTAAACCTTATTAGCCGACGATCAGAAGTGCATGACGGTTGCGATCATACCAGCACTAAAGCACCGGATCCCATCAGAACCCCGAAGTTAAGCATGCTTGGGCGAGAGTAGTACTAGGATGGGTGACCCCCTGGGAAGTCCTCGTGTTGCACCTTTTTTTTTACTACCTATTTGAATGCACGACGAGATCATTTTTTTTACCAATCTTTCTAACCTAACGTTAAGGACGAACGACGTCGTCGCCATAAAATTTGGCTGTCGATCGCCCGCGCGGGGCCCGTCGCAACCCCTACGGCCGGCTCGATCGACCAACTGACCCGAAAAATTAAAATTTGTAAATAAATAAGAAAAATAATATTTCAATTATTATTTTTCGTTTAAAATGGGCGTAACTCCGTGCATTATTGTCCGATTTCAGCTTTTCACATGGCGCTGAAAGGCGCGCGAAGAGACGAAGAAAACGACCCCGAGCTATCCCTCGGACGCTCACCCTTATTAGCCGACGATCAGAAGCGCATGACGGATGCGATCATACATGCACTAACGCATCGGATCCTTTCAGAACTCCGAAGTTAAGAGTGCTTGGGAGAGAGTAGTACTAGGATGGGTGACCCCCTAGGAAGTCCTCGTGTTGCACCTTTTTTTTTACTACATATTTGATTGCACGACGAGATCATTTTTTTTACCAATCTTTCTAACCAAACGTTATGGACGGACGACGTTGTCGCCATAAAATTTGGCTGTCGATCGCCCGCGCGGGGCCCGCCGCAATCTCTACGGCCGGCTCGATCGACCAATCCACCCGAAAAATTAAAATTTGTAAATAAATAAGAAAAATAACATTTCAATTATTATTTTTCGTTTAAAACGGGCGTAACTCCGTGCATTATTGTCCGATTTCAGCTTTTCACGTGGCGCTGAAAGGCACGCGAAGAGACGAAGAAAATAACCACGAGCTGTCCTTCGGACGCTCACCCTTATTAGCCGACGATCAGAAGTGCATAACGGGTGCGATCATACCAGCACTAACGCATTGGAACCCATCAGAAATCCGAAGTTAAGCGTGCTTGGGCGAGAGCTGTACTAGGATGGGTGACCCCCTGGGAAGTCATCGTGTTGCACCTTTTTTTTTACTACATATTTGATTGCACGACGAGATCATTTTTTTACCAATCTTTCTAACCAAACGTTAAGGTCGGACGACGTTGTCGCCATAAAATTTGGCTGTCGATCGCCTGCGTGGGGCCTGCCGCAATCTCTACGTTCGGCTCGATCGACCAACCGACCCGAAAAATTAAAATTTGTAAATAAATAAGAAAAATAACATTTCAATTATTATTTTTCGTTTAAAACGGGCGTAACTCCGTGCATTATTGTCCGATTTCAGCTTTTGATGTGGCGCTGAAAGGCGCGCGAAGAGACGAAGAAAATGACCACGAGCTGTCCCTTGGACGCTCACCATTATTAGCCGACGATCAGAAGTGATAATGGGTGCGATCATACCAGCACTAACGCACTGGATCCCATCAGAACTCCGAAGTTAAGCTTGCTTGGGCGAGAGTAGTACTAGGATGGGTGACCCCCTGGGAAGTCCTCGTGTTGCACCTTTTTTTTTACTACCTATATGATTGCACGACGAGATCATTTTTTTTACCAATCTTTCTAACCAAACGTTAAGGACGGACGACGTCGTCGCCATAAAATTTGGCTATCGATCGCACGCGCGGGGCCTCCACAACCTCTACGGCCGGCTCGTTCGACCAACCGACCCGAAAAATTATAATTTGTAAATAAATAAGAAAAATAACATTTCAATTATTATTTTTCGTTTAAAACGGGCGTAACTCCGTGCATTATTGTCCGATTTCAGCTTTTCACGTGGCGCTGAAAGGCTTGCGAAAAGACGAAGAAAATGACCCCCGAACTCTCCCTCGGACGCTCACCCTTATTAGCCGACGATCAGAAGCACATGACGGATGCGATCATACATGCACTAACGCATCGGATCCCATCAGAACTCCGAAGTTAAGCGTGCTTGGGCGAGAGTCGTCCAAGTATGGGTGACCCCCTGGGAAGTCCTCGTGTTGCACCTTTTTTTTAACTACATATTTGATTGCACGACGAGATCATTTTTTTTACCAATCTTTCTAACCAAACGTTAAGGACGGACGACGTCGTCGCCATAAAATTTTGCTGTCGATCGTCCGTGCGGGGTCCGCCGCAACCTCTACGGCCGGCTCGATCAATCAACCGACCCGAAAAATTAAAATTTGTAAATAAATAAGAAAAATAACATTTCAATTATTATTTTTCGTTTAAAACGGGCGTAACTCCGTGCATTATTGTCCAATTTCAGTTTTTCACGTGGCGCTGAAAGGCGCGCGAAGAGACGAAGAAAATGACCCCGAGCTCCCCTCGGACGCTCACCCTTATTAGCCGACGATCAGAAGTGCATAATGGGTGCGATCATACCAGCACTAACACACCGGATCTCATCAGATCTCCGTAGTTAAGCATGCTTGGGCGAGAGTAGTACTAGGATGGTTGACCCCCTGGGAAGTCCTCGTGTTGCACTTTTTTTTTTACTACCTATTTGATTACACGACGAGATCATTTTTTTTACCAATCTTTCTAAGCAAACGTTAAGGACGGACGACGTCGTCGCCATAAAATTGGGCTGTCGATCGCCCGTGCGGGGCCCGCCGCAACCTCTACGGCCGGCTCGATCGACCAACCGACCCGAAAAATTAAAATTTGTAAATAAATAAGAAAAATAACATTTCAATTATTATTTTTCGTTTAAAACGGGCGTAACTCCGTGCATTATTGTCCGATTTGAGCTTTTCACGTGGCGCTGAAAGGCGCGCGAAGAGACGAAGAAAACGACCCCCGAACTCTCCCTCGGACGCTCACCCTTATTAGCCGACGATCAGAAGTGCGTGACGGGTGCGATCATACCAGCACTAACGCACCGGATCCCATCAGAATTCCGAAGTTTAGCGTGCTTGGGCGAGAGTAGTACTAGGATGGGTGACCCCTTGGGAAGTCCTCGTGTTGCACCTTTTTTTTACTACCTATTTGATTGCACGACGAGATCATTTTTTTTACCAATCGTTCTAACCAAACGTTAAGGACGGACGACGTCGTCGCCATAAAATTTGGCTGTCGATCGCCCGCGCGGGGCCCGCCGCAACCTCTATGGCCGGCTCGATCGACCAACTGACCCGAAAAATTAAAATTTGTAAATAAATAAGAAAAATAATATTTCAATTATTATTTTTCGTTTAAAATGGGCGTAACTCCGTGCATTATTGTCCGATTTCAGCTTTTCACGTGGCGCTGAAAGGCGCGCGAAGAGACGAAGAAAACGACCCCGAGCTGTCCCTCGGACACTCACCCTTATTTGCCGACGATCAGAAGTGCATGAGGGTGGAAACAGACCAGCACTAACGCATCGGATCCCATCAGAACTCCATAGTTAAGCGTGCTTGGGCGAGCGTAGTCCTAGTATGGGTGACCCCTTGGGAAGTCCTCGTGTTGCACCTTGTTTTTTTACTACATATTTGATTGCACGACGAGATCATTTTTTTTACCAATCTTTCTAACCAAACGTTAAGGACGGACGACGTCATCGCCATAAAATTTGGCTGTCGATCGCCCGTGCGGGGCCCGCCGCAACCTCTACGGCCGGCTCGATCGACCAACCGACCCGAAAAATTAAAATTTGTTAATAAATTAGAAAAATAACATTTCAATTATTATTTTTTGTTTAAAACGGGCGTAACTCCGTGCATTATTGTCCAATTTCAGCTTTTCTCGTGGCGCTGAAAGGCGCGCGTAGAGACGAAGAAAATGACCCCGAGCTGTCCCTCGGACGCTCACCCTTATTAGCCGACGATCATGAGTGCATTACGGGTGCGATCATACCAGCAATACCGCATTGGAACCCATCAGAACTTCAAAGTACTAGGATGGGTGACCCCGTGGGAAGTCCTTCAAAGTTAAGCGTGCTTGGGCGATAGCAGTACTAGGATGGGTGACCCCGTGGGAAGTCCTCCTGTTGTACCTTTTTTTTTACTACTTATTTGATTGCACGACGAGATCATTTTTTTTACCAATCTTTCTAACCAAACGTTAAGGACGGACGACGTTGTCGCCATAAAATTTGGCTGTCGATCGCCCGCGCGGGGCCCGCCGCAGTCTCTACGTTCGGCTCGATCGACCAACCGACCCAAAAAATTAAAATTTGTAAATAAATAAGAAAAATAACAATTCAATTAATATTTTTCGTTTAAAACGGGCGTAACTCCGTGCATTATTGTCCGATTTCAGCTTTTCACGTGGCGCTGAAAGGCGCGCGAAGAGATGAAGAAAATGACCACGAGCTGTCCCTTGGACGCTCACCCTTATTAGCCGACGATCAGAAGTGCATAATGGGTGCGATCATACCAGCACTAACACACCGGATCTCATCAGATCTCCGAAGTTAAGCTTGCTTGGGCGAGAGTAGTACTAGGATGGGTGACCCCCTAGGAAGTCCTAGTGTTGCACCTTTTTTTTTACTACCTATTTGATTGCACGACGAGATCATTTTATTTACCAATCTTACTAACCAAACGTTAAGGACGGACGACGTCGTCGCCATAAAATTTGGATGTCGATCGCCCGCGCGGGGCCCGCCGCAGCCTCTTCGACCGGCTCGATCGACCAACCGACCCGAAAAATTAAAATTTATAAATAAATAAGAAAAATAACAATTCAATTACTATCTTTCGTTTAAAATGGGCGTAACTCCGTGAATTATTGTCCGATTTCAGCTTTTCACGTGGCGCTGAAAGGCGCGCGAAGAGACGAAGAAAATGACCCCCGAACTCTCCCTCGGACGCTCACCCTTATTAGCCGACGATCAGAAGCACATGACGGATGCGATCATACAAGCACTAACGCATCAGATCCCATCAGAACTCCGAAGTTAAGCGTGCTTGGGCGAGAGTAGTACTAGGGTGGGTGACCCCCTAGGAAGTCCTCGTGTTGTACCTTTTTTTTTACAACCTATTTGATTGGACGACGAGATCATTTTTTTTACCCATCTTTCTAACCAAACGTTAAGGACGGACGACGTCGTCGCCATAAAATTTGGCTGTCGATCGCCCGCGCGGGGCCCGCCGCAACCTCTACGGCTGGCTCGATCGAGCAACCGAGCCGAAAAATTAAAATTTGTAAATAAATAAGAAAAATAACATTTCAATTATTATTTTTCGTTTAAAACGGGCGTAACTCCGTGCATTATTGTCCGATTTCAGCTTTTCACGTGGTGCTCAAATGCGCGCGAAGAGACGAAGAAAATGACCCCGAGCTGTCCCTCGGACGCTCACCCTTATTAGCCGACGATCAGAAGTGCATGACGGGTGCGATCATACCAGCACTAACGCACCGGATCCCATCAGAACTCCGAAGTTAAGCATGCTTGGGCGAGAGTAGTAGTAGGATGGATGACCCCCTGGGAAGTCCTCGTGTTGCATCTTTTTTTTTACTACCTATTTGATTGCACGACGAGATCATTTTTTTTACCAATCTTTCTAACCAAATGTTAAGGACGGACGACGTCGTCTCCATAAAATTTGGCTGTCGATCGCCCGCGCGGGGCCCGCCGCAACCTCTACGGCCGGCTCGATCGACCAACCGACCCGAAAAATTAAAATTTGTAAATAAATAAGAAAAATAACATTTCAATTATTATTTTTCGTTTAAAACGGGCGTAACTCCGTGCATTATTGTCCGATTTCAGCTTTTCACGTGGCGCTGAAAGGCGCGCGAAGAGACGAAGAAAATGACCACGAACTGTCAATCGGACGCTCACCCTTATTAGCCGACGATCAGAAGTGCATAACGAGTGTGATCATACCAGCACTAATGCACCTGATCCCATTAGAAATTCGTAGTTAAGCGTGCTTGAGTGAGAGTAGTTCTAGTATGGGTGACCCCATGGGAAGTCCTCATGTTTCACCTTTTTTTTACTACCTATTTGATTGCACGACGAGATCATTTTTTTTACCAATCTTTCTAACCAAACGTTAAGGATGGACGACGTCGTCGCCATAAAATTTGGCTGTTGATCGCCCGTGCGGGGCCCGCCGCAACCTCTACGGTCGGTTCGATCGACCAACCGAGCCGAAAAATTAAAATTTGTAGATAAATAAGAAAAATAAAATTTCAATTATTATTTTTCGTTTAAAACGGGCGTAACTCCGTGCATTATTGTCCGATTTCAGCTTTTCACGGGCGCTGAAAGGCGCGCGAAGAGACGAAGAAAATGACCACAAGCTGTCCCTCGGACGGTCACCCTTATTAACGACGATCAGAAGAGCATAATGGATGCGATCATACATACAGTAACGCATCGGATCCCATTAGAACTCGGAAGTTAAGCGTGCTTGGGCGAGAGTAGTACTAGGATGGGTGACACCTTGGGAAGTCCTCGTGTTGCACCTTTTTTTTACTACCTATTTGATTGCACGACGAGATTATTTTTATTACCAATCTTTCTAACCAAACGTTAAGGACGGACGACGTCGTCGCCATAAAATTTGGCTGTCGATCGCCCGTGCGGGGCCCGCCGCAACCTCTACGGCCGGCTCGATCGACCAACCGACCCGAAAAATTAGAATTTTTAAATAAATAAGAAAACTAACATTTCAATTATTATTTTTCGTTTAAAACGGGCGTAACTCCGTGCATTATTGTCCGATTTCAGCTTTTCATGTGGCGCTGAAAGTCGCGCGAAGAGACGAAGAAAATGACCCCCGAACTCTCCCTTGGACGCTCACCCTTATTAGCCGACGATCAGAAGCACATTATGGATGCGATCATACATGCACTAACGCATCGGATCCCATCAGAACTCCGAAATTAAGCGTGCCTGGGGGAGAGTAGGACAAGGATGGGTGACACCCTTGGAAGTCCTCGTGCTGCACCGTTTATTTTTACTACCTATTTGAATGCACGACGAGATCATTTTTTTTACCAATCTTTCTAACCAAACGTTAAGGACGGACAACGTCGTCGCCATAAAATTTGGCTGTCGATCGCCCGTGCGGGGCCCGCCGCAACCTCTACGGCCGGCTCGATCGACCAACCGACCCGAAAAATTAGAATTTTTAAATAAATAAGAAAACTAACATTTCAATTATTATTTTTCGTTTAAAACGGGCGTAACTCCGTGCATTATTGTCCGATTTCAGCTTTTCATGTGGCGCTGAAAGTCGCGCGAAGAGACGAAGAAAATGACCCCCGAACTCTCCCTTGGACGCTCACCCTTATTAGCCGACGATCAGAAGCACATTATGGATGCGATCATACATGCACTAACGCATCGGATCCCATCAGAACTCCGAAATTAAGCGTGCCTGGGGGAGAGTAGGACAAGGATGGGTGACACCCTTGGAAGTCCTCGTGCTGCACCGTTTTTTTTTACTACCTATTTGAATGCACGACGAGATCATTTTTTTTACCAATCTTTCTAACCAAACGTTAAGGACGGACAACGTCGTCGCCAAAAAATTTGGCTGTCGATCGCCCGTGCGGGCCCGCCGCAACGTCTACGGCCGACTCGATCGACCATCCGACCCGAAAAATTAAAATTTGTAAATAAATAAGAAAAATAACATTTCAATTATTATTTTTCGGTGAAAACGGGCGTAACTCCGTGCATTATTGTCCGATTTCAGCTTTTCACGTGGCGCTGAAAGGCGCGCGAAGAGACGAAGAAAATGACCCCGAGCTGTCCCTCGGACGCTCACCCTTATTAGCCGACGATCAGAAGTGCATAATTGGTGCGATCATAACAGCACTAATGCAACGGATCCTATTAGAACTCCGAAGTTAAGCGTGCTTGTGCGAGAGTAGTATTAGGATGGGTGACCCCTTGGGAAGTTCTCGTGTTGCACTCTCTTTTTTACTACCTATTTGATTGCACGACGAGATCATTTTTTTTACCAATCTTTCTAACCAAACATTAAGGACGGACGACGTCGTCGCCATAAAATTTGGCTATCGATCGCCCGTGCGGGGCCCGCCGCAACTTCTACGGCCGGCTCGATCGACCAACCGACCCGAAAAATTAAAATTTGTAAATAAATAAGAAAAATAACATTTCAATTATTATTTTTCGTTTAAAACGGGCGTAACTCCATGCATTATTGTCCGATTTCAGCTTTTCACGTGGCGCTGAAAGGCGCGCGAAGAGACGAAGAAAATGACCCCCGAACTCTCCCTTGGACGCTCACCCTTATTAGCCGACGATCAGAAGCACATTACGGATGCGATCATACATGCACTAACGCATTGGATCCCATCAAAACTCCGAAATTAAGCGTGCTTGGGCGAGAGTAGGACTAGGATGGATGACCCCCTCGGAAGTCCTCGTGCTGCATCATTTTTTTTTACTACCTATTTGAATGCACGACGAGATCATTTTTTTTACCAATCTTTCTAACAAAACGTTAAGGACGGACGATGTCGTCGCCATAAAATTTGGCTGTCTATCGCCCGCGCGGGGCCCGCCGCAACCTCTAATTTATTTTACCAATCTTTCTAACCAAACGTTAAGGACGAACGAGGTCGTCGCCATAAAATTTGGCAGTGGCAGTCTATCGCCCGTGCGGGGCCCGCAACAACCTCTACGGCCGGCTCGATCGACCAACCAACCCGAAAAATTATAATTTGTAAATAAATAAGAAAAATAACATTTCAATTATTATTTTTCGTTTAAAACGGGAGTAACACCGTGCATTATTGTCCGATTTCAACTTTTCACGTGGAGCTAAAAGGCGCGCAAAGAGACGAACAAAATGACCACGAGCTCTCCCTCGGACTCTCACCCTTATTCATCGACGATCAGAAGTGCATTACGGGTGCGATTATACCAGTACTAAGACACCGAATCCCATCAGAACTTCGAAGTTAAGGGCGAGATTAGTACTAGGATGGGTGACCCCCTGGGAAGTTCTCGTGTTGCACACTTTTTTTTTACTACCTATTTGAATGCTCGACGAGATCATTTTTTTTACCAATCTTTCTCACCAAACGTTAAGGACGGACGACGTCATCGCCATAAAATTTGGCAGTGGGAGAGAGTAGTACTAGGATGGGTGACGCCTCGGGAAGTCCTCGTGTTGCACTCTTTGTTTTTACTACCAATTTGAATGCACGACGAGATCATTTTTTTTACCAATCTTTCTAACCAAACGTTAAGGACGGACGACGTCGTCGCCATAAAATTTGGAAGTCGATCGCCCGTGCGGGGCCCGCAGCAACATCTACGGCCGGCTCGATCGACCAACCAACCCAAAAAATTAGAATTTGTAAATAAATAAAAAAAATAACATTTCAATTATTATTTTTCGTTTAAAACGGTAGTAACACCGTGCATTATTGTCCGATTTCAGCTTTCCACGTGGCGCTAAAAGGGGCGCAAAGAAATGAAGAAAATGACCACGAGCTCTCCCTCGGACGCTCAGCCTTATTCATCGACGATCAGAAGTGCATTACGAGTGCGATCATACCAGTACTAACACACCGAATCCCATCAGAACTTTGAAGCTAAGCGCTTGGGCGAGAGTAGTACTAGGATGGGTGACCCCCTGGGATGTTCTCGTGTTGCACTCTTTTTTTTACTACCTATTTGAATTCTCGACGAGATCATTTTTTTTACCAATCTTTGTAACCAAACGTTAAGGACGGACGACGTCATCGCCATAAAATTTGGCAGTCGATCGCCCGTGCGGGGCCCGCCGAAACTTCTACAGCCGGCTCGATTGACCAACCAACCCGAAAAATTAAAATTGTAAATAAATATGAAAAATAACATTTCAATTATTATTTTTCGTTTAAAATGGGCGTAACTCCGTGCATTATTGTCTGATTTCAGCTTTTCACGTGGCACTGAAAGGCACGCGAAGAGACGAAGAAAATGACCACGAGCTGTCCCTTGCACGCTCACCCTTATTAGCCGACGATCAGAAGTGATAATGGGTGCGATCATACCAGCACTAACGCACCGGATCCCATCAGAACTCCGAAGTTAAGCTTGCTTGGGCGAGAGTAGTACTAGGATGGGTGACCCCCTAGGAAGTCCTAGTGTTGCACCTTTTTTTTTACTACCTATTTGAATGCACGACGAGATCATTTTTTTTACCAATCTTTCTAAACAAACGTTAAGGATGGACGACGTCGTCGCCATAAAATTTGGTTGTCGATCGCCCATGCGGGGCCCGCCGCAACCTTTACGGCCGGCTCGATCGATCAACCGACCCGAAAAATTAAAATTTGTAAATAAATAAGAAAAATAACATTTCAATTATTATTTTTCGTTTAAAACGGGCGTAACTCCGAGCATTATTGTCCGATTTTCTCTTTTCACGTGGCGCTGAAAGGCGCACGAAGAGACGAAGAAAATGACCCCGAGCTGTCCCTCCGACGCTCACCCTTATTGGCCGACGATCAGAAGTACTTGACGGGTGCGATTATACCAGCATTAATGCACCGGATACCATTAGAACTTCGAAGTTAAGTGTGCTTGGGCGAGAGTAGTACTAGGATGGGTGACACCCTGCGATGTTCTCGTGTTGCACTCTTTTTTTTTACTACCTATTTGAATGAACGACGAGATCATTTTTTTTACCAATCTTTCTAACCAAACGTTAAGGACGGACGACGTCGTCGCCATAAAATTTGGCTGTCAATCGCCCGTGCAGGGCCCGCCGCAACCTCTATGGCCAGCTCGATCGACCGAAAAATTAAAATTGTAAATAAATATGAAAAATAACATTTCAATTATTATTTTTCGTTTAAAACGGGCATAACTCCGTGCATTATTGTCCGATTTCAGCTTTTCACGTGGCGTTGAAAGGCGCGCGAAGAGACGAACAAAATGACCCCGAGCTCTCCCTCGGACGCTCACCCTTATTTGCCGACGATCAGAAGTGCATGACGGGGGAGATCATACCAGCACTAACGCACGGGGGAGAGCAGTACTAGGATGGGTGACCCCCTGGAAAGTCCCCGTGTTGCACTCTTTTTTTTTACTACCTATTTGAAATCACGACGAGATCATTTTTTTTACCAATCTTTCTAAACAAATGTTAAGGACGGACGACGTCGTCACCACAAAATTTGGCTGTCAATCGCCCGTGCGGGGCCCGTAGCAACCTCTACGGCCAGTTCGATCGGCCAACCGACCCGAAAAATTAAAATTTGTAAATAAATAAGAAGTCCTCGTGTTCACTTTTTTTTTTTACTACCTATTTGAATGCACGACGAGATCATTTATTTTACCAATCTTTCTAACTAAACGTTAAGGACGAACGACGTCGTCACCATAAAATTTGGCAGTGGCAGTCTATCGCCCGTGCGGGGCCCGCAGCAACCTCTACGGCCGGCTCGATCGACCAACCAACCCGAAAAATTATAATTTGTAAATAAATAAGAAAAATAACATTTCAATTATTATTTTTCGTTTAAAACGGGAGTAACACCGTGCATTATTGTCCGATTTCAGGTTTTCACGTGGCGCTAAAAGGCACGCGAAGAGACGAACAAAATGACCACGAGCTCTCCCTCGGACGCTCACCCTTATTCATCGACGATCAGAAGTGCATTACGGGTGCGATCATACCAGTACTATCACATCGAATCCCATCATAACTTCGAAGTTAAGGGCGAGAGTAGTACTAGGATGGGTGACCCCCTGGGAAGTTCTCGTGTTGCACACTTTTTTTTTACTACCTATTTGAATGCTCGACGAGATCATTTTTTTTACCAATCTTTCTAACCAAACGTTAAGGACGGACGACGTCATCGCCATAAAATTTGGCAGTGGGAGAGAGTAGTACTAGGATGGGTGACGCCTCGGGAAGTCCTCGTGTTGCACTCTTTGTTTTTACTACAAATTTGAATGCACGACGAGATCATTTTTTTTACCAATCTTTCTAACCAAACTTTAAGGACGGACGACGTCGTCGCCATAAAATTTGGCAGTCGATCGCCCGTGCGGGGCCCGCAGCAACCTCTACTGCCGGCTCGATCGACCAACCAACCCGAAAAATTAGAAATTGTAAATAAATAAGAAAAATAACATTTCAATTATTATTTTTCGTTTAAAACGGGAGTAACACCATGCATTATTGTCCGATTTCAGCTTTCCACGTGGCGGTAAAATGCGCGCGAAGAAACGAACAAAATGACCACGAGCTCTCCCTCGGACGCTCACCCTTATTCATCGACGATCAGAAGTGCATTACGAGTGCGATCATACCAGTACTAACACACAGAATCCCATCAGAACTTCGAAGCTAAGCGCTTGGGCGAGAGTAGTACTAGGATGGGTGACCCTCTGGGAAGTTCTCGTGTTGCACTCTTTTTTTTACTACCTATTTGAATGCTCGACGAGATCACTTTTTTACCAATCTTTCTAACCAAACGTTAAGGACGGACGACGTCATCGCCATAAAATTTGGCTGTCGATCGCCCGTGCGGGGCCCGCCGCAACCTCTACGGCCGACTCGATCGACCAACCAACCCGAAAAATTAAAATTTGTAAATAAATAAGAAAAATAACATTTCAATTATTATTTTTCGTCTAAAACGGGAGTAACTCCGTGCATTATTGTCCGATTTCAGCTTTTCATGTGGCGCTAAAAGGCGCGCGAAGAGACGAACAAAATGACCACGAGCTCTCCCTCGGACGCTCACCCTTATTCGCCGACGATCAGAAGTGCATTACGGGTGCGATCATACCAGCACTAACGTACCGAATCCCATCAGAACTCCTAAGTTAAACGTGCTTGGGCGAGAGTAGTACTAGGATGGGTGGCCCCCTGGGAAGTGCCCGTGTTGCACTTTTTTTTTTTCTACCTATTTGAATGCACTACGAGATCATTTTTTTTACCAATCTTTCTAACCAAACGTTAAGGACGGACGATGTCGTCGCCATAAAATTTGGCTGTCGATCGCCCGTGCGGGGCCTGCCGCAACCTCTACGGCCGGCTCGATCGGCCAACCAACCCGAAAAATTAAAAATTTGTAAATAAATAAGAAAAATAACATTTCAATTATTATTTTTCGTTTAAAACGGGCATAACTCCGTGCATTATTGTCTGATTTCAGCTTTTCACGTGGCACTGAAAGGCGTGCAAAGAGACAAAGAAAATGACCACGAGCTCTCCCTCGGACGCTCACCCTTATTCGCCGACGATCAGAAGTGCATGACCGCTGCGATCATACCAGCACTAACACACCAGATTCCATCAGAACTCTGAATTTAAGCGTGCTCGTGTTGCACTTTTTTTTTTTCTACCTATTTGAATGCACGACGAGATCATTTTTTTTACCAATCTTTCTAATCAAACATTAAGGACGGACGATGTCGTCGCCATAAAATTTGGCTGTCGATCGCCCGTACGGGGCCCGCCGCAACCTCTACGGCCGGCTCGATCGCCCAACCAACCCGAAAAATTAAAATTTGTAAATAAATAAGAAAAATAACATTTCAATTATTATTT
Organism: Canna indica; assembly: GCA_034359265.1. NCBI lineage: Eukaryota > Viridiplantae > Streptophyta > Magnoliopsida > Zingiberales > Cannaceae > Canna > Canna indica. The sequence goes on along the minus strand of CP136897.1, from coordinate 44,644,902 downwards.
TTCGTTTAAAACGGGCGTAACTCCGTGCATTATTGTCTGATTTTAGCTTTTCACGTGGCACTGAAAGGCGTGCGAAGAGACAAAGAAAATAACCACGAGCTCTCCCTCGGACACTCACCATTATTCGCCGACGATCAGAAGTGCATGACCGGTGCGATCATACCAGCACTAACACACCGGATCCCATCAGAACTCTGAAGTTAAGCGTGCTTGGGCGAGAGTAATAGTTGGATGGGTGATCCCCTGGGAAGTCCTCGTGTTGCACTTGTTTGTTTACTACCTATTTGAATGCACGACGAGATCATTTTTTTAGCAATCTTTCTAACCAAACGTTAAGGACAGACGACATCGTCGCCATAAAATTTGGCTATCGATCGCCCGTGCAGGGCCCGTCGCAACCTCTACAGCCGGCTAGATCGACCAACCAACCCGAAAAATTAAAATTTGTAAATAAATAGGAAGTCCTCGTGTTGCACTTTTTTTTTTACTACCTATTTGAATGCACGACGAGATCTTTTTTTTTACCAATCTTTCTAACCTTTACGAGCCCCTCGATCGACCAACCAACCCGAAAAATTAAAATTTGTAAATAAAAAAGAATCATAACATTTAAATTATTATTTGTCATTTATAACAGTCGTAACTCCTTGCACTATTGTCCGATTTCAACTTTTCACGTGGCGCGGAAAGGCGCGCGAATGGACGAAGAAATTGACCTCGAGCTCTCCCTCGGTTGCTCACCCTTATTGGCCGATGATCAGAAGTGCATGACGGGTGCGATCATACCAGCACTAATGCACCGGATCCCATTTGAACTCCGTAGTTAAGCTAGCTTGGGCGAGTGTAGTCCTAGGATGGGTGACCACCTAGGAAGTCCGTGTGTTGCACTCCTTTTTTTTACTACCTAATTGAAAGCACGACGAGATCATTTTTTTACCAATCTTTCTAACCAAACGTTCAGGACGGACGACGTCGTCCCCATAAAATTTGGTTGTTGATGGCCCGTGCAGGGCCCGCCGCAACCTCTACGGGCCGCTCGATCAACCAACCAACTCAAAAATTAAAATTTGTAAATAAATAGGAAAAATAACAGTTCAACTATTATTTTTCGTTTAAAACGGGCGTAACTCCGTGCATTATTGTCCAATTTTAGCTTTTCACGTGGCGCTGAAAGCCGCGCGAAGAGACGAAGAAAATGACCCCGAGCTCTCCCTCGGACGCTCACCCTTATTGGCCGATGATCAGAAGTGCATGATGGGTGCGATCATACCACCACTAATGGGCGAGAGTAGTACTAGGACGGGTGACCCCCTTGGAAGTCCTCGTGTTGTACTTGTTTTTTTACTGCCTAATTGAATGCACGACGAGATCATTTTTTTTACCAATGTTTCTAACCAAACTCTCAGGACGGACGACGTCGTCCCAATAAAATTTGGTTGTTGATGGCCCGTGCAGGGCCCGCTGCAACCTCTACGGGACGCTCGATCGACCAACCGACCCGAAAAATTAAAATTTGTAAATAAATAAGAAAAATAACATTTAAATTAATATTTTTTGTTTAAAACGGGCGTAACTCCGTGCATTATTGTCCGATTTCAGCTTTTCACGTGGCGCTGACAAGCGCGCGAAGAGACGAAGAAAATGACCCCGAGCTCTCCCTCGGACGGTCACCCTTATTGGCCGACAATCAGAAGTGCATGACGGGTGCGATCATACCACCACTAATGCACCGGATTTCGTTAAAAATCCGAAGTTAAGCGTGCTTGGGCGAAAGTAGTACTAGGATGGGTGACCCCTTGGGAAGTCCTCGTGTTGCACTCCTTTTTTTTACTACCTAATTGAATGCACGACGAGATCATTTTTTTTCCAATCTTTCTAACCAAACGTTCAGGACGGATGACGTCGTCCCCATAAAATTTGGCTGTTGATGCCCTGTGCGGGGCCCGCTGCAACCTCTACGGGCCGCTCAATCGACCAACCAACCCGAAAAATTAAAATTTGTAAATAAATAAGAAAAATAACATTTCAATTACTATTTTTCGTTTAAAACGGGCGTAACTCCTTGCACTATTGTCTGATTTCAACTTTTCATGTTGCGCTGAAAGGCGCGCGACGGGACGAAGAAAATAACCCCGAGCACTCCCTCGGACGCTCACCCTTATTGGCCGATGATCAGAAGTGCATGACGGGTGCGATTATACCAGCTCTAATGCACCTGATCCCATTTGAACTTCGAAGTTAAGATAGCTTGGGCGAGGGTAGTACTAGGATGGGTGACCACTTGGGAAGTCCTTGTGTTGCACTCCTTTTTTTTACTACCTAATTGAAAGCACGACGAGATCATTTTTTTTACCAATCTTTCTAACCAAACGTTCAGGACGGACGACGTCGTCCCCATAAAATTTGGCTGTTGATGGCCCGTGCGGGCCCCGCCGCAACCTCTACGGGCCTCTCGATGGACCAACCAACCCGAAAAATTAAAATTTGTAAATAAATAAGAAAAATAACATTTAAATTAATGTTTTTTGTTTAATGTTTGGGCCCCGCCGCAACCTCAGCTTTTCTTGTGGCGCTAAAAGTCGAAGTTAAGCGTGCTTGGGCGAGAGTAGTACTAGGATGGGTGACCCCCTAAGAAGTCCTCTTGTTGCACTCCATTTTTTTACTACCTAATTGAATGCTCGACGAGATCATTTTTTTACCAAACATTCAGGTCGGACGATGTCGTTCCCATAAAATTTGGTCGTAGATCGCCTGTGCGAGGCCTGCCGCAACCTCTATGGGCCGCTCTATCGACCAACCAACCCGAAAAATTAAAATTTGTAAATAAATAAGAAAATAACATTTCAATTATTATTTTTTCGTTTAAACAGGCGTAACTCCGTGCACGATTGTCCGATTTCTGCTTTTCACATGGCGCTGAAAGGCACGCGAAGAGACGCAGAAAATGACCCCCGAGCTCTCCCTCGGACGCTCTCCCTTATTGGCCGATGATCAGAAGTGCATGACTTCTGCGATCATACCAGCACAAATGCACCGGATCCCATCAGAACTCCGAAATCGAGTGTGCTTGAGCGAGGGTAGTACTAGGATGGGTGACCTCATGGGAAGTCCTCGTGTTGTAGTCCTTTTTTTTACTACCTAATTGAATGGAGGATGATATCATTTTTTTTACCAATCTTTCTAACCAAACGTTCAGCACGGACGACGTCGTGCTAATAAAATTTGGCCGTCGATCGCCCATGCGGGGTCCACCCGAACTTCTACAGGCCGCTCGATCGACCAACCGACCCGAAAAGTTAAAATTTGAAAATAAATAAATAAATAACATTTCAATTATTATTTTTTCATTTAGAACGGGCGTAACTCAGTGCACGATTGTCTGATTTAAGCTTTTCACGTGGCGCTGAAAGGCGCGAAGAGACGAAGAAAATGACCCCCGAGCTCTCCCTCAGACGCTCAACCTTATTGGCCGACGATTAGAAGTGCATGACGGGTGGGATCTTACCAGCAATAATACACCGGATACTATCAAAACTCCGACGTTAAGCGTGCTTGGGCGAGAGAAGTACTAGGATAGGTGACCCCTTGAGAAGTCCTCGTGTTGCACTCCTTTTTTTTACTACCTATTTGATTGCACGACGAGATCATTTTTTTTACCAATCTTTCTAACCAAACGTTAAGAAAGGACGACGTCGTCACCATAAAATTTGGCTATCGATCGCCCGTGCGGGGCGCGCCGCAACCTCTACGGCCGCCTCGATCGACCAACCAACCTGAAAAATTAAAATTTGCAAATAAATAAGAAAAATAACATTTCAATTATTATTTTTCGTTTAAAACGGGCGTAACTCCGTGCATTATTGTCCGATTTCAGCTTTTCACGTGGCGCTGAAAGGCGCGCGAAGAGACGAAGAAAATGACCCCCGAGCTCTCCCTCGGACGCTCACCCTTATTGGCCGACGATCAGAAGTGCATGACGAGATCATTTTTTTTACCAATCTTTCTAACCAAACGTTAAGGACGGATGACGTCGTCGCCATAAAATTTGGCAGTCGATCGACCGTGCGGGGCCCGCCGCAACCTCTACGACCGACTCGATCGACCAAACAACTCGAAAAATTAAAATTTGTAAATAAATAAGAAAAATAATATTTCAATTATTATTTTTCATTTAAAATGGGCGTAACTCAGTGCATTATTGTCCGATTTCAGCTTTTCACATGGCGCTGAAAGGCGCGAAGAGACGAAGAAAATGACCCCGAGCTCTCCCTCGGACGCTCACACTTATTGGCCGACGATCAAAATTGCATGACGAGTGCGATCATACCAGCACCAACGCACCGGTTCCCATCAGAACTCCGAATTTAAGCGTGCTTGGGCGAGAGTAGTACGAGGATGGGTGACAACATAGGAAGTCCTCGTGTTGCACTTTTTTTTTACTACCTATTTGAATGCACGACGAGATCATTTTTTTTACCAATCTTTCTAACCAAACATTAAGGACGGACGATGTCGTCGCCATAAAATTTGGCTGTCGATCGCCCGTGCGGGGCCAACCGCATCCTCTACGGCCGGCTCGATCGACCAACCAACCCGAAAAATTAAAATTTGTCAATAAATAAGAAAAATAACATTTCAATTATTATTTCTCGTTTAAAACGGGCGTAACTCCGTGCATTTTTTTCCGATTTCAGCTTTTCACGTGGCGCTGAAAGGGGCGCGAAGAGACGAAGAAAATGACCCCGAGCTCTCCCTCGGACGCTCACCCTTATTTGTTGACGATCAAAAGTGCATGACGCGTGCTATCATACAAGCACTAATGCACCGAATCCCATCAGAACTCCGAAGTGAAGTGTCCTTGGCCGAGAGTAGTACTAAGATGGGTGACTCCCTGGGAAGTCCTCGTGTTGCATTTTTTTTACTACCTATTTGAATGCACGACGAGATCAACTTTTTTACCAATCTTTCTAACCAAACGTTAAGGACGGACGACGTCGTCGCCATAAAATTTGGCTGTCAATCGACCGACGGGGTCCGCCGCAACCTCTACGACCGGCTCGATCGACCAACCAACCCGAAAAATTAAAATTTGTAAATAAGTAAGAAAAATAACATTTCAATTATTATTTTTCATTTAAAACGGGCGTAACTCCGTGCATTATTGTTCGATTTCAACTTTTCATGTGGCGCTGAAAGGCGCGAAGAGACGAAGAAAATGACCCCGATCTCTCCCTCGGACGCTCACCCTTCTTTGCCGACGATCAAAAGTGCATGACGAGTGAGATCATACCAGCACTAACGCACTGGATCCCATCAGAACTCCGAATTTAAGCCTGCTTGGGCGAGAGTAGTACTAGGATGGGTGACACCCTGGGAAGTCCTCGTGTTGCACTTTTTTTTTTACTACCTATTTGAATGCCCGACGAGATCATTTTTTTACCAATCTTTCTAACCAAACGTTAAGGACGGACGACGTCGTGGCCAAAAAATTTGGCTGTCGATCTCCCGTGCGTGGCCCGCCGCAACCTCTACAGCCGACTCCATCGACCAACCAACCCGAAAAATTAAAATTTGTAAATAAATAAGAAAAATAACATTTCAATTATTATTTTTCTTTTAAAACGGGCGTAACTCCGTGCATAATTGTCCGATTTCAGCTTTTCACGTGACAATGAAAGGCGCGCGAAGAGACGAAGAAAATGACCCCGAGCTCTCCCTTGGACGCTCACCCTTATTGGCCGACGATCAAAAATGCATGATGGGTGCGATCATACAGCACTAACGCATTAGATCCCATCAGAACTCCGAAGTTAATGTGCTTGAGGGAGAGTAGTACTAGGATGGGTGACCCCCTGGGAAGTCCGCGTGTTTCACTTCTTTTTTTTACAACCTATTTGTATGCACGACGAGATCATTTTTTCTACCAATCTTTCTAACCGAACGTTAAGGACGGCCGACGTCGTTACCATAAAATTTGGTTGTCGATCGCTCGTGCGGGGCCCGCCGCAACCTCTACGACCGGCTCGATCGACCAACTAACCCGAAAAATTAAAATTTGTAAATAAATAAGAAAAATAACATTTCAATTATTAGTTTTTGTTTAAAACGGGCGTAACTCCGTGCATTATTGACCGATTTTAGCTTTTCAGGTGGCGCTGAAAGACGGAGAAAATGACCCCGAGCTCTCCCTCGGATGCTCACCCTTATTTGCCGACCATCAGAAGTGCATGACGGGTGTGATCATACCAGCACTAACGCACCGAATCCCGTCAGAACTCCGAAGTGAAGAGTGCTTGGGCGAGAGTAGTACTAGTATGGGTGACACCCTGGGAAGTCCTCATGTTGCACTTTTTTTTTACTACCTATTTGAATGCACGACGAGATCATTTTTTTACCAATCTTTCTAACCAAACTTTAAGGACGGACGACGTCGTCGCCATAAAATTTGGCTGTCGATCTCCCGTGCGTGGCCCGCCGCAACCTCTACGGCCGGCTCCATCGACCAACCAACCCGAAAAATTAAAATTTGTAAATAAATAAGAAAAATAACATTTCAATCATTATTTTTCGTTTAAAACGGGCGTAACTCCGTGCATTATTGTCCGATTTCAGCTTTTCACGTGGCAGTGAAAGGCGCGCGAAGAGACGAAGAAAATGACCCCGAGCTCTCCCTTGGACGCTCACCCTTATTGGCCGACGATCAAAAGTGCATGATGGGTGCGATCATACAGCACTAACGCATTGGATCCCATCAGAACTCCGAAGTTAATGTGCTTGAGCGAGAGTAGTACTAGAATGGGTGACCCCCTGGGAAGTCCGCGTGTTTCACTTCTTTTTTTTACAACCTATTTGAATGCACGACGAGATCATTTTTTCTACTAATCTTTCTAACCGAACGTTAAGGACAGCCGACGTCGTCACCATAAAATTTGGTTGTCGATCGATCGTGCGGGGCCCGCCGCAACCTCTACGGCCGGCTCCATCGACCAACCAACCCGAAAAATTAAAATTTGTAAATAAATAAGAAAAATAACATTTCAATCATTATTTTTCGTTTAAAACGGGCGTAACTCCGTGCATTATTGTCCGATTTCAGCTTTTCAAGTGGTAGTGAAAGGCGCGCGAAGAGACGAAGAAAATGACCCCGAGCTCTCCCTTGGACGCTCACCCTTATTGGCCGACGATCAAAAGTGCATGATGGGTGTGATCATACAGCACTAACACATTGGATCCCATAAGAACTCCGAAGTTAATGTGCTTGAGCGAGAGTTGTACTAGGATGGGTGACCCCCTGGGAAGTCCGCCTGTTTAACTTCTTCTTTTTACAACCTATTTGAATGCACGACGAGATCATTTTTTCTACCAATCTTTCTAACCGAACGTTAAGGACGGACGACGTCGTCGCCATAAAATTTGGCTGTCGATCGCCCGTGCGTGGTCCGCCGCAACCTCTACGGCCGGCTCCATCAACCAACCAACCCAAAAAATTAAAATTTCTAAATAAATACGAAAAATAACATTTCAATTATTATTTTTCGTTTAGAACGGGCATAACTCCGTGCATTATTGTCCAATTTTAGCTTTTCACGTGGCAGTGAAAGGCGCGCGTAGAGACGAAGAAAATGTCCCCGAACTCTCCCTCGGACGCTCACCCTTATTGGCCGACGATCAAAAGTGCATGATGGGTGCGAACATACCAGCACTAACGCATCGGATCCCATCAGAACTCCGAAGTTAATGTGCTTTGGCGAGAGTAGTACTAGGATGGGTGAGCCCCTGGGAAGTCCGCGTGTTTCACTTCTTTTTTTTACAACCTATTTGAATGCACGACGAGATCATTTTTTTTACCAATCTTTCTAACCAAACGTTAAGGACGGACGACGTCGTCGCCATAAAATTTGGCTGTCGATCACCCGTGCGGTGCCCGCCGCAACCTCTACGTCCGGCTCGATCGACCAACCGACCCGAAAAATTTAAATTTGTAAATAAATAAGAAAAATAACATTTCAATTAGTATTTTTCGTTTAAAACGGGCGTAACTTCGTGCATTATTGTCCGATTTCAGCTTTTCACGTGGCGCTAAAAGGCGCGCGAAGAGACGAAGAAAATGACCCCCGAACTCTGCCTCGGACGCTCACCTTTATTAGCCGACGATCAGAAGAACATGACGGATGCGATCATACATGCACTAACGCATCGGATCCCATCAGAACTGCAAAGTTAAGCGTGCTTGGGCGAGAGTAGTACTAGGATGGGTGACCCCTTGGGAAGTCCTCTTGTTGCACCTTTTTTATACTACCTATTTGATTGCACGACGAGATCATTTTTTTTACCAATCTTTCTAACCAAACGTTAAGGACGGACGACGTCGTCGCCATTAAATTTGGATGTCGATCGCCCGCGCGGGGCCCGCCGCAACCTCTACGGCCAGCTCGATCGACCAACCGACCCGAAAAATTAAAAATTGTAAATAAATAAGAAAAATAACATTTCAATTATTACTTTTCGTTAAAAACGGGCGTAACTCCGTGCATTATTGTCTGATTTCAGCTTTTCACGTGGCGCGCGAAGAGACGAAGAAAATGACCCCCGAACTCTCCCTCGGACGCTCACCCTTATTAGCCGACGATCAGAAGCACATTACGGATGCGATCATACATGCACTAACGCATTGGATCCCATCAGATCTCCGAAATTAAGCGTGCTTGGGCGAGAGTAGGACTAGGATGCGATCATACATGCACTAACGCATCGGATCCCATCAGAACTGCAAAGTTAAGCGTGCTTGGGCGAGAGTAGTACTAGGATGGGTGACCCCTTGGGAAGTCCTCTTGTTGCACCTTTTTTATACTACCTATTTGATTGCACGACGAGATCATTTTTTTTACCAATCTTTCTAACCAAACGTTAAGGACGGACGACGTCGTCGCCATTAAATTTGGATGTCGATCGCCCGCGCGGGGCCCGCCGCAACCTCTACGGCCAGCTCGATCGACCAACCGACCCAAAAAATTAAAAATTGTAAATAAATAAGAAAAATAACATTTCAATTATTACTTTTCGTTAAAAACGGGCGTAACTCCGTGCATTATTGTCTGATTTCAGCTTTTCACGTGGCGCGCGAAGAGACGAAGAAAATGACCCCCGAACTCTCCCTCGGACGCTCACCCTTATTAGCCGACGATCAGAAGCACATTACGGATGCGATCATACATGCACTAACGCATTGGATCCCATCAGATCTCCGAAATTAAGCGTGCTTGGGCGAGAGTAGGACTAGGATGGGTGAACCCCTGGGAAATCCTCGTGCTGCACCCTTTTTTTTTACTACCTATTTGAATGCACGACGAGATCATTTTTTTTACCAATCTTTCTAACCAAACGTTAAGGACGGACGACGTCGTCACCATAAAATTTGGCTGTCGATCGCCCGCGCGGGGCCCGCCGCAACCTCTACGGCCAGCTCGATAGACCAACCGACCCGAAAAATTAAAATTTGTAAATAAATAAGAAAAATAACATTTCAATTATTATTTTTCGTTTAAAACGGGCGTAACTCTGTGCATTATTGTCCGATTTCTGCTTTTCACGTGGCGCTGAAAGGCGCGCGAAGAGACGAAGAAAATGACCCCGAGCTGTCGCACGGACGCTCACCCTTATTAGCCGACGATCAGAAGTGCATGATAGGTGCGATCATACCACCACTAACGCACCCGATCCCATCAGAACTCCGAAGTTAAGTGCGCTTGGACGAGAGTAGTACTAGGATGGGTGACCCCCTGGGAAGTCCTCATGTTGCACCTTTTTTTTACTACCTATTTGATTGCATGACGAGATCATTTTTTTTTACCAATCTTTCTAACCAAACGTTAAGGACGGACGACGTCGTCGCCATAAAATTGGGCTGTCGATCACCCGTGCGGTGCCCGCCGCAACCTCTACGGCCGGCTCGATCGACCAACCGACCCGAAAAATTAAAATTTGTAAATAAATAAGAAAAATAACATTTCAATTATTATTTTTCGTTTAAAACGGGCGTAACTTCGTGCATTATTGTCCGATTTCAGCTTTTCCCGTGGCGCTGAAAGGCGCGCGAAGAGACGAAGAAAATGACCACGAGCTGTCCCTCGGACGCTCACCATTATTAGCCGACGATCAGAAGTGCATAACTGGTGCGATCATACCAGCACTAACGCATCAGATCCCATCAGAAATCCGAAGTTAAGCGCGCTTGGGCGAGACTAGTACTAGGATGGGTGACCCCCTGGGAAGTCCTCGTGTTGTACCCTATTTTTTTACTACCTATTTGAATGCACGACGAGATCATTTTTTTTACCAATCTTTCTAACCAAACGTTAAGGACAAACGACGTCGTCGCCATAAAATTTGGCTGTCCATCGCCCGCGCGGGGCCCGCCGCAACCTCTACGGCCGGCTCGATCGACCAACCGACCCGAAAAATTAAAATTTATAAATAAATAAGAAAAATAACATTTGAATTATTATTTTTCGTTTAAAACGAGCGTAACTCCGTGCATTATTGTCTGATTTCAGCTTTTCACGTGGCGCTGAAAGGCACGCGAAGAGACGAAGAAAATGACCACGAGCTGTCCCTCGGACGCTCACCCTTATTAGCCGACGATCAGAAGTGCATAACGGGTGCCATCACACCAGCACTAACGCACCGGATTTATTAGAACTCCGAAGTTAAGCATGCTTGGGCGAGAGTAGTACTAGGATGGGTGACCCCCTGGGAAGTCCTCGTGTTGCACCTATTTTTTTACTACCTATTTGATTGCATGACGAGATTATTTTTTTTACCAATCTTTCTAACCAAACGTTAAGGACGGACGACGTCGTCGCCATAAAATTTGGCTGTCGATCGCCAGCGCGTGGCCCGCCGCAACCTCTACGGCCGGCTCGATGGACCAACCGACCCGAAAAATTAAAATTTGTAAATAAATAAGAAAAATAAAATTTCAATTATTATTTTTCATTTAAAACGGGCGTAACTCCGTGCGTTATTGTCCGATTTCAGCTTTTCACGTGGCGCTGAAAGGCTCGCGAAGAGACGAAGAAAATGACCACGAGCTGTCCCTCGGACGCTCACCCTTATTAGCCGACGATCAGAAGTGCATAACGGGTGCCATCACACCAGCACTAACGCACCGGATTTATCAGAACTCCGAAGTTAAGCATGCTTGGGCGAGAGTAGTACTAGGATGGGTGACCCCCTGGGAAGTCCTCGTGTTGCACCTATTTTTTTACTACCTATTTGATTGCACGACGAGATCATTTTTTTTTACCAATCTTTCTAACCAAACGTTAAGGACGGACGACGTCGTCGCCATAAAATTGGGCTGTCGATCACCCGTGCGGTGCCCGCCGCAACCTCTACGGCCGGCTCGATCGACCAACCGACCCGAAAAATTAAAATTTGTAAATAAATAAGAAAAATAACATTTCAATTATTATTTTTCGTTTAAAACGGGCGTAACTTCGTGCATTATTGTCCGATTTCAGCTTTTCCCGTGGCGCTGAAAGGCGCGCGAAGAGACGAAGAAAATGACCACGAGCTGTCCCTCGGACGCTCACCATTATTAGCCGACGATCAGAAGTGCATAACTGGTGCGATCATACCAGCACTAACGCATCAGATCCCATCAGAAATCCGAAGTTAAGCGCGCTTGGGCGAGACTAGTACTAGGATGGGTGACCCCCTGGGAAGTCCTCGTGTTGTACCCTATTTTTTTACTACCTATTTGAATGCACGACGAGATCATTTTTTTTACCAATCTTTCTAACCAAACGTTAAGGACGGACGACGTCGTCGCCATAAAATTTGGTTGTCCATCGCCCGCGCGGGGCCCGCCGCAACCTCTGCGGCCGGCTCGATCGACCAACCGACCCGAAAAATTAAAATTTATAAATAAATAAGAAAAATAACATTTGAATTATTATTTTTCGTTTAAAACGAGCGTAACTCCGTGCATTATTGTCTGATTTCAGCTTTTCACGTGGCGCTGAAAGGCACGCGAAGAGACGAAGAAAATGACCACGAGCTGTCCCTCGGACGCTCACCCTTATTAGCCGACGATCAGAAGTGCATAACGGGTGCCATCACACCAGCACTAACGCACCGGATTTATTAGAACTCCGAAGTTAAGCATGCTTGGGCGAGAGTAGTACTAGGATGGGTGACCCCCTGGGAAGTCCTCGTGTTGCACCTATTTTTTTACTACCTATTTGATTGCATGACGAGATTATTTTTTTTACCAATCTTTCTAATCAAACGTTAAGGACGGACGACGTCGTCGCCATAAAATTTGGCTGTCGATCGCCAGCGCGTGGCCCGCCGCAACCTCTACGGCCGGCTCGATGGACCAACCGACCCGAAAAATTAAAATTTGTAAATAAATAAGAAAAATAAAATTTCAATTATTATTTTTCGTTTAAAACGGGCGTAACTCCGTGCGTTATTGTCCGATTTCAGCTTTTCACGTGGCGCTGAAAGGCTCGCGAAGAGACGAAGAAAATGACCACGAGCTGTCCCTCGGACGCTCACCCTTATTAGCCGACGATCAGAAGTGCATAACGGGTGCCATCACACCAGCACTAACGCACCGGATTTATCAGAACTCCGAAGTTAAGCATGCTTGGGCGAGAGTAGTACTAGGATGGGTGACCCCCTGGGAAGTCCTCGTGTTGCACCTATTTTTTTACTACCTATTTGATTGCACGACGAGATCATTTTTTTTTACCAATCTTTCTAACCAAACGTTAAGGACGGACGACGTCGTCGCCATAAAATTGGGCTGTCGATCACCCGTGCGGTGCCCGCCGCAACCTCTACGGCCGGCTCGATCGACCAACCGACCCGAAAAATTAAAATTTGTAAATAAATAAGAAAAATAACATTTCAATTATTATTTTTCGTTTAAAACGGGCGTAACTTCGTGCATTATTGTCCGATTTCAGCTTTTCCCGTGGCGCTGAAGGGCGCGCGAAGAGACGAAGAAAATGACCACGAGCTGTCCCTCGGACGCTCACCATTATTAGCCGACGATCAGAAGTGCATAACTGGTGCGATCATACCAGCACTAACGCATCAGATCCCATCAGAAATCCGAAGTTAAGCGCGCTTGGGCGAGACTAGTACTAGGATGGGTGACCCCCTGGGAAGTCCTCGTGTTGTACCCTATTTTTTTACTACCTATTTGAATGCACGACGAGATCATTTTTTTTACCAATCTTTCTAACCAAACGTTAAGGACGGACGACGTCGTCGCCATAAAATTTGGTTGTCCATCGCCCGCGCGGGGCCCGCCGCAACCTCTACGGCCGGCTCGATCGACCAACCGACCCGAAAAATTAAAATTTATAAATAAATAAGAAAAATAACATTTGAATTATTATTTTTCGTTTAAAACGAGCGTAACTCCGTGCATTATTGTCTGATTTCAGCTTTTCACGTGGCGCTGAAAGGCACGCGAAGAGACGAAGAAAATGACCACGAGCTGTCCCTCGGACGCTCACCCTTATTAGCCGACGATCAGAAGTGCATAACGGGTGCCATCACACCAGCACTAACGCACCGGATTTATCAGAACTCCGAAGTTAAGCATGCTTGGGCGAGAGTAGTACTAGGATGGGTGACCCCCTGGGAAGTCCTCGTGTTGCACCTATTTTTTTACTACCTATTTGATTGCATGACGAGATTATTTTTTTTACCAATCTTTCTAACCAAACGTTAAGGACGGACGACGTCGTCGCCATAAAATTTGGCTGTCGATCGCCAGCGCGTGGCCCGCCGCAACCTCTACGGCCGGCTCGATGAACCAACCGACCCGAAAAATTAAAATTTGTAAATAAATAAGAAAAATAAAATTTCAATTATTATTTTTCGTTTAAAACGGGCGTAACTCCGTGCGTTATTGTCCGATTTCAGCTTTTCACGTGGCGCTGAAAGGCTCGCGAAGAGACGAAGAAAATGACCACGAGCTGTCCCTCGGACGCTCACCCTTATTAGCCGACGATCAGAAGTGCATAACGGGTGCCATCACACCAGCACTAACGCACCGGATTTATCAGAACTCCGAAGTTAAGCATGCTTGGGCGAGAGTAGTACTAGGATGGGTGACCCCCTGGGAAGTCCTCGTGTTGCACCTATTTTTTTACTACCTATTTGATTGCACGACGAGATCATTTTTTTTTACCAATCTTTCTAACCAAACGTTAAGGACGGACGACGTCGTCGCCATAAAATTGGGCTGTCGATCACCCGTGCGGTGCCCGCCGCAACCTCTACGGCCGGCTCGATCGACCAACCGACCCGAAAAATTAAAATTTGTAAATAAATAAGAAAAATAACATTTCAATTATTATTTTTCGTTTAAAACGGGCGTAACTTCGTGCATTATTGTCCGATTTCAGCTTTTCCCGTGGCGCTGAAAGGCGCGCGAAGAGACGAAGAAAATGACCACGAGCTGTCCCTCGGACGCTCACCATTATTAGCCGACGATCAGAAGTGCATAACTGGTGCGATCATACCAGCACTAACGCATCAGATCCCATCAGAAATCCGAAGTTAAGCGCGCTTGGGCGAGACTAGTACTAGGATGGGTGACCCCCTGGGAAGTCCTCGTGTTGTACCCTATTTTTTTACTACCTATTTGAATGCACGACGAGATCATTTTTTTTACCAATCTTTCTAACCAAACGTTAAGGACGGACGACGTCGTCGCCATAAAATTTGGTTGTCCATCGCCCGCGCGGGGCCCGCCGCAACCTCTACGGCCGGCTCGATCGACCAACCGACCCGAAAAATTAAAATTTATAAATAAATAAGAAAAATAACATTTGAATTATTATTTTTCGTTTAAAACGAGCGTAACTCCGTGCATTATTGTCTGATTTCAGCTTTTCACGTGGCGCTGAAAGGCACGCGAAGAGACGAAGAAAATGACCACGAGCTGTCCCTCGGACGCTCACCCTTATTAGCCGACGATCAGAAGTGCATAACGGGTGCCATCACACCAGCACTAACGCACCGGATTTATCAGAACTCCGAAGTTAAGCATGCTTGGGCGAGAGTAGTACTAGGATGGGTGACCCCCTGGGAAGTCCTCGTGTTGCACCTATTTTTTTACTACCTATTTGATTGCATGACGAGATTATTTTTTTTACCAATCTTTCTAACCAAACGTTAAGGACGGACGACGTCGTCGCCATAAAATTTGGCTGTCGATCGCCAGCGCGTGGCCCGCCGCAACCTCTACGGCCGGCTCGATGAACCAACCGACCCGAAAAATTAAAATTTGTAAATAAATAAGAAAAATAAAATTTCAATTATTATTTTTCGTTTAAAACGGGCGTAACTCCGTGCGTTATTGTCCGATTTCAGCTTTTCACGTGGCGCTGAAAGGCTCGCGAAGAGACGAAGAAAATGACCACGAGCTGTCCCTCGGACGCTCACCCTTATTAGCCGACGATCAGAAGTGCATAACGGGTGCCATCACACCAGCACTAACGCACCGGATTTATCAGAACTCCGAAGTTAAGCATGCTTGGGCGAGAGTAGTACTAGGATGGGTGACCCCCTGGGAAGTCCTCGTGTTGCACCTATTTTTTTACTACCTATTTGATTGCACGACGAGATCATTTTTTTTTACCAATCTTTCTAACCAAACGTTAAGGACGGACGACGTCGTCGCCATAAAATTGGGCTGTCGATCACCCGTGCGGTGCCCGCCGCAACCTCTACGGCCGGCTCGATCGACCAACCGACCCGAAAAATTAAAATTTGTAAATAAATAAGAAAAATAACATTTCAATTATTATTTTTCGTTTAAAACGGGCGTAACTTCGTGCATTATTGTCCGATTTCAGCTTTTCCCGTGGCGCTGAAAGGCGCGCGAAGAGACGAAGAAAATGACCACGAGCTGTCCCTCGGACGCTCACCATTATTAGCCGACGATTAGAAGTGCATAACTGGTGCGATCATACCAGCACTAACGCATCAGATCCCATCAGAAATCCGAAGTTAAGCGCGCTTGGGCGAGACTAGTACTAGGATGGGTGACCCCCTGGGAAGTCCTCGTGTTGTACCCTATTTTTTTACTACCTATTTGAATGCACGACGAGATCATTCTTTTTACCAATCTTTCTAACCAAACGTTAAGGACGGACGACGTCGTCGCCATAAAATTTGGCTGTCCATCGCCCGCGCGGGCCCCGCCGCAACCTCTACGGCCGGCTCGATCGACCAACCGACCCGAAAAATTAAAATTTATAAATAAATAAGAAAAATAACATTTGAATTATTATTTTTCGTTTAAAACGAGCGTAACTCCGTGCATTATTGTCTGATTTCAGCTTTTCACGTGGCGCTGAAAGGCACGCGAAGAGACGAAGAAAATGACCACGAGCTGTCCCTCGGACGCTCACCCTTATTAGCCGACGATCAGAAGTGCATAACGGGTGCCATCACACCAGCACTAACGCACCGGATTTATCAGAACTCCGAAGTTAAGCATGCTTGGGCGAGAGTAGTACTAGGATGGGTGACCCCCTGGGAAGTCCTCGTGTTGCACCTATTTTTTTACTACCTATTTGATTGCATGACGAGATTATTTTTTTTACCAATCTTTCTAACCAAACGTTAAGGACGGACGACGTCGTCGCCATAAAATTTGGCTGTCGATCGCCAGCGCGTGGCCCGCCGCAACCTCTACGGCCGGCTCGATGGACCAACCGACCCGAAAAATTAAAATTTGTAAATAAATAAGAAAAATAAAATTTCAATTATTATTTTTCGTTTAAAACGGGCGTAACTCCGTGCGTTATTGTCCGATTTCAGCTTTTCACGTGGCGCTGAAAGGCTCGCGAAGACACGAAGAAAATGACCCCGAGTTGTCCCTCGGACGCTCACTCTTGTTAGCCGACGATCAGAAGTGCATGACGGGTGCGATCATACCAGCACTAAAGCACCGGATCCCATCAGAACTCCGAAGTTAAGCGTGCTTGGGCGAGAGTAGTTCTAGGATGGGTGACCCCCTGCGAAGTCCTTGTGTTGCACCTTTTTTTTATTACCTATTTGATTGCACGACGAGATCATTTTTTTTACCAATCTTTCTAACCAAACGTTAAGGACGGACGACGTCGTCGCCATAAAATTTGGTTGTCGATCGCCCGCGCGGGCCCGCCGCAACCCCTACGGCCGGCTCGATCGACCAACCGACCCGAAAAATTAAAATTTGTAAATAAATAAGAAAAATAACATTTCAATTATTATTTTTCGTTTAAAACGGGCGTAACTCCGTGCATTATTGTCCGATTTCAGCTTTTCACGTGGCGCTGAAAGGCGCACGAAGAGACGAAGAAAATGACCCCCGGGGGTGGCACATGGGGGTTAGAGGCCTCACATATGTTAGGGAGCGGCATGGCATGGCTGTCGCTCGGGTTGCTCGTCCGTCGCTCGCCCCGTCGCTCGCCCCGTCGCACAGCCCGCGAACTCTCTCTCGAACGCTCACCCTTATTAGCCGACGATCAGAATTGCATAACGGGTGCGATCATACTAGCACTAACGCACCGGATCCCAACAGAACTCCGAAGTTAAGCGTGCTTGGGCTAGAGTAGTACTAGGATTGGTGACCCCCCGGGAAGTCCTCGTGTTGCACCTTTTTTTTTTCTATCTATTTGATTGCACGACGAGATCATTTTTTTTACCAATCTTTCTAACCAAACTTTAAGGACGGACGACGTCGTTGCCATAAAATTTGGCTGTCGATCGACCAAACGACCCAAAAAATTAAAATTTGTAAATAAATAGGAAAATTAACATTTCAATTATTATTTTTTGTTTAAAACGGGCGTAACTCCGTGCATTATTGTCCGATTTCAGCTTTTCACGTGGCGCTTAAAGGCGCGCGAAGAGAGGAAGAAAATGACCCCCGAAATCTCCCTCGGACGCTCACCCTTATTAGCCGAGGATCAGAAGCGCATGACGGATGCGATCATACATGCACTAACGCATCGAATCCCATCAGAACTCCGAAGTTAGTACTAGGATGGGTGACCCCCTGGGAAGTCCTCGTGTTGCACCTTTTTTATACTACCTATTTGATTGCACGACGAGATCATTTTTTTTACCAATCTTTCTAACCAAACGTTAAGGACGGAAGACATTGTCGCCATAAAATTTGGCTTTCGATCGCCCGCGCGGGGCCCGCCGCAACCTCTACGGCCGGGTCGATCGACCAACCGACCCGAAAAATTAAATTTGTAAATAAATAAGAAAAATAACATTTCAATTATTATTTTTCGTTTAAAACGGGCGTAACTCCGTGCATTATTGTCCGATTTCAGCTTTTCACGTGACGCTGAAAGGCGCGCGAAGAGACGAAGAAAATGACTCCGAGTTGTCCCTCGGACGCTCACCCTTATTAGCCGACGATCAGAAGTGCATGACAGGTGCGATCGTACCAGCACTAACGCACCGGATCCCATCAGAACTCCGAAGTTAAGCGTGCTTGGGCGAGAGTAGAACTAGGATGGTTGACCCCTGGGAAGTCCTCGTGTTGCACCTTTTTTTTTACTACCTATTTGAATGCACGACGAGATCATTTTTTTTACCAATCTTTCTATGCAAACGTTAAGGACGGACGACGTCGTCGCCATAAAATTTGGCTGTCGATCGCCCGTGCGGGGCCAGCCGCAACCTCTACGGCCGGCTCGATCGACCAACCGACCCGAAAAATTAAAATTTAAAAATAAATAAGAAAAATAACATTTCAATTATTATTTTTCGTTTAAAACGGGCGTAACTCCGTGCATTATTGTCCGATTTCAGCTTTTCACGTGGCGTTGAAAGGCGCGCGAAGGGACGAAGAAAATGACCCCGAGCTGTCCCTCGGACGCTCACCCTTATTAGCCGACGATCAGAAGTGCGTAACGGGTGCGATCATACCAGCACAAAAGCATCGGATCCCATCAGAACTCCACAATTAAGCGTGCTTGGGCAAGAGTAGTACTAGGATGGGTGACCCCTTGGGAAGTCCTCGTGTTGCACCTTTTTTTACTACCTATTTGATTGCACGACGAGATCATTTTTTTTACCAATCTTTCTAACCAAACGTTAAGGACGGATGACGTCGTCGCCATAAAATTTGGCTGTTGATCGCCCACGTGGGGCCCACCGCAACCTCTACGGCCGGCTCGATCGACCAACCGACCCGAAAAATTAAAACTTGTAAATAAATAAGAAAAATAACATTTCAATTATTATTTTTCGTTTAAAACGGGCGTAACTCCGTGCATTATTGTCCGATTTTAGCTTTTCACGTGGCGCTGAAAGGCGCGAGAAGAGACGAAAAAATGACCACGAGCTGTCCCTCGGACGCTCACCCTTATTAGCCGACGATCAGAAGTGCATAATGGGTGCGATCATACCAGCACTAACGCATCGGATCCCACCAGAACTCCGAAGTTAAGCGTGCTTGGGCGAGAGTATCACTAGGATGGGTGACCCCCTGGGAAGTCCTCGTGTTGCACCTTTTTTTTACTACCTATTTGATTGCACGACGAGATCATTTTTTTTACCAACCTTTCTAACCTAACGTTAAGGACGGACGACGTCGTCGCCATAAAATTTGGCTGTCGATCGCCCGCGCGGGGCCCGCCGCAACCTCTACGGCCGGCTCGATCGACCAACCGAACCGAAAAATTAAAATTTGTAAATAAATAAGAAAAATAACATTTCAATTATTATTTTTCGTTTAAAACGGGCGTAACTCCGTGCATTATTGTCCGATTTCAGCTTTTCATGTGGCGTTGAAAGGCGCGCGAAGGGACGAAGAAAATGACCCCGAGCTGTCCCTCGGACGCTCACCCTTTATTAGCCGACGATCAGAAGTGCGTAACGGGTGCGATCATACCAGCACAAAAGCATCGGATCCCATCAGAACTCCACAATTAAGCGTGCTTGGGCAAGAGTAGTACTAGGATGGGTGACCCCTTGGGAAGTCCTCGTGTTGCACCTTTTTTTACTACCTATTTGATTGCACGACGAGATCATTTTTTTTACCAATCTTTCTATCCAAACGTTAAGGACGGACGACGTCGTCGCCATAAAATTTGTCTGTCGATCGCCCGTGCGGGGCCCGCCGCAACCTCTACGGCCGGCTCGATCGACCAACCGACCCGAAAAATTAAAACTTGTAAATAAATAAGAAAAATAACATTTCAATTATTATTTTTCGTTTAAAACGGGCGTAACTCTGTGCATTATTGTCCGATTTTAGCTTTTCACGTGGCGTTAAAGGCGCGAGAAGAGACGAAAATATGACCACGAGCTGTCCCTCGGACGCTCACCCTTATTACCCGACGATCAGAAGTGCATAACGGGTGCGATCATACCAGCACTAACGCACCGGATCCCATCAGAACTCCGAAGTTAAGCGTGCTTGGGAGAGAGTAGTACTAGAATGGATGACCCATTGGGAAGCCCTCGTGTTGCACTTTTTTTTTTACTACCTATTTGATTGCACGACGAGATCAATTTTTTTACCAATCTTTCTAACCAAACGTTAAGGACGGACGACGTCGTCGCCATAAAATTTGGCTGTTGATCGCCCACGTGGGGCCCACCGCAACCTCTACGGCCGGCTCGATCGACCAACCGACCCGAAAAATTAAAACTTGTAAATAAATAAGAAAAATAACATTTCAATTATTATTTTTCGTTTAAAACGGGCGTAACTCCGTGCATTATTGTCCGATTTTAGCTTTTCACGTGGCGCTGAAAGGCGCGAGAAGAGACGAAAAAATGACCACGAGCTGTCCCTCGGACGCTCACCCTTATTAGCCGACGATCAGAAGTGCATAATGGGTGTGATCATACCAGCACTAACGCATCGGATCCCATCAGAACTTTGAAGTTAAGCGTGCTTGGGCGAGAGTATCACTAGGATGGGTGACCCCCTGGGAAGTCCTCGTGTTGCACCTTTTTTTTACTACCTATTTGATTGCACGACGAGATCATTTTTTTTACCAATCTTTCTAACCAAACGTTAAGGACGGACGACGTCGTCGCCATAAAATTTGGCTGTCGATCGCCCGCGCGGGGCCCGCCACAACCTCTACGGCCGGCTCGATCGACCAACCGAACCGAAAAATTAAAATTTGTAAATAAATAAGAAAAATAACATTTCAATTATTATTTTTCGTTTAAAACGGGCGTAACTCTGTGCATTATTGTCCGATTTCAGTTTTTCACGTGGCGCTGAAAGGCGCCTGAAGAGACGAAGAAAATGACCACGAGCTATCCCTCTAACGCTCACCCTTATTAGCCGACGATCAGAAGTGCATAACGGGTGCGATCATACCAGCACTAATGCACCGGATCCCATCAGAACTCCGAAGTTAAGCGTGCTTGGGCGAGAGTATCACTAGGATGGTTGACCCCCTGGGAAGTCCTCGTGTTGCACCTTTTTTTTTTCTACCTATTTGATTGCACGACGAGATCATTTTTTTTACCAATCTTTCTAACCAAACGTTAAGGACGGACGACGTCGTCGCCATAAAATTTTTCTGTCGATCGCCCTCGCGGGGCTCGCCGCAACCTCTACGGCCGGCTCGATCGACCAAGCGACCCGAAAAATTAACATTTTTAAATAAATAAGAAAAATAACATTTCAATTATTATTTTTCGTTTAAAACGGGCGTAACTCCGTGCATTATTGTCCGATTTCAGCTTTTCACGTGGCGCTGAATGGCGCGCGAAGAGACGAAGAAAACGACCCCGAGCTGTCCCTCAGACCCTCACCCTTATTAGCCGACGATCAGAAGTGCATGACGGGTGCGATCATACCAGCACTAACGTACCGGATCCCTTCAGGCACTCCGAAGTTAAGAGTGGTTGGGAGAGAGTAGTACTAGGATGGGTGACCCCTTGGGAAGTCCTCGTGTTGAGCCTTTTTTTTTACTACCTATTTGATTGCACGACGAGATCATTTTTTTACCAATCTTTCTAACCAAACGTTAAGGACGGATGACGTCGTCGCCATAAAATTTGGCTGTCGATCGCCGACGCGGGGCCCGCCGCAACCTCTACGGCCGGCTCGATCAACCGACCGACCCGAAAAATTAAAATTTGTAAATAAATAAGAAAAATAACATTTCAATTATTATTTTTCGTTTAAAACGGGCGTAACTCCGTGCATTATTGTCCGATTTTAGCTTTTCACGTGGCGCTGAAAGGCGCGAGAAGAGACGAAAAAATGACCACGAGCTGTCCCTCGGACGCTCACCCTTATTAGCCGACGATCAGAAGTGCATAATGGGTGCGATCATACCAGCACTAACGCATCGGATCCCATCAGAACTTTGAAGTTAAGCGTGCTTGGGCGAGAGTATCACTAGGATGGGTGACCCCCTGGGAAGTCCTCGTGTTGCACCTTTTTTTTACTACCTATTTGATTGCACGACGAGATCATTTTTTTTACCAATCTTTCTAACCAAACGTTAAGGACGGACGACGTCGTCGCCATAAAATTTGGCTGTCGATCGCCCGCGCGGGGCCCGCCGCAACCTCTACGGCCGGCTCGATCGACCAACCGAACCGAAAAATTAAAATTTGTAAATAAATAAGAAAAATAACATTTCAATTATTATTTTTCGTTTAAAACAGGCGTAACTCCGTGCATTATTGTCCGATTTCAGCTTTTCACGTGGCGCTGAAAGGCGCGTGAAGAGACG
The DNA here is from genome assembly GCA_034359265.1 of Canna indica. NCBI lineage: Eukaryota > Viridiplantae > Streptophyta > Magnoliopsida > Zingiberales > Cannaceae > Canna > Canna indica. The sequence goes on along the minus strand of CP136897.1, from coordinate 44,622,148 downwards.
AAGAAAATGACCACCAGCTATCCCTCTGACGCTCACCCTTATTAGCCGACGATCAGAAGTGCATAACGGGTGCGATCATACCAGCACTAATGCACCGGATCCCATCAGAACTCCGAAGTTAAGCGTGCTTGGGCGAGAGTATCACTAGGATGGTTGACCCCCTGGGAAGTCCTCGTGTTGCACCATTTTTTTTACTACCTATTTGATTGCACGACGAGATCATTTTTTTTAGCAATCTTTCTAACCAAACGTTAAGGACGGACGACGTCGTCGCCATAAAATTTTTCTGTCGATCGCCCGCGCGGGGCTCGCCGCAACCTCTACGGCCGGCTCGATCGACCAAGCGACCCGAAAAATTAAAATTTTTAAATAAATAAGAAAAATAACATTTCAATTATTATTTTTCGTTTAAAACGGGCGTAACTCCGTGCATTATTGTCCGATTTCAGCTTTTCACGTGGCGCTGAATGGCGCGCGAAGAGACGAAGAAAACGACCCCGAGCTGTCCCTCAGACCCTCACCCTTATTAGCCGACGATCAGAAGTGCATGACGGGTGCGATCATACCAGCACTAACGTACCGGATCCCTTCAGGCACTCCGAAGTTAAGAGTGGTTGGGAGAGAGTAGTACTAGGATGGGTGACCCCTTGGGAAGTCCTCGTGTTGAGCCTTTTTTTTTACTACCTATTTGATTGCACGACGAGATCATTTTTTTACCAATCTTTCTAACCAAACGTTAAGGACGGACGACGTCGTCGCCATAAAATTTGGCTGTCGATCGCCGACGCGGGGCCCGCCGCAACCTCTACGGCCGGCTCGATCAACCGACCGACCCGAAAAATTAAAATTTGTAAATAAATAAGAAAAATAATATTTCAATTATTATTTTTCGTTTAAAATGGGCGTAACTCCGTGCATTATTGTCTGATTTCAGCTTTTCACGTGGCGCTCAAAGGCGCGCGATGAGACGAAGAAAATGACCACGAGCTGTCCCTCGGACGCTCACGCTTATTAGCCGACGATCAGAAGTGCATAATGGGTGTGATTATACCAGCACTAACGCACCGGATACCATCACAACTTCGAAGTTAAGCGTGCTTGGGCGAGAGTAGTAATAGGATGGGTGACCCCCTGGGAAGTCCTCGTGTTGTACCTTTTTTTTTTACTACCTATTTGATTGCACGACGAGATTATTTTTTTTACCAATCTTTCTAATCAAACGTTAAGGACGGACGACGTCGTCGCCATAAAATTTGGCTGTCGATCGCCCGCGCGGGGCCCGCCGCAACCTCTACGGTCGGCTCGATCGACCAACCGACCCGAAAAATTAAAATTTGTAAATAAATAAGAAAAATAACATTTTAATTATTATTTTTCGTTTAAAACGGGCGTAACTCCGTGCATTATTGTCCGATTTCAGCTTTTCACGTGGCGCTGAAATGCGCGCGAAGAGACGAAGAAAATGACCCCGAGCTGTCCCTCGGACGCTCAACCTTATTAGCCGACGATTAGAAGTGCATAACGGGTGCGATTATACCAGCACTAATACACCAGATACCATCAGAACTTCGAAGTTAAGCGTGCTTGGGCGAGAGTAATACTAGGATGGGTGACCCCTTGGGAAGTCCTCGTGTTGTACCTTTTTTTTTTACTACCTATTTGATTGCACGACGAGATCATTTTTTTTACCAATCTTTCTAACCAAACGTTAAGGACGGACGACGTCGTCGCCATAAAATTTGGTTGTCGATCGCCCGTGCGGGGCCCGCCGCAACCTCTACGGCCGGCTCGATCGATCAACCGACCCGAAAAATTAAAATTTGTAAATAAATAAGAAAAATAACATTTCAATTATTATTTTTCATTTAAAACGGGCGTAACTCCTTGCATTATTGTCCGATTTTAGCTTTTCACGTGGCGCTGAAAGGCGCGCGAAGAGACGAAGAAAATGACCCCGAGCTATCCCTCGGACGCTCACCCTTATTAGCCGACGATCAAGAGTGCGTGACGGGTGCGATCATACCAGCACTAAAGCACCGGATCCCATCAGAACTCCGAAGTTAAGCGTGCTTGGGCGAGAGTAGTACTAGGATGGGTGATCCCCTGGGAAGTCCTCGTGTTGCACCTTTTTTTTTACTACCTATTTGAATACACGACGAGATCATTTTTTTTACCAATCTTTCTAACCAAACGTTAAGGACGGACGACGTCGTCGCCATAAAATTTGGCTGTCGATCGCCCGTGCGGGGCCCGCCGCAACCTCTACGGCCGGCTCGATCGACCAGCCGACCCGAAAATTAAAATTTGTAAATAAATAAGAAAAATAACATTTCAATTATTATTTTTCGTTTAAAACGGGCGTAACTCCGTGCATTATTGTCCGATTTCAAATTTTCACGTGGCGCTGAAAGACGCGCGAAGAGACGAATAAAATGACCCCGAGCTGTCCCTCGGACGCTCACCCTTATTAGCCGACGATCAGAAGTGTGTCACGTGTGCGATCATACCAGCACTAAAGCCCCGGATCCCATCAGAACTCCGAAGTTAAGCGTGCTTGGGCGAGAGTAGTACTAGGATGGGTGACCCCCTGGGAAGTCCTCGTGTTGTACCTTTTTTTTTCTACCTATTTGAATGCACGACGAGATCATTTTTTTTACAATTCTTTCTAACCAAACGTTAAGGACGGACGACGTCGCCATAAAATTTGGTTGTCGATCGCCCGCGTGGGGCCCGCCGCAACCTCTACGGCCGGCTTGATCGACCAACCGACCCGAAAAATTAAAATTTGTAAATAAATAAGAAAAATAACATTTCAATTATTATTTTTCGTTTAAAACGGGCGTAACTCCGTGCATTATTGTCCGATTTTAGCTTTTCACGTGGCGCTGAAACGCGCGCGAAGAGACGAAGAAAATGACCCCGAGCTGTTCCTCGGACGCTCACCCTTATTAGCCGACAATCAGAAGTGCGTGACGGGTGCGATCATACCAGCACTAGAGCACCGGATCCCATCAGAACTCCGTAGTTAAGCGTCCTTGGGCGAGAGTAATACTAGGATGGGTGACCCCCTGGGAAGTCCTCGTGTTGCACCTTTTTTTGACTACCTGTTTGATTGCACGACGAGATCATTTTTTTACCAATCTTTCTAACCAAACGTTAAGGACGGAAGACGTCGTCGCCATAAAATTTGGCTGTCGATCGCCCTCGCGGGGCCCGCCGCAACCTCTACGGCCGGCTCGATCGACCAACCGACCCGAAAAATTAAAATTTGTAAATAAATAAGAAAAATAACATTTCAATTATTATTTTCCGTTTAAAACGGGCGTAACTCCGTGCATTATTGTCCGATTTTAGCTTTTCACGTGGCGCTGAAATGCGCGCGAAGAGACGAAGAAAATGACCACGAGCTGTCCGTCGGACGCTCACCCTTATTAGCCGACGATCAGAAGTGCATAACGGGTGCGATTATACCAGCACTAATGCACCGGATACCATCAGAACTTCGAAGTTAAGCCTGCTTGGGCGGGAGTAGTACTAGGATGGGTGACCCCCTGGGAAGTCCTCGTGTTGTACCTTTTTTTTTTACTACCTATTTGATTGCACGACGAGATCATTTTTTTTACCAATCTTTCTAACCAAACGTTAAGGACGGACGACGTCGTCGCCATAAAATTTGGCTGTCGATCGCCCGTGCGGGGCCCGCCACAACCTTACGGCCGGCTCGATCGACCAACCGACCCGAAAAATTAAAAGTTCTAAATAAATAAGAAAAATAACATTTCAATAATTATTTTTCGTTTAAAACGGGCGTAACTCCGTGCATTATTGTCCGATTTCAGCTTTTCACGTGGCACTAAAATGCGCGCGAAGAGACGATGAAAAGGACCCCGAGTTGTCCCTCGGACGCTCACCCTTATTAGCCAACGATCAGAAGTGCATGACCATTGCGATCATACCAGCACTAACACATCGGATCCCATTAGAACTCCAAAGTTAAGCGTGCTTGGGCGAGAGTAGTATTAGGATGGTAGACCCCTTGGGAAGTTCTCGTGTTGCACCCTTTTTTTACAACCTATTTGATTGCACGACGAGATCATTTTTTTTACCAATCTTTCTAACCAAATGTTAAGGACGGACGACGTCGTAGCCATAAAATTTGGCTGACGATCGCCCGCGCGAGGCCCGCCGCAACCTCTACAGCCAGGTCGATCGACCAACCGACCCAAAAAATTAAAATTTGTAAATAAATAAGAAAAATAACATTTCAATTATTATTTTTCGTTTAAAACGGGCGTAACTCCGTGCATTATTGTCCGATTTTAGCTTTTCACGTGGCGGTGAAATGCGCGTGAAGAGACGAAGAAAATGACCACGAGCTGTCCGTCGGACGCTCACCCTTATTAGCCGACGATCAGAAGTGCATAACGGGTGCGATTATACCAGCACTAATGCACCGGATACCATCAGAACTTCGAAGTTAAGCCTGCTTGGGCGAGAGTAGTACTAGGATGGGTGACCCCCTGGGAAGTCCTCGTGTTGTACCTTTTTTTTTACTTCCTATTTGATTGCACGACGAGATCATTTTTTTTACCAATCTTTCTAACCAAACGTTAAGGACGGACAACGTCGTCGCCATAAAATTTGGATGTCGATCGCCCGCGCGGGGCCCGCCGCAACCTCTACGGCCGGCTCGATTGACCAACCGACCCGAAAAATTAAAATTTGAAAATAAATAAGAAAAATAACATTTCAATTATTATTTTTCGTTTAAAACGGGCGTAACTCCGTGCATTATTGTCCGATTTCAGCTTTTCACGTGGCGCTGAAATGCGCGCGAAGAGACGAAGAAAATGACCCCGAGCTGTCCCTCGGACGCTCACCCTTATTAGCCGACGATCAGAAGTGCATGACGTGTGCGATCATACCAGCACTACCGCACCGGATCCCATCAGAACTTCGAAGTTAAGTGTGCTTGGGCGAGAGTAGTACTAGGAAGGGTGACTGTCCGATTTCAGCTTTTCACGTGGCGCTGAAAGGCACGCGAAGAGACAAAGAAAATGACCTCGAGCTGTCCCTCAGACGCTCACCCTTATTAGCCGACAATCAGAAGTGCATGATCGGTGCGATCATACCAACACTAACGCATCGGATCCCATCAAAACTCTAAAGTTAAGCGTGCTTGGGCGAGAGTAGTACTAGGATGGGTGACCCCCTAGGAATTCCTCGTGTTGCAATTTTTTTTTTACTACCTATTTGAATGCACGACGAGATCATTTTTTTTATCAATCTTTCTAACCAAACGTTAAGGACGGACGACGTCGTCGCCACAAAATTTGGCTGTCGATCGCCCGTGCGGGGCCCACCGCAACCTCTACGGCCGGCTCGATCGACCAACTAACCCAAAAAATTAGAATTTGTAAATAAATAAGAAAAATAACATTTCAATTATTATTTTTCGTTTAAAACGGGCGTAACTCCGTGCATTATTGTCTGATTTCAGCTTTTCACGTGGCGCTGAAAGGCGCGCGAAGAGACGAAGAAAATGACCCCCGAACTCTCTCTCGGACGCTCACCCTTATTGGCCGATGATCAGAAGTGCATGATGGGTGCGATCATACCAGCACTAACGCACCGGATCCCAACAGAACTCCGAAGTTAAGCGTGCTTGGGCGAGAGTCGTACTAGAATGGGTGACCCCCTGGGAAGTCCTTGTGTTGCAATTTCTTTTTTTACTACCTATTTGAATGCACGACGAGATCATTTTTTTTACCCATCTTTCTAAACAAACGTTAAGGACGGACGTCGTCGCCATAAAATTTGGCTGTCGATCGCCCGTGCGGGGCCCGCCGCAACCTCTACGGCCGGCTCGATCAACCAACTAACCCGAAAAATTAAAAATTTTAAATAAATAAGAAAAATAACATTTCAATTATTATTTTCCGTTTAAAACGAGCGTAACTCCGTGCATTATTGTCCGATTTCAGCTTTTCATGTGGCGCTGAAATGCGCGCGAAGAGACGAAGAAAATGACCACGAGCTGTCCGTCGGACGCTCACCCTTATTAGCCGACGATCAGAAGTGCATAACGGGTGCGATTATACCAGCACTAATGCACCGGATACCATCAGAACTTCGAAGTTAAGCCTGCTTGGGCGAGAGTAGTACTAGGATGGGTGACCCCCTGGGAAGTCCTCGTGTTGTACCTTTTTTTTTTACTACCTATTTGATTGCACGACGAGATCATTTTTTTACCAATTTTTCGAACCAAACGTTAAGGACGGACGACGTCGTCGCTATAAAATTTGGCTGTCGATCGCCCGTGCGGGGCCCGCAGCAACCTCTACGGCCGGCTCGATCGACCAACCAACCCGAAAAATTAAAATTTGTAAATAAATAAGAAAAATAATATTTCAATTATTATTTTTTCGTTTAAAACGGGCGTAAGTTCGTGCATTATTGTCCGATTTCAGCTTTTCACGTGGCGCTGAAAGGCACGCAAGAGACGAAGAAAATGACCCCGAGCTGTCCCTCGGACGCTCACCCTTATTAGCCGACGATCAGAAGTGCATGGCCGGTGCGATCATACCAGCAGTAATGCACCGGATCCCATCAAAACTTTGAAGATAACGTGCTTGGGCTAGAGTAGTACAATGATGGGTGACCCCCTGGGAAGTTCTTGTGTAGCACCCTTTTTTTACTACCTATTTGAATGCACGACGAGATCATTTTTTTTACCAATCTTTCTAACCAAACGTTAAGGACGGACGACGTCGTCGCCATAAAATTTGGCTGTCGATCGCCCGTGCGGGGCCCGCCGCAACATCTACGGACGCCTCGGTCGACCAACTAACCCGAAAAATTAAAATTTGTAAATAAATAAGAAAAATAACATTTCAATTATTATTTTTCATTTAAAACGGGCGTAACTCCGTGCATTATTGTCTGATTTCAGCTTTTCACGTGGCGCTCAAAGGCGCGCGAAGAGACGAAGAAAACGACCCCGAGCTGTCCCACGGACGCTCACCCTTATTAGCGACAATCAGAAGTGCATGACGGGTGCGATCATACCAGCACGAACGCACCGTATCCCTTCAGAACTCTAAAGTAAAGCGTGCTTGGGAGTGAGTAGTACTAGGATGGGTCACCCCCTGGGAATACCTCGTGCTGCACTCTTTGTTTTTACTACCTATTTGAATGCACGACGAGATCATTTTTTTTACCAATCTTTTTTACCAAACGTTAAGGACGGACGACGTCGTCGCCATAAAATTTGTCTGTCGATCGCCCGTGCGGGGCCGGCTACAACCTCTACGGCCGTCTCGATCGACCAACCAACCCGAAAAATTAAAATTTGTAAATAAATAAGAAAAATAACATTTCAATTATTATTTTTCATTTAAAACGGGCGTAACTCCGTGCATTATTGTCTGATTTCAGCTTTTCACGTGGCGCTCAAAGGCGCGCGAAGAGACGAAGAAAACGACCCCGAGCTGTCCCTCGGACGCTCACCCTTATTAGCCGACGATCAGAAGTGCATGACGGGTGCGATCATACCAGCAATAACGCACCGGATCCCATCAGAACTCCGAAGTTAAGCGTGCTTGGGCGAGAGTAGTACTAGGATGGGTGACCCCCTGGAAAGTCCTCGTGTTGCACTTTTTGTTTTTAGTACCTATTTGAATGCACGACGAGATAATTTTTTTTACCAATCTTTCTAACCAAACGTTAAGGACGCACGACGTCATCGCCATAAAATATGGCAGTCGATCGCCCGTGCGGGGCCCGCAGCAACCTCTACGGCCGGCTCGATCGACCAACCATCCCGAAAAATTAAAATTTGTAAATAAGTAAGAAAAATAACAGTTCAATTATTATTTTTCGTTGAAAACGGGCGTAACTCCGTGTATTATTGTCCGATTTCAGCTTTTCACGTGGCACTGAAAGACACGTAAAGAGACGAAGAAAATGACCCCCGAACTCTCCCTCGGACGCACACCCTTATTGGCTGACGATCAGAAGTGCATGACGGGTGCGATCATACCAGCACTAACGCATTGGATCCCATCAAAACTCCGAAGTTAAGCGTGCTTGGGCGAGAGTAGTATTAGGATGGGTGACCCCCTTGAAAGTCCTCGTGTTGCATTCTTTGTTTTTAGTACCTATTTGAATGCACGGCGAGATCATTTTTTTTACCAATCTTTCTAACCAAACGCTAAGGACGGACGACGTCGTCGCCAAAAAATTTGGCAGTCGATCGCCCGTGTGGGGCCCGCAGCAACCTCTACGGCCGGCTCGATCAACCAACCAACCCGAAAAATTAAAATTTGTAAATAAATAAGAAAAATAACATTTCAATTATTATTTTTCGTTTTAAACGGGCGTAACTCCGTGCATTATTGTCCGATTTCAGCTTTTCACGTGGCGCTGAAAGGCGCGCGAAGAGACGAAGAAAACGACCCCGAGCTGTCCCTCGGACGCTCAACCTTATTAGCCGACGATCAGAAGTGCATGACGGGTGCGATCATACCAGCACTAACGCACCGTATCCCTTCAGAACTCTAAAGTTAAGCGTGCTTGGGAGTGATTAGTACTAGGATGGGTCACCCCCTGGGAAGTCCTCGTGTTGCACTCTTTGTTTTTACTACCTATTTGAATGCACGACGAGATCATTTTTTTTACCAATCTTTTTTACCAAACGTTAAGGACGGACGACGTCGTCGTCATAAAATTTGGCTGTCGATCACCCGTGTGGGGCCGGCTGCAACCTCTACGGCCGGCTCGATCGACCAACCAACCCGAAAAATTAAAATTTTTTAATAAATAAGAAAAATAACATTTCAGTCATTAGTTTTCGTTTAAAACGGGCGTAACTCCGTGCATTATTGTCTGATTTCAGCTTTTCACGTGGCGCTCAAAGGCGCGCGAAGAGACGAAGAAAACGACCCCGAGCTGTCCCTCGCACGCTCACCCTTATTAGCCGACGATCAGAAGTGCATGACGGTTGCGATCATACCAGCAATAACGCACCGGATCCCATCAGAACTCCGAAGTTAAGCGTGCTTGGGCGAGAGTAGTACTAGGATGGGTGACCCCCTGGAAAGTCCTCGTGTTGCACTCTTTGTTTTTAGTACCTATTTGAATGCATGACGAGATAATTTTTTTTACCAATCTTTCTAACCAAACGTTAAGGACGGACGACGTCGTCGCCATAAAATATGGCAGTCGATCACCCGTGCGGGGCCCGCAGCAACCTCTACGGTCGGCTCGATTGACCAACCAACCCGAAAATTTAAAATTTGAAATAAATAAGAAAAATAACATTTCAATTAATATTTTTCATTTAAAACGGGCGTAACTGCGTTCATTATTGTCCGATTTCAGCTTTTCACGTGGCGCTAAAAGGCGCACGAAGAGACGAAGAAAATGACCACGAGCTGTCCCTCGGACGCTCACCCTTATTAGCCGACGATCAGAAGTGCACGACGGGTGCGATCATACCAGCACTAACGCACCGGATCCCATCAGAACTCCGAAGTTAAGCGTGCTTGGGAGAGAGTAGTACGAGGATGGGTGACCCCCCGGGAAGTCCTCGTGTTGCACTCTTTGTTTTTACTACCTATTTGAATGCACGACGAGATAATTTTTTTTACCAATCTTTCTAACCAAACGTTAAGGACGGACAACGTCGTCGCCATAAAATATGGCAGTCGATCACCCGTGCGGGGCCCGCAGCAACCTGTACGGCCGGCTCGATTGACCAACCAACCCGAAAAATTAAAATTTGAAAATAAATAAGAAAAATAACATTTCAATTAATATTTTTCATTTAAAACGGGCGTAACTGCGTTCATTATTGTCCGATTTCAGCTTTTCACGTGGCGCTAAAAGGCGCACGAAGAGACGAAGAAAATGACCACGAGCTGTCCCTCAGACGCTCACCCTTATTAGCCGACGATCAGAAGTGCACGACGGGTGCGATCATACCAGCACTAACGCACCGGATCCCATCAGAACTCTGAAGTTAAGCTTGCTTGGGAGAGAGTAGTACGAGGATGGGTGACCCCTCGGGAAGTCCTCGTGTTGCACTCTTTGTTTTTACTACCAATTTGAATGCACGACGAGATCATTTTTTTTACCAATCTTTCTAACCAAACATTAAGGACGAACGACGTCGTCGCCATAAAATTTGGCAGTGGGAGAGAGTAGTACTAGGATGGGTGACGCCTCGGGAAGTCCTCGTGTTGCACTCTTTGTTTTTACTACCAATTTGAATGCACGATGAGATCATTTTTTTTACCAATCTTTCTAACCAAACGTTAAGAACGGACGACGTCGTCGCCATAAAATTTTGCAGTCTATCGCCTGTGCAGGGCCCGCAGCAACCTCTACGGCCGGCTCGATCGACCAACCAACCCGAAAAATTAAAATTTGTAAATAAATAAGAAAAATAACATTTCAATTATTATTTTTCGTTTAAAACGGGAGTAACACCGTGCATTATTGTCCGATTTCAGCTTTTCACGTAGCGCTAAAAGGCGGGCGAAGAGACGAACAAAATTACCACGAGTTCTCCCTCGGACGCTCACCCTTATTCATCGATGATCAGAAGTGCATTACTGGTGCGATCATACCAGTACTAACACACCGAATCCCATCAGAATTTCGAAGTTAAGGGCGAGATTAGTACTAGGATGGGTGACCCCCTGGGAAGTTCTCGTGTTGCACTCTTTTTTTTTACTACCTATTTGAATGCTCGACGAGATCTTTTTTTTTACCAATCTTTCTAACCAAACGTTAAGGACGGACGACGTCATCGCCATAAAATTTGGCAGTGGGAGAGAGAAGTACTAGGATGGGTGACTCCTCGGGAAGTCCTTGTGTTGCTCTCTTTGTTTTTACTACCAATTTGAATGCACGACGAGATCATTTTTTTTACCAATCTTTCTAACCAAACGTTAAGGACGGACAACGTCGTCGCCATAAAATTTGGCAGTCGATCGCCCGTGCGGGGCCCGCAGCAACCTCTACGGCCGGCTCAATCGACCAACCAACCCGAAAAATTAAAATTGTAAATAAATATGAAAAATAACATTATTGTCCGTGCATTATTGTCCGATTTCAGCTTTTCACGTGGCGCTGAAAGGCGCGCGAAGAGACGAAGAAAATGACCCCCGAACTCTCCCTCGGACGCTCACCCTTATTGGCCGACGATCAGAAGTGCATAATGGGTATGGTCATACCATTACTAACGCACCGGATCCCATCAGAACTCCGAAGTTAAGCGTGATTGGGCGAGAGTAGTAATAGGATGGGTGTCCCCTGGGAAGTTCTCCTGTTGTTGTTTTTTTTACTACCTATTTGAATGCACGACGAGATCATTTTTTTTACCTATCTTTCTAAACAAACGTTAAGGACGGACGACGTCGTCGCCATAAAATTTGGCTGTTGATCGCCCATGCGGGGCCTGCCGCAACCTCTACGGCCGTCTCGATCGACCAACCGACCCAAAAAATTAAAATTTGTAAATAAATAAGAAAAATAACATTTCAATTATTATTTTTCGTTTAAAACAGGCGTAACTCCGTGCATTATTGTCTGATTTCAGCTTTTCACGTGGCACTAAAAGGCGTGCGAAGAGACAAAGAAAATGACTACGAGCTCTCCCTCGGACGCTCACCCTTATTCGCCGACGATCAGAAGTGCATGACCGGTGCGATCATACCAGCACTAACACACCGGATCCCATCAGAACTCTGAAGTTAAGCGTGCTTGGGCGAGAGTAATACTTGGATCGGTGATCCCCTGGGAAGTCCTCGTGTTGCACTTTTTCGTTTACTACCTATTTGAATGCACGACGAGATCATTTTTTTTAGCAATCATAAAATTTGGCTATCGATCGCCAGTGCATGGCCCGTCGCAACCTCCACAGCCGGCTAGGTCGACCAACCAACCCGAAAAATTAAAATTTGTAAATAAATAGGAAGTCCTCGTGTTGCACTTTTTTTTACTACCTATTTGAATGCACGACGAGATCTTTTTTTTACCAATCTTTCTAACCTTTACGAGCCCCTCGATCGACCAACCAACCCGAAAAATTAAAATTTGTAAATAAATAAGAATCATAACATTTAAATTATTATTTTTCGTTTATAACAGTCGTAACACCTTGCACTATTGTCCGATTTCAACTTTTCACGTGGCGCAGAAAGGCGCGCGAATGGACGAAGAAATTGACCTCGAGCTCTCCCTCGGACGCTCACCCTTATTGGCCGATGATCAGAAGTGCATGACGGGTGTGATCATACCAGCGCTAATGCACCGGATCCAATTTGAACTACGAAGTTAAGCTAGCTTGGGCGAGTGTAGTACTAGGATGGGTGACCACCTGGGAAGTCCGTGTGTTGCACACCTTTTTTTTACTTCCTAATTGAAAGCACGACGAGATCATTTTTTTACCAATCTTTCTAACCAAACGTTCAGGACGGACGACGTCATCCCCATAAAATTTGGCTGATGATGGCCCGTGCAGGGCCCGCCGCAATCTCTACGGGCCGCTCGATCGACCAACCAACCCGAAAAATTAAAATTTGTAAATAAATAAGAAAAATAACATTTAAATTAAAAAATTTTGTTTAAAACGGTCGTAACTCCGTGCACTTTTGTCCGATTTTAGTTTTTCACATAGTGCTGAAAGTCGCGCGAAGAGACGAAGAAAACGACCCCGAGCTCTCCCTCGGATGCTCACCCTTATTAGCCGACGATCAGAAGTGCACGACGGGTGCGATCATACCAGCACTAACGCATCGGATCCCATCAGAACTCCGAAGTTAAACGTGCTTGGGCGAGAGTAGTACTAGGACGTGTGACCCCCTGGGAAGTCCTCGTGTTGTACTCCTTTTTTTACTACCTGAATGCACGACGAGATCATTTTTTTTACCAATCTTTCTAACCAAACTTTAAGGACGGACGACGTCGTCGCCATAAAATTTGGCTGTCGATCGCCCGTGCGGGGCCCGCCGCAACCTTTACGGCCGGCTCGATCGACCAACTAACCCAAAAAATTAAAATTTGTAAATAAATAAGAAAAATAACATTTCAATTATTATTTTTCGTTTAAAACGGGTGTAACTCCGTGCATTATTGTTCGATTTCAGCTTTTCACGTGACGCGGAAAGGCGCGCGAAGAGACGAAGAAAATGACCCCGAGCTGTCCCTCGAACGCTCACCCTTATAGGCCGAAGATCAGAAGTGCAAGCCGGGTGCGATCATACCAGCACTAACGCACCGGATCCCATCAGAACTCCGAAGTTAAGCGTGCTTGGGCGAGAGTAGTACTAGGATGGGTGACCCCCGGGGAAGTCCTCGTGTTGCAACTTTTTTTTTACTATCTATTTGATTGCACGACGAGATCATTTTTTTTACCAAACGTTAAGGACGGACGACGTCGTCGCCGTAAAATTTGGCTGTGAATCGCCCGTGCGGGGCCCGCCGCAACCTCTACGGCCGGCTCGATCGACCAACCGACCCGAAAAATTAAAATTTGTAAATAAATAAGAAAAATACCATTTCAATTATTATTTTTCGTTTAAAACGGGAGTAACTCCGTGCATTATTGTCCTATTTCAGCTTTTCACGTGGCGCTGAAAGGCGCGCAAAGAGACGAAGAAAATGACCCTGAGCTGTCCCTTGGACGCTCACCCTTATTAGCCGACGATCAGAAGTGCATGACGGGTGCGATCATACCAGCACTAACGCATCGGATCCCATTAGAACTCCAAAGTTAAGCGTGCTTGGGCGAGTGTAGTACTAGGATGGGTGACCCCTTGGGAAGTCCTCGTGTTGCTCCTTTTTTTTACTATCTACTTGATTACACGACGAGATCATTTTTTTTACCAATCTTTCTAACCAAATGTTAAGGACGGACGACGTCGTCGCCATAAAATTTGGCTGTCGGTCGCCCGTGCGGGGCCCGCCGCAACCTCTACGGCCGGCTCGATCGACCAACCGACCCGAAAAATTAAAATTTGTAAATAAATAAGAAAAATACCATTTCAATTATTATTTTTCGTTTAAAACGGGCGCAACTCCGTGCATTACTGTCCTATTTGAGCTTTTCACGTGGCGCTGAAAGGCGCGCGAAGAGACGAAGAAAATGACCCCAAGCTGTCCCTCGGACGCTCACCCTTATTAGCCGACGATCAGAAGTGCGTGACGGGTGCGATCATACCAGCACTAAAGCATCGGATCCCATCAGAACTCCGAAGTTAAGCGTGCTTGGGCTAGAGTAGTACTAGGATGGGTGACCCCCTGGGAAGTCCTTGTTGCACCTTTTTTTTTACTACCTATTTGAATGCACGTCGAGATCATTTTTTTTACCAATCTTTCTAACCAAACGTTAAGGACGGACGATGTCGTCGCCATAAAATTTGGCTGTCGATCGCCCGTGCGGGGCCCGCCGCAACCTCTACGGCCGGCTCGATCGACCAACCGACCCGAAAAATTAAAATTTGTAAATAAATAAGAAAATTAACATTTCAATTATTATTTTTCGTTTAAGACGGGCGTAACTCCGTGCATTATTGTCCGATTTCTGCTTTTCACGAGGCGATTAAAGACGCGCGAAGAGACGAAGAAAATGACCTCGAGCTGTCCCTCGGACGCTCACCCTTATTAGCCGACGATCAGATGTGTGTGACGGGTGCGATCATGCCAGCACTAAAGCACCGGATCCCATCAGAACTCCGAAGTTAAGCGTGCTTGGGCGAGAGTAGTACTAGGATGGGTGACCCCCTGGGAAGTCCTCGTGTTGCACCTTTTTTTTTACTACCTATTTGAATGCACGACGAGATCATTTTTTTTACAAATCTTTCTAACCAAACGTTAAGGACGGACGACGTCGTCGCCATAAAATTTGGCTGTCGATCGCCGCGCGGGGCCCGCCGCAACCTCTACGGCCGACTCGATCGACCAACCGACCCGAAAAATTAAAATTTGTAAATAAATAAGAAAAATAACCTTTCAATTATTTTTTTTCGTTTAAAACGGGCGTAAATCCGTGCTTTATTGTCCGATTTCAGCTTTTCACGTGGCGCTGAAACGCGCGCGAAGAGACGAAGAAAATGACCCCGAGCTTTCCATGGACGCTCACCCTTATTAGCCGACAATCAGAAGTGCGTGACGGGTGCGATTGTACCAGCACTAAAGCACCGGATCCCATCAGAACTCCGAAGTTAAGCGTGCTTGGGCGAGAGTAGTACTAGAATGGGTGACCCCTTGGGAAGTCCTCGTGTTGCACCTTTTTTTTTACTACCTATTTGAATGCACGACGAGATCATTTTTTTTACCAATCTTTCTAACCAAACGTTAAGGACGGACGACGTCGTCGCCATAAAATTTGGCTGTCGATCGCCCGTGCGGGGCCAGCCGCAACCTCTACGGCCGGCTCGATCGACCAACCGACCCGAATAATTAAAATTTGTAAATAAATAAGAAAAATAACATTTCAATTATTATTTTTCGTTTAAAACGGGCGTAACTCTGTGCATTATTGTCCGATTTCAGCTTTTCACGTGGCGCTGAAAGGCGCGCGAAGAGACGAAGAAAATGACACCGAGCTGTCCCTCGGAAGGTCACCCTTATTAGCCGACGATCAGAAGTGCTTGACGGGTGCGATCATACCAGCACTAACGCACCGGATCCCATCAGAACTCCGAAGTTAAACGTGCTTGGGCGAGAATAGTACTACGATCGGTGGCCCCCTGGGAAGTCCTCGTGTTGCACCTTTTTTTTTACTACCTATTTGAATGCACGACGAGATCATTTTTTTTACCAATCTTTCTAACCAAACGTTAAGGACGGACGACGTCGTCGCCATAAAATTTGGCTGTCGATCACCCGCACGGGGCCTGCCGCAACCTCTACGGCCGACTCGATCGACCAACCGACCCGAAAAATTAAAATTTGTAAATAAATAAGAAAAATAACATTTCAATTATTATTTTTCGTTTAAAACGGGCGTAACTCCGTGCATTATAGTCCGATTTCAGCTTTTCACGTGGCGCTGAAAGGCGCGCGAAGAGACGAAGAAAATGACCCCGAGTTGTCCCTCGGACTCTCACCCTTATTAGCCGACGATCAAAAGTGCATGACGGGTGCGATCATACCAGCACTAACGCACCGGATCCCATCAAAACTTCGAAGTTAAGCATGCTTGGGCGAGAGTGGGACTAGGATGGGTGACCCCATGGGAAGTCCTCGTGTTGCATCTTTTTTTTTACTACCTATTTGATTGCACGACGAGATCATTTTTTTTACCAATCTTTCTAACCAAACGTTAAGCACGGACGACGTCGTCGCCATAAAATTTGGCTGTCGATCGCCCGCGCAGGGCCCGCCGCAGGGCCCGCCGCAACCTCTACGGCGGCTCGATCGACCAACCGATCCGAAAAATTAAAATTTGTAAATAAATAAGGAAAAATAACATTTCAATTATTATTTTTCGTTTAAAACGGGCGTAACTCCGTGCATTATTGTCCGATTTCAGCTTTTCACGTGGCGCTGAAAGGCGCACGAAGAGACGAAGAAAATGACACCGAGCTGTCCCTCGGACGCTCACCCTTATTAGCCGACGATCAGAAGTGCATAACAGGTGCGATCATACCAGCACTAACGCATTGGATCCCATCAGAACTCCGAAGTTAAGCGTGCTTGGATGAGAGTATCACTAGGATGGGTGACCCCCGGGGAAGTCCTTGTGTTGCAAAACCTATTTGATTGCACGACGAGATCATTTTTTTTACAAATATTTCTAACCAAACGTTAAGGACGGACGACGTCGCTATAAAATTTGGCTGTCGATCGCCTGTGCGGGGCCCGCCGCAACCTCTACGGCGGCTCGATCGACCAACCGACCCGAAAAATTAAAATTTGTAAATAAATAAGAAAAATAACATTTCATTTTTCGTTTAAATCGGGTGTAACTCCGGGCATTATTGTTCGATTTCAGCTTTTCACGTGGCGCTGAAAGACGCGCGAATAAACGAAGAAACTGACCACGAGCTGTCCCTCGGACGCTCACCCTTATTAGCCGACGATCAGAAGCGCATGACGGATGCAATCATATATGCACTAACGCATCGGATTCCATCAGAACTACGAAGTTAAGCGTGCTTGGGCGAGAGTAGGACTAGGATGGGTGACCCCCATGGAAGTCCTCGTGTTGCACCTTTTTTTTACTACCTATTTGATTGCACGACTAGATCATTTTTTTACCAATCTTTCTAACCAAACGTTAAGGACGGACGACGTCGTCGCCATAAAATTTGGCTGTCGATCGCCCGCGCGGGGCAGGCCGCAACCTCTACGGCCGGCTCGATCGACCAACCGACCCGAAAAATTAAAATTTGTAAATAAATAAGAAAAATAACATTTCAATTATTATTTTTCGTTTAAAACGGGCGTAACTCCGTGGATTATTGTCCGATTTCAGCTTTTCACGTGGCGCTGAAAGGCGCGCGAAGAGACGAAGAAAATGACCCCCGAACTCTCCCTCGGACACTCACCCTTATTAGCCGACGATCAGAAGCGCATGATGGATGCGATCGTACATGCACTAACGCATCGGATTCCATCAGAACTACGAAGTTAAGCGTGCTTGGGCGAGAGTAGTACTAGGATGGGTGACCCCCATGGAAGTCCTCGTGTTGCACCTTTTGTTTACTACCTATTTGATTGCACGACTAGATCATTTTTTTTACCAATCTTTCTAACCAAACGTTAAGGACGGACGACGTCGTCGCCATAAAATTTGGCTGTCAATCGCCCGCGCGGGGCCCGCCGCAACCTCTACGGCCGGCTCGATCGACCAACCGACCCGAAAAATTAAAATTTGTAAATAAATAAGAAAAATATCATTTCAATTATTATTTTTCTTTTAAAACGGGCGTAACTCCGTGTATTATTGTCCGATTTCAGCTTTTCACGTGGCGCTGAAAGGCGCGCGAAGAGACGAAGAAAATGACCCCGAGCTGTCCCTCGGACGCTCACCCTTATTAGCCGACGATCAGAAGTGCGTGACGGGTGCGATCATACCAGCACTAAAGCACTGGATCCCATCAGAACTCCGAAGTTAAGCGTGCTTGGGGCGAGAGTAGTACTAGGATGGGTGACCCCCTGGGAAGTCCTCGTGTTGCACCTTTTTTTTACTACCTATTTGAATGCACGACGAGATCATTTTTTTTACCAATCTTTCTAAATAAACGTTAAGGACGGACGACGTCGTCGCCATAAAATTTTGTTGTCGATCGCCCGTGCGGGGCCCGCCACAACCTCTATGGCCGGCTCGATCGACCAACCGACCCGAAAAATTAAAATTTGTAAATAAATAAGAAAAATAACATTTCAATTATTATTTTTCGTTTAAAACGGGCGTAACTCCGTGCATTATTGTCCGATTTCAGGTTTTCACGTGGCGCTGAAAGGCGCGCGAAGAGACGAAGAAAATGACCCCGAGCTGTCCCTCGGACGCTCACCCTTATTAGCCGACGATCAGAAGTGCGAGATGGGTGCGATCATACCAGCACTAAAGCAACGGATCCCATCAGAACTCCGAAGTTAAGCGTGCTTGGGCGAGAGTATCACTAGGATGGGTGACCCCCTGGGAAGTCCTCGTGTTGCACCTTTTTTTTTACTACCTATTTGATTGCACGACGAGATCATTTTTTTTACCAATCTTTCTAACCAAACGTTAAAGACGGACGACGTCGTCGCCATAAAATTTGTCTGTCGATCGCCCGCGCAGGGCCCGCCGCAACCCGAAAAATTAAAATTTGTAAATAAATAAGAAAAATAACATTTCAATTATTATTTTTCGTTTAAAACGGGCATAACTCTGTGCATTATTGTCCGATTTCAGCTTTTCACGTGGCGCTGAAATGCGCGCGAAGAGACGAAGAAAATGACACCGAGCTGTCCCTCGGAAGGTCACCCTTATTAGCCGACGACCAGAAGTGCATGACGGGTGCGATCATACCAGCACTAACGCACCGGATCCCATCAGAACTCCGAAGTTAACCGTGCTTGGGCGAGAATAGTACTACGATCGGTGACCCCCTGGGAAGTCCTCGTGTTGCACCTTTTTTTTTACTACCTATTTGAATGCACGACAAGATCATTTTTTTTACCAATCTTTCTAACAAAACGTTAAGGACGGACGACGTCGTCGCCATAAAATTTGGCTGTCGATCGCCCGTGCGGGGCCCGCCGCATCCTCTACGGCCGGCTCGATCGACCAACCGACCCGAAAAATTAAAATTTGTAAATAAATAAGAAAAATAACATTTTAATTATTATTTTTCGTTTAAAACGGGCGTAACTCCGTGCATTATTGTCCGATTTCAGCTTTTCACGTGGCGCTGAAAGGCGCGCGAAGAGACGAAGAAAATGACCCCGAGCTGTCCCTCGGACGCTCACCCTTATTAGCCGACGATCAGAAGTGCGTGACGGGTGCGATCATACCAGCACTAAAGCACCGTATCCCATCAGAACTCCGAAGTTAAGCGTGCTTGGGCGAGGGTAGTACTAGGATGGGTGACCCCCTGGGAAGTCCTCGTGTTGCACCTTTTTTTTTTACTACCTATTTGAATGCACGACGAGATCATTTTTTTTACCAATCTTTCTAACCAAACGTTAAGGACGGACGACGTCGTCGACCAAAAATATGGCTGTCGATCGCCCGCGCGGGGCCCGCCGCAACCTCTACGGCCGGCTCGATCGACCAATCGACACGAAAAATTAAAATTTGTAAATAAATAAGAAAAATAACATTTCAATTATTATTTTTCGTTTAAAACGGGCGTAACTCCGTGCATTATTGTCCGATTTCAGCTTTTCACGTGGCGTAGAAAGGCGCGCGAAGAGACGAAGAAAATGACCCCGAGCTGTCCCTCGGGCGCTCACCCTTATTAGCCGACGATCAAAAGTGCGTGATGGGTGCGATCATACCAGCACTAAAGCACCGGATCCCATCAGAACTCCGAAGTTAATCGTGCTTGGGCGAGAGTAGTACTAGGATGGGTGACCCCCCGGGAAGTCCTCGTGTTGCACCTTTTTTTTTACTACCTATTTGAATGCACGACGAGATCATTTTTTTTACCAATCTTTCTAACCAAACGTTAAGGACGGACGAAGTCGTCGCCATAAAATTTGGCTGTTGATCGCCCGTGCGGGGCCTGCCGCAACCTCTACTGCCGGCTCGAACGACCAACCGACCCGAAAAATTAAAATTTGTAAATAAATAAGAAAAATAACATTTCAATTATAATTTTTCGTTTAAAAAGGGCGTAACTCCGTGCATTTTTGTCCGATTTCAGCTTTTCACCAGGCGCTGAAAGGCGCGCGAAGAGACGAATAAAATGACCCCGAGCTGTCCCTCGGACGCTCACCCTTATTAGCCGACGATCAGAAGTGCGTGACGGGTGCGATCATACCAGCACTAAAGCACTGGATCCCATCAGATCATTTTTTTTACCAATCTTTCTAACCAAACGTTAAGGACGGACGACGTCGTCGCTATAAAATTTGGCTGTCGATCGCCCGCGCGGGGCCCGCCGCAACCTCTACGGCCGGCTCGATCGACCAAACAACCCGAAAAATTAAAATTTGTAAATAAATAAGAAAAATAACATTTCAATTATTATTTTTCGTTTAAAACGGGCGTAACTCCTTGCATTATTGTCCGATTTCAGCTTTTCACGTGGCGCTGAAAGGCGCGCGAGAGACGAAGAAAATGACCCCGAGCTGTCCCTCAGACGCTCACCCTCATTAGCCGACGATCAGAAGTGCTTCACGGGTGCGATCATACCAGCACTAAAGCACCGGATCCCATCAGAACTCCGAAGTTAAGCGTGCTTGGGCGAGCGTAGTACTAGGATGGGTGACCCCCTGGGAAGTCCTCGTGTTGCACCTTTTTTTTTACTACCTATTTGAATGCACGACGAGATCATTTTTTTTACAAATCTTTCTAACCAAACGTTAAGGACGGACGACGTCGTCGCCATAAAATTTGGCTGTCGATCGCCGCGCGGGGCCCGCCGCAACCTCTACGGCCGACTCGATCGACCAACCGACCCGAAAAATTAAAATTTGTAAATAAATAAGAAAAATAACCTTTCAATTATTTTTTTTCGTTTAAAACGGGCGTAAATCCGTGCTTTATTGTCCGATTTCAGCTTTTCACGTGGCGCTGAAACGCGCGCGAAGAGACGAAGAAAATGACCCCGAGCTTTCCATGGACGCTCACCCTTATTAGCCGACAATCAGAAGTGCGTGACGGGTGCGATCGTACCAGCACTAAAGCACCGGATCCCATCAGAACTCCGAAGTTAAGCGTGCTTGGGCGAGAGTAGTACTAGAATGGGTGAACCCCTGGGAAGTTCTCGTGTTGCACCTTTTTTTTACTACCTATTTGAATGCACGACGAGATCATTTTTTTTACCAATCTTTCTAACCAAACGTTAAGGACGGACGACGTCGTCGCCATAAAATTTGGCTGTCGATCGCCCGTGCGGGGCCAGCCGCAACCTCTACGGCCGGCTCGATCGACCAACCGACCCGAAAAATTAAAATTTGTAAATAAATAAGAAAAATAACATTTCAATTATTATTTTTCGTTTAAAACGGGCGTAACTCTGTGCATTATTGTCCGATTTCAGCTTTTCACGTGGCGCTGAAATGCGCGCGAAGAGACGAAGAAAATGACACCGAGCTGTCCCTCGGAAGGTCACCCTTATTAGCCGACGATCAGAAGTGCTTGACGGGTGCGATCATACCAGCACTAACGCACCGGATCCCATCAGAACTCCGAAGTTAAACGTGCTTGGGCGAGAATAGTACTACGATCGGTGGCCCCCTGGGAAGTCCTCGTGTTGCACCTTTTTTTTTACTACCTATTTGAATGCACGACGAGATCATTTTTTTTACCAATCTTTCTAACCAAACGTTAAGGACGGACGACGTCGTCGCCATAAAATTTGGCTGTCGATCACCAGCACGGGGCCTGCCGCAACCTCTACGGCCGACTCGATCGACCAACCGACCCGAAAAATTAAAATTTGTAAATAAATAAGAAAAATAACATTTCAATTATTATTTTTCGTTTAAAACGGGCGTAACTCCGTGCATTATAGTCCGATTTCAGCTTTTCACGTGGCGCTGAAAGGCGCGCGAAGAGACGAAGAAAATGACCCCGAGTTGTCCCTCGGACTCTCACCCTTATTAGCCGACTATCAAAAGTGCATGACGGGTGCGATCATACCAGCACTAACGCACCGGATCCCATCAAAACTTCGAAGTTAAGCATGCTTGGGCGAGAGTGGGACTAGGATGGGTGACCCCATGGGAAGTCCTCGTGTTGCATCTTTTTTTTACTACCTATTTGATTGCACGACGAGATCATTTTTTTTACCAATCTTTCTAACCAAACGTTAAGCACGGACGACGTCGTCGCCATAAAATTTGGCTGTCGATCGCCCGCGCAGGGCCCGCCGCAGGGCCCGCCGCAACCTCTACGGCCGGCTCGATCGACCAACCGATCCGAAAAATTAAAATTTGTAAATAAATAAGGAAAAATAACATTTCAATTATTATTTTTCGTTTAAAACGGGCGTAACTCCGTGCATTATTGTCCGATTTCAGCTTTTCACGTGGCGCTGAAAGGCGCACGAAGAGACGAAGAAAATGACCCCGAGCTGTCCCTCGGACGCTCACCCTTATTAGCCGACGATCAGAAGTGCATAACAGGTGCGATCATACCAGCACTAACGCATTGGATCCCATGAGAGTATCACTAGGATGGGTGACCCCCTGGGAAGTCCTTGTGTTGCAAAACCTATTTGATTGCACGACGAGATCATTTTTTTTACAAATATTTCTAACCAAACGTTAAGGACGGACGACGTCGCTATAAAATTTGGCTGTCGATCGCCTGTGCGGGGCCCGCCGCAACCTCTACGGCGGCTCGATCGACCAACCGACCCGAAAAATTAAAATTTGTAAATAAATAAGAAAAATAACATTTCATTTTTCATTTTTCGTTTAAATCGGGCGTAACTCCGGGCATTATTGTTCGATTTCAGCTTTTCACGTGGCGCTGAAAGACGCGCGAATAGACGAAGAAACTGACCATGAGCTGTCCCTCGGACGCTCACCCTTATTAGCCGACGATCAGAAGCGCATGACGGATGCAATCATACATGCACTAACGCATCGGATTCCATCAGAACTACGAAGTTAAGCGTGCTTGGGCGAGAGTAGGACTAGGATGTGTGACCCCCATGGAAGTCCTCGTGTTGCACCTTTTTTTTACTACCTATTTGATTGCACGACTAGATCATTTTTTTACCAATCTTTCTAACCAAACGTTAAGGACGGACGACGTCGTCGCCATAAAATTTGGCTGTCGATCGCCCGCGCGGGGCAGGCCGCAACCTCTACGGCCGGCTCGATCGACCAACCGACCCGAAAAATTAAAATTTGTAAATAAATAAGAAAAATAACATTTCAATTATTATTTTTCGTTTAAAACGGGCGTAACTCCGTGGATTATTGTCCGATTTCAGCTTTTCACGTGGCGCTGAAAGGCGCGCGAAGAGACGAAGAAAATGACCCCCGAACTCTCCCTCGGACACTCACCCTTATTAGCCGACGATCAGAAGCGCATGACGGATGCGATCATACATGCACTAACGCATCGGATTCCATCAGAACTACGAAGTTAAGCGTGCTTGGGCGAGAGTAGTACTAGGATGGGTGACCCCCATGGAAGTCCTCGTGTTGCACCTTTTGTTTACTACCTATTTGATTGCACGACTAGATCATTTTTTTTACCAATCTTTCTAACCAAACGTTAAGGACGGACGACGTCGTCGCCATAAAATTTGGCTGTCGATCGCCCGCGCGGGGCAGGCCGCAACCTCTACGGCCGGCTCGATCGACCAACCGACCCGAAAAATTAAAATTTGTAAATAAATAAGAAAAATATCATTTCAATTATTATTTTTCTTTTAAAACGGGCGTAACTCCGTGTATTATTGTCCGATTTCAGCTTTTCACGTGGCGTTGAAAGGCGCGCGAAGAGACGAAGAAAATGACCCCGAGCTGTCCCTCGGACGCTCACCCTTATTAGCCGACGATCAGAAGTGCGTGACGGGTGCGATCATACCAGCACTAAAGCACTGGATCCCATCAGAACTCCGAAGTTAAGCGTGCTTGGGGCGAGAGTAGTACTAGGATGGGTGACCCCCTGGGAAGTCCTCGTGTTGCACCTTTTTTTTACTACCTATTTGAATGCACGACGAGATCATTTTTTTTACCAATCTTTCTAAATAAACGTTAAGGACGGACGACGTCGTCGCCATAAAATTTTGTTGTCGATCGCCCGTGCGGGGCCCGCCGCAACCTCTATGGCCGGCTCGATCGACCAACCGACCCGAAAAATTAAAATTTGTAAATAAATAAGAAAAATAACATTTCAATTATTATTTTTCGTTTAAAACGGGCGTAACTCCGTGCATTATTGTCCGATTTCAGGTTTTCACGTGGCGCTGAAAGGCGCGCGAAGAGACGAAGAAAATGACCCCGAGCTGTCCCTCGGACGCTCACCCTTATTAGCCGACGATCAGAAGTGCGAGATGGGTGCGATCATACCAGTACTAAAGCAACGGATCCCATCAGAACTCCGAAGTTAAGCGTGCTTGGGCGAGAGTATCACTAGGATGGGTGACCCCCTGGGAAGTCCTCGTGTTGCACCTTTTTTTTTACTACCTATTTGATTGCACGACGAGATCATTTTTTTTACCAATCTTTCTAACCAAACGTTAAAGACGGACGACGTCGTCGCCATAAAATTTGTCTGTCGATCGCCCGCGCAGGGCCCGCCGCAACCTCTACGGCCGGCTCGATCGACCAACCGACCCGAAAAATTAAAATTTGTAAATAAATAAGAAAAATAACATTTCAATTATTATTTTTCGTTTAAAACGGGCGTAACTCTGTGCATTATTGTCCGATTTCAGCTTTTCACGTGGCGCTGAAATGCGCGCGAAGAGACGAAGAAAATGACACCGAGCTGTCCCTCGGAAGGTCACCCTTATTAGCCGACGACCAGAAGTGCATGACGGGTGCGATCATACCAGCACTAACGCACCGGATCCCATCAGAACTCCGAAGTTAAGCGTGCTTGGGCGAGGGTAGTACTAGGATGGGTGACCCCCTGGTAAGTCCTCGTGTTGCACCTTTTTTTTTTACTACCTATTTGAATGCACGACGAGATCATTTTTTTTACCAATCTTTCTAACCAAACGTTAAGGACGGACGACGTCGTCGCCAAAAAATATGGCTGTCGATCGCCCGCGCGGGGCCCGCCGCAACCTCTACGGCCGGCTCGATCGACCAATCGACACGAAAAATTAAAATTTGTAAATAAATAAGAAAAATAACATTTCAATTATTATTTTTCGTTTAAAACGGGCGTAACTCCGTGCATTATTGTCCGATTTCAGCTTTTCACGTGGCGCAGAAAGGCGCGCGAAGAGACGAAGAAAATGACACCCTCGGAAGGTCACCCTTATTAGCCGACGACCAGAAGTGCATGACGGGTGCGATCATACCAGCACTAACGCACCGGATCCCATCAGAACTCCGAAGTTAAGCGTGCTTGGGCGAGGGTAGTACTAGGATGGGTGACCCCCTGGTAAGTCCTCGTGTTGCACCTTTTTTTTTTACTACCTATTTGAATGCACGACGAGATCATTTTTTTTACCAATCTTTCTAACCAAACGTTAAGGACGGACGACGTCGTCGCCAAAAAATATGGCTGTCGATCGCCCGCGCGGGGCCCGCCGCAACCTCTACGGCCGGCTCGATCGACCAATCGACACGAAAAATTAAAATTTGTAAATAAATAAGAAAAATAACATTTCAATTATTATTTTTCGTTTAAAACGGGCGTAACTCCGTGCATTATTGTCCGATTTCAGCTTTTCACGTGGCGCAGAAAGGCGCGCGAAGAGACGAAGAAAATGACCCCGAGCTGTCCCTCGGGCGCTCACCCTTATTAGCCGACGATCAAAAGTGTGTGATGGGTGCGATCATACCAGCACTAAAGCACCGGATCCCATCAGAACTCCGAAGTTAATCGTGCTTGGGCGAGAGTAGTACTAGGATGGGTGACCCCCCGGGAAGTCCTCGTGTTCCACCTTTTTTTTTACTACCTATTTGAATGCACGACGAGATCATTTTTTTTACCAATCTTTCTAACCAAACGTTAAGGACGGACGAAGTCGTCGCCATAAAATTTGGCTGTTGATCGCCCGTGCGGGGCCTGCCGCAACCTCTACTGCCGGCTCGAACGACCAACCGACCCGAAAAATTAAAATTTGTAAATAAATAAGAAAAATAACATTTCAATTATAATTTTTCGTTTAAAATGGGCGTAACTCCGTGCATTATTGTCCGATTTCAGCTTTTCACCTGGCGCTGAAAGGCGCGCGAAGAGACGAATAAAATGACCCCGAGCTGTCCCTCGGACGCTCACCCTTATTAGCCGACGATCAGAAGTGCGTGACGGGTGCGATCATACCAGCACTAAAGCACTGGATCCCATCAGAACTCCGAAGTTAAGCGTGCTTGGGCGAGAGTAATACTACAATGGGTGACCCCTTTGGAAGTCCTCGTGTTGCACCTTTTTTTTTAATACCTATTTGAATGCACGACGAGATCATTTTTTTTACCAATCTTTCTAACCAAACGTTAAGGACGGACGACGTCGTCGCTATAAAATTTGGCTGTCGATCGCCCGCGCGGGGCCCGCCGCAAATTCTACGGCCGGCTCGATCGACCAACCAACCCGAAAAATTAAAATTTGTAAATAAATAAGAAAAATAACATTTCAATTATTATTTTTCGTTTAAAACGGGCGTAACTCCTTGCATTATTGTCCGATTTCAGCTTTTCACGTGGCGCTGAAAGGCGCGCGAGAGACGAAGAAAATGACCCCGAGTTGTCCCTCAGACGCTCACCCTCATTAGCCGACGATCAGAAGTGCTTCACGGGTGCGATCATACCAGCACTAAAGCACCGGATCCCATCAGAACTCCGAAGTTAAGCGTGCTTGGGCGAAAGTAGTACTAGGATGGGTGACCCCCTGGGAAGTCCTCTTGTTGCACCTTTTTTTTTTACTACCTATTTGAATGCAGGACGAGATCATTTTTTTTACCAATCTTTCTAACCAAACGTTAAGGACGGACGACGTCGTCGCCAAAAAATATGGCTGTCGCTCGCCCGCGCGGGGCCCGCCGCAACCTCTACGGCCGGCTCGATCGACCAATCGACACGAAAAATTAAAATTTGTAAATAAATAAGAAAAATAACATTTCAATTATTATTTTTCGTTTGAAACGGGCGTAACTCCGTGCATTATTGTCCGATTTCAGCTTTTCACGTGGCGCTGAAAGGCGCGCGAAGAGACGAAGAAAATGACCCCGAGCTGTCCCTCGGACGCTCACCCTTATTAGCCGACGATCAGAAGTGCGTGACGAGTGCGATCATACCAGCACTAAAGCACCTGATCTCATCAGAACTCCGTAGTTAAGCGTGCTTGGGCGAGAGTAATACTAGGATGGGTGACCCCTTGGGAAGTCCTCGTGTTGCACCTTTTTTTTTACTACCTATTTGAATGCACGACGAGATCATTTTTTTTACCAATCTTTCTAACCAAACGTTAAGGACGGACGACGTCGTCGCCAAAAAATATGGCTGTCGATCGCCCGCGCGGGGCCCGCCGCGACCTCTACGGCCGGCTCGATCGACCAATCGACACGAAAAATTAAAATTTGTAAATAAATAAGAAAAATAACATTTCAATTATTATTTTTCGTTTAAAACGGGCGTAACTCCGTGCATTATTGTCCGATTTCAGCTTTTCACGTGGCGCTGAAAGGCGCGCGAAGAGACGAAGAAAATGACCCCGAGCTGTCCCTCGGACGCTCACCCTTATTAGCCGACGATCAAAAGTGTGTGATGGGTGCGATCATACCAGCACTAAGGCACCGGATTCCATCAGAACTCCGAAGTTAATCATGCTTGGGCGAGAGTAGTACTATGATGGGTGACCCCCTGGGAAGTCCTCGTGTTGCACCTTTTTTTTTACTACCTATTTGAATGCACGACGAGATCATTTTTTTTACCAATCTTTCTAACCAAACGTTAAGGACGGACGACGTCGTCGCCAAAAAATATGGCTGTCGATCGCCCGTGCGGGTCCCGCCGCAACCTCTACGGCCGGCTCGATCGACCAATCGACACGAAAAATTAAAATTTGTAAATAAATAAGAAAAATAACATTTCAATTATTATTTTTCGTTTGAAACGGGCGTAACTCCGTGCATTATTGTCCGATTTCAGCTTTTCACGTGGCGCTGAAAGGCGCGCGAAGAGACGAAGAAAATGACCCCGAGCTGTCCCTCGGACGCTCACCCTTATTAGCCGACGATCAGAAGTGCGAGACGGGTGCGATCATACCATCACTAAAGCACCGGATCTCATCAGAACTCCGTAGTTAAGCGTGCTTGGGCGAGAGTAATACTAGGATGGGTGATCCCTTGGGAAGTCCTCGTGTTGCACCTTTTTTTTTACTACCTATTTGAATGCACGACGAGATCATTTTTTTTACCAATCTTTCTAACCAAACGTTAAGGACGGACGACGTCGTCGCCAAAAAATATGGCTGTCGATCGCCCGCGCGGGGCCCGCCGCAACCTCTACGGCCGGCTCGATCGACCAATCGACACGAAAAATTAAAATTTGTAAATAAATAAGAAAAATAACATTTCAATTATTATTTTTCGTTTAAAACGGGCGTAACTCCGTGCATTATTGTCCGATTTCAGCTTTTCACGTGGCGCTGAAAGGCGCGCGAAGAGACGAAGAAAATGACCCCGAGCTGTCCCTCGGACGCTCACCCTTATTAGCCGACGATCAAAAGTGCGTGATGGGTGCGATCATACCAGCACTAAGGCACCGGATCCCATCAGAACTCCGAAGTTAATCATGCTTGGGCGAGAGTAGTACTATGATGGGTGACCCCCTGGGAAGTCCTCGTGTTGCACCTTTTTTTTTACTACCTATTTGAATGCACGACGAGATCATTTTTTTTACCAATCTTTCTAACCAAACGTTAAGGACGGACGACGTCGTCGCCAAAAAATATGGCTGTCGATCGCCCGCGCGGGGCCCGCCGCAACCTCTACGGCCGGCTCGATCGACCAATCGACACGAAAAATTAAAATTTGTAAATAAATAAGAAAAATAACATTTCAATTATTATTTTTCGTTTAAAACGGGCGTAACTCCGTGCATTATTGTCCGATTTCAGCTTTTCACGTGGCGCTGAAAGGCGCGCGAAGAGACGAAGAAAATGACCCCGAGCTGTCCCTCGGACGCTCACCCTTATTAGCCGACGATCAAAAGTGCGTGATGGGTGCGATCATACCAGCACTAAGGCACCGGATCCCATCAGAACTCCGAAGTTAATCATGCTTGGGCGAGAGTAGTACTATGATGGGTGACCCCCTGGGAAGTCCTCGTGTTGCACCTTTTTTTTTACTACCTATTTGAATGCACGACGAGATCATTTTTTTTACCAATCTTTCTAACCAAACGTTAAGGACGGACGACGTCGTCGCCAAAAAATATGGCTGTCGATCGCCCGTGCGGGTCCCGCCGCAACCTCTACGGCCGGCTCGATCGACCAATCGACACGAAAAATTAAAATTTGTAAATAAATAAGAAAAATAACATTTCAATTATTATTTTTCGTTTGAAACGGGCGTAACTCCGTGCATTATTGTCCGATTTCAGCTTTTCACGTGGCGCTGAAAGGCGCGCGAAGAGACGAAGAAAATGACCCCGAGCTGTCCCTCGGACGCTCACCCTTATTAGCCGACGATCAGAAGTGCGAGACGGGTGCGATCATACCATCACTAAAGCACCGGATCTCATCAGAACTCCGTAGTTAAGCGTGCTTGGGCGAGAGTAATACTAGGATGGGTGATCCCTTGGGAAGTCCTCGTGTTGCACCTTTTTTTTTACTACCTATTTGAATGCACGACGAGATCATTTTTTTTACCAATCTTTCTAACCAAACGTTAAGGACGGACGACGTCGTCGCCAAAAAATATGGCTGTCGATCGCCCGCGCGGGGCCCGCCGCAACCTCTACGGCCGGCTCGATCGACCAATCGACACGAAAAATTAAAATTTGTAAATAAATAAGAAAAATAACATTTCAATTATTATTTTTCGTTTAAAACGGGCGTAACTCCGTGCATTATTGTCCGATTTCAGCTTTTCACGTGGCGCTGAAAGGCGCGCGAAGAGACGAAGAAAATGACCCCGAGCTGTCCCTCGGACGCTCACCCTTATTAGCCGACGATCAAAAGTGCGTGATGGGTGCGATCATACCAGCACTAAGGCACCGGATCCCATCAGAACTCCGAAGTTAATCATGCTTGGGCGAGAGTAGTACTATGATGGGTGACCCCCTGGGAAGTCCTCGTGTTGCACCTTTTTTTTTACTACCTATTTGAATGCACGACGAGATCATTTTTTTTACCAATCTTTCTAACCAAACGTTAAGGACGGACGACGTCGTCGCCAAAAAATATGGCTGTCGATCGCCCGCGCGGGGCCCGCCGCAACCTCTACGGCCGGCTCGATCGACCAATCGACACGAAAAATTAAAATTTGTAAATAAATAAGAAAAATAACATTTCAATTATTATTTTTCGTTTAAAACGGGCGTAACTCCGTGCATTATTGTCCGATTTCAGCTTTTCACGTGGCGCTGAAAGGCGCGCGAAGAGACGAAGAAAATGACCCCGAGCTGTCCCTCGGACGCTCACCCTTATTAGCCGACGATCAAAAGTGCGTGATGGGTGCGATCATACCAGCACTAAAGCACCGGATCCCATCAGAACTCTGAAGTTAATCGTGCTTGGGCGAAAGTAGTACTATGATGGGTGACCCCCTGGGAAGTCCTCGTGTTGCACCTTTTTTTTTACTACCTATTTGAATGCACGACAAGATCATTTTTTTTACCAATCTTTCTAACCAAACGTTAAGGACGGACGAAGTCGTCGCCATAAAATTTGGCTGTCGATCGCCGCGCGGGGCCCGCCGCAACCTCTACGGCCGGCTCGATCGACCAACCGACCCGAAAAATTAAAATTTGTAAATAAATAAGAAAAATAACCTTTCAATTATTTTTTTTCGTTTAAAACGGGCGTAAATCCGTGCTTTATTGTCCGATTTCAGCTTTTCACGTGGCGCTGAAACGCGCGCGAAGAGACGAAGAAAATGACCCCGAGCTTTCCATGGACGCTCACCCTTATTAGCCGACAATCAGAAGTGCGTGACGGGTGCGATCATACCAGCACTAAAGCACCGGATCCCATCAGAACTCCGAAGTTAAGCGTGCTTGGGCGAGAGTAGTACTAGAATGGGTGAACCCCTGGGAAGTTCTCGTGTTGCACCTTTTTTTTACTACCTATTTGAATGCACGACGAGATCATTTTTTTTACCAATCTTTCTAACCAAACGTTAAGGACGGACGACGTCGTCGCCATAAAATTTGGCTGTCGATCGCCCGTGCGGGGCCAGCCGCAACCTCTACGGCCGGCTCGATCGACCAACCGACCCGAAAAATTAAAATTTGTAAATAAATAAGAAAAATAACATTTCAATTATTATTTTTCGTTTAAAACGGGCGTAACTCTGTGCATTATTGTCCGATTTCAGCTTTTCACGTGGCGCTGAAATGCGCGCGAAGAGACGAAGAAAATGACACCGAGCTGTCCCTCGGAAGGTCACCCTTATTAGCCGACGATCAGAAGTGCATGACGGGTGCGATCATACCAGCACTAACGCACCGGATCCCATCAGAACTCCGAAGTTAACCGTGCTTGGGCGAGAATAGTACTACGATCGGTGGCCCCCTGGGAAGTCCTCGTGTTGCACCTTTTTTTTTACTACCTATTTGAATGCACGACGAGATCATTTTTTTTACCAATCTTTCTAACCAAACGTTAAGGACGGACGACGTCGTCGCCATAAAATTTGGCTGTCGATCGCCCGTGCGGGGCCCGCCGCATCCTCTACGGCCGGCTCGATCGACCAACCGACCCGAAAAATTAAAATTTGTAAATAAATAAGAAAAATAACATTTCAATTATTATTTTTCGTTTAAAACGGGCGAAACTCCGTGCATTATTGTCCGATTTCAGATTTTCACGTGGCGCTGAAAGGCGCGCGAAGAGACGAAGAAAATGACCCCGAGCTGTCCCTCGGACGCTCACCCTTATTAGCCGACGATCAGAAGTGCGTGACGGGTGCGATCATACCAGCACTAAAGCACCGTATCCCATCAGAACTCCGAAGTTAAGCGTGCTCGGGCGAAAGTAGTACTAGGATGGGTGACCCCCTGGGAAGTCCTCGTGTTGCACCTTTTTTTTTTACTACCTATTTGAATGCAGGACGAGATCATTTTTTTTACCAATCTTTCTAACCAAATGTTAAGGACGGACGACGTCGTCGCCAAAAAATATGGCTGTCGATCGCCCGCGCGGGGCCCGCCGCAACCTCTACGGCCGGCTCGATCGACCAATCGACACGAAAAATTAAAATTTGTAAATAAATAAGAAAAATAACATTTCAATTATTATTTTCGTTTGAAACGGGCGTAACTCCGTGCATTATTGTCCGATTTCAGCTTTTCACGTGGCGCTGAAAGGCGCGCGAAGAGACGAAGAAAATGACCCCGAGCTGTCCCTCGGACGCTCACCCTTATTAGCCGACGATCAGAAGTGCGTGACGGGTGCGATCATACCAGCACTAAAGCACCGGATCTCATCAGAACTCCGTAGTTAAGCGTGCTTGGGCGAGAGTAATACTAGGATGGGTGATCCCTTGGGAAGTCCTCGTGTTACACCTTTTTTTTTACTACCTATTTGAATGCACGACGAGATCATTTTTTTTACCAATCTTTCTAACCAAACGTTAAGGACGGACGACGTCGTCGCCAAAAAATATGGCTGTCGATCGCCCGCGCGGGGCCCGCCATAACCTCTACGGCCGGCTCGATCGACCAATCGACACGAAAAATTAAAATTTGTAAATAAATAAGAAAAATAACATTTCAATTATTATTTTTCGTTTAAAACGGGCGTAACTCCGTGCATTATTGTCCGATTTCAGCTTTTCACGTGGCGCTGAAAGGCGCGCGAAGAGACGAAGAAAATGA
Source organism: Canna indica (assembly GCA_034359265.1). Taxonomy (NCBI): domain Eukaryota; kingdom Viridiplantae; phylum Streptophyta; class Magnoliopsida; order Zingiberales; family Cannaceae; genus Canna; species Canna indica. Next base: position 44,588,797 of record CP136897.1, on the reverse strand, counting down.
CCCCGAGCTGTCCCTCGGACGCTCACCCTTATTAGCCGACGATCAAAAGTGCGTGATGGGTGCGATCATACCAGCACTAAGGCACCGGATCCCATCAGAACTCCGAAGTTAATCATGCTTGGGCGAGAGTAGTACTATGATGGGTGACCCCCTGGGAAGTCCTCGTGTTGCACCTTTTTTTTTACTACCTATTTGAATGCACGACGAGATCATTTTTTTTACAAATCTTTCTAACCAAACGTTAAGGACGGACGACGTCGTCGCCAAAAAATATGGCTGTCGATCGCCCGCGTGGGGCCCGCCGCAACCTCTACGGCCGGCTCGATCGACCAATCGACACGAAAAATTAAAATTTGTAAATAAATAAGAAAAATAACATTTCAATTATTATTTTTCGTTTGAAACGGGCGTAACTCCGTGCATTATTGTCCGATTTCAGCTTTTCACGTGGCGCTGAAAGGCGCGCGAAGAGACGAAGAAAATGACCCCGAGCTGTCCCTCGGACGCTCACCCTTATTAGCCGACGATCAGAAGTGCGTGACGGGTGCGATCATACCAGCACTAAAGCACCGGATCTCATCAGAACTCCGTAGTTAAGCGTGCTTGGGCGAGAGTTATACTAGGATGGGTGACCCCTTGGGAAGTCCTCGTGTTGCACCTTTTTTTTTACTACCTATTTGAATGTACGACGAGATCATTTTTTTTACCAATATTTCTAACCAAACGTTAAGGACGGACGACGTCGTCGCCAAAAAATATGGCTGTCGATCGCCCGCGCGGGGCCCGCCGCAACCTCTACGGCCGGCTCGATCGACCAATCGACACGAAAAATTAAAATTTGTAAATAAATAAGAAAAATAACATTTCAATTATTATTTTTCGTTTAAAACGGGCGTAACTCCGTGCATTATTGTCCGATTTCAGCTTTTCACGTGGCGCTGAAAGGCGCGCGAAGAGACGAAGAAAATGACCCCGAGCTGTCCCTCGGACGCTCACCCTTATTAGCCGACGATCAAACGTGCCTGATGGGTGCGATCATACCAGCACTAAAGCACTGGATCCCATCAGAACTCCGAAGTTAATCGTGCTTGGGCGAGGGTAGTACTATGATGGGTGACCCCCTGGGAAGTCCTCGTGTTTTGCACCTTTTTTTTTACTACCTATTTGAATGCACGACGAGATCATTTTTTTTACCAATCTTTCTAACCAAACGTTAAGGACGGACGAAGTCGTCGCCATAAAATTTGGCTGTTGATCGCCCGTGCGGGGCCCGCCGCAACCTCTATTGCCGGCTCGAACGACCAATCGACCCGAAAAATTAAAATTTGTAAATAAATAAGAAAAATAACATTTCAATTATTATTTTTCGTTTAAAACGGGCGTAACTCCGTGCATTATTGTCCGATTTTAGCTTTTCACCTGGCGCTGAAAGGCGCGCGAAGAGACGAATAAAATGACCCCGAGCTGTCCCTCGGACGCTCACCCTTATTAGCCGACGATCAGAAGTGCGTGACGGGTGCGATCATACCAGCACTAATGCAGCGGATCCCATCAGAACTCCGTAGTTAAGCGTGCTTGGGCGAGAGTAATACTAGGATGGGTGACCCCTTGGGAAGTCCTCGTGTTGCACCTTTTTTTTTACTACCTATTTGAATGCACGACGAGATCATTTTTTTTACCAATCTTTCTAACCAAACGTTAAGGACGGACGACGTCGTCGCTATAAAATTTGGCTGTCGATCGCCCGCGCGGGGCCCGCCGCAACCTCTACGGCCGGCTCGATCGACCAACCAACCCGAAAAATTAAAATTTGTAAATAAATAAGAAAAATAACATTTCAATTATTATTTTTCGTTTAAAACGGGCGTAACTCCGTGCATTATTGTCCGATTTCAGCTTTTCACGTGGCGCCGAAAGGCGCGCGAGAGACGAAGAAAATGACCCCGAGCTGTCCCTCGGACGCTCACCCTTATTAGCCGACGATCAGAAGTGCTTCACGGGTGCGATCATACCAGCACTAAAGCACCGGATCCCATCAGAACTCCGAAGTTAAGCATGCTTGGGCGAGAGTAGTACTAGGATGGGTGACCCCCTGGGAAGTCCTCGTGTTGCACATTTTTTTTACTACCTATTTGAATGCACGACGAGATCATTTTTTTTACCAATCTTTCTAACCAAACGTTAAGGACGGACGAAGTCGTCGCCATAAAATTTGGTTGTCGATCGCCCGTGCGGGGCCCGCCGCAACCTCTACGGCCGGCTCGATCGACCAACCGACCCGAAAAATTAAAATTTGTAAATAAATAAGAAAAATAACATTTCAATTATTATTTTTCGTTTAAAACGGGCGTAACTCCGTGCATTATTGTCCGATTTCAGCTTTTCACGTGGCGCCGAAAGGCGCGCGAGAGACGAAGAAAATGACCCCGAGCTGTCCCTCGGACGCTCGCCCTTATTAGAAGACGATTAGAAATGCGTGACGGGTGCGATCATACCAGCACTAAAGCACCGGATCGCATCAGAACTCCGAAGTTAAGCGTGCTTGGGCGAGAGTAGTACTAGGATGGTTGACCCCCTGGGAAGTCCTCGTGTTGCACCTTTTTTTTTACTACCTATTTGAATGCACGACGAGATCATTTTTTTTACCAATCTTTCTAACCAAACGTTAAGGACGGACGAAGTCGTCACCATAAAATTTGGTTGTCGATCGCCCGTGCGGGGCCCGCCGCAACCTCTACGGCCGGCTCGATCGACCAACCGACCCGAAAAATTAAAATTTGTAAATAAATAAGAAAAATAACATTTCAATTATTATTTTTCGTTTAAAACAGGCGTAACTCCGTGCATTATTGTCCGATTTCAGCTTTTCACGTGGCGCCGAAAGGCGCGCGAGAGACGAAGAAAATGACCCCGAGTTGTCCCTCGGACGCTCGCCCTTATTAGCCGACGATCAAAAATGCGTGACGGGTGCGATCATACCAGCACTAAAGCACCGGATCGCATCAGAACTTCGAAGTTAAGCGTGCTTGGGCGAGCGTAGTACTAGGATGGGTAACCCCCTGGGAAGTCCTCGTGTTGCACCTTTTTTTTTACTACCTATTTGAATGCACGACGAGATCATTTTTTTTACCAATCTTTCTAACCAAACGTTAAGGACGGACGAAGTCGTCACCATAAAATTTGGCTGTCGATCGCCCGCGCGGGGCCCGCCGCAACCTCTACGGCCGGCTCGATCGACCAACCAACCCGAAAAATTAAAATTTGTAAATAAATAAGAAAAATAACATTTCAATTATTATTTTTCGTTTAAAACGGGCGTAACTCCGTGCATTATTGTCCGATTTCAGCTTTTCACGTGGCGCTGAAAGGAGCGCGAGAGACGAAGAAAATGACCCCGAGCTGTCCCTCGGACGCTCACCCTTATTAGCCGACGATCAGAAGTGCTTCACGGGTGCGATCATACCAGAATCAAAGCACCAGATCCCATCAGAACTCCGAAGTTAAGTGTGCTTGGGCGAGAGTAGTACTAGGATGGGTGACCCTTTGCGAAGTCCTCGTGTTGCACCTTTTTTTTTACTACCTATTTGAATGCACGACGAGATCATTTTTTTTACCAATCTTTCTAACCAAACGTTAAGGACGGACGAAGTCGTCGCCATAAAATTTGGCTGTCGATCGCCCGTGTGGGGCCCGCCGCAACATCTACTGCCGGCTCGATCGACCAACCGACCCGAAAAATTAAAATTTGTAAATAAATAAGAAAAATAACATTTCAATTATTATTTTTCGTTTAAAACGGGCTAACTCCGTGCATTATTGTCCGATTTCAGCTTTTCACGTGGCGCTGAAAGGAGCGCGAAGAGACGAAGAAAATGACCCCGAGCTGTCCCTCGGACGCTCACCCTTATTAGCCGACGATCAGAAGTGCGTGACGGGTGCGATCATACCTGCACTAAAGCACCGGATCCCATCAGAACTCCGAAGTTAGGCGTGCTTGTGCGAGAGTAGTACTAGGATGGGTGACCCCCTGGGAAGTCCTCGTGTTGCACATTTTTTGTTACTACCTATTTGAGTGCACGACGAGATCATTTTTTTTACCAATCTTTCTAACCAAATATTAAGGACAGACGACGTCGTCGCTATAAAATTTGGCTGTCTATCGCCCGCGCGGGGCCCGCAGCAACCTCTACGGCCGGCTCGATCGACCAACCAACCCGAAAAATTAAAATTTGTAAATAAATAAGAAAAATAACATTTCAATTATTATTTTTCGTTTAAAACGGGCGTAACTCCGTGCATTATTGTCCGATTTCAGCTTTTCACGTGGCGCTGAAAGGCGCGCGAAGAGACGAAGAAAATGACCCCGAGCTGTCCCTCGGACGCTCACCCTTATTAGCCGACGATCAGAAGTGCGTGACGGGTGCGATCATACCTGCACTAAAGCACCGGATCCCATCAGAACTCCGAAGTTAAGCGTGCTTGGGCGAGAGTAGTACTAGGATGGGTGACCCCCTGGGAAGTCCTCGTGTTGCACCTTTTTTTTTACTACCTATTTGAATGCACGACGAGATCATTTTTTTTACCAATCTTTCTAACCAAACGTTAAGGACGGACGAAGTCGTCGCCATAAAATTTGGTTGTCGATCGCCCGTGCGGGGCCCGCCGCAACATCTACGGACGGCTCGATCGACCAACCAACCCGAAAAATTAAAATTTGTAAATAAATAAGAAAAATAACATTTCAATTATTATTTTTCGTTTAAAACGGGCGTAACTCCGTGCATTATTGTCCGATTTCAGCTTTTCACGTGGCGCTGAAAGGCGCGCGAAGAGACGAAGAAAATGACCCCGAGCTGTCCCTCGGACGCTCACCCTTATTAGCCGACGATCAGAAGTGCTTCACGGGTGCGATCATACCAGAATCAAAGCACCAGATCCCATCAGAACTCCGAAGTTAAGTGTGCTTGGGCGAGAGTAGTACTAGGATGGGTGACCCTTTGCGAAGTCCTCGTGTTGCACCTTTTTTTTTACTACCTATTTGAATGCACGACGAGATCATTTTTTTTACCAATCTTTCTAACCAAACGTTAAGGACGGACGAAGTCGTCGCCATAAAATTTGGCTGTCGATCGCCCGTGTGGGGCCCGCCGCAACATCTACTGCCGGCTCGATCGACCAACCGACCCGAAAAATTAAAATTTGTAAATAAATAAGAAAAATAACATTTCAATTATTATTTTTCGTTTAAAACGGGCTAACTCCGTGCATTATTGTCCGATTTCAGCTTTTCACGTGGCGCTGAAAGGAGCGCGAAGAGACGAAGAAAATGACCCCGAGCTGTCCCTCGGACGCTCACCCTTATTAGCCGACGATCAGAAGTGCGTGACGGGTGCGATCATACCTGCACTAAAGCACCGGATCCCATCAGAACTCCGAAGTTAGGCGTGCTTGTGCGAGAGTAGTACTAGGATGGGTGACCCCCTGGGAAGTCCTCGTGTTGCACATTTTTTGTTACTACCTATTTGAGTGCACGACGAGATCATTTTTTTTACCAATCTTTCTAACCAAACGTTAAGGACGGACGAAGTCGTCGCCATAAAATTTGGCTGTCGATCGCCCGTGTGGGGCCCGCCGCAACATCTACTGCCGGCTCGATCGACCAACCGACCCGAAAAATTAAAATTTGTAAATAAATAAGAAAAATAACATTTCAATTATTATTTTTCGTTTAAAACGGGCTAACTCCGTGCATTATTGTCCGATTTCAGCTTTTCACGTGGCGCTGAAAGGAGCGCGAAGAGACGAAGAAAATGACCCCGAGCTGTCCCTCGGACGCTCACCCTTATTAGCCGACGATCAGAAGTGCGTGACGGGTGCGATCATACCTGCACTAAAGCACCGGATCCCATCAGAACTCCGAAGTTAAGCGTGCTTGGGCGACAGTAGTACTAGGATGGGTGACCCCCTGGGAAGTCCTCGTGTTGCACCTTTTTTTTTACTACCTATTTGAATGCACGACGAGATCATTTTTTTTACCAATCTTTCTAACCAAACGTTAAGGACGGACGAAGTCGTCGCCATAAAATTTGGTTGTCGATCGCCCGTGCGGGGCCCGCCGCAACATCTACGGACGGCTCGATCGACCAACCGATCCGAAAAATTAAAATTTGTAAATAAATAAGAAAAATAACATTTCAATTATTATTTTTCGTTTAAAACGGGCGTAACTCCGTGCATTATTGTCCGATTTCAGCTTTTCACGTGGCGCTGAAAGGCGCGCGAAGAGACGAAGACAATGACCCCGAGCTGTCTCTCGGACGCTCACCCTTATTTGTTGACGATCAGAAGTGCGTGACGGGTGCGATCATACCAGCACTAAAGCACCGGATCCCATTAGAACTCCGAAGTTAAGTGTGCTTGGGCGAGAGTAGTACTAGGATGGGTGACCCCTTGGGAAGTCCTCGTGTTGCACATTTTTTTGACTACCTGTTTGATTGCACGACGAGATCATTTTTTTACCAATCTTTCTAACCAAACGTTAAGGTCAGACGACGTCGTCGCTATAAAATTTGGCTGTCTATCGCCGGCGCGGGGCCCGCTGCAACCTCTACGGCCGGCTCGATCGACCAACCGACCCGAAAAATTAAAATTTGTAAATAAATAAGAAAAATAACATTTCAATTATTATTTTTCATTTAAAACAGGCGTAACTCCGTGCATTATTGTCCGATTTCAGCTTTTCACGTGGCGCTGAAAGGCGCGCGAAGAGACGAAGACAATGACCCCGAGCTGTCTCTCGGACGCTCACCCTTATTTGTCGACGATCAGAAGTGCGTGATGGGTGCGATCATACCAGCACTAAAGCACCGGATCCCATCAGAACTCCGAAGTTAAGCGTGCTTGGGTGAGAGTAGTAGTAGGATGGGTGACCCCCTGGGAAGTCCTCGTGTTGCACCTTTTTTTTTACTACCTATTTGAATGCACGACGAGATCATTTTTTTTACCAATCTTTCTAACCAAACGTTAAGGACGGACGAAGTCGTCGCCATAAAATTTGGCTGTCGATCGCCCGTGCGGGGCCCGCCGCAACATCTACGGCCGGCTCGATCGACCAACCGACCCGAAAAATTAAAATTTGTAAATAAATAAGAAAAATAACCTTTCAATTATTTTTTTTCGTTTAAAACGGGCGTAACTCCGTGCTTTATTGTCCGATTTCAGCTTTTCACGTGGCGCTGAAACGCGCGCGAAGAGACGAAGAAAATGACCCCGAGCTTTCCTCGGACGCTCACCCTTATTAGCCGACAATCAGAAGTGTGTGACGGGTGCGATCATACCAGCACTAAAGCACCGGATCCCATCAGAACTCCGAAGTTAAGCGTGCTTGGGCGAGAGTAGTACTAGAATGGTTGACCCCCTGGGAAGTCCTCGTGTTGCACCTTTTTTTTTACTACCTATTTGAATGCACGACGAGATCATTTTTTTTACCAATCTTTCTAACCAAACGTTAAGGACGGACGACGTCGTCGCCATAAAATTTGGCTGTCGATCGCCCGTGCGGGGCCCGCCGCAACGTCTACGGCCGGCTCGATCGACCAACTGACCCGAAAAATTTAAATTTGTAAATAAATAAGAAAAATAACATTTCAATTATTATTTTTCGTTTAAAACGGGCGTAACTCCGTGCATTATTGTCCGATTTTAGCTTTTCACGTGGCGCCGAAACGCGCGCGAAGAGACGAAGAAAATGACCCCGTGCTGGTCCTCGGACGCTCACCCTGATTAGCCGATAATCAGAAGTGCGTGACGGGTGTGATCATACCAGCACTAAAGCACCGTATCCCATTAGAACTCCGAAGTTAAGCGTGCTTGGGCGAGAGTAGTACTAGGATGGGTGACCCCCTGGGAAGTCCTCGTGTTGCACATTTTTTTTACTACCTATTTGAATGCACGACGAGATCATTTTTTTTACCAATCTTTCTAACCAAACGTTAAGGACGGACGACGTCGTCGCCATAAAATTTGGCTGTCGATCGCACGTGTGGGGCCCGCCGCAACCTCTACGGCCGGCTCGATCGACCAACCGACCCGAAAAATTAAAATTTGTAAATAAATAAGAAAAATAACATTTCAATTATTATTTTTCGTTTAAAACGGGCGTAACTCCGTGCATTATTGTCCGATTTCAGATTTTCACGTGGCGCTGAAAGGCGCACGAAGAGACGAAGAAAATGACCCCGAGCTGTCTCTCGGACGCTCATCCTTATTAGCCGACGATCAGAAGTGTGTGACGGGTGCGATCATACCAGCACTAAAGCACCGGATCCCATCAGAACTTCGAAGTTAAACGTGCTTGGGCGAGAGTAGTACTAGGATGTGTGACCCCCTGGGCGAGAGTAGTACTAAGGACGGACGACGTCGTCGCCATAAAATTTGGCTGTCGATCGCACGTGTGGGGCCCGCCGCAACCTCTACGGCCGGCTCGATTGACCAACCGACCCGAAAAATTAAAATTTGTAAATAAATAAGAAAAATAACATTTCAATTATTATTTTTCGTTTAAAACGGGCGTAACTCCGTGCATTATTGTCCGATTTCAGATTTTCACGTGGCGCTGAAAGGCGCACGAAGAGACGAAGAAAATGACCCCGAGCTGTCTCTCGGACGCTCACCCTTATTAGCCGACGATCAGAAGTGTGTGACGGGTGCGATCATACCAGCACTAAAGCACCGGATCCCATCAGAACTTCGAAGTTAAACGTGCTTGGGCGAGAGTAGTACTAGGATGTGTGACCCCCTGGGAAGTCCTCGTGTTGCACCTTTTTTTGACTACCTGTTTGATTGCATGACGAGATCATTTTTTTACCAATCTTTCTAACCAAACGTTAAGGACGGACGACGTCGTCGCCATAAAATTTGGCTATTGATCGCCCGCGCGGGGCCCGCCGCAACCTCTACGGCCTACTCGATCGACCAACCGACCCGAAAAATTAAAATTTGTAAATAAATAAGAAAAATAACATTTCAATTATTATTTTTCATTTAAAACGGGCGTAACTCCGTGCATTATTGTCCGATTTCAACTTTTCACGTGGCGCTGAAAGGCGCGCGAAAAGACGAAGACAATGACCCCGAGCTGTCTCTCGGACGCTCACCCTTATTTGTCGACGATCAGAAGTGCGTGACGGGTGCGATCATACCAGCACTAAAGCACCGGATCCCATCAGAACTCCGAAGTTAAGCGTGCTTGGGTGAGAGTAGTACTAGGATGGGTGACCCCCTGGGAAGTCCTCGTGTTGCACCTTTTTTTTTACTACCTATTTGAATGCACGACGAGATCATTTTTTTTACCAATCTTTCTAACCAAACGTTAAGGACGGACGAAGTCGTCGCCATAAAATTTGGCTGTCGATCGCCCGTGCGGGGCCCGCCGCAACATCTACGGCCGGCTCGATCGACCAACCGACCCGAAAAATTAAAATTTGTAAATAAATAAGAAAAATAACCTTTCAATTATTTTTTTTCGTTTAAAACGGGCATAACTCCGTGCTTTATTGTCCGATTTCAGCTGTTCACGTGGCGCTGAAACGCGCGCGAAGAGACGAAGAAAATGACCCCGAGCTTTCCTCGGACGCTCACCCTTATTAGCCGACAATCAGAAGTGTGTGACGGGTGCGATCATACCAGCACTAAAGCACCGGATCCCATCAGAACTCCGAAGTTAAGCGTGCTTGGGCGAGAGTAGTACTAGAATGGTTGACCCCCTGGGAAGTCCTCGTGTTGCACCTTTTTTTTTACTACCTATTTGAATGCACGACGAGATCATTTTTTTTACCAATCTTTCTAACCAAACGTTAAGGACGGACGACGTCGTCGCCATAAAATTTGGCTGTCGATCGCCCGTGCGGGGCCCGCCGCAACCTCTACGGCCGGCTCGATCGATCAACCGATCCGAAAAATTAATATTTGTAAATAAATAAGAAAAATAACATTTCAATTATTATTTTTCATTTAAAACGGGCGTAACTCCTTGCATTATTGTCCGATTTTAGCTTTTCACGTGGCGCTGAAAGGCGCGCGAAGAGACGAAGAAAATGACCCCGAGCTGTCCCTCGGACGCTCACCCTTATTAGCCGACGATCAGAAGTGCGTGACGGGTGCGATCAAACCAGCACTAAAGCACCAGATCCCATCAGAACTCCGAAGTTAAGCGTGCTTGGGCGAGAGTAGTACTAGGATGGGTGATCCCCAGGGAAGTCCTCGTGTTGCACCTTTTTTTTTACTACCTATTTGAATACACGACGAGATCATTTTTTTCACCAATCTTTCTAACCAAACGTTAAGGACGGACGACGTCATCGCCATAAAATTTGGCTGTCGATCGCCCGTGCGGGGACCGCCGCAACCTCTACGGCCGGCTCAATCGACCAGCCGACCCGAAAATTAAAATTTGTAAATAAATAAGAAAAATAACATTTCAATTATTATTTTTCGTTTAAAACGGGCGTAACTCCGTGCATTATTGTCCGATTTCAAATTTTCACGTGGCGCTGAAAGACGCGCGAAGAGAGGAATAAAATGACCCCGAGCTGTCCCTCGGACGCTCACCCTTATTAGCTGACGATCAGAAGTGCGTCACGGGTGCGATCATACCAGCACTAAAGCACCGGATCTCATCAAAACTCCGAAGTTAAGCGTGCTTGGGAAAGAGTAGTACTAGGATGGGTGACCCCTTGGGAAGTCCTCGTGTTGCACCTTTTTTTGACTACCTGTTTGATTGCACGACGAGATCATTTTTTTACCAATTTTTCTAACCAAACGTTAAGGACGGACGACGTCGTCGCCATAAAATTTGGCTGTCGATCGCCCGCGCGGGGCCCGCCGCAACCTCTACGGCCGGCTCGATCGACCAACCGACCCGAAAAATTAAAATTTGTAAATAAATAAGAAAAATAACATTTCAATTATTATTTTTCGTTTAAAACGGGCGTAACTCCGTGCATTATTGTCCGATCTTAGCTTTTCACGTGGCGCTGAAACGCGCGCGAAGAGACGAAGAAAATGACCCCGAGCTGTTCCTCGGACGCTCACCCTTATTAGCCGACAATCAGAAGTGCATGACGGGTGCGATCATACTAGCACTAGAGCACCGGATCCCATCAGAACTCCGTAGTTAAGCGTCCTTGGGCGAGAGTAATACTAGGATGGGTGACCCCCTGGGAAGTCCTCGTGTTGCACCTTTTTTTGACTACCTGTTTGATTGCACGACGAGATCATTTTTTTACCAATCTTTCTAACCAAACGTTAAGGACGGACGACGTCGTCGCCATAAAATTTGGCTGTCGATCGCCCGCGCGGGGCCCGCTGCAACCTCTACGGCCGGCTCGATCGACCAACCGACTCGAAAAATTAAAATTTGTAAATAAATAAGAAAAATAACATTTCAATTATTATTTTTCGTTTAAAACGGGCGTAACTCCGTGCATTATTGTCCGATTTCAGCTTTTCACGTGGCGCTGAAAGGCGCGCGAAGAGACGAAGAAAATGACCCCGAGCTGTCCCTCGGACGCTCACCCTTATTAGCCGACGATCAGAAGTGCGTGACGGGTGCGATCATACCAGCACTAAAGCACCGGATCCCATCAGAACTCCGAAGTTAAGCGTGCTTGGGCGAGAGTAGTACTAGGATGGGTGATCCCCAGGGAAGTCCTCTTGTTGCACCTTTTTTTTTACTACCTATTTGAATACACGACGAGATCATTTTTTTTACCAATCTTTCTAACCAAACGTTAAGGACGGACGACGTCGTCGCCATAAAATTTGGCTGTCGATCGCCCGTGCGGGGCCCGCCGCAACCTCTACGGCCGGCTCAATCGACCAGCCGACCCGAAAATTAAAATTTGTAAATAAATAAGAAAAATAACATTTCAATTATTATTTTTCGTTTAAAACGGGCGTAACTCCGTGCATTATTGTCCGATTTCAAATTTTCACGTGGCGCTGAAATACGCGCGAAGAGAGGAATAAAATGACCCCGAGCTGTCCCTCGGACGCTCACCCTTATTAGCTGACGATCAGAAGTGCGTCACCGGTGCGATCATACCAGCACTAAAGCACCGGATCCCATCAGAACTCCGAAGTTAAGCGTGCTTGGGCGACAGTAGTACTAGGATGGGTGACCCCCTGGGAAGTCCTCGTGTTGCACCTTTTTTTGACTACCTGTTTGATTGCACGACGAGATCATTTTTTTACCAATCTTTCTAACCAAACGTTAAGGACGGACGACGTCGTCGCCATAAAATTTGGCTGTCGATCGCCCGCGCGGGGCCCGCCGCAACCTCTACGGCCGGCTCGATCGACCAACCGACCCGAAAAATTAAAATTTGTAAATAAATAAGAAAAATAACATTTCAATTATTATTTTTCGTTTAAAACGGGCGTAACTCCGTGCATTATTGTCCGATCTTAGCTTTTCACGTGGCGCTGAAACGCGCGCGAAGAGACGAAGAAAATGACCCCGAGCTGTTCCTCGGACGCTCACCCTTATTAGCCGACAATCAGAAGTGCGTGACGGGTGCGATCATACCAGCACTAGAGCACCGGATCCCATCAGAACTCCGTAGTTAAGCGTCCTTGGGCGAGAGTAATACTAGGATGGGTGACCCCTTGGGAAGTCCTCGTGTTGCACATTTTTTTTACTACCTATTTGAATACACGACGAGATCATTTTTTTTACCAATCTTTCTAACCAAACGTTAAGGACGGACGACGTCGTCGCCATAAAATTTGGCTGTCGATCGCCCGTGCGGGGCCCGCCGCAACGTCTACGGCCGGCTCGATCGACCAACTGACCTGAAAAATTAAAATTTGTAAATAAATAAGAAAAATAACATTTCAATTATTATTTTTCGTTTAAAACGGGCGTAACTCCGTGCATTATTGTCCGATTTTAGCTTTTCACGTGGCGCTGAAACGCGCGCGAAGAGACGAAGAAAATGACCCCGAGCTGGTCCTCGGACGCTCACCCTGATTAGCCGATAATCAGAAGTGCATGACGGGTGTGATCATACCAACACTAAAGCACCGGATCCCATCAGAACTCCGAAGTTAAGCGCGCTTGGGCGAGAGTAGTACTAGGATGGGTGACCCCCTGGGAAGTCCTCGTGTTGCACATTTTTTTTACTACCTATTTGAATGCACGACGAGATCATTTTTTTTACCAATCTTTCTAACCAAACGTTAAGGACGGACGACGTCGTCGCCATAAAATTTGGCTGTCGATCGCCCGTGCGGGGCCCGCCGCAACCTCTACGGCCGGCTCGATCGATCAACCGACCCGAAAAATTAAAATTTGTAAATAAATAAGAAAAATAACATTTTAATTATTATTTTTCATTTAAAACGGGCGTAACTCCTTGCATTATTGTCCGATTTTAGCTTTTCACGTGGCGCTGAAAGGCGCGCGAAGAGACGAAGAAAATGACCCCGAGCTGTCCCTCGGACGCTCACCCTTATTAGCCGACGATCAGAAGTGCGTGACGGGTGCGATCATACCAGCACTAAAGCACCGGATCCCATCAGAACTCCGAAGTTAAGCGTGCTTGGGCGAGAGTAGTACTAGGATAGGTGATCCCCAGGGAAGTCCTCTTGTTGCACCTTTTTTTTTACTACCTATTTGAATACACGACGAGATCATTTTTTTTACCAATCTTTCTAACCAAACGTTAAGGACGGACGACGTCGTCGCCATAAAATTTGGCTGTCGATCGCCCGTGCGGGGCCCGCCGCAACCTCTACGGCCGGCTCAATCGACCAGCCGACCCGAAAATTAAAATTTGTAAATAAATAAGAAAAATAACATTTCAATTATTATTTTTCGTTTAAAACGGGCGTAACTCCGTGCATTATTGTCCGATTTCAAATTTTCACGTGGCGCTGAAAGACGCGCGAAGAGAGGAATAAAATGACCCCGAGCTGTCCCTCGGACGCTCACCCTTATTAGCTGACGATCAGAAGTGCGTCACGGGTGCGATCATACCAGCACTAAAGCACCGGATCCCATCAAAACTCCGAAGTTAAGCATGCTTGGGCGAGAGTAGTACTAGGATGGGTGACCCCCTGGGAAGTCCTCGTGTTGCACCTTTTTTTGACTACCTGTTTGATTGCACGACGAGATCATTTTTTTACCAATCTTTCTAACCAAACGTTAAGGACGGACGACGTCGTCGCCATAAAATTTGGCTGTCGATCGCCCGCGCGGGGCCCGCCGCAACCTCTACGGCCGGCTCGATCGACCAACCGACCCGAAAAATTAAAATTTGTAAATAAATAAGAAAAATAACATTTCAATTATTATTTTTCGTTTAAAACGAGCGTAACTCCGTGCATTATTGTCCGATTTTAGCTTTTCACATGGCGCTGAAACGCGCGCGAAGAGACGAAGAAAATGACCCCGAGCTGTTCCTCGGACGCTCACCCTTATTAGCCGACAATCAGAAGTGCGTGACGGGTGCGATCATACCAGCACTAGAGCACCGGATCCCATTAGAACTCCGTAGTGAAGCGTCCTTGGGCGAGAGTAATACTAGGATGGGTGACCCCCTGGGAAGTCCTCGTGTTGCACCTTTTTTTGACTATCTGTTTGATTGCACGACGAGATCATTTTTTTACCAATCTTTCTAACCAAACGTTAAGGACGGACGACGTCGTCGCCATAAAATTTGGCTGTCGATCGCCCGTGCGGGGCCCGCTGCAACCTCTACTGCCGGCTCGATCGACCAACCGACCCGAAAAATTAAAATTTGTAAATAAATAAGAAAAATAACATTTCAATTATTATTTTTCATTTAAAACGGGCGTAACTCCGTGCATTATTGTCCGATTTCAGCTTTTCACGTGGCGCTGAAAGGCGCGCGAAGAGACGAAGAAAATGACCCCGAGCTGTCCCTCGGACGCTCACCCTTATTAGCTGACGATCAGAAGTGCATGACTGGTGCGATCATACCAGCACTAACGCAACGGATCCCATCAGAACTCCGAAGATAAGCGTGCTTGGGCGAGAGTAGTACTAGGATGGGTGACCCCCTGGGAAGTCCTCGTGTTGCTCCTTTTTTTTACTACCTGTTTGATTGCACGACGAGATCATTTTTTTACCAATCTTTCTAACCAAACGTTAAGGACGGACGACGTCGTCACCATAAAATTTGGCTGTCGATCGCCAGTGCGGGGCTCGCCGAAACCTCTACGGCTGACTCGATCGACCAACCGACCCGAAAAATTAAAATTTGTAAATAAATAAGAAAAATAACATTTCAATTATTATTTTTCGTTTAAAACGGGCGTAACTCCGTGCATTATTGTCCGATTTCGGCTTTTCACGTGGCGCTGAAAGGCGCGCGAAGAGACGAAGAAAATGACCCCGAGCTGTCCCTCGGACGCTCACCCTTATTAGCCGACGATCAGAAGTGTGTTACGGGTGCGATCATACTAGCACTAAATCACCGGATCCCATCAGAACTCCGAAGTTAAGCGTGCTTGGGCGAGAGTAGTACTAAGATGGGTGACCCCCTGAGAAGTCATCGTGTTGCACCTTTTTTTTTACTACCTATTTGAATGCACAACGAGATCATTTTTTTTACCAATCTTTATAACCAAACGTTAAGGACGGACGACGTCGTCGCCACAAAATTTGGCTGTCGATCGCCCGTGCGGGGCCCGCCGCAAACTCTACGGCCGGCTCGATCGACCAACCGACCCGAAAAATTTGTAAATAAATAAGAAAATAATATTTCAATTATTATTTTTCGTTTAAAATGGGCGTAACTCCGTGCATTATTGTCCGATTTCAGCTTTTCACGTGGCTCTGAAAGGCGCGCGAAGAGACGAAGAAAATGACCCCGAGCTGTCCTTCGGACGCTCACCCTTATTAGTCGACGATCAGAAGTGTGTTACGGGTGCGATCATACTAGCACTAAATCACCGGATCCCATCAGAACTCCGAAGTTAAGCGTGCTTGGGCGAGAGTAGTACTAAGATGGGTGACCCCCTGAGAAGTCATCGTGTTGCACCTTTTTTTTTACTACCTATTTGAATGCACAACGAGATCATTTTTTTTACCAATCTTTATAACCAAACGTTAAGGACGGACGACGTCGTCGCCACAAAATTTGGCTGTCGATCGCCCGTGCGGGGCCCGCCGCAAACTCTACGGCCGGCTCGATCGACCAACCGACCCGAAAAATTTGTAAATAAATAAGAAAATAATATTTCAATTATTATTTTTCGTTTAAAATGGGCGTAACTCCGTGCATTATTGTCCGATTTCAGCTTTTCACGTGGCTCTGAAAGGCGCGCGAAGAGACGAAGAAAATGACCCCGAGCTGTCCTTCGGACGCTCACCCTTATTAGTCGACGATCAGAAGTGCGTGACGGGTGCGATCATACCAGCACTAAAGCACCGGATCCCATCAAAACTCCGAAGTTAAGCGTGCTTGGGCGAGAGTAGTACTAGGATGGGTGACCCCCTGGGAAGTCCTCGTGTTGCACATTTTTTTGACTACCTGTTTGATTGCACGACGAGATCATTTTTTTACCAATCTTTCTAACCAAACGTTAAGGACGGACGACGTCGTCGCCATAAAATTTGGCTGTCAATCGCCCGCGCGGGGCCAGCCGCAACCTCTACGGCCGACTCGATCGACCAACCGACCCGAAAAATTAAAATTTGTAAATAAATAAGAAAAATAACATTTCAATTATTATTTTTCGTTTAAAACGGGCGTAACTCCGTGCATTATTGTCCGATTTCAGCTTTTCACGTGGCGCTGAAAGGCGCGCGAAGAGACGATGAAAATGACCCCGAGCTGTCCCTCGGACGCTCACCCTTATTAGCCGACGATCAGAAGTGCGTGACGGGTGCGATCATACCAGCACTAAAGCACTAGATCCCATCAGAACTCTGAAGTTAAGCGTGCTTGGGCGAGAGTAGTACTAAAATGGGTGACCCCCTAGGAAGTCCTCGTGTTGCACCTTTTTTTGACTACCTGTTTGATTGCACGACGAGATCATTTTTTTACCAATCTTTCTAACCAAACGTTAAGGACGGACGACGTCGTCGCCATAAAATTTGGCTGTCGATCGCCCGCGCGGGGCCCGCCGGAACCTCTACGGCCGACTCGATCGACCAACCGACCGGAAAAATTAAAATTTGTAAATAAATAAGAAAAATAACATTTCAATTATTATTTTTCGTTTAAAACGGGCGTAACTCCGTGCATTATTGTCCGATTTCAGCTTTTCACGTGGCGCTGAAAGGCGCACGAAGAGACGAAGAAAATGACCCCGAGCTGTCCTTCGGACGCTCACCCTTATTAGCCGACGATCAGAAGTGCGTGACGGGTGCGATCATACCAGCACTAAAGCACCGGATCCCATCAGAACTCCGAAGTTAAGTGTGCTTGGGCGAGAGTAGTACTAGGATGGGTGACCCCCTGGGATGTCCTCGTGTTGCACATTTTTTTGACTACCTGTTTGATTGCACGACGAGATCATTTTTTTACCAATCTTTCTAACCAAACGTTAAGGAAGGACGACGTCGTCGCCATAAAATTTGACTGTCGATCACCCGCGCGGGGCCCGCCGCAACCTCTACGGCCGACTCGATCGACCAACCGACCCGAAAAATTAAAATTTGTAAATAAATAAGAAAAATAACATTTCAATTATTATTTTTCGTTTAAAACGGGCGTAACTCCGTGCATTATTGTCCGATTTCAGCTTTTCACGTGACGCTGAAAGGCGCGCGAAGAGACGAAGAAAATGACCCCGAGCTGTCCCTCGGACGCTCACCCTTATTAGCCGACGATCAGAAGTGCGTGACGGGTGCGATCATACCAGCACTAAAGCACCGGATCCCATCTGAACTCCGAAGTTAAGCGTGCTTGGGCGAGAGTAGTACTAGGATGGGTAACCCCCTGGGAAGTCCTCGTGTTGCACCTTTTTTTTTACTACCTATTTGAATGCACGACGAGATCATTTTTTTTACCAATCTTTCTAACCAAACGTTAAGGACGGACGACGTCGTCGCCATAAAATTTGGCTGTAGATCGCCCGCGCGGGGCCCGCCGCAACCTCTACGGCCGACTCGATTGACCAACCGGCCGGAAAAATTAAAATTTGTAAATAAATAAGAAAAATAACATTTCAATTATTATTTTTCGTTTAAAACGAGCGTAACTCCGTGCATTATTGTACGATTTCAGCTTTTCACGTGGCACTGAAAGGCGTCGAAGAGACGAAGAAAATGACCCCGAGCTGTCCCTCGGACGCTCACCCTTATTAGCCGACGATCAGAAGTGCATGAATCGTGCGATCATACCAGCACTAAAGCAACGGATCCCATCAGAACTCCGAAGTTAAGCGTGCTTGGGCGAGAGTAGTACTAGGATGGGTGACCCCCAAGGATGTCCTCGTGTTGCACATTTTTTTGACTACCTGTTTGATTGCACGACGAGATCATTTTTTTACCAATCTTTCTAACCAAACGTTAAGGACGGACGACGTCGTCGCCATAAAATTTCGCTGTCGATCGCCCGCGCGGGGCTCGCCGCAACCTCTACGGCCGACTCGATCGACCAACCGACCGGAAAAATTAAAATTTGTAAATAAATAAGAAAAATAACATTTCAATTATTATTTTTCGTTTAAAACGGGCGTACCTCCGTGCATTATTGTACGATTTCAGCTTTTCACGTGGCACTGAAAGGCGTCGAAGAGACGAAGAAAATGACCCCGAGCTGTCCCTCGGACGCTCACCCTTATTAGCCGACGATCAGAAGTGCGAGAGTAGTACTAGGATGGGTGACCCCCTGGGAAGTCCTCGTGTTGCACTTTTTTTTTACTACCTATTTGAATGCACGACGAGATCATTTTTTTTACCAATCTTTCTAACCAAACGTTAAGGACGGACGACGTCGTCGCCATAAAGTTTGGTTGTCGATCGCCCGTGCGGGGCCCGCCGCAACCTCTACGGCCGGCTCGATCGACCAACCGACCCGAAAAATTAAAATTAGTAAATAAATAAGAAAAATAACATTTCAATTATTATTTTTCATTTAAAACGGGTGTAACTCCGTGCATTATTGTCCGATTTCAGCTTTTCACGTGGCGCTGAAAGGTGCGCGAAGAGACGAAGAAAATGACCCCGAGCTGTCCCTCGGACGCTCACCCTTATTAGCCGACGATCAGAAGTGCGTGACGGGTTCGATCATACCAGCACTAAAGCACCGGATCCCATCAGAACACCGAAGTTAAGCATGCTTGGGCGAGAGTAGTACTAGGATGGGTGACCCCCTGGGAAGTCCTCGTGTTGCATCTTTTTTTGACTACCTGTTTGATTGCACGACGAGATCATTTTTTTACCAATCTTTCTAACCAAACGTTAAGGACGGACGACGTCGTCGCCATAAAATTTCGCTGTCGATCGCCCGCGCGGGGCTCGCCGCAACCTCTACGGCCGACTCGATCGACCAACCGACCGGAAAAATTAAAATTTGTAAATAAATAAGAAAAATAACATTTCAATTATTATTTTTCGTTTAAAACGGGCGTAACTCCGTGCATTATTGTACGATTTCAGCTTTTCACGTGGCACTGAAAGGCGTCGAAGAGACGAAGAAAATGACCCCGAGCTGTCCCTCGGACGCTCACCCTTATTAGCCGACGATCAGAAGTGCATGAATCGTGCGATCATACCAGCACTAAAGCAACGGATCCCATCAGAACTCCGAAGTTAAGCGTGCTTGGGCGAGAGTAGTACTAGGATGGGTGACCCCCAAGGATGTCCTCGTGTTGCACATTTTTTTGACAACCTGTTTGATTGCACGACGAGATCATTTTTTTACCAATCTTTCTAACCAAACGTTAAGGACGGACGACGTCGTCGCCATAAAATTTGGCTGTCGATCGCCCGAGCGGGGCCCGCCGCAACCTCTACGGCCGGCTCGTTCGACCAACCGACCCGAAAAATTAAAATTTGTAAATAAATAAGAAAAATAACATTTCAATTATTATTTTTCGTTTAAAACGGGCGTAACTCCGTGCATTATTGTCCGATTTCAGCTATTCACGTGGCGCTGAAAGGCGCGCGAAGAGACGAAGAAAATGACCCCGAGCTGTCCCTCGGACGCTCACCCTTATTAGCCGACGATTAGAAGCACACGGCGGATGCGATCATACATGCACTAACGCATCAGATCCCATCAGAACTCCGAAGTTAACTGTGCTTGGGAGAGGGTAGTAGTAGGATGGGTGACCACTTGCGTAGTCCTCGTGTTGCATCTTTTTTTTACTACCTATTTGATTGCACGACGAGATCATTTTTTTTACGAATCTTTCTAACCAAACGTTAAGGACGGAGGACGTCGTCGCCATAAAATTTGGCTGTCGATCGCCCGCCGCAACCTCTACGGTCAGCTTTTCACGTGGCACTGAAAGGCGTCGAAGAGACGAAGAAAATGACCCCGAGCTGTCCCTCGGACGCTCACCCTTATTAGCCGACGATCAGAAGTGCATGAATCGTGCGATCATACCAGCACTAAAGCACCGTATCCCATTAGAACTCCGAAGTTAAGCGTGCTTGGGCGAGAGTAGTACTAGGATGGATGACCCCCTGGGATGTCCTCGTGTTGCACCTTTTTTTTACTACCTATTTGAATGCACGACGAGATCATTTTTTTTACCAATCTTTCTAACCAAACGTTAAGGACGGAGGACGTCGTCGCCATAAAATTTGGCTGTCGATCGCCCGCGCGGGGCCCGCCGTAACCTCTACGGCCGGCTCGATCGACCAACCGATCCGAAAAATTAAAATTTGTAAATAAATAAGAAAAATAACATTTCAATTATTATTTTTCGTTTAAAACGGGCGTAACTCCGTGCATTATTGTACGATTTCAGCTTTTCACGTGGCACTGAAAGGCGCCGAAGAGACGAAGAAAATGACCCCGAGCTGTCCCTCGGACGCTCACCCTTATTAGCCGACGATCAAAAGTGCGTGACGGGTGCGATCATACCAGCACTAAAGCACCGGATCCCATCTGAACTCCGAAGTTAAGCGTGCTTGGGCGAGAGTAGTACTAGGATGGGTAACCCCCTGGGAAGTCCTCGTGTTGCACCTTTTTTTTTACTACCTATTTGAATGCACGACGAGATCATATTTTTTACCAATCTTTCTAACCAAACGTTAAGGACGGACGACGTAGTCGCCATAAAATTTGGCTGTAGATCGCCCGCGCGGGGCCCGCCGCAACCTCTACGGCCGACTCGATCGACCAACCGGCCGGAAAAATTAAAATTTGTAAATAAATAAGAAAAATAACATTTCAATTATTATTTTTCGTTTAAAACGGGCGTAACTCCGTGCATTATTGTCCGATTTTAGCTATTCACGTGGCGCTGAAAGGCGCGCGAAGAGACGAAGAAAATGACCCCGAGCTGTCCCTCGGACGCTCACCCTTATTAGCCGACGATTAGAAGCACACGGCGGATGCGATCATACATGCACTAACGCATCAGATCCCATCAGAACTCCGAAGTTAAGCGTGCTTGGGAGAGGGTAGTAGTAGGATGGGTGACCACTTGGGTAGTCCTCGTGCTGCATCTTTTTTTTACTACCTATTTGATTGCACGACGAGATCATTTTTTTTACGAATCTTTCTAACCAAACGTTAAGGACGGAGGACGTCGTCGCCATAAAATTTGGCTGTCGATCGCCCGCCGCAACCTCTACGGTCGGCTCGATCGACCAACCTACCCGAAAAATTAAAATTTGTAATTAAATAAGAAAAATAACATTTAAATTATTATTTTTCGTTTAAAACGGGCGTAACTCCGTGCATTATTGTCCGATTTCAGCTTTTCACGTGGCGCTGAAAGGTGCGCGAAGAGACGAAGAAAATTACCCCGAGCTGTCCCTCGGAAGCTCACCCTTATTAGCCGACGATCAGTAGTGCATGACGGGTGCGATCATACCAGCACTAACGCACCGGATCCCATCAGAACTTCGAAGTTAAGCGTGCTTGGGCGAGAGTATTACTAGGATGGATGACCCCCTGGGATGTCCTCGTGTTGCACCCTTTTTTTTACTACCTATTTGAATGCACGACGAGATCATTTTTTTTACCAATCTTTCTAACCAAACGTTAAGGACGGAGGACGTCGTCGCCATAAAATTTGGCTGTCGATCGCCCGCGCGGGGCCCGCCGCAACCTCTACGGCCGGCTCGATCGACCAACCGATCCGAAAAATTAAAATTTGTAAATAAATAAGAAAAATAACATTTCAATTATTATTTTTCGTTTAAAACGGGCGTAACTCCGTGCATTATTGTCCGATTTCAGCTTTTCACGTGGCGCTGAAAGGCGCGCGAAGAGACGAAGAAAATGACCCCGAGCTGTCCCTCGGACGCTCACCCTTATTAGCCGACGATCAAAAGTGCGTGACGGGTGCGATCATACCAGCACTAAAGCACCGGATCCCATCTGAACTCCGAAGTTAAGCGTGCTTGGGCGAGAGTAGTACTAGGATGGGTAACCCCCTGGGAAGTCCTCGTGTTGCACCTTTTTTTTTACTACCTATTTGAATGCACGACGAGATCATATTTTTTACCAATCTTTCTAACCAAACGTTAAGGACGGACGACGTAGTCGCCATAAAATTTGGCTGTAGATCGCCCGCGCGGGGCCCGCCGCAACCTCTACGGCCGACTCGATCGACCAACCGGCCGGAAAAATTAAAATTTGTAAATAAATAAGAAAAATAACATTTCAATTATTATTTTTCGTTTAAAACGGACGTAACTCCGTGCATTATTGTACGATTTCAGCTTTTCACGTGGCACTGAAAGGCGCCGAAGAGACGAAGAAAATGACCCCGAGCTGTCCCTCGGACGCTCACCCTTATTAGCCGACGATCAGAAGTGCATGACTCGTGCGATCATACCAGCACTAAAGCAACTGATCCCATCAGAACTCCGAAGTTAAGCGTGCTTGGGCGAGAGTAGTACTAGGATGGGTGACCCCCAAGGATGTCCTCGTGTTGCACATTTTTTTGACTACCTGTTTGATTGCACGACGAGATCATTTTTTTACCAATCTTTCTAACCAAACGTTAAGGACGGACGACGTCGTCGCCATAAAATTTGGCTGTCGATCGCCCGCGCGGCGCCCGCCGCAACCTCTACGGCCGACTCGATCGACCAACCGACCCGAAAAATTAAAATTTGTAAATAAATAAGAAAAATAACATTTCAATTATTATTTTTCGTTTAAAACGGGCGTAACTCCGTGCATTATTGTCCGATTTCAGCTTTTCACGTGGCCCTGAAAGGCGCGCGAAGAGACAAAGAAAATGACCCCGAGCTGTCTCTCGGACGCTCACCCTTATTTGTCGACGATCAGAAGTGCATGACGGGTGCGATCATACCAGCACTAAAGCACCGGATCCCATCAGAACTCCGAAGTTAAGCGTGCTTGGGCGACAGTAGTACTAGGATGGGTGACCCCCAAGGATGTCCTCGTGTTGCACATTTTTTTTACTACCTATTTGAATGCACGACGAGATCATTTTTTTTACCAATCTTTCTAAACAAACGTTAAGGACGGACGATGTCGTCGCCATAAAATTTTGCTGTCGATCGCCCGTGCGGGGCCCGCCGCAACCTCTACAGCCGGCTCGATCGACCAACCGACCCGAAAATTAAAATTTGTAAATAAGTAAGAAATATAACATTTCAATTATTATTTTTCGTTTAAAACGGGCGTAACTCCGTGCATTATTGTCCGATTTCAGCTTTTCACGTGGCGTTGAAAGGCGCGCGAAGAGACGAAGGAAATGACACCGAGCTGTCCCTCGGACGCTCACCCTTATTAGCCGACGATCAGAAGTGCATGATGGGTGCGGTCATACCAGCACTAAAGCACCAGATCCCATCAGAACTTTGAAGTTAAGCGTGCTTGGGCGAGAGTAGTACTAGGATGGGTGACCCCCTGGAAGTCCTCTTGTTGCACCTTTTTCTGACTACCTGTTTGATTGCACGACGAGATCATTTTTTTTACCAATCTTTCTAACCAAACGTTAAGGACGGACGACGTCGTCGCCATAAAATTTGGCTATCGATCGCCCGAGCGGGGCCCGCCGCAACCTCTACGGCCAGCTTGATCGACCAACCGACCCGAAAAATTAAAATTTGTAAATAAATAAGAAAAATAACATTTCAATTATTATTTTTCGTTTAAAACGGGCGTAACTCCGTGCATTATTGTCCGATTTTAGATTTTCACGTGGCGCCGAAACGCACGCGAAGAGACGAAGAAAATGACCCCGAGCTGTTCCTCGGACGCTCACCCTTATTAGCCGACAATCAGAAGTGTATGACGGGTGTGATCATACCATCACTAAGGCACTAGATCTCATCAAAACTCCGAAGTTAAGCGTGCTTGGGCGAGAGTAGTACTAGGATGGGTGATCCCCTGGGAAGTCCTCTTGTTGCACCTTTTTTTGACTACCTGTTTGATTGCACGACGAGATCATTTTTTTTACCAATCTTTCTAAACAAACGTTAAGGACAGACGACGTCGTCGCCATAAAATTTGGCTAGTTAAGCGTGCTTGGGAGAGAGTAGTACTAGGATGGATGACCCCTTGGGAAGTCCTCGTGTTGTATCTTTTTTTTACTACCTATTTGATTGCACGACGAGATCATTTGTTTTACCCATCATTCTAACCAAACGTTAAGGACGGAGGACGTCGTCGCCATAAAATTTGGCTGTCGATCGCCCGCGCGGGGCCCGCCGCAACCTCTACGGCCGGCTCGATCGACCAACCGCCCCGAAAAATTAAAATTTGTAAATAGATAAGAAAAATAACATTTCAATTATTATTTTTCGTTTAAAACGGGCGTAACTCCGTGCATTATTGTCCTATTTCAGCTTTTCACGTGGCGCTGAAAGGCGCGCGAAGAGAAGAAGAAAATGACCCCGAGCTGTCCCTCGGACGCTCACCCTTATTAGCCGACTATTAGAAGCACATGACGAATGCGATCATACATGCACTAACGCATCAGATCCCATCAGAACTTCGAAGTTAAGCGTGCTTGGGAGAGGGTAGTAGTAGGATGGGTGACCACTTGGTTAGTCCTCGTGTTGTATCTTTTTTTTACTACCTATTTGATTGCACGATGAGATCATTTTTTTTATGAATCTTTCTAACCAAACGTTAAGGACGGAGGACGTCGTCGCCATAAAATTTGGCTGTCGATCGCCCGCCGCAACCTCTACGGCTGGCTCGATCGACCAACCTACCCGAAAAATTAAAAATTGTAAATAAATAAGAAAAATAACATTTAAATTATTATTTTTCGTTTAAAACGGGCGTAACTCCGTGCATTATTGTCCGATTTCAGCTTTTCACGTGGCGCTGAAAGGTGCGCGAAGAGACGAAGAAAATTACCCCGAGCTGTCCCTCGGAAGCTCACCCTTATTAGCCGACGATCAGAAGTGCATGACGGGTGCGATCATACCAGCACTAACGCATCGGATCCCATCAGAACTTCGAAGTTAAGCGTGCTTGGGCGAGAGTAGTACTAGGATGGGTGACCCCCTGGGATGTCCTCGTGTTGCACCCTTTTTTTTACTACCTATTTGAATGTACGACGAGATCATTTTTTTTACCAATCTTTCTAACCAAACGTTAAGGACGGAGGAGAGTATTACTAGGATGGGTGACCCCCTGGGATGTCCTCGTGTTGCACCCTTTTTTTTACTACCTATTTGAATGTACGACGAGATCATTTTTTTTACCAATCTTTCTAACCAAACGTTAAGGACGGAGGACATCGTCGCCATAAAATTTGGCTGTCGATCGCCCGCGCGGGGCCCGCCGCAACCTCTACGGCCGGCTCGATCGACCAACCGACCCGAAAAATTAAAATTTGTAAATAAATAAGAAAAATAACATTTCACTTATTATTTTTCGTTTAAGACGAGCGTAACTCCGTGCATTATTGTCCGATTTCAGCTTTTCACGTGGCGCTGAAAGGCGCGGAAAGAGACGAAGAAAATGACCACGAGCTGTCCCTCGGACGCTCACCCTTATTAGCCGACGATCAGAAGTGCGTGACGGGTGCGATCATACCAGCACTAAAGCACCGGATCCCATCAGAACTCCGAAGTTAAGCGTGCTTGGGCGAGAGTAGTACTAGGATGGGTGACACCCTGCGAAGTCCTCGTGTAGCACCTTTTTTTTTTACTACCTATTTGAATGCACGACGAGATCATTTTTTTTACCAATCTTTCTAACCAAACTTTAAGGACGGACGACGTCGTCGCCATAAAATTTGGCTGTCGATCGCCCGTGCGGGGCCCGCCGCAACCTCTACGGCCGGCTCGATCGACAACCGACCCGAAGAATTAAAATTTGTAAATAAATAAGAAAAATAACATTTCAATTATTATTTTTCGTTTAAAACTGGCGTAACTCCGTGCATTATTGTCCGATTTCAGCTTTTCACGTGGCGCTGAAAGGCGCGGAAAGAGACGAAGAAAATGACCACGAGCTGTCCCTCGGACGCTCACCCTTATTAGCCGACGATCAGAAGTGCGTGACGGGTGCGATCATACCAGCACTAAAGCACCGGATCCCATCAGAACTCCGAAGTTAAGCGTGCTTGGGCGAGAGTAGTACTAGGATGGGTGACACCCTGCGAAGTCCTCGTGTAGCACCTTTTTTTTTTACTACCTATTTGAATGCACGACGAGATCATTTTTTTTACCAATCTTTCTAACCAAACTTTAAGGACGGACGACGTCGTCGCCATAAAATTTGGCTGTCGATCCCCCGTGCGGGGCCCGCCGCAACCTCTACGGCCGGCTCGATCGACAACCGACCCGAAGAATTAAAATTTGTAAATAAATAAGAAAAATAACATTTCAATTATTATTTTTCGTTTAAAACTGGCGTAACTCCGTGCATTATTGTCCGATTTCAGCTTTTCACGTGTCGCTGAAAGGGGCGCGAAGAGACGAAGAAAATGACCACGAGCTGTCTCTCGGACGCTCACCCTTATTTGTCGACTATCAGAAGTGCGTGACGGGTGCGATCATACCAGCACTAAAGCACCAAAACCCTTCAAAACTCCGAAGTTAAACGTGCTTGGGCGAGAGTAGTACTAGGATGGGTGACCCCCTGGGAAGTCCTCGTGTTGCACCTTTTTTTTACTACCTATTTGAATGCACGACGAGATCATTTTTTTTACCAATCTTTCCGACCAAACGTTAAGGACGGACGACGTCGTCGCCATAAAATTTGGCTGTCGATCGCCCGTGCGGGGCCCGCCGCAAGCTCTACGGCCGGCTCGATCGACCAACCGACCCGAAAAACTAAAATTTGTAAATAAATAAGAAAAATAACATTTCAATTATTAATTTTCGTTTAAAACGGGCGTAACTCCGTGCATTATTGTCCGATTTCAGCTTTTCACGTGGCGCTGAAAGGTGCGCGAAGAGACGAAGAAAATTACACCGAGCTGTCCCTCGGATGCTCACCCTTATTAGCCGACTATCAGAAGTGCATGACGGGTGCGATCATACCAGCACTAAAGCAACGGATCCAATCAGAACTCCGAAGTTAAGCGTGCTTGGGCGAGAGTAGTACTAGGATGGGTGACCCCCTAGAAGTCCTCGTGTTGCACCTTTTCTTTACTACCTGTTTGATTGCACGACGAGATCATTTTTTTTACCAATCTTTCTAACCAAACGTTAAGGACGAACGACGTCGTCGCCATAAAATTTGGTTGTCGATCGCCCGCGCAGGGCCCGCCGCAACCTCTACGGCCGGCTCGATCGACCAACCGACCCGAAAAATTAAAATTTGTAAATAAATAAGAAAAATAACATTTCAATTATTATTTTTCGTTTAAAACGGGCGTAACTCCGTGCATTATTGTCGGATTTCACCTTTTCACGTGGCGCTGAAAGGCGCGCGAAGAGACGAAGAAAATGACCACGAGCTGTCCCTCGGACGTTCACCCTTATTAGCCGACGATCAAAAGTGCATGATGGGTGCGATCATACCAGCACTAATGCTCCAGATCCCATCAAAACTCCAAAGTTAAGCGTGCTTGGGCGAGAGTGGGACTAGGATGGGTGACCCCATGGGAAGTCCTCGTGTTGCATCTTTTTTTTTACTACCTATTTGAATGCACGGCGAGATTATTTTTTTTACCAATCTTTCTAACCAAACGTTAAGGACGGACGATGTCGTCGCCACAAAATTTGGCTGTCGATCGCCCGTGCGGGGCCCGCCGCAACCTCTACGGCCGGCTCGATCGATCAACCGATCCGAAAAACTAAAATTTGTAAATAAATAAGAAAAATAACATTTCAATTATTATTTTTCGTTTAAAACGGGCGTAACTCTGTGCATTATTGTCCGATTTCAGCTTTTCACGTGGCGCTGAAAGGCGCGCGAAGAGACGAAGAAAATGACCCCGAGCTGTCCCTCGGACGCTCACCCTTATTAGCCGACGATCAGAAGTGAGTGACGAGGGCGATCATACCAGCACTAATGCACCAGATCCAATCAGAACTCCGAAGTTAAGCGTCCTTGGGCGAGAGTAGTACTAGGATGGGTGACCCCCTAGGAAGTTCTCGTGTTGCACCTTTTTTTTACTACCTGTTTGATTGCACGACGAGATCATTTTTTTTACCAATCTTTCTAACCAAACGTTAAGGACGTACGACGTCGTCGCCATAAAATTTGGCTGTCGATCGCCCGCGCAGGGCCCGCCGCAACCTCTACGGCCGGCTCGATCGACCAACCGACCCGAAAAATTAAAATTTGTAAATAAATAAGAAAAATAACATTTCAATTTTTATTTTTCGTTTAAAACGGGCGTAACTCCGTGCATTATTGTCGAATTTCAGCTTTTCACGTGGCGCTGAAAGGCGCGCGAAGAGACGAAGAAAATGACCACGAGCTGTCCCTCGAACGCTCACCCTTATTAGCCGACGATCAAAAGTGCATGACGGGTGCGACCATACCAGCACTAATGCACCAGATCCCATCAAAACTCCGAAGTTAAGCGTGCTTGTGCGAGAGTAGTACTAGGATCGGTGACCCCTTGGGAAGTTCTTGTGTTGCACCTTTTTTTTACTACCTATTTGATTACACGACGAGATGATTTTTTTTACCAATCTTTCTAACCAAACGTTAAGGACGTACGACGTCGTCGCCATAAAATTTGGCTGTCGATCGCCCTCGCAGGGCCCGCCGCAACCTCTACGGCCGGCTCGATCGACCAACCGATCCGAAAAACTAAAATTTGTAAATAAATAAGAAAAATAACATTTCAATTATTATTTTTCGTTTAAAACGGGCGTAACTCCGTGCATTATTGTCCGATTTCAGCTTTTCACGTGGCGCTGAAAGGCGCGCGAAGAGACGAAGAAAATGACCCCGAGCTGTCCCTCGGACGCTCACCCTTATTAGCCGACGATCAGAAGTGAGTGACGAGGGCGATCATACCAGCACTAATGCACCGGATCCAATCAGAACTCCGAAGTTAAGCGTCCTTGGGCGAGAGTAGTACTTGGATGGGTGACCCCCTAGAAAGTTCTCGTGTTGCACCTTTTTTTTACTACCTGTTTGATTGCACGACGAGATCATTTTTTTTACCAATCTGTCTAACCAAACGTTAAGGACGGACGACGTCGTCGCCATAAAATTTGGCTGTCGATCGCCCGCGCGGGGCCTGCCGCAACCTCTACGGCCGACTCGATCGACCAACCGACCCGAAAAATTAAAATTTGTAAATAAATAAGAAAAATAACATTTCAATTATTATTTTTCGTTTAAAACGGGCGTAACTTCGTGCATTATTGTCCGATTTCACCTTTTCACGTGGCGCTGAAAGGCGCTCGAAGAGACGAAGAAAATGACCCCGAGCTGTCCCTCGGACGCTCACCCTTATTAGCCGACGATCAGAAGTGCGTGACGGGTGCGATCATGCCAGCACTAAAGCACCGGATTCCATCAGAACTCCGAAGTTGAGCGTGCTTGGGCAAGAGTAGTACTAGGATGGGTGACCCCCTGGGAAGTCCTCGTGTTGCACCTTTTTTTTACTACCTGTTTGATTGCACGACGAGATCATTTTTTTTACCAATCTTTCTAACCAAACGTTAAGGACGGACGATGTCGTCGCCATAAAATTTGGCTGTCGATCGCCCGTGCGGGGCCCGCCGCAACCTCTACGGCCGGCTCGATCGACCAACCGATCCGAAAAATTAAAATTTGTAAATAAATAAGAAAAATAACATTTCAATTATTATTTTTCGTTTAAAACGGGCGTAACTCCGTGCATTATTGTCCGATTTCATCTTTTCACGTGGCGCTGAAAGGCGCGCGAAGAGTCGAAGAAAATGACCCCGAGCTGTCCCTCGGACGCTCACCCTTATTAGCCGACGATCAGAAGTGCGTGACGGGTGCGATCATGCCAGCACTAAAGCACCGGATTCCATCAGAACTCCGAAGTTGAGCGTGCTTGGGCGAGAGTAGTACTAGGATGGGTGACCCCCTGGGAAGTCCTCGTGTTGCACCTTTTTTTTACTACCTGTTTGATTGCACGACGAGATCATTTTTTTTACCAATCTTTCTAACCAAACGTTAAAGACGGACGACGTCGTCGCCATAAAATTTGGCTGTCGATCGCCCGCGCAGGGCCCGCCGCAACCTCTACGGCCGGCTCGATCGACCAACCGACCCGAAAAATTAAAATTTGTAAATAAATAAGAAAAATAACATTTCAATTATTATTTTTCGTTTAAAATGGGCATAACTCCGTGCATTATTGTCCGATTTCAGCTTTTCACGTGGCGCTGGAAGGCGCGCGAAGAGACGAAGAAAATCACACCGAGCAGTCCCTCGGACGCTCACCCTTATTAGCCTTCGATCAGAAGTGTGTCACGGGTGCGATCATACCAGCACTAAAGCACCGGATCCCATCAGAACTCCGAAGTTAAGCGTCCCTGGGCGAGAGTAGTACTAGGATGCGTGACCCCCTAGGAAGTTCTCGTGTTGCACCTTTTTTTTACTACCTATTTGATTACACGACGAGATGATTTTTTTTACCAATCTTTCTAACCAAACGTTAAGGACGTACGACGTCGTCGCCATAAAATTTGGCTGTCGATCGCCCGCGCAGGGCCCGCCGCAACCTCTACGGCCGGCTCGATCGACCAACCGATCATAAAAACTAAAATTTGTAAATAAATAAGAAAAATAAAATTTCAATTATTATTTTTCGTTTAAAACGGGCGTAACTCCGTGCATTATTGTCCGATTTCAGCTTTTCACGTGGCGCTGAAAGGCGCGCGAAGAGACGAAGAAAATGACCCCGAGCTGTCCCTCGGACGCTCACCCTTATTAGCCGACGATCAGAAGTGAGTGACGAGGGCGATCATACCAGCACTAATGCACCGGATCCAATCAGAACTCCAAAGTTAAGCGTCCTTGGGCGAGAGTAGTACTAGGATGGGTGACCCCCTAGGAAGTTCTCGTGTTGCACCTTTTTTTTACTACCTGTTTGATTGCACGACGAGATCATTTTTTTTACCAATCTGTCTAACCAAACGTTAAGGACGGACGACGTCGTCGCCATAAAATTTGGCTGTCGATCGCCCGCGCGGGGCCTGCCGCAACCTCTACGGCCGACTCGATCGACCAACCGATCCGAAAAATTAAAATTTGTAAATAAATAAGAAAAATAACATTTCAATTATTATTTTTCGTTTAAAACGGGCGTAACTTCGTGCATTATTGTCCGATTTCACCTTTTCACGTGGCGCTGAAAGGCGCTCGAAGAGACGAAGAAAATGACCCCGAGCTGTCCCTCGGACGCTCACCCTTATTAGCCGACGATCAGAAGTGCGTGACGGGTGCGATCATGCCAGCACTAAAGCACCGGATTCCATCAGAACTCCGAAGTTGAGCGTGCTTGGGCAAGAGTAGTACTAGGATGGGTGACCCCATGGGAAGTCCTCGTGTTGCATCTTTGTTTTTACTTCCTATTTGAATGCACGACGATATCATTTTTTTTACCAATCTTTCTAACCAAACGTTAAGGACGGACGACGTCGTCGCCACAAAATTTGGCTGTCGATCGCCCGTGCGGGGCCCGCCACAACCTCTACGCTCGGCTCGATCGACCAACCGACCCGAAAAATTAAAATTTGTAAATAAATAATAAAAATAACATTTCAATTATTATTTTTCGTTTAAAATGGGCATAACTCCGTGCATTATTGTCCGATTTCAGCTTTTCAGGTGGCGCTGGAAGGCGCGCGAAGAGACGGAGAAAATGACCCCGAGCAGTCCCTCGGACGCTCACCCTTATTAGCCGACGATCAGAAGTGCGTCACCGGTGCGATCAAACCAGCACTAAAGCAACGGTTCCCATCAGAACTCCGAAGTTAAGCGTGCTTGGGCGAGAGTAGTACTAGGATGGGTGACCCCCTGGGAAGTCCTCGTGTTTCACCTTTTTTTTACTACCTATTTGATTGCACGACGAGATCATTTTTTTTACCAATCTTTCTAACCAAACGTTAAGAACGGACGACGTCGTCGCCGTAAAATTTGGCTGTCGATCGCCCGCGCAGGGCCCGCCGCAACCTCTACGGCCGGCTCGATCGACCAACCGATCCCAAAAATTAAAATATGTAAATAAATAAGAAAAATAACATTTCAATAATTATTTTTCGTTTAAAACGAGCGTAACTCCGTGCATTATTGTCCGATTTCAGCTTTTCACGTGGCGCTGAAAGGCGCACGAAGAGACGAAGAAAATGACCCCGAGCTGTCCCTCGGACGCTCACCCTTATTAGCCGACGATCAGAAGCACATTATGGATGCGATCATACCCGCACTAAAGCACCTGATCCCAGGAAAACTCCGAAGTTAAGCGTGCTTGGGCGAGAGTAGGACAAGAATGGGTGACCCCTTGGGAAATCCTCGTGCCGCAACCTTTTTTTTTACTACCTATTTGAATGCACGACGAGATCATTTTTTTTACCAATCTTTCTAACAAAACGTTAAGGACGGACGACGTCGTCGCCATAAAATTTGGCTGTCGATCGCCCGCGCGGGGCCCGCCGCAACCTCTACGGCCGGCTCGATTGACCAACCGACCCGAAAAATTAAAATTTGTAAATAAATAAGAAAAATAACATTTCAATTATTATTTTTCGTTTAAAACGGGCGTAACTACGTGCATTATTGTCCGATTTCAGCTTTTCACGTGGCGATGAAAGGCGCGCGAAGAGACGAAGAAAATGACCCTGAGCTGTCCCTCGGACGCTCACCCTTATTAGCCGACGATCAAAAGTGCATTATGGGTGCGATCATACCAGCACTGACGCACCGGATCCCATCAAAACTCTGAAGTTAAGCGTGCATGGGCGAGAGTAGGACTAGGATGTGTGACCCCATGGGAAGTCCTCGTGTTGCATCTTTGTTTTTACTACCTATTTGAATGCACGACGAGATCATTTTTTTTACCAATCTTTCTAACCAAACGTTAAGGACGGACGACGTCGTCGCCACAAAATTTGGCTGTCGATCGCCCGTGCGGGGCCCGCCGCAACCTCTACGCTCGGCTCGATCGACCAACCGACCCGAAAAATTAAAATTTGTAAATAAATAATAAAAATAACATTTCAATTATTATTTTTCGTTTAAAATGGGCATAACTCCGTGCATTATTGTCCGATTTCAGCTTTTCAGGTGGCGCTGGAAGGCGCGCGAAGAGACGGAGAAAATGACCCCGAGCAGTCCCTCGGACGCTCACCCTTATTAGCCGACGATCAGAAGTGCGTCACGGGTGCGATCATACCAGCACTAAAGCACCGGATCCCATCAGAACTCCGAAGTTAAGCGTGCTTGGGCGAGAGTAGTACTAGGATGGGTCACCCCCTGGGAAGTCCTCGTGTTTCACCTTTTTTTTACTACCTATTTGATTGCACGACGAGATCATTTTTTTTACCAATCTTTCTAACCAAACGTTAAGAACGGACGACGTCATCGCCGTAAAATTTGGCTGTCGATCGCCCGCGCAGGGCCCGCCGCAACCTCTACGGCCGGCTCGATCGACCAACCGATCCGCAACCCCATGGGAAGTCCTCGTGTTGCATCTTTGTTTTTACTACCTATTTGAATGCATGACGAGATCATTTTTTTTACCAATCTTTCTAACCAAACGTTAAGGACGGACGACGTCGTCGCCATAAAATTTGGCTGTCGATCGCCCGTGCGGGGCCCGCCGCAACCTCTACGGCCGGCTCGATCGACCAACCGACCTGGGAAGTCCTCGTGTTTCATCTTTTTTTTACTACCTATTTGATTGCACGACGAGATCATTTTTTTTACCAATCTTTCTAACCAAACGTTAAGAACGGACGACGTCGTCGCCGTAAAATTTGGCTGTCGATCGTTCGCGCGGGGCCCGCCGCAACCTCTACGGCCGACGATCATGCCAGCACTAAAGCACCGGATTCCATCAGAACTCCGAAGTTGAGCGTGCTTGGGCAAGAGTAGTACTAGGATGGGTGACCCCATGGGAAGTCCTCGTGTTGCATCTTTGTTTTTACTTCCTATTTGAATGCACGACGATATCATTTTTTTTACCAATCTTTCTAACCAAACGTTAAGGACGGACGACGTCGTCGCCACAAAATTTGGCTGTCGATCGCCCGTGCGGGGCCCGCCGCAACCTCTACGCTCGGTTCGATCGACCAACCGACCCGAAAAATTAAAATTTGTAAATAAATAATAAAAATAACATTTCAATTATTATTTTTCGTTTAAAATGGGCATAACTCCGTGCATTATTGTCCGATTTCAGCTTTTCACGTGGCGCTGGAAGGCGCGCGAAGAGACGGAGAAAATGACCACGAGCTGTCCCTCGGACGCTCACCCTTATTAGCCGACAATCAGAATTGTATAACGGGGGCGATCATAACAGCACTAACGCACTGGATTCCATTAGAACTTCAAAGTTAAGCGTGCTTGGGCGAGAGTAGTATTAGGATGGGTGACCCCTTGTGAAGTTTTCGTGTTGCACCCTTTTTTTACTACCTATTTGATTGCACGGCGAGATTATTTTTTTACCAATCTTTCTAACCAAACGTAAAGGAGGGACGACGTCGTCGCCATAAAATTTGGCTGTCGATCGCCCGCGCAGGGCCCGCCGCAACCTCTACGGCCGGCTCGATCGACCAACTGATACGAAAAATTAAAATTTGTAAATAAATAAGAAAAATAACATTTCAATTATTATTTTTCGTTTAAAACAGGCGTAATTCCGTGCATTATTGTCCTATTTAAGCTTTTCACGTGGCGCTGAAAGGCGCACGAAGAGACGAAGAAAATGACCCCGAGCTGTCCCTCGGACGCTCACCCTTATTAGCCGACGATCAGAAGTGCGTCATGGGTGCGATCATACCCGCACTAAAGCACCGGATCCCATCAAAACTCCGAAGTTAAGCGTGCTTGGACGAGAGTATCACTAGGATGGGTGACCCCCTGGGAAGTCCTCGTGTTGCACCTTTTTTTTTACTACCTATTTGATGGCACGACGAGATCATTTTTTTTACCAATCATTCTAACCGAACGTTAAGGACGGACGACGTCGTCGCCATAAAATTTGGATGTCGATAGCCCGTGCGGGGCCCGCCGCAACCTCTACGGCCGGTTCGATCGACCAACCGAGCCGAAAAATTAAAATTTGTAAATAAATAAGAAAAATAACATTTCAATTATTATTTTTCGTTTAAAACGGGCTAACTCCGTGCATTATTGTCCGATTTCAGCTTCTCACGTGGCGCTGAAATGCGCGCGAAGAGTGAATAAAATGACCCCGAGCTGTCCCTCGGACACTCACCCTTATTAGCCGACGATCAGAAGTGCATAATGGGTGCGATCATACCAGCACTAACG
This sequence comes from Canna indica, assembly GCA_034359265.1. Classification (NCBI taxonomy): domain Eukaryota; kingdom Viridiplantae; phylum Streptophyta; class Magnoliopsida; order Zingiberales; family Cannaceae; genus Canna; species Canna indica. The sequence continues at coordinate 44,552,756 of CP136897.1, read as the reverse complement.
CATTGGATCCCATCAGAACTACGAAGTTAAGCGTGCTTGGATGAGAGTATCACTAGGATGGGTGACCCCCTGGGAAGTCCTCGTGTTGCACCTTTTTTTTTACTACCTATTTGATTGCACGACGAGATCATTTTTTTTACGAATCTTTCTAACCAAACGTTAAGGACAGACGACGTCGTCGCCATAAAATTTGGCTGTCGATCGCCCGCGCAGGGCCCGCCGCAACCTCTACGGCCGGCTCGATCGACCAACCGATCCGAAAAATTAAAATTTGTAAATAAATAAGAAAAATAACATTTCAATTATTATTTTTCGTTTAAAACGGGCGTAACTCCGTGCATTATTGTCCGATTTCAGCTTTTCACGTGGCGCTGAAAGGCGCGCGAAGAGACGAAGAAAATGACCCCGAGCTGTCCCTCGGACGCTCACCCTTATTAGCCGACGATCAGAAGTGCGTGACGGCTGCGATCATACCCGCACTAAAGCACCGGATCCTATCAAAACTCCGAAGTTAAGCGTGCTTGGGCGAGAGTAGGACTAGGATGGGTGACCCCCTGGAAAGTCCTCATGTTACACCTTTTTTTTACTACCTATTTGATTTCACGACGAGATCATTTTTTTTACCAATCTTTCTAACCAAACGTTAAGGATGGACGACGTCGTCGCCATAAAATTTGGCTGTCGATCGCCCGCGCGGGGCCCGCCGCAACCTCTACGGCCGGCTCGATCGACCAACCGACCCAAAAAATTAAAATTTGTAAAGAAATAAGAAAAATAACATTTCACTAGGATGGGTGACCCCCTGGGAAGTCCTCGTGTTGCACCTTTTTTTTTACTACCTATTTGAATGCACGACGAGATCATTTTTTTTACCAATCTTTCTAACCAAACGTTAAGGACGGACGAAGTCGTCGTCATAAAATTTGGCTGTCGATCACCCGTGCGGGGCCCGCCGCAACTTCTACGGCCGGCTCGATCGACCAACCGACCCGAAAAATTAAAATTTGTAAATAAATAAGAAAAATAACATTTCAATTATTATTTTTCGTTTAAAACGGGCGTAACTCCGTGCATTATTGTCCGATTTCAGCTTTTCACGTGGCGCTGAAAGGCGCGCGAGAGACGAAGAAAATGACCCCGAGCTGTCCCTCGGACGCTCACCCTTATTAGCCGACGATCAGAAGTGCGTGACGGGTGCGATAATACCAGCACTAAAGCACCGGATCCCATCAGAACTCCGAAGTTAAGCGTGCTTGGGCGAGAGTAGTACTAGGATGTGTGACCCCTGGGAAGTCCTCGTGTTGCACCTTTTTTTTTACTACCTATTTGAATGCACGACGAGATCATTTTTTTTTACCAATCTTTCTACCCAAACGTTAAGGACGGACGACGTCGTCGCCATAAAATTTGGTTGTCGATCGCCCGTGTGGTGCCCGCCGCAACCTCTACGGCCGGCTCGATCGACCAACCGACCTGAAAAATTAAAATTTGTAAATAAATAAGAAAAATAACATTTCAATTATTATTTTTCGTTTAAAACGGGCGTAACTCCGTGCATTATTGTCCGATTTAAGCTTTTCACGTGACGCTGAAAGGCGCACGAAGAGACGAGAAAATGACCCCGAGGTGTCCCTCGGACGCTCACCCTTATTTGTCGACGATCAGAAGTGCGTGACGGGTGCGATCATACCAGCACTAAAGCACGGGATCCCATCAGAACTCCGAAGTTAAGCGTGCTTGAGCGAGAGTAGTACTAGGATGGGTGACCCCCTGGGAAGTCCTCGTGTTTCATCTTTTTTTTACTACCTATTTGATTGCACGACGAGATCATTTTTTTTATCAATCTTTCTAACCAAACGTTAAGAACGGACGACGTCGTCGCCGTAAAATTTGGCTGTCGATCGCTCGCGCGGGGCCCGCCGCAACCTCTACGGCCGGCTCGATCGACCAACTGACCCGAAAAATTAAAATTTGTAAATAAATAAGAAAAATAACATTTCAATTATTTTTTTTTTGTTTAAAACGGGCGTAACTCCGTGCATTATTGTCCGATTTCAGCTTTTCACGTGGCGGTGAAACGCGCGCGAAGAGACGAAGAAAATGACCCCGAGCTGTTCCTCGGACGCTCACCCTTATTAGCCGACGATCAGAAGGGCGTGACGGGTGCGATCATACCAGCACTAAAGCACCGGATCCCATCAGAACTCCGAAGTTAAGCGTGCTTGGGCGAGAGTAGTACTAAAATGGGTGACCCCCTGGGAAGTCCTCGTTTTGCACCTTTTTTTTACTACCTATTTGAATGCACGACGAGATCATTTTTTTTCCCAATCTTTCTAACCAAACGTTAAGGACGGACGACGTCGTCGCCATAAAATTTGGCTGTCGATCGCCCGTGCGGGGCCCGCCGCAACCTCTACGGCCGGCTCGATCGACCAACCGACCTGGGAAGTCCTCGTGTTTCATCTTTTTTTTACTACCTATTTGATTGCACGACGAGATCATTTTTTTTACCAATCTTTCTAACCAAACGTTAAGAACGGACGACGTCGTCGCCGTAAAATTTGGCTGTCGATCGTTCGCGCGGGGCCCGCCGCAACCTCTACGGCCGGCTCGATCGACCAACCGACCCGAAATATTAAAATTTGTAAATAAATAAGAAAAATAACATTTCAATTATTTTTTTTTTGTTTAAAACGGGCGTAACTCCGTGCATTATTGTCCGATTTCAGCTTTTCACGTGGCGGTGAAACGCGCGCGAAGAGACGAAGAAAATGACCCCGAGCTGTTCCTCGGACGCTCACCCTTATTAGCCGACGATCAGAAGGGCGTGACGGGTGCGATCATACCAGCACTAAAGCACCGGATCCCATCAGAACTCCGAAGTTAAGCGTGCTTGGGCGAGAGTAGTACTAAAATGGGTGACCCCCTGGGAAGTCCTCGTGTTGCACCTTTTTTTTACTACCTATTTGAATGCACGACGAGATCATTTTTTTTCCCAATCTTTCTAACCAAACGTTAAGGACGGACGACGTCGTCGCCATAAAATTTGGCTGTCGATCGCCCGTGCGGGGCCCGCCGCAACCTCTACGGCCGGCTCGATCGACCAACCGACCCGAAAAATTAAAATTTGTAAATAAATAAGAAAAATAACATTTCAATTATTATTTTTCGTTTAAAACGGGCGTAACTCCGTGCATTATTGTCCGATTTCAGCTTTTCACGTGGCGCTGAAAGGCGCACAAAGAGACGAAAAAATGACCCCGATGTGTCCCTCGGACGCTCTCCCTTATTAGCCGACGATCAGAAGTGTGTGACGGGTGCGATCATACCAGCACTAAAGCACCGGATCCCATCAGAACTCCGAAGTTAAGCGTGCTTGGGCGAGAGTAGTACTAGGATGTGTGACCCCCTCGGTAGTCCTCGTGTTGCACATTTTTTTAACTACCTGTTTGATTGCACGACGAGATCATTTTTTTACCAATCTTTCTAACCAAACGTTAAGGACGGACGACATCGTCGCCATAAAATTTGGCTGTCGATCGCCCGTGCGGGGCCCGCCGCAACCTCTACGGCCGACTCGATCGACCAACCGACCCGAAAAATTAAAATTTGTAAATAAATAAGAAAAATAACATTTCAATTATTATTTTTCGTTTGAAACGGGCGTAACTCCGTGCATTATTGTCCGATTTCAGCTTTTCACGTGGCGCTGAAAGGCGCGCGAAGAGACGAAGAAAATGACCCCGAGCTGTCTCTCGGACGCTCACCCTTATTTGCCGACGATCAGAACTGCGTGACGGGTGTGATCATACCAACACTAAAGCATCAGATCCCATCAGAACTCCGAAGTTAAGCGTGCTTGGGCGAGAGTAGTACTAGGATGGGTGACCCCTTGGGAAGTCCTCGTGTTGCATTTTTTTTTGACTACCTGTTTGATTGCACGACGAGATCATTTTTTTACCAATCTTTCTAAACAAACGTTAAGGACGGACGACGTCGTCGTCATAAAATTTGGCTGTCGATCGCCCGTGCGGGGCCCGCCGCAACCTCTACGGCCGACTTGATCGACCAACCGACCCGAAAAATTAAAATTTGTAAATAAATAAGAAAAATAACATTTCAATTATTATTTTTCGTTTAAAACGGGCGTAACTCCGTGCATTATTGTCCGATTTTAGCTTTTCACGTGGCGATGAAACGCGCGCGAAGAGACGAAGAAAATGACCCCGAATTGGTCCTCGGACGCTCACCCTTATTAGCCGATAATCAGAAGTGCGTGACGGAAGCGATCATACCAGCACTAAAGCACCGGATCCCATCAAAACTCCGAAGTTAAGCGTGCTTGGGCGAGAGTAGTACTAGGATGGGTGACACCCTGGGAAGTCCTCGTGTTGCACCTTTTTTTTTTACTACCTATTTGAATGCACGACGAGATCATTTTTTTTACCAATCTTTCTAACCAAACTTTAAGGACGGACGACGTCGTCGCCATAAAATTTGGCTGTCGATCGCTCGCCCGGGGCCCGCCGCAACCTCTACGGCCGACTCGATCGACCAACCGACCCGAAAAATTAAAATTTGTAAATAAATAAGAAAAATAACATTTCAATTATTATTTTTCGTTTAAAACGGGCGTAACTCCGTCCATTATTGTCCGATTTCGGCTTTTCACGTGGCGCTGAAAGGCGCGCGAAGAGACGAAGAAAATGACCCCGAGCTGTCCCTCGGACGCTCACCCTTATTAGCCGACGATCAGAAGTGCGTGATGGGTGCGATCATACCAGCACTAAAGCATCGGATCCCATCAGAACTCCGAGGTTAAGCGTTCTTGGGCGAGAGTAGTACTAGGATGGGTGACACCTTGGGAAGTCCTCGTGTTGCACCTTTTTTTTTTACTACCTATTTGAATGCACGACGAGATCATTTTTTTTACCAATCTTTATAACCAAACGTTAAGGACGGACGACGTCGTCGCACAAAATTTGGTTGTCGATCGCCCGTGCGGGGCCCGCCGCAAACTCTACGGCCGGCTCGATCGACCAACCGACCCGAAAAATTAAAATTTGTAAATAAATAAGAAAAATAACATTTCAATTATTATTTTTCGTTTAAAACGGGCGTAACTCCGTGCATTATTGTCCGATTTTAGCTTTTCACGTGGCGCTGAAACGCGCGCGAAGAGACGAAGAAAATGACCCCGACCTATTCCTCGGACGCTCACCCTTATTAGCCGACAATCAGAAGTGCGTGACGGGTGCGATCATACCAGCACTAAAGCACCGGATCCCATCAGAACTACGAAGTTAAGCGTCCTTGGGCGAGAGTAGTACTAGGATGGGTGTCCCCCTGGGAAGTCCTCGTGTTGCACCTTTTTTTGACTACCTGTTTGATTGCACGACGAGATCATTTTTTTACCAATCTTTCTAACCAAACGTTAAAGACGGACGACGTCGTCGCCATAAAATTTGGCTGTCGATCGCCCGCGCGGGGCCCGCCGCAACCTCTACGGCCGGCTAGATCGACCAACCGACCCGAAAAATTTAAATTTGTAAATAAATAAGAAAAATAACATTTCAATTATTTTTTTTCGTTTAAAACGGGCGTAACTCCGTGCATTATTGTCCGATTTCAGCTTTTCACGTGGCGCTGAAACGCGCGCGAAGAGACGAAGAAAATGACCCCGAGCTGTTCCTCGGACGCTCACCCTTATTAGCCGACAATCAGAAGTGCGTGACGGGTGCGATCATACCAGCACTAATGCACCGGATCCCATCAGAACTCCGAAGTTAAGCGTGCTTGCGCGAGAGTTGTACTAGAATGGGTGACCCCTGGGAAGTCCTCGTGTTGCACCTTTTTTTGACTACATGTTTGATTGCACGACGAGATCATTTTTTTACCAATCTTTCTAACCAAACATTAAGGACGGACGACGTCGTCGCCGTAAAATTTGGCTGTCGATCGCTCGCGCGGGGCCCGCCGCAACCTCTACGGCCGACTCGATCGACCAACCGACCCGAAAAATTAAAATTTGTAAATAAATAAGAAAAATAACATTTCAATTATTATTTTTCGTTTAAAACGGGCGTAACTCCGTGCATTATTGTCCGATTTCAGCTTTTCACGTGGCGCTGAATGGCGCGCGAAGAGACGAAGAAAATGACCCCGAGCTGTCTCTCGGACGCTCACCCTTATTTGTCGACAATCAGAAGTGCGTGACGCGTGTGATCATACCAGCACTAAAGCACCGAATCCCATCAGAACTCCGAAGTTAAGCGTGCTTGGGTGAGAGTAGTAATAGGATGGGTGACCCCCTGGGAAGTCCTCTTGTTGCACCTTTTTTTTTCTACCTATTTGAATGCACGACGAGATCATTTTTTTTACAAATCTTTCTAACCAAACGTGAAGGACGGACGACGTCGCCATAAAATTTGGCTGTCGATCGCCCGCGTGGGGCCCGCCGCAACCTCCGTGCATTAAAATTTGTAAATAAATAAGAAAAATATAATTTCAATTATTATTTTTCATTTAAAACGGGCGCGAATCCGTGCATTATTGTCCGATTTTAGCTTTTCACGCGGCGCTGAAAGGCGCGCGAAGAGACGAAGAAAATGACCCCGAGCTGTACCTCGGACGCTAACCCTTATTAGCCGACGATCAGAAGTGCGTGACGGGTGCGATCATACCAGCACTAAAGCACCGGATCCCATCAGAACCCTGAAGTTAAGCGTGCTTGGGCGAGAGTAGTACTAGGATGGGTGACCCCTGGGAAGTCCTCGTGTTGCACCTTTTTTTTTACTACCTATTTGAATACACGACGAGATCATTTTTTTTACCAATCTTTCTAACCAAACGTTAAGGACGGACGACGTCGTCGCCATAAAATTTGGCTGTCGATCGCCCGTGCGGGGCCCGCCGCAACCTCTACGGCCGGCTCGATCGACCAACCGACCCGAAAAATTAAAATTTGTAAATAAATAAGAAAAATAACATTTCAATTATTATTTTTCGTTTAAAACGGGCGTAACTCCGTGCATTATTGTCCGATTTCAGCTTTTCACGTGGCGCTTAAAGGCGAAGGAAGAGACGAAGAAAATGACCCCAAGCTGTCCCTCGGACGCTCACCCTTATTAGCCAACGATCAGAAGGGCGTGACGGGTTCGATCATACCAGCACTAAAGCACCGGATCCCATCAGAACTCCGAAGTTAAGCGTGCTTGGGCGAGAGTAGTACTAGGATGGGTGTCCCCCTGGGAAGTCCTCGTGTTGCACCTTTTTTTGACTACCTGTTTGATTGCACGACGAGATCATTTTTTTACCAATCTTTCTAACCAAACGTTAAAGACGGACGACGTCGTCGCCATAAAATTTGGCTGTCGATCGCCCGCGCGGGGCCCGCCGCAACCTCTACGGCCGGCTAGATCGACCAACCGACCCGAAAAATTAAAATTTGTAAATAAATAAGAAAAATAACATTTCAATTATTATTTTTCGTTTAAAACGGGCGTAACTCCGTGCATTATTGTCCGATTTCAGCTTTTCACGTGGCGCTGAAAGGCGCGCGAAGAGACGAAGAAAATGACTCCGAGCTGTCCCTCAGACGCTCACCCTTATTAGCCGACGATCAGAAGTGTGTGACGTGTACGATCATAGCAGCACTAAAGCACCGGATCCCATCAGAACTCCGAAGTTAAGCGTGCTTGGGCGAGAGTAGTACTAGGATGGGTGACCCCTTGCGAAGTCCTCGTGTTACACCTTTTTTTGACTACATGTTTGATTGCACGACGAGATCATTTTTTTACCAATCTTTCTAACCAAACATTAAGGACGGACGACGTCGTCGCCGTAATATTTGGCTGTCGATCGCCCGCGCGGGGCCCTCCGCAACCTCTACGGCCGACTCGATCCACCAACCGACCCGAAAAATTAAAATTTGTAAATAAATAAGAAAAATAACATTTCAATTATTATTTTTCGTTTAAAACGGGTGTAACTCCGTGCATTATTGTCCGATTTCAGCTTTTCACGTGGCGCTGAAAGGCGAACGAAGAGACGAAGAAAATGACCCCGAGCTGTCCCTCGGACGCTCACCCTTATTAGCCAACGATCAGAAGGGCGTCACGGGTTCGATCATACCAGCACTAAAGCACCGGATCCCATCAGAACTCCGAAGTTAAGCGTGCTTGGGCGAGAGTAGTACTAGGATGGGTGACCCCTTGGGAAGTACTCGTGTTGCACCTTTTTTTGACTACATGTTTGATTGCACGACGAGATCATTTTTTTACCAATCTTTCTAACCAAACATTAAGGACGGACGACGTCGTCGCCGTAATATTTGGCTGTCGAACGCCCGCGCGGGGCCCTCCGCAACCTCTACGGCCGACTCGATCGACCAACCGACCCGAAAAATTAAAATTTGTAAATAAATAAGAAAAATAACATTTCAATTATTATTTTTCGTTTAAAACGGGTGTAACTCCGTGCATTATTGTCCGATTTCAGCTTTTCACGTGGCGCTTAAAGGCGAAGGAAGAGACGAAGAAAATGACCCCAAGCTGTCCCTCGGACGCTCACCCTTATTAGCCAACGATCAGAAGGGCGTGACGGGTTCGATCATACCAGCACTAAAGCACCGGATCCCATCAGAACTCCGAAGTTAAGCGTGCTTGGGCGAGAGTAGTACTAGGATGGGTGACCCCTTGGGAAGTCCTCGTGTTGCACCTTTTTTTGATTACATGTTTGATTGCACGACGAGATCATTTTTTTACCAATCTTTCTAACCAAACATTAAGGACGGACGACGTCGTCACCGTAATATTTGGATGTCGATCGCCCGCGCGGGGCCCTCCGCAACCTCTACGGCCGACTCGATCGACCAACCCACCCGAAAAATTAAAATTTGTAAATAAATAAGAAAAATAACATTTCAATTATTATTTTTCGTTTAAAACGGGCGTAACTCCGTGCATTATTGTCCGATTTCAGCTTTTCACGTGGCGCTGAAAGGCGCGTGAAGAGACGAAGAAAATGACCCCGAGCTGTCTCTCGGACGCTCACCCTTATTTGTCGACGATCAGAAGTGCGTGACGGGTGCGATCATACCAGCACTAAAGCACCGGATCCCATCAGAACTCTGAAGTTAAGCGTCCTTGGGCGAGAGTAGTACTAGGATGGGTGACCCCCTGGGAAGTCCTCGTGTTGCACCTTTTTTTGACTACCTGTTTGATTGCACGACGAGATCATTTTTTTACCAATCTTTCTAACCAAACGTAAAGGACGGACGACGTCGTCGCTATAAAATTTGGCTGTCGATCGCCCGCGCGGGGCCCGCCGCAACCTCTACGGCCGGCTCGATCGACCAACCGACCCCATAAATTTAAATTTGTAAATAAATAAGAAAAATAACATTTCAATTATTATTTTTCGTTTAAAACGGGCGTAACTCCGTGCATTATTGTCCGTTTTCAGCTATTCACGTGGCGCTGAAAGGCGCGCGAAGAGACGAAGAAAATGACCCCGAGCTGTCTCTCGGACGCTCACCCTTATTTGTCGACGATCAGAAGTGCGTGACGGGTGCGATCATACCAGCACTAAAGCACCGGATCCCATCAGAACTCCGAAGTTAAGCGTGCTTGGGCGAGAGTAGTACTAGGATGGGTGACCCCTAGGAAGTCCTCGTGTTGCACCTTTTTTTTTACTACCTATTTGAATACACGACGAGATCATTTTTTTTACCAATCTTTCTAACTAAACGTTAAGGACGGACGACGTCGTCGCCATAAAATTTGGCTGTCGATCGCCCGTGCGGGGCCCGCCGCAACCTCTACGGCCGGCTCGATCGACCAGCCGACCCGAAAAATTAAAATTTGTAAATAAATAAGAAAAATAACATTTCAATTATTATTTTTCGTTTAAAACGGGCGTAACTCCGTGCATTATTGTCCGATTTCAGCTTTTCACGTGGCGCTGAAAGACGCGCGAAGAGACGAATAAAATGACCCCGAGCTGTCCCTCAGACGCTCACCCTTATTAGCCGACGATCAGAAGTGTGTGTCGGGTGCAATCATACCAGCACTAATGCACCAGATCCCATTAGAACTCCGAAGTTAAGCGTGCTTGGGCAAGACTAGTACTTGGATGGGTGACCCCCTGGGAAGTTCGCGTGTTGCACCTTTTTTTTTACTACCAGCACTAAAGCACCGGATCCCATCAGAACTCCGAAGTTAAGCGTGCTTGGGCGAGAGTAGTACTAGGATGGGTGACCCCTGGGAAGTCCTCGTGTTGCACCTTTTTTTTTACTACCTATTTGAATACACGACGAGATCATTTTTTTTACCAATCTTTCTAACTAAACGTTAAGGACGGACGACGTCGTCGCCATAAAATTTGGCTGTCGATCGCCCGTGCGGGGCCCGCCGCAACCTCTACGGCCGGCTCGATCGACCAGCCGACCCGAAAAATTAAAATTTGTAAATAAATAAGAAAAATAACATTTCAATTATTATTTTTCGTTTAAAACGGGCGTAACTCCGTGAATTATTGTCCGATTTCAGCTTTTCACGTGGCGCTGAAAGACGCGCGAAGAGACGAATAAAATGACCCCGAGCTGTCCCTCAGACGCTCACCCTTATTAGCCGACGATCAGAAGTGCGTGACAGGTGCGATCATACCAGCACCAAAGCACCGGATCCCATCAGAAGTCCGAAGTTAAGCGTGCTTGGGTGAGAGTAGTACTAGGATGGGTGACCCCCTGGGAAGTCCTCGTGTTGCACCTTTTTTTTTCTACCTATTTGAATGCACGACGAGATCATTTTTTTTACAAATCTTTCTAACCAAACGTGAAGAACGGACGACGTCGCCATAAAATTTGGCTCTCGATCGCCCGCGCGGGTCCCGCCGCAACCTCTACGGCCGACTCGATCGACCAACCGACCCGAAAAATTAAAATTTGTAAATAAATAAGAAAAATAACATTTCAATTATTATTTTTCGTTTAAAACGGGTGTAACTCCGTGCATTATTGTCCGATTTCAGCTTTTCACGTGGCGCTGAAAGGCGCGCGAAGAGACAAAGAAAATGACCCTGAGCTGTCCCTCGGACGCTCACCCTTATTAGCCAACGATCAGGAGGGCGTGACGGGTTCGATCATACCAGCACTAAAGCACCGGATCCCATCAGAACTCCGAAGTTAAGCGTGCTTGGGCGAGAGTAGTACTAGGATGGGTGACCTCTTGGGAAGTCCTCGTGTTGCACCTTTTTTTGACTACATGTTTGATTGCACGACGAGATCATTTTTTAACCAATCTTTCTAACCAAACATTAAGGACGGACGACGTCGTCGCCGTAAAATTTGGCTGTCCATCGCCCGCGCGGGGCCCGCCGCAACCTCTACGGCCGGCTCGATCGACCAACCGACCCGAAAAATTAAAATTTGTAAATAAATAAGAAAAATAACATTTCAATTATTATTTTTCGTTTAAAACGGGCGTAACTTCGTGCATTATTGTCCGATTTCAGTTTTTCACGTGGCGCTGAAAGGCGCACGAAGAGACGAAGGAAATGACCCCGAGCTGTCCCTCGGACGCTCACCCTTATTAGCCGACGATCAGAAGTGCGTGACGGGTGCGATCATACCAGCACTAAAGCACTGGATCCCATCATAACTTCGAAGTTAAGCGTGCTTGGGCGAGAGTAGTACTAGGATGGGTGACCACCTGGAAAGTCTTCGTGTTGCACTTTTTTTTTACTACCTATTTGAATGCACGACGAGATCATTTTTTTTACCAATCTTTCTAACCAAACGTTAAGGACGGACGACGTCGTCGCCATAAAATTTGGCTGTCGATCGCCCGTGCGGGGCCCGCCGCAACCTCTACGGCCGGCTCGATCGACCAACCGACCCGAAAAATTAAAATTTGTAAATAAATAAGTAAAATAACATTTCAATTATTATTTTTCGTTTAAAACGGGTGTAACTCCGTGCATTATTGCCCGATTTCAGCTTTTCACGTGGCGCTGAAAGGCGCGCGAAGAGACGAAGAAAATGACCCCGAGCTGTCCCTCGGACGCTCACCCTTATTAGCCGACAATCAGAAGGGCGTGACGGGTTCGATCATACCAGCACTAAAGCACCGGATCCCATCAGAACTCCGAAGTTAAGCGTGCTTGGGCGAGAGTAGTACTAGGATGGGTGACCTCTTGGGAAGTTCTCGTGTTGCACCTTTTTTTGACTACATGTTTGATTGCACGACGAGATCATTTTTTAACCAATCTTTCTAACCAAACATTAAGGACGGACGACGTCGTCGCCGTAAAATTTGGCTGTCCATCGCCCGCGCGGGGCCCGCCGCAACCTCTACGGCCGGCTCGATCGACCAACCGACCCGAAAAATTAAAATTTGTAAATAAATAAGAAAAATAACATTTCAATTATTATTTTTCGTTTAAAACGGGCGTAACTTCGTGCATTATTGTCCGATTTCAGTTTTTCACGTGGCGCTGAAAGGCGCACGAAGAGACGAAGAAAATGACCCCGAGCTGTCCCTCGGACGCTCACCCTTATTAGCCGACGATCAGAAGTGCGTGACGGGTGCGATCATACCAGCACTAAAGCACTGGATCCCATCAGAACTTCGAAGTTAAGCGTGCTTGGACGAGAGTAGTTAGGATGGGTGACCACCTGGAAAGTCTTTTGTTGCACTTTTTTTTTACTACCTATTTGAATGCACGACGAGATCATTTTTTTTACCAATCTTTCTAACCAAACGTTAAGGACGGACGACGTCGTCGCCATAAAATTTGGCTGTCGATCGCCCGCGCGGGGCCCGCCGCAACCTCTACGACCGACTCGATCGACCAACCGACCCGAAAAATTAAAATTTGTAAATAAATAAGAAAAATAACATTTCAATTATTATTTTTCGTTTAAAACGGGCGTAACTCCGTGCATTATTGTCCGATTTCAGGTTTTCACGTGGCGCTGAAAGGCGCGCGAGGAGACGAAGAAAATGACCCCGAGTTGTCCCTCGGACGCTCACCCTTATTAGCCGACGATCAGAAGTGCGGGACGGGTGCGATCATACCAGCACTAAAGCACCGGATCCCATCAGAACTCCGAAGTTAAGCGTGCTTGGGCGAGAGTAGTACTAGGATGGGTGACTCCCTGGGAAGTCCTCGTGTTGCACCTTTTTTTTTACTACCTATTTGAATGCACGACGAGATCATTTTTTTTACCAATCTTTCTAACCAAACGTTAAGGACGGACGACGTCGTCACCACAAAATTTGGCTGTCGATCGCCCGTGCGGGGCCCGCCGCAACCTCTACGGCCGGCTCGATCGACCAAACGAACCGAAAAATTAAAATTTGTAAATAAATAAGAAAAATAACATTTCAATTATTATTTTTCGTTTAAAACGGGCGTAACTCCGTGCATTATTGTCCGATTTTAGATTTTCACGTGGCACTGAAACGCGCGCGAAGAGACGAAGAAAATGACCCCGAGCTGTTCCTCGGACGCTCACCCTTATTAGCCGACGATCAGAAGTGCGTGACGGGTGCGATCATACCAGCACTAAAGCACCGGATCCCATCAGAACTCCGAAGTTAAGCGTGCTTGGGCGAGAGTAGTACTAGGATGGGTGACCTCTTAGGAAGTCCTCGTGTTGCACCTTTTTTTGACTACATGTTTGATTGCACGACGAGATCATTTTTTAACCAATCTTTCTAACCAAACATTAAGGACGGACGACGTCGTCGCCGTAAAATTTGGCTGTCCATCGCCCGCGCGGGGCCCGCCGCAACCTCTACGGCCGGCTCGATCGACCAACCGACCCGAAAAATTAAAATTTGTAAATAAATAAGAAAAATAACATTTCAATTATTATTTTTCGTTTAAAACGGGCGTAACTTCGTGCATTATTGTCCGATTTCAGTTTTTCACGTGGCGCTGAAAGGCGCACGAAGAGACGAAGAAAATGACCCCGAGCTGTCCCTCGGACGCTCACCCTTATTAGCCGACGATCAGAAGTGCGTGACGGGTGCGATCATACCAGCACTAAAGCACTGGATCCCATCAGAACTTCGAAGTTAAGCGTGCTTGGACGAGAGTAGTACTAGGATGGGTGACCACCTGGAAAGTCTTTTGTTGCACTTTTTTTTTACTACCTATTTGAATGCACGACGAGATCATTTTTTTTACCAATCTTTCTAACCAAACGTTAAGGACGGACGACGTCGTCGCCATAAAATTTGGCTGTCGATCGCCCGCGCGGGGCCCGCCGCAACCTCTACGGCCTGCTCGATCGACCAACCGACCCGAAAAATCAAAATTTGTAAATTAATAAGAAAAATAACATTTCAATTATTATTTTTCGTTTAAAACGGGCGTAACTTCGTGCATTATTGTCCGATTTCAGCTTTTCACGTGGCGCTGAAAGGCGCGCGAAGAGACGAAGAAAATGACCCCGAGCTGTCTCTCGGACGCTCACCCTTATTTGTCGACGATCAGAAGTGCGTGACGGGTGCGATCATACCAGCACTAAAGCACCGGATACCATTAAAACTACGAAGTTAAGCGTGCTTGGGTGAGAGTAGTACTATGATGGGTGACCCCCTGGGAGGTCCTTGTGTTGTACCTTTTTTTTTTTTCTACCTATTTGAATGCACGACGAGATCATTTTTTTTACAAATCTTTCTAACCAAACGTGAAGGACGGACGACGTCGCCATAAAATTTGGCTGTCGATCGCCCGCGTGGGGCCCGCCGCAACCTCTACGGCCGGCTTGATCGACCAACCGACCCGAAAAATTTAAATTTGTAAATAAATAAGAAAAATAACATTTCAATTATTATTTTTCGTTTAAAACGGGCGTAACTCCGTGCATTATTGTCCGATTTCAAATTTTCACGTGGCGCTGAAAGGCGCGCGAAGAGACGAAGAAAATGACCCCGAGCTGTCTCTCGGACGCTCACCCTTATTTGTCGACGATCAGAAGTGCGTGACGGGTGCGATCATACCAGCACTAAAGCACCGGATCCCATCAGAACTCCGAAGTTAAGCATCCTTGGGCGAGAGTAGTACTAGGATGGGTGACCCCCTGGGAAGTCCTCATGTTGCACATTTTTTTGACTACCTGTTTGATTGCACGACGAGATCATTTTTTTACCAATCTTTCTAACCAAACGTTAAGGACGGACGACGTCGTCGCCATAAAATTTGGCTGTCGATCGCCCGCGCGGGGCCCGCCGCAACCTCTACGGCCGGCTCGATCGACCAACCGACCCGAAAAATTTAAATTTGTAAATAAATAAGAAAAATAACATTTCAATTATTATTTTTCGTTTAAAACGGACGTAACTCCGTGCATTATTGTCCGATTTCAGCTTTTCACGTGGCGCTGAAAGGCGCGCGAAGAGACGAAGAAAATGACCCCGAGCTGTCTCTCGGACGCTCACCCTTATTTGTCGACGATCAGAAGTGCGTGACGGGTGCGATCATACCAGCACTAAAGCACCGGATCCCATCAGAACTCCGAAGTTAAGCGTCCTTGGGCGAGAGTAGTACTAGGATGGGTGACCCCCTGGGAAGTCCTCGTGTTGCACCTTTTTTTTTCTACCTATTTGAATGCACGACGAGATCATTTTTTTTACAAATCTTTCTAACCAAACGTGAAGGACGGACGACGTCGCCATAAAATTTGGCTGTCGATCGCCCGCGCGGGGCCCGCCGCAACCTCTACGGCCTGCTCGATCGACCAACCGACCCGAAAAATTAAAATTTGTAAATAAATAAGAAAAATAACATTTCAATTATTATTTTTCGTTTAAAACGGGTGTAACTCCGTGCATTATTGCCCGATTTCAGCTTTTCACGTGGCGCTGAAAGGCGCGCGAAGAGACGAAGAAAATGACCCCGAGCTGTCCCTCGGACGCTCACCCTTATTAGCCGACAATCAGAAGGGCGTGACGGGTTCGATCATACCAGCACTAAAGCACCGGATCCCATCAGAACTCCGAAGTTAAGCGTGCTTGGGCGAGAGTAGTACTAGGATGGGTGACCCCCTGGGAAGTCCTCGTGTTGCACCTTTTTTTGACTACCTGTTTGATTGCACGACGAGATCATTTTTTTACCAATCTTTCTAACCAAACGTTAAGGACGGACGACGTCGTCGCCATAAAATTTGGCTGTCGATCGCCCGCGCGCGGCCCGCCGCAACCTCTACGGTCGACTCGATCGACCAACTGACCCGAAAAATTAAAATTTGTAAATAAATAAGAAAAATAACATTTCAATTATTATTTTTCGTTTAAAACGGGCGTAACTACGTGCATTATTGTCCGATTTTAGCTTTTCACGTGGCGCTGAAAGGCGCGCGAAGAGACGAAGAAAATGACCCCGAGCTGTCTCTCGGACGCTCACCCTTATTTGTCGACGATCAGAAGTGCGTGACGGGTGCGATCATACCAGCACTAAAGCACCGGATCCTATCAGAACTCCGAAGTTAAGCGTGCTTGGGCGAGAGTAGTACTAGGATAGGTGACCCCCTGGGAAGTCCTCGTGTTGCACCTTTTTTTTTACTACCTATTTGAATGCACGACGAGATCATTTTTTTTACCAATCTTTCTAACCAAACTTTAAGGACGGACGACGTCGTCGCCATAAAATTTGGCTGTCGATCGCCCGTGCGGGGCCCGCCGCAACCTCTACGGCCGGCTCGATCGACCAACCGACCCGAAAAATTAAAATTTGTAAATAAGTAAGAAAAATAAAATTTCAATTATTATTTTTCGTTTAAAACGGGCGTAACTCCGTGAATTATTGTCCGATTTCAGCTTTTCACGTGGCGCTGAAAGGCGCACGAAGAGACGAAGAAAATGACCCCGAGCAGTCCCTCGAACGCTCACCCTTATTAGCCGACGATCAGAAATGTCTGACTGGTGCGATCATACCAGCACCAACGCACCGGATCCCATCAGAACTCCGAAGATAAGCGTGCTTGGGCGAGAGTAGTACTAGGATGGGTGACCCCCTGGGAAGTCCTCGTGTTGCACCTATTTTTTTTACTACCTATTTGAATGCTCGACGAGATCATTTTTTTACCAATCTTTCTAACCAAAGGTTAAGGACGGACGACGTCGTCGCCATAAAATTTGGCTGTTGATCGCCCGCGCGGGGCCCGCCGCAACCTCTACGGCCGACTCGATCGACCAACCGACCGGAAAAATTAAAATTTGTAAATAAATAAGAAAAATAACATTTCAATTATTATTTTTCGTTTAAAACGGGCGTAACTCCGTGCATTATTGTCCGATTTCAGCTTTTCACGTGGCGCTGAAAGGCGCGCGAAGAGACGAAGAAAATGATCCCGAGCTGTCTCTCGGACGCTCACCCTTAT
Organism: Canna indica; assembly: GCA_034359265.1. NCBI lineage: Eukaryota > Viridiplantae > Streptophyta > Magnoliopsida > Zingiberales > Cannaceae > Canna > Canna indica. The sequence goes on along the minus strand of CP136897.1, from coordinate 44,535,364 downwards.
TTGTCGACGATCAGAAGTGCGTGACGGGTGCGATCATACCAGCACTAAAGCACCGGATCCTATCAGAACTCCGAAGTTAAGCGTGCTTGGGCGAGAGTAGTACTAGGATAGGTGACCCCCTCGGAAGTCCTCGTGTTGCACCTTTTTTTTTACTACCTATTTGAATGCACGACGAGATCATTTTTTTTACCAATCTTTCTAACCAAACGTTAAGGACGGACGACGTCGTCGCCATAAAATTTGGCTGTCGGTCGCCCGTGCGGGGCCCGCCGCAACCTCTACGGCCGGCTCGATCGACCAACCGACCCGAAAAATTAAAATTTGTAAATAAGTAAGAAAAAATAAAATTTCAATTATTATTTTTCGTTTAAAACGGGCGTAAGTCCGTGAATTATTGTCCGATTTCAGCTTTTCGCGTGGCGCTGAAAGGCGCGCGAAGAGACGAAGAAACTGACCCCGAGCTGTCCCTCGGACGCTCACCCTTATTAGCCGACGATCAGAAATGCATGACTGGTGCGATCATACCAGCACCAACGCACCGGATCCCATCAGAACTCCGAAGATAAGCGTGCTTGGGCGAGAGTAGTACTAGGATGGGTGACCCCCTGGGAAGTCCTCGTGTTGCACCTGTTTTTTTTACTACCTATTTGAATGCTCGACGAGATCATTTTTTTACCAATCTTTCTAACCAAAGGTTAAGGACGGACGACGTCGTCGCCATAAAATTTGGCTGTTGATCGCCCGCGCGGGGCCCGCCGCAACCTCTACGGCCGACTCGATCGACCAACCGACCGGAAAAATTAAAATTTGTAAATAAATAAGAAAAATAACATTTCAATTATTATTTTTCGTTTAAAACGGGCGTAACTCCGTGCATTATTGTCCGATTTCAGCTTTTCACGTGGCGCTGAAAGGCGCGCGAAGAGACGAAGAAAATGATCCCGAGCTGTCTCTCGGACGCTCACCCTTATTTGTCGACGATCAGAAGTGCATGACTGGTGCGATCATACCAGCACTAACGCACCGGATCCCATCAGAACTCCGAAGATAAGCGTGCTTGGGCGAGAGTAGGACTAGGATGGGTGACCCCCTGGGAAGTCCTCGTGTTGCACCTTTTTTTTTTACTACCTATTTGAATGCACGACGAGATCATTTTTTTTACCAATCTTTCTAACCAAAGGTTAAGGACGGACGACGTCGTCGCCATAAAATTTGGTTGCCGATCGCCCGCGCGGGGCCAGCCGCAACCTCTACGGCCGGCTCGATCGACCAACCGACCCGAAAAATTAAAATTTGTAAATAAATAAGAAAAATAACATTTCAATTATTATTTTTCGTTTAAAACGGGCGTAACTCCGTGCATTATTGTCCGATTTCAGCTTTTCACGTGGCGCTGAAAGGCGCGCGAAGAGACGAAGAAAATGACCCCGAGCTGTCACTCGGACGCTCACCATTATTAGCCGACGATCAGAAGTGCGTGACGGGTGCGATCATACCAGCACTAAAGCACCGGATCCCATCAGAACTCCGAAGTTAAGCGTGCTTGGGCGAGAGTAGGACTAAGATGGGTGACCCCCTCGGAAGTCCTCGTGCTGCACCCTTTTTTTTTACTACCTATTTGAATGCACGACGAGATCAGTTTTTTTACCAATCTTTCTAACCAAACGTTAAGGACGGACGACGTCGTCGCCATAAAATTTGGCTGTCGATCGCCCGTGCGGGGCCCGCCGCAAACTCTACGGCCGGCTCCATCGACCAACCGACCCGAAAAATTAAAATTTGTAAATAGATAAGAAAAATAACATTTCAATTATTATTTTTCATTTAAAACGGGCGTAACTCCGTGCATTATTGTCTGATTTCAGCTTTTCACGTGGCGCTGAAAGGCGCGCGTAGAGACGAAGAAAATGACGCCGAGCTGTCCCTCGGACGCTAACCCTTATTAATCGACGATCAGAAGTCCTCGTGTTGCACCCTTTTTTTTACTACCTATTTGATTGCACGATGAGATCATTTTTTCTACCAATCTTTCTAACCAAACGTTAAGGACGGACGACGTCGTCGCCATAAAATTTGGCTGTCGATCGCCCGCGCGGGGCCCTCCGCAACCTCTACGGCCGGCTCGATCGACCAACCGACCCGAAATATTAAAATTTGTAAATAAATAAGAAAAATAACATTTCAATTATTCTTTTTCGTTTAAAACGGGCGTAATTTCGTGCATTATTGTCTGATTTCAGCTTTTCACGTGGCACTGAAAGGCGCGCGAAGAGACGAAGAAAATGATCCCGAGTTGTCCCTCGGACGCTCACCCTTATTAGCCGACGATCAGAAGTGCGTGACGGGTGCGATCATACCAGCACTAAAGCACCGGATCCCATCAGAACTCCGAAGTTAAGCGTGCTTCGGCGAGAGTAGTACTAGAATGGGTGACACCCTGGGAAGTCCTCGTGTTGCACCTTTTTTTTTTACTACCTATTTGAATGCACGACGAGATCATTTTTTTTACCAATCTTTCTAACCAAACTTTAAGGACGGACGACGTCGTCGCCATAAAATTTGGCTGTCGATCGCCCGCGCGGGGACCGCCGCAACCTCTACGGCCGGCTCGATCGACCAACCGACCCGAAAAATTAAAATTTGTAAATAAATAAGAAAAATAACATTTCAATTATTATTTTTCGTTTAAAACGGGCGTAACTCCGTGCATTATTGTCCGATTTCAGCTTTTCACGTGGCGCTGAAAGGCGCGCGAAGAGACGAAGAAAATGACCCCGAGCTGTCCCTCGGAGGCTCACCCTTATTAGCCGACGATCAGAAGTGCGTGACGGGTGCGATCATACCAACACTAAAGCACCGGATCCCATCACAACTCCGAAGTTAAGCGTGCTTGGGCGAGAGTAGTACTAGGATGGGTGACCCCCTGGGAAGTCCTCGTGTTGCATCTTTTTTTTTACTACCTATTTGAATGCACGACGAGATCATTTTTTTTACCAATCTTTCTAACCAAACGTTAAGGACGGACGAAGTCGTCGCCATAAAATTGGGCTGTCGATCGCCAGTGCGGGGCCCGCCGCAACCTCTACGGCCGGTTCGATCTACCAACCGACCCGAAAAATTAAAATTTGTAAATAAATAAGAAAAATAACATTTCTATTATTATTTTTCGTTTAAAACGGGCGTAACTCCGTGCATTATTGTCCGATTTCAGCTTTTCACGTGGCGCTGAAAGGCGCGCGAAGAGACGAAGAAAATGACCTCGAGCTGTCCCTCGGACGCTCACCCTTATTAGCCGACGATCAGAAGTTCGTGATGGGTGCGATCATACCAGCACTAAAGCACCGGATCCCATCAGAACTCCGAAGTTAAGCGTGATTGGGCGAGAGTAGTACTAGGATGGGTGACCCCCTGGGATTCCTCGTGTTGCACCTTTTTTTGACTACCTGTTTGATTGCACGACGAGATCATTTTTTTACTAATCTTTCTAACCAAACGTTAAGGACGGACGACGTCGTCGCCATAAAATTTCGCTGTCGATCGTCCGCGCGGGGCCCGCCGCAACCTCTACGGCCGACTCGATCGACCAACCGACCCTGAAAATTAAAATTTGTAAATAAATAAGAAAAATAACATTTCAATTATTATTTTTCGTTTAAAACGGGCGTAACTCCGTGCATTATTGTCCGATTTCAGCTTTTCACGTGGCGCTGAAGGCGCGCGAAGAGACGAAGAAAATGATCCCGAGTTGTCCCTCGGACGCTCACCCTTATTAGCCGACGATCAGAAGTGCGTGACGGGTGCGATCATACCAGCACTAAAGCACCGGATCCCATCAGAACTCCGAAGTTAAGCGTGCTTCGGCGAGAGTAGTACTAGAATGGGTGACACCCTGGGAAGTCCTCGTGTTGCACCTTTTTTTTTTACTACCTATTTGAATGCACGACGAGATCATTTTTTTTACCAATCTTTCTAACCAAACTTTAAGGACGGACGACGTCGTCGCCATAAAATTTGGCTGTCGATCGCCCGCGCGGGGACCGCCACAACCTCTACGGCCGGCTCGATCGACCAACCGACCCGAAAAATTAAAATTTGTAAATAAATAAGAAAAATAACATTTCAATTATTATTTTTCGTTTAAAACGGGCGTAACTCCGTGCATTATTGTCCGATTTCAGCTTTTCACGTGGCGCTGAAAGGCGCGCGAAGAGACGAAGAAAATGACCCCGAGCTGTCCCTCGGAGGCTCACCCTTATTAGACGACGATCAGAAGTGAGTGACGGGTGCGATCATACCAACACAAAAGCATCGGATCCCATCACAACTTCGAAGTTAAGCGTGCTTGGGCGAGAGTAGTACTAGGATGGGTGACCCCTTGGGAAGTCCTCGTGTTGCACCTTTTTTTTTACTACCTATTTGAATGCACGACGAGATCATTTTTTTTACCAATCTTTCTAACCAAACGTTAAGGACGGACGACGTCGTCGCCATAAAATTTGGCTGTCGATCGCCAGTGCGGGGCCCGCCGCAACCTCTACGGCCGGTTCGATCGACCAACCGACCCGAAAAATTAAAATTTGTAAATAAATAAGAAAAATAACATTTCTATTATTATTTTTCGTTTAAAACGGGCGTAACTCCGTGCATTATTGTCCGATTTCAGCTTTTCACGTGGCCCTGAAAGGCGCGCGAAGAGACGAAGAAAATGACCCCGAGCTGTCCCTCGGACGCTCACCCTTATTAGCCGACGATCAGAAGTTCGTGATGGGTGCGATCATACCAGCACTAAAGCACCGGATCCCATCAGAACTCCGAAGTTAAGCGTGATTGGGCGAGAGTAGTACTAGGATGGGTGACCCCCTGGGATTCCTCGTGTTGCACCTTTTTTTGACTACCTGTTTGATTTCACGACGAGATCATTTTTTTACTAATCTTTCTAACCAAACGTTAAGGACGGACGACGTCGTCGCCATAAAATTTCGCTGTCGATCGTCCGCGCGGGGCCCGCCGCAACCTCTACGGCCGACTCGATCGACCAACCGACCCGAAAAATTAAAATTTGTAAATAAATAAGAAAAATAATATTTCAATTATTATTTTTCGTTTAAAACGGGCGTAACTCCGTGCATTATTGTCCGATTTCAGAATTTCACGTGGCGCTGAAGGCGCGCGAAGAGACGAAGAAAATGATCCCGAGTTGTCCCTCGGACGCTCACCCTTATTAGCCGACAATCAGAATTGCGTGACGGGTGCGATCATACCAGCACTAAAGCACCGGATCCCATCAGAACTCCGAAGTTAAGCGTGCTTGGGCGAGAGTAGTACTAGGAAGGGTGACACCCTGGGAAGTCCTCGTGTTGCACCTTTTTTTTTTACTACCTATTTGAATGCACGACGAGATCATTTTTTTTACCAATCTTTCTAACCAAACTTTAAGGACGGACGACGTTGTCGCCATAAAATTTGGCTGTCGATCGCTCGCGCGGGGCCCGCCTCAACCTTTACGGCCGGCTCGATCGACCAACCGACCCAAAAAATTTAAATTTGTAAATAAATAAGAAAAATAACATTTCAATTATTATTTTTCGTTTAAAATGGGCGTAACTCCGTGCATTATTGTCCGATTTTAGATTTTCACGTGGCGCTGAAACGCCCGCGAAGAGACGAAGAAAATGACCCCGAGCTGTCCCTCGGACGCTCACCCTTATTAGCCGACGATAAGAAGTGCGTGACGGGTGCGATCATACCAGCACTAAAGCACCGGATCCCATCAGAACTCCGAAGTTAAGCGTTCTTGGGCGAGAGTAGTACTAGGATGGGTGACACCCTGGGAAGTCGTCGTGTTGTACCTTTTTTTTTTACTACCTATTTGAATGCACGACGAGATCATTTTTTTTACCAATCTTTCTAACCAAACGTTAAGGACGGACGACGTCGTCGCCATAAAATTTGGCTGTCGATCGCCCGTGCGGGGTCCGCCGCAACCTCTACGGCCGGCTCGATCGACCAACCGACCGGAAAAATTAAAATTTGTAAATAAATAAGAAAAATAACATTTCAATTATTATTTTTCGTTTAAAACGGGCGTAACTCCGTGCATTATTGTCCGATTTCAGCTTTTCACGTGGCACTGAAAGGCGCCGAAGAGACGAAGAAAATGACCCCGAGCTGTCCCTCGGACGCTCACCCTTATTAGCCGACGATAAGAAGTGCGTGACGGGTGCGATCATACCAGCACTAAAGCACCTGATCCCATCAGAACTCCGAAGTTAAGCGTGTTTGGGCGAGAGTAGTACTTGGATGGGTGACCCCCTGTGAAGTCCTCGTGTTGCACCTTTCTTTGACTACCTGTTTGATTTCACGACGAGATCATTTTTTTTACCAATCTTTCTAACCAAACGTTAAGGACGGACGACGTCGTCGCCATAAAATTTGGCTGTCGATCGCCCGAGCGGGGCCCTCCGCAACCTCTACGGCCGGCTCGATCGACCAACCGACCCGAAAAATTAAAATTTGTAAATAAATAAGACAAATAACATTTCGATTATTATTTTTCGTTTAAAACGGGCGTAACTCCGTGCATTATTGTCCGATTTCAGCTTTCCACGTGGCGCTGAAAGCTGCGCGAAGAGACGAAGAAAATGACCCCAAGCTGTCCCTCGGACGCTAACCCTTATTAGCCGACGATAAGAAGTGCGTGACGGGTGTGATCATACCAGCACTAAAGCACCGGATCCCATCAGAACTTCGAAGTTAAGCGTGCTTGGGCGAGAGTAGTACTAGAATGGGTGACACCCTGGGAAGTCCTCGTGTTGCACCTTTTTTTTTTACTACCTATTTGAATGCACGACGAGATCATTTTTTTTACCAATCTTTCTAACCAAACGTTAAGGACGGACGACGTCGTCGCCATAAAATTTGGCTGTCGATCGCCCGTGCGGGGTCCGCCGCAACCTCTACGGCCGGCTCGATCGACCAACCGACCCGAAAAATTTAAATTTGTAAATAAATAAGAAAAATAACATTTCAATTATTATTTTTCGTTTAAAACGGGCGTAACTCCGTGCATTATTGTCCGATTTCAGCTTTTCACGTGGCGCTGAAAGGCGCGCGAAGAGAAGAAGAAAATGACCCCGAGCTGTCCCTCAGACGCTCACCCTTATTAGCCGACGATTAGAAGCACATGACGGATGCGATCATACATGCACTAACGCATCAGATCCCATCAGAACTCCGAAGATAAGCGTGCTTGGGAGAGAGTAGTACTAGGATGGATGACCCCTTGGGAAGTCCTCGTGTTGCATCTTTTTTTTACTACCTATTTGATTGCACGACGAGATCATTTTTTTTACCAATCTTTCTAACCAAACGTTAAGGACGGAGGACATCGTCGCCATAAAATTTGGCTGTCGATCGCCCGCGCGGGGCCCTCCGTAACCTCTACGGCCGGCTCGATCGACCAACCGACCCGAAAAATTAAAATTTATAAATAAATAAGAAAAATAACATTTCAATTATTATTTTTCGTTTAAAACGGGCGTAACTCTGTGCATTATTGCCCGATTTCAGTTTTTCACGTGGCGCTGAAAGGCGCGCGAAGAGACGAAAAAAATTACCCTGAGCTGTCCCTCGGAAGATCACCCTTATTAGCCGACGATCAGAAGTGAATGACGGGTGCGATCATACCAGCACTAACGCACCGGATCCCATCAGAACTTCGAAGTTAAGCGTGCTTGGGCGAGAGTATTACTAGGATGGGTGACCCCCTGGGACGTCCTCGTGTTGCACCCTTTTTTTTACTACCTATTTGAATGCACGACGAGATTATTTTTTTTACCAATCTTTCTAACCAAACGTTAAGGACGGACGACGTCGTCGCCACAAAATTTGGCTGTCGATCGCCCGTGCGGGGCCCGCCGCAACCTCTACGGCCGGCTCGATCGACCAACCGACCCGAAAAATTAAAATTTGTAAATAAATAAGAAAAATAACATTTCAATTATTATTTTTCGTTTAAAACGGGCGTAACTCCGTGCATTATTGTCCGATTTCAGCATTTCACGTGGCACTGAATGGCGCGCGAAGAGAAGAAGAAAATTACCCCGAGCTGTCCCTCAGACGCTCACCCTTATTAGCCGACGATTAGAAGCACATGACGGATGCGATCATACATGCACTAACGCATCAGATCCCATCAGAACTCCGAAGTTAAGCGTGCTTGGGAGAGAGTAGTACTAGGATGGATGACCCCTTGGGAAGTCCTCGTGTTGCATCTTTTTTTTACTACCTATTTGATTGCACCACGAGATCATTTTTTTTACCAATCTTTCTAACCAAACGTTAAGGACGGAGAACGTCGTCGCCATAAAATTTGGTTGTCGATCGCCCGCGCGATGCCCGCCGCAACCTCTACGGCCGGCGCAATCGACCAACCGACCCGAAAAATTAAAATTTGTAAATAAATAAGAAAAATAAGATTTCAATTATTATTTTTCGTTTAAAACGTGCGTAACGCCGTGCATTATTGTCCGATTTCAGCTTTTCACGTGGCGCTGAAAGGCGCGCGAAGAGACGAAGAAAATGACCCCGAGCTGTCCCTCCGACGCTCACCCTTATTAGCCGACGATCAGAAGTGCGTGACGGGTGCGATCATGCCAGCACTAAAGCACCAGATCCCATCAGAACATCGAAGTTAAGCGTGCTTGGGCAAGAGTAGTACTAGGATGGGTGACACCCTGGGAAGTCCTCGTGTTTCACTTTTTTTTTACTACCTATTTGAATGCACGACGAGATCATTTTTTTTACCAATCTTTCTAATCAAACGTAAAGGACGGACGACGTCGTCGCCATAAAATTTGGCTGTCGATCGCCCGCGCGGGGCCCGCCGCAACCTCTACGGCCGACTCGATCGACCAACCGACCCGAAAAATTAAAATTTGTAAATAAATAAGAAAAATAACATTTCAATTATTATTTTTCGTTTAAAACGGGCGTAACTCCGTGCATTATTGTCCGATTTCAGCTTTTCACGTGGCGCTGAAAGGTGCGTGAAGAGACGAAGAAAATGACCCCGAGTTGTCCCTTGGACGCTGACCCTTATTAGCCGACGATCAGAAGTGCGTGACGGGTGCGATCATACCAGCACTAAAGCATCGGATCCCATCAGAACTCCGAAGTTAAGCGTGCTTGGGCTAGAGTAGTACTAGGATGGATGACCCCTTGGGAAGTCCTCGTGTTGCACCTTTTTTTTTTACTACCTATTTGAATGCACGACGAGATCATTTTTTTTACCAATCTTTCTAACCAAACTTTAAGGACGGACGACGTTGTCGCCATAAAATTTGGCTGTCGATCGCCAGTGCGGGGCCCGCCGCAACCTCTACGGCCGGCTCGATCGACCAACCGACCCGAAAAATTAAAATTTGTAAATAAATAAGAAAAATAACATTTCAATTATTATTTTTCGTTTAAAACGGGCGTAACTCCGTGCATTATTGTCCGATTTCAGCTTTTCACGTGGCGCTGAAAGGCGCGCGAAGAGAAGAAGAAAATGACCCCGAGCTGTCCCTCAGACGCTCACCCTTATTAGCCGACGATTAGAAGCACATGACGGATGCGATCATACATGCACTAACTCATCAGATCCCATCAGAACTCCGAAGTTAAGCGTGCTTGGGCAAGAGCAGTACTAGGATGGGTGACCCCCTGGGAAGTCCTCGTGTTGCTCCTTTTTTTTTACTACCTATTTGAATGCACGACGAGATCATTTTTTTTACCAATCTTTCTAACCGAACGTTAAGGACGGACGACGTCGTCGCCATAAAATTTGGCTGTCGATCGCCAGTGCGGGGCCCGCAGCAACCTCTACGGCCGGCTCGATCGACCAACCGACCCGAAAAATTAAAATTTGTAAATAAATAAGAAAAATAACATTTCAATTATTATTTTTCGTTTAAAACGGGCGTAACTCCGTGCTTTATTGTCCGATTTCAGCTTTTCACGTGGCCCTGAAAGGCGCGCGAAGAGATGAAGAAAATGACCCCGAGCTATCCCTCGGACGCTCACCCTTATTAGCCGACGATCAGAAGTTCGTGACGGGTGCGATCATACCAGCACTAAAGCACCGGATCCCATCAGAACTCCTAAGTTAAGCGTGCTTGGGCGAGAGTAGTACTAGGATGGGTTACCCCCTGGGAAGTCCTCGTGTTGCATCTTTTTTTGACTACCTGTTTGATTGCACAACGAGATCATTTTTTTACCAATCTTTCTAACCAAACGTTAAGGACGGACGACGTCGTCGCCATAAAATTTGGCTGTCGATCGCCTGCGCGGGGCCCGCCGCAACCTCTACGGCCGACTCGATCGACCAACCGACCCGAAAATTAAAATTTGTAAATAAATAAGAAAAATAACATTTCAATTATTATTTTTCGTTTAAAACGGGCGTAACTCCGTGCATTATTGTCCGATTTTAGATTTTCACGTGGCGCTGAAACGCCCGCGAAGAGACGAAGAAAATGACCCCGAGCTGTCCCTCGGACGCTCACCCTTATTAGCCGTCGATCAGAAGTTCGTGATGGGTGCGATCATACCAGCACTAAAGCACCGGATCCCATCAGAACTCCGAAGTTAAGCGTGATTGGGCGAGAGTAGTACTAGGATGGGTGACCCCCTGGGAAGTCCTCGTGTTGCACCTTTCTTTGACTACCAGTTTGATTGCACGACGAGATCATTTTTTTACCAATCTTTCTTACCAAACGTTAAGGACGGACGACGTCGTCGCCATAAAATTTGGCTGTCTATCGCCCGAGCGGGGCCCGCCGCAACCTCTACGGCCGGCTTGATCGACCAACCGACCCGAAAAATTAAAATTTGTAAATAAATAAGAAAAATAACATTTCAATTATTATTTTTCGTTTAAAACGGGCGTAACTCCGTGCATTATTGTCCGATTTTAGATTTTCACGTGGCGCTGAAACGCGCGCGAAGAGACGAAGAAAATGACCCCGAGCTGTTCCTCGGACGCTCACCCTTATTAGACGACAATCAGAAGTGCGTGACGGGTGCGATCATACCAGCACTAAAGCACCAGATCCCATCAGAACTCCGAAGTTAAGCGTGCTTGGGCCAGAGTAGTACTAGGATGGGTGACCCCCTGTGAAGTCCTCGTGTTGCACCTTTTTTTGACTACCTGTTTGATTGCACGACGAGATCATTTTTTTTACAAATCTTTCTAACCAAACGTTAAGGACGGACGACGTCGTCGCCATAAAATTTGGCTGTCGATCGCCCGAGCGGGGCCCGACGCAACCTCTACGGCCGGCTCGATCGACCAACCGACCCGAAAAATTAAAATTTGTAAATAAATAAGAAAAATAACATTTCGATTATTATTTTTCGTTTAAAACGGGCGTAACTCCGTGCATTATTGTCCGATTTCAGCTTTCCACGTGGCGCTGAAAGGCGCGCGAAGAGACGAAGAAAATGACCCCGAGCTGTCCCTCGGACGCTCACCCTTATTAGCCGACGATAAGAAGTGTGTGACGGGTGTGATCATACCAGCACTAAAGCACCGGATCCCATCAGAACTTCGAAGTTAAGCGTGCTTGTGCGAGAGTAGTACTAGGATGGGTGACACCCTGGGAAGTCCTCGTGTTCCACCTTTTTTTTTTACTACCTATTAGAATGCACGACGAGATCATTTTTTTTACCAATCTTTCTAACCAAACGTTAAGGACGGACGACGTCGTCGCCATAAAATTTGGCTGTCGATCACCCGTGCGGGGTCCGCCGCAACCTCTACGGCCGGCTCGATCGACCAACCGACCCGAAAAATTAAAATTTTTAAATAAATAAGAAAAATAACATTTCAATTATTATTTTTCATTTAAAACGGGCGTAACTCCGTGCATTATTGTCCGATTTCAGCTTTTCACGTGGCGCTGAAAGGCGCGCGAAGAGAAGAAGAAAATGACCCCGAGCTGTCCCTCAGACGCTCACCCTTATTAGCCGACGATTAGAAGCACATGACGGATGCGATCATACATGCACTAACGCATCAGATCCCATAAGAACTCCGAAGATAAGCGTGCTTGGGAGAGAGTAGTACTAGGATGGATGACCCCTTGGGAAGTCCTCGTGTTGCATCTTTTTTTTACTACCTATTTGATTGCACGACAAGATCATTTTTTTTACCAATCTTTCTAACCAAACGTTAAGGACGGAGGACGTCGTCGCCATAAAATTTGGCTGTCGATCGCCCGCGCGGGGCCCGCCGTAACATCTACGGCCGGCTCGATCGACCAACCGACCCAAAAAATTAAAATTTGTAAATAAATAAGAAAAATAACATTTCAATTATTATTTTTCGTTTAAAACGGGCGTAACTCTGTGCATTATTGCCCGATTTCAGTTTTTCACGTGGCGCTGAAAGGCGCGCGAAGAGACGAAAAAAATTACCCTGAGCTGTCCCTCGGAAGCTCACCCTTATTAGCCGACGATCAGAAGTGAATGACGGGTGCGATCATACCAGCACTAACGCACCGGATCCCATCAGAACTTCGAAGTTAAGCGCGCTTGGGCGAGAGTATTACTAGGATGGGTGACCCCCTGGGACGTCCTCGTGTTGCACCCTTTTTTTTACTAACTATTTGAATGCACGACGAGATTATTTTTTTTACCAATCTTTCTAACCAAACGTTAAGGACGGACGACGTCGTCGCCACAAAATTTGGCTATCGATCGCCCGTGCGGGGCCCGCCGCAACCTCTACGGCCGGCTCGATCGACCAACCGACCCGAAAAATTAAAATTTGTAAATAAATAAGAAAAATAACATTTCAATTATTATTTTACGTTTAAAACGGGCGTAACTCCGTGCATTATTGTCCGATTTCAGCATTTCACGTGGCGCTGAATGGCGCGCGAAGAGAAGAAGAAAATGACCACGAGCTGTCCCTCGGACGCTCACCCTTATTAGCCGACGATTAGAAGCACATGACGGATGCGATCTTACATGCACTAACGCATCAGATCCCATCAGAACTCCGAAGTTAAGCGTGCTTGGGAGAGAGTAGTACTAGGATGGATGACCCCTTGGGAAGTCCTCGTGTTGCATCTTTTTTTTAGTACCTATTTGATTGCACCACGAGATCATTTTTTTTACCAATCTTTCTAACCAAACGTTAAGGACAGAGAAGGTCGTCACCATAAAATTTGGCTGTCGATCGCCCGCGCGGGGCCCGCCGTAACCTCTACGGCCGGCTCGATCGACCAACCGACCCGAAAAATTAAAATTTGTAAATTAATAAGAAAAATAACATTTCAATTATTATTTTTCGTTTAAAACGGGCGTAACTCTGTGCATTATTGTCCGATTTCAGCTTTTCACGTGGCGCTGAAAGGCGCTCGATGAGACGAAGAAAATTACCCCGAGCTGTCCCTCGGAAGCTCACCCTTATTAGCCGACGATCAGAAGTGCATGATGGGTGTGATCATACCAGTACTTAGGCACCGGATCCCATCAGAACTTCGAAGATAAGGGTGCTTGGGCGAGAGTAGTACTAGGATGGGTGACCCCTTGGGAAGTCCTCGTGTTGCATCTTTTTTTACTACCTATTTGATTGCACCACGAGATCATTTTTTTTACCAATCTTTCTAACCAAACGTTAAGGACGGACGACGTCGTCGCCACAAAATTTGGCTGTCGATCGCCTGTGCGGGGCCCGCCGCAACCTCTACAGCCGGCTCGATCGACCAACCGACCCGAAAAATTAAAATTCGTAAATAAATAAGAAAAATAACATTTCAATTATTATTTTTCGTTTAAAACGGGCGTAACTCCGTGCATTATTGTCCGATTTCATCTTTTCACGTGGCGCTAAAATGCGCGCGATGAGAAGAAGAAAATTACCCCGAGCTGTCCCTCGGACGCTCACCCTTATTATCCGACGATCAGAAGTGTGTTACGGGTGCGATCATACCAGCACTAAAGCACCGGATCCCATCATAACTCCGAAGTTAAGCGTGCTTGGGCGAGAGTAGTACAAGGATGGGTGACCCCCTGGGAAGTCCTCGTTTTGCACCTTTTTTTGACTACCTGTTTGATTGCACGACCAGATCATTTTTTTACCAATCTTTCTAACCAAACGTTAAGGACGGACGACGTCGTCGCCATAAAATTTGGCTGTCGATCGCCCGCGCGGGCCCCACCGCAACCTCTACGGCCGACTCGATCGACCAACCGACCCGAAAAATTAAAATTTGTAAATAAATAAGAAAAATAACATTTCAATTATTATTTTTCGTTTAAAACGGGCGTAACTCCGTGCATTATTGTCCTATTTCAGCTTTTCACGTGGCGCTGAAAGGCGCGCGAAGAGACGAAGAAAATGACCCCGAGCTGTCCCACGGACGCTCACCCTTATTAGCCGACGATCAGAAGTGCATGACGGGTGCGATCATACCAGCACTAAAGCACCGGATCCCATCAGAACTCCGAAGTTAAGCGTGCTTGTGCGAGAGTAGTACTAGGATGGGTGACCCCCTAGGAAGTCCTTGTGTTGCACCTTTTTTTTTACTACCTATTTGAATGCACGACAAGATCATTTTTTTTACCAATCTTTCTAACCAAACGTTAAGGACGGACGAAGTCGTCGCCATAAAATTTGGTTGTCGATCGCCCGTGCGGGGCCCGCCGCAACCTCTACGGCCGGCTCGATCGACCAACCGACCCGAAAAATTAAAATTTGTAAATAAATAAGAAAAATAACATTTCAATTATTATTTTTCGTTTAAAACTAGCGTAACTCCGTGCATTATTGTCCGATTTCAGCTTTTCACGTGGCGCTGAAAGGCGCGCGAGAGACGAAGAAAATGACCCCGAGCTGTCCCTCGGACGCTCACCCATATTAGCCGACGATCAAAAATGTGTGACGGGTGCGATCATACCAGCACTAAAGCACCGGATCCCATCAGAACTCCGAAGTTAAGCGTGCTTGGGCGAGAGTAGTACTAGGATGGGTGACCCCCTGGGAAGTCCTCGTGTTGCACCTTTTTTTTTACTACCTATTTGAATGCACGACGAGATCATTTTTTTTACCAATCTTTCTAACCAAACGTTAAGGACGGACGAAGTCGTCGCCTTAAAATTTGGCTGTCGATCGCCCGTGCGGGGCCCGCCGCAAACTCTACGGCCAGCTCGATCGACCAATCGACCCGAAAAATTAAAATTTGTAAATAAATAAGAAAAATAACATTTCAATTATTATTTTTCGTTTAAAACGGGCGTAACTCCGTGCATTATTGTCCGATTTCAGCTTTTCACGTGGCGCTGAAAGGCGCGCGAAGAGACGAAGAAAAAGACCCCGAGCTGTCCCTCGGACGCTCACCCTTATTAGCCGACGATCAGAAGTGCGTGACGGGTGCGATCATACCAGCACTAAAGCACCGGATCCCATCAGAACTCCGAAGTTAGGCGTGCTTGTGCGAGAGTACTACTAGGATGGGTGACCCCCTGGGAAGTCCTCGTGTTGCACCTTTTTTTTCACTACCTATTTGAATGCACGACGAGATCATTTTTTTTACCAATCTTTCTAACCAAACGTTAAGGACGGACGACGTCGTCGCTATAAAATTTGGCTGTCGATCGTCCGCGCGGGGCCCGCCGCAACCTCTACGGCCGGCTCGATCGACCAACCAACCCGAAAAATTAAAATTTGTAAATAAATAAGAAAAATAACATTTCAATTATTATTTTTCGTTTAAAACGGGCGTAATCCGTGCATTATTGTCCGATTTCAGCTTTTCACGTGGCACTGAAAGGCGCGCGAGAGACGAAGAAAATGACCCCGAGCTGTCCCTCGGACCCTCACCCTTATTAGCCGACGATTAGAAGTGCGTGATGGGAGCGATCATACCAGCACTAAAGCACCGGATCCCATCAAAACTCCGAAGTTAAGCGTGCTTGGGCGAGAGTAGTACTAGGATGGGTGACCACTTGGGAAATCCTCGTGTTGCACCTTTATTTTTACTAACTATTTGAATGCACGACGAGATCATTTTTTTTACCAATCTTTCTAACCAAACGTTAAGGACGGACGACGTCGTCGCCATAAAATTTGGCTGTCGATCGCCCGGGCGGGGCCCGCCGCAACCTCTACGGCCGGCTCGATCGACCAACCGACCCGAAAAATAAAAATTTGTAAATAAATAAGAAAAATAATATTTCAATTATTATTTTTCGTTTAAAACGGGCGTAACTCCGTGCATTATTGTCCGATTTCAGCTTTTCACGTGGAGCTGAAAGGCGCGTGAAAAAACGAAGAAAATGACCCCGAACTGTCCCTCGGACGCTCACCCTTATTAGCCGACGATCAGAAGTGCGGGACGGGTGCGATCATACCAGCACTAAAGCACCGGATCCCATCAGAACTCCGAAGTTAAGCGTGCTTGGGCGAGAGTAGTACTAGGATGGGTGACCCCCTGGGAAGTTCTCGTGTTGCACATTTTTTTTACTACCTATTTGAATGCATGACGAGATCATTCTTTTTACCAATCTATCTAACCAAACGTTAAGGACGGACGACGTCGTCGCCATAAAATTTGGCTGTCGATCGCCCATGCGGGGCCCGCCGCAACCTCTACGGCCGGCTCGATCGACCAACCAACCCGAAAAATTAAAATTTGTAAATAAATAAGAAAAATAACATTTCAATTATTATTTTTCGTTTAAAACGGGCGTAACTCCGTGCATTATTGTCCGATTTCAGCTTCTCACGTGGCGATGAAAGGTGCGCTAAGAGACGAAGAAAATGACCCCGAGCTGTCCCTCGGACGCTCACCCTTATTAGCCGACGAGTTAAGCGTGCTTGGGCGAGAGTAGTACTAGGATGGGTGACCCCCTGGGAAGTCATCGTGTTGCACCTTTTTTTGACTACCTGTTTGATTGCACAACGAGATCATTTTTTTACAAATCTTTCTAACCAAACGTTAAGAACGGACGACGTCGTCGCCATAAAATTTGGTTGTCGATCGCCCGCGCGGGGCCCGCCGCAACCTCTACGGCCGACTCGATCGACCAACCGACCGGAAAAATTAAAATTTGTAAATAAATAAGAAAAATAACATTTCAATTATTATTTTTCGTTTAAAACGGGCGTAACTCCCTGCATTATTGTCTGATTTCAGCTTTTCACGTGGCGTTGAAAGGCGCGCGAAGAGACGAAGAAAATGACCCCGAGCTGTCTCTCGGACGCTCACCCTTATTAGCCGACGATCAGAAGTGCTTGACGGGTGTGATCATACTAGTACTTAGGCACCGGATCCCATCAGAACTCCGAAGTTAGACGTGCTTGGGCGAGAGTAGTACTAGGATGGGTGACCCCTTGGGAAGTTCTTGTGTTGCACCTTTTTTTTACTACCTATTTGAATGCACGACGAGATCATTTTTTTTACCAATCTTTCTAACCAAACGTTAAGGACGGACGACGTCGTCGCCATAAAATTTGGTTGTCGATCGCCCATGCGGGGCCCGCCGCAACCTCTACTGCTTGGGCGAGAGTAGTACTAGGATGGGTGACCCCTTGGGAAGTCCTCGTGTTGCACCTTTTTTTTACTACCTATTTGAATGCACGACGAGATCATTTTTTTTACCAATCTTTCTAACCAAACGTTAAGGACGGACGACGTCGTCGCCATAAAATTTGGTTGTCGATCGCCCGTGCGGGGTCCGCCGCAACCTCTACGGCCGGCTCGATCGACCAACCGACCCGAAAAACTAAAATTTGTAAATAAATAAGAAAAATAACATTTCAATTATTATTTTTCGTTTAAAACGGGCGTAACTCCGTGCATTATTGTCTGATTTCAGCTTTTCACGTGGCGCTGAAAGGCGCGAGAAGAGACGAAGAAAATTACCCCGAGCTGTCCCTCGGATGCTCACCCTTATTAGCCGACGATCAGAAGTGCATGACGGGTGCGATCATACCAGCACTAAAGCACCGGATCCAATCAGAACTTCGAAGTTAAGCGTGCTTGGGCGAGAGTAGTACTAGGATGGGTGACCCCCTAGGAAGTCCTCGTGTTGCACCTTTTTTTTACTACCTGTTTGATTGCACGACGAGATCATTTTTTTTACCAATCTTTCTAACCAAACGTTAAGGACGGACGACGTCGTCGCCATAAAATTTGGCTGTCGATCGCCCGCGCGGGGCCCGCCGCAACCTCTACGGCCGACTCGATCGACCAACCGACCAGAAAAGTTAAAATTTGTAAATAAATAAGAAAAATAACATTTCCATTATTATTTTTCGTTTAAAACGGGCGTAACTCCGTGCATTATTGTCCGATTTCAGCTTTTCACGTGGAGCTGAAAGGCGCGTGAAAAAAAGAAGAAAATGACCCCGAACTGTCCCTCGGACGCTCACCCTTATTAGCCGACGATCAGAAGTGCGTGACGGGTGCGTTCATACCAGCACTAAAGCATCGGATCCCATCAGAACTCCGAAGTTAAGCGTGCTTGGGCGAGAGTAGTACTAGGATGGGTGACCCCTGGGAAGTCCTCGTGTTGCCCCTTTTTTTTTACTACCTATTTGAATGCACGACGAGATCATTTTTTTTACCAATCTTTCTAACCAAACGTTAAGGAAGGACGACGTCGTCACCATAAAATTTGGCTGTCGGTCGCCCGTGCGGGGCCTGCCGCAACCTCTACGGCCGGCTCGATCGACCAACCGACCCGTAAAATTAAAATTTGTAAATAAGTAAGAAAAATAACATTTCAATTATTATTTTTCGTTTAAAACGGGCGTAACTCCTTGCATTATTGTCCGATTTCAGATTTTCACGTAGCGCTGAAAGGCGCGCGAAGAGACGAAGAAAATGACCCCGAGCTGTCCCTCGGACGCTCACCCTTATTAGCCGACGATCAGAAGTGCGTGACGGGTGCGATCATACCAGCACTAAAGCACCGTATCCCATCAGAACTCCGAAGTTAAGCGTGCTTGGGCGAGAGTAGTACTAGGATGGGTGATCCCTGGGAAGTCCTCGTGTTGCACCTTTTTTTGACTACCTGTTTGATTGCACGACGAGATCATTTTTTTTACCAATCTTTCTAACCAAACGTTAAGGAC
The DNA here is from genome assembly GCA_034359265.1 of Canna indica. Lineage (NCBI taxonomy): Eukaryota > Viridiplantae > Streptophyta > Magnoliopsida > Zingiberales > Cannaceae > Canna > Canna indica. Next base: position 44,516,235 of record CP136897.1, on the reverse strand, counting down.
GGACGACGTCGTCGCCATAAAATTTGGCTGTCGATCGCCCGCGCGGGGCCCGCCGCAACCTCTACGGCCGACTCGATCGACCATCCGACCTGAAAAATTAAAATTTGTAAATAAATAAGAAAAATAACATTTCAATTATTATTTTTCGTTTAAAACGGGCGTAACTCCGTGCATTATCTTCTGATTTCAGCTTTTCACGTAGCGCTGAAAGGCGTGCGAAGAGACGAAGAAAATGACCCAGAGCTGTCTCTCGGACGCTCACCCTTATTTGTCGACGACCAGAAGTGCGTGACGGGTGTGATCATACCAGCACTAAAGCACCGGATCCTATCAGAACTCCGAAGTTAAGCGTGCTTGGGCGAGAGTAGTACTAGGATAGGTGACCCCCTTGGAATTCCTCGTGTTGCACCTTTTTTTTTACTACCTATTTGAATGCACGACGAGATCATTTTTTTTACCAATCTTTCTAACCAAACGTTAAGGACGGACGACGTCGTCGCCATAAAATTTGGCTGTCGATCGCCCGCGCGGGGCCCGCCGCAACCTCTACGGCCGACTCGATCGACCAACCGAGCCGAAAAATTAAAATTTGTAAATAAATAAGAAAAATAAAATTTCAATTTTTATTTTTCGTTTAAAACGGGCGTAACTCCGTGCATTATTGTCCGATTTCAGCTTTTCACGTGGCGCTGAAAGGCGCGCGAAGAGACAAAGAAAATGACCCCGAGCTGTCTCTCGGACGCTCACCCTTATTTGTCGACGATCAGAACTGCATGACGGGTGCGATCATACCAACACTAAAGCACCGGATCCTATCAGAACTCCAAAGTTAAGCGTGTTTGGGCGAGAGTAGTACTAGGATAGGTGACCCCCTCGGAAGTCCTCGTGTTGCACCTTTTTTTTACTACCTATTTGAATGCACGACGAGATCATTTTTTTTACCAATCTTTCTAACCAAACGTTAAGGACAGACGACGTCGTCGCCATAAAATTTGGCTGTCGATCGCCCGTGCGGGGCCCGCCGCAACCTCTACGGCCGGCTCGATCGACCAACCGACCCGAAAATTAAAATTTGTAAATAAATAAGAAAAATAACATTTCAATTATTATTTTTCGTTTAAAACGGGTGTAACTCCGTGCATTATTGTCCGATTTCAGATTTTCACGTGGCGCTGAAAGGCGCGCGAAGAGACGAAGAAAATGACCCCGAGCTGTCCCTCGGACGCTCACCCTTATTAGCCGACGATCAGAAGTGCGTGACGGGTGCGATCATACCAGCAGTAAAGCACCATATCCCATCAGAACTCCGAAGTTAAGTGTGCTTGGGCGAGAGTAGTACTAGGATGGGTGACCCCTGGGAAGTCCTCGTGTTGCACCTTTTTTTGACTACCTGTTTGATTGGACGACGAGATCATTTTTTTAACCAATCTTTCTAACCAAACGTTAAGGACGGACGACGTCGTCGCCATAACATTTGGCTGTCGATCGCACGCGCGGGGCCCGCCGCAATCTCTACGGCCGACTCGATCGACCAACCGACCTGAAAAATTAAAATTTATAAATAAATAAGAAAAATAACATTTCAATTATTAGTTTTCGTTTAAAACGGGTGTAACTCCGTGCATTATTTTCCGATTTCAGCTTTTCACGTGGCGTAGAAAGGCGCGCGAAGAGACGAAGAAAATGACCCCGAGCTGTCTCTCGGACGCTCACTCTTATTTGTCGACGATCAGAAGTGCGTGACGGGTGCGATCATACCAGCACTAAAGCATCGGATCCCATCGGAACTCCGAAGTTAAGCGTGCTTGGGCGAGAGTAGTACTAGGATGGGTGACCCCCTGGGAAGTCCTCGTGTTGCACCTTTTTTTTTACTACCTATTTGAATGCACGACGAGATCATTTTTTTTACCAATCTTTCTAACCAAACGTTAAGGACGGACGACGTCGTCGCCATAAAATTTGGCTGTCGATCGCCCGTGCGGGGCCCGCCGCAACCTCTACGGCCGGCTCGATCGACCAACTGACCCGAAAAATTAAAATTTGTAAATAAATAAGAAAAATAACATTTCAATTATTATTTTTCGTTTAAAACGGGTGTAACTCCGTGCATTATTGTCCGATTTCAGCTTTTCACGTGGCGCTGAAAGGCGCGCGAAGAGACGAAGAAAATGACCCCGAGCTGTCCCTCGGACGCTCACCCTTATTAGCCGACGATCAGAAGTGCATGACGGGTGCGATCATACCAGCAGTAAAGCACCATATCCCATCAGAACTCCGAAGTTAAGTGTGCTTGGGCGAGAGTAGTACTAGGATGGGTGACCCCTGGGAAGTCCTCGTGTTGCACCTTTTTTTGACTATCTGTTTGATTGCACGACGAGATCATTTTTTTTACCAATCTTTCTAACCAAACGTTAAGGACGGACGACGTCGTCGCCATAACATTTGGCTGTCGATCGCACGCGCGGGGCCCGCCGCAATCTCTACGGCCGACTCGATCGACCAACCGACCTGAAAAATTAAAATTTATAAATAAATAAGAAAAATAACATTTCAATTATTATTTTTCGTTTAAAACGGGCGTAACTCCGTGCATTATTTTCCGATTTCAGCTTTTCACGTGGCGTAGAAAGGCGCGCGAAGAGACGAAGAAAATGACCCCGAGCTGTCTCTCGGACGCTCACTCTTATTTGTCGACGATCAGAAGTGCGTGACGGGTGCGATCATACCAGCACTAAAGCATCGGATCCCATCGGAACTCCGAAGTTAAGCGTGCTTGGGCGAGAGTAGTACTAGGATGGGTAACCCCCTGGGAAGTCCTCGTGTTGCACCTTTTTTTGACTACCTGTTTGATTGCACGACGAGATCATTTTTTTACCAATCTTTCTAACCAAACGTTAAGGACAGACGACGTCGTCGCCATAAAATTTGGCTGTCGATCGCCCGTGCGGGGCCTGCCGCAACCTCTACGGCCGGCTCGATCGACCAACCGACCCGAAAATTAAAATTTGTAAATAAGTAAGAAAAATAACATTTCAATTATTATTTTTCGTTTAAAACGGGCGTAAATCCGTGCATTATTGTCCGATTTCAGCTTTTTACGTGGCGCTGAAAGGCGTGCGAAGAGACGAAGAAAATGACCCCGAGCTGTCCCTCGGACGCTCACCCTTATTAGCCGACAATCAGAAGTGCGTGACGGGTGCGATCATACCAGCACTAAAGCACCGTATTCCATCAGAACTCCGAAGTTAAGCGTGCTTGGGCGAGAGTAGTACTAGGATGGGTGACCCCCTGGGAAGTCCTCGTGTTGCACCTTTTTTTTTACTACCTATTTGAATGCACGACGAGATCATTTTTTTTACCAATCTTTCTAACCAAACGTTAAGGACGGACGACGTCGTCGCCATAAAATTTGGTTGTCTATCGCCCGTGCGGGGCCCGCCGCAACCTCTACGGCCGGCTCGATAGACCAACCGACCCGAAAAATTAAAATTTGTAAATAAGTAAGAAAAATAACATTTCAATTATTATTTTTCGTTTAAAACGGGCGTAAATCCGTGCATTATTGTCCGAATTCAGCTTTTTACGTGGCGCTGAAAGGCGCGCGAAGAGACGAAGAAAATGACCCCGAGCTGTCCCTCGGACACTCACCCTTATTAGCCGACAATCAGAAGTGCGTGACGGGTGCGATCATACCAGCACTAAAGCACCGTATCCCATCAGAACTCCGAAGTTAAGCGTGCTTGGGCGAGAGTAGTACTAGGATGGGTGACCCCCTGGGAAGTCCTCGTGTTGCACCTTTTTTTTTACTACCTATTTGAATGCACGACGAGATCATTTTTTTTACCAATCTTTCTAACCAAACGTTAAGGACGGACGACGTCGTCGCCATAAAATTTGGTTGTCTATCGCCCGTGCGGGGCCCGCCGCAACCTCTACGGCCGGCTCGATAGACCAACCGACCCGAAAAATTAAAATTTGTAAATAAGTAAGAAAAATAACATTTCAATTATTATTTTTCGTTTAAAACGGGCGTAAATCCGTGCATTATTGTCCGATTTCAGCTTTTTACGTGGCGCTGAAAGGCGCGCGAAGAGACGAAGAAAATGACCCCGAGCTGTCCCTCGGACGCTCACCCTTATTAGCCGACGATCAGAAGTGCGTGACGGGTGCGATCATACCAGCACTAAAGCACCATATCCCATCAGAACTTTGAAGTTAAGCGTGCTTGGGCGAGAGTAGTACTAGGATGGGTGACCCCCTGGGAAGTCCTCGTGTTGCACCTTTTTTTTTACTACCTATTTGAATGCACGACGAGATCATTTTTTTTACCAATCTTTCTAACCAAACGTTAAGGACGGACGACGTCGTCGCCATAAAATTTGGTTGTCTATCGCCCGTGCGGGGCCCGCCGCAACCTCTACGGCCGGCTCGATAGACCAACCGACCCGAAAAATTAAAATTTGTAAATAAGTAAGAAAAATAACATTTCAATTATTATTTTTCGTTTAAAACGGGCGTAAATCCGTGCATTATTGTCCGATTTCAGCTTTTTACGTGGCGCTGAAAGGCGCGCGAAGAGACGAAGAAAATGACCCTGAGCTGTCCCTCGGACGCTCACCCTTATTAGCCGACGATCAGAAGTGCGTGACGGGTGCGATCATACCAGCACTAAAGCACCATATCCCATCAGAACTCTGAAGTTAAGCGTGCTTGGGCGAGTGTAGTACTAGGATGGGTGACCCCCTGGGAAGTCCTCGTGTTGCACCTTTTTTTGACTACCTATTTGAATGCATGACGAGATCATTTTTTTTACCAATCTTTCTAACCAAACGTTAAAGGACGGACGACGTCGTCGCCATTAAATTTGGCTGTCGATCGCCCGTGCGGGGCCTGCCGCAACCTCTACGGCCGGCTCGATCGACCAACCGACCCGAAAATTAAAATTTGTAAATAAGTAAGAAAAATAACATTTCAATTATTATTTTTCGTTTAAAACGGGCGTAAATCCGTGCATTATTGTCCGATTTCAGCTTTTTACGTGGCGCTGAAAGGCGTGCGAAGAGACGAAGAAAATGACCCCGAGCTGTCCCTCGGACGCTCACCCTTATTAGCCGACAATCAGAAGTGCGTGACGGGTGCGATCATACCAGCACTAAAGCACCGTATCCCATCAGAACTCCGAAGTTAAGCGTGCTTGGGCGAGAGTAGTACTAGGATGGGTGACCCCCTGGGAAGTCCTCGTGTTGCACCTTTTTTTTTACTACCTATTTGAATGCACGACGAGATCATTTTTTTTACCAATCTTTCTAACCAAACGTTAAGGACGGACGACGTCGTCGCCATAAAATTTGGTTGTCTATCGCCCGTGCGGGGCCCGCCGCAACCTCTACGGCCGGCTCGATAGACCAACCGACCCGAAAAATTAAAATTTGTAAATAAGTAAGAAAAATAACATTTCAATTATTATTTTTCGTTTAAAACGGGCGTAAATCCGTGCATTATTGTCCGATTTCAGCTTTTTACGTGGCGCTGAAAGGCGCGCGAAGAGACGAAGAAAATGACCCCGAGCTGTCCCTCGGACGCTCACCCTTATTAGCCGACGATCAGAAGTGCGTGACGGGTGCGATCATACCAGCACTAAAGCACCATATCCCATCAGAACTCTGAAGTTAAGCGTGCTTGGGCGAGTGTAGTACTAGGATGGGTGACCCCCTGGGAAGTCCTCGTGTTGCACCTTTTTTTGACTACCTATTTGAATGCATGACGAGATCATTTTTTTTACCAATCTTTCTAACCAAACGTTAAAGGACGGACGACGTCGTCGCCATTAAATTTGGCTGTCGATCGCCCGTGCGGGGCCTGCCGCAACCTCTACGGCCGGCTCGATCGACCAACCGACCCGAAAATTAAAATTTGTAAATAAGTAAGAAAAATAACATTTCAATTATTATTTTTCGTTTAAAACGGGCGTAAATCCGTGCATTATTGTCCGATTTCAGCTTTTTACGTGGCGCTGAAAGGCGTGCGAAGAGACGAAGAAAATGACCCCGAGCTGTCCCTCGGACGCTCACCCTTATTAGCCGACAATCAGAAGTGCGTGACGGGTGCGATCATACCAGCACTAAAGCACCGTATCCCATCAGAACTCCGAAGTTAAGCGTGCTTGGGCGAGAGTAGTACTAGGATGGGTAATCCTTGGGAAGTCCTCGTGTTGCACCTTTTTTTGACTACCTGTTTGATTGCACGACGAGATCATTTTTTTTACCAATCTTTCTAACCAAACGTTAAGGACGGACGACGTCGTCGCCATAAAATTTGGCTGTCGATCGCCCGTGCGGGGCCCGCCGCAACCTCTACGGCCGACTCGATCGACCAACCGAACTGAAAAATTAAAATTTGTAAATAAATAAGAAAAATAACATTTCAATTATTATTTTTCGTTTAAAACGGGCGTAACTCCGTGTATTATTTTCCGATTTCAGCTTTTCACGTGACGCTGAAAGGCGTGCGAAGAGACGAAGAAAATGACCCCGAGCTGTCTCTCGGACGCTCACCCTTATTTGTCGACGATCAGAAGTGCGTGACGGGTGCGATCATACCAGCACTAAAGCACCGAATCCGATCAGAACTCCGAAGTTAAACGTGCTTGGGCGAGAGTAGTACTAGGATGGGTGACCCCCTGGGAAGTCCTCGTGTTGCACCTTTTTTTTACTACCTATTTGAATGCACGACGAGATCATTTTTTTTACCAATCTTTCTAACCAAACGTTAAGGACGGACGACGTCGTCGCCATAAAATTTGGCTGTCGATCGCCCGCGCGGGGCCCGCCGCAACCTCTACGGCCGGCTCGATAGACCAACCGACCCGAAAAATTAAAATTTGTAAATAAGTAAGAAAAATAACATTTCAATTATTATTTTTCGTTTAAAACGGGCGTAAATCCGTGCATTATTGTCCGATTTCAGCTTTTTACGTGGCGCTGAAAGGCGCGCGAAGAGACGAAGAAAATGACCCCGAGCTGTCCCTCGGACGCTCACCCTTATTAGCCGACGATCAGAAGTGCGTGACGGGTGAGATCATACCAGCACTAAATCACCAGATCCCATCAGAACTCTGAAGTTAAGCGTGCTTGGGCGAGAGTAGTACTAGGATGGGTGACCCCCTGGGAAGTCCACGTGTTGCACCTTTTTTTGACTACCTATTTGAATGCACGACGAGATCATTTTTTTTACCAATCTTTCTAACCAAACGTTAAGGACGGACGACGTCGTCGCCATTAAATTTGGCTGTCGATCGCCCGTGCGGGGCCCGCCGCAACCTCTACGGCCGGCTCGATCGACCAACCGACCCGAAAAATTAAAATTTGTAAATAAGTAAGAAAAATAACATTTCAATTATTATTTTTCGTTTAAAACGGGCGTAACTCCGTGCATTATTGTCTGATTGCAGCTTTTTCACGTGGCGCTGAAAGGCGCGCGAAGAGACGAAGAAAATGACCCCGAGATGTCTCTCGGACGCTCACCCTTATTTGTCGACGATCAGAAGTGCATGACGGGTGCGATCATACCAGCACTAAATCACCGGATCCCATCAGAACTCCGAAGTCAAGCGTGCTTGGGGGAGAGTAGTACTAGGATGGGTGACCCCTTGGGAAGTCCTCTTTTTGCACCTATTTTTTTACTACCTATTTGAATGCACGACGAGATCATTTTTTTTACCAATCTTTCTAACCAAATGTTAAGGACGGACGACGTCGTCGCCATAAAATTTGGCTGTCGATCGCCCGTGCGGGGCCCGCCGCAACCTCTACGGCCGGCTCGATCGACCAACCGACCCGAAAAATTAAAATTTGTAAATAAGTAAGTAAAATAACATTTAATTATTATTTTTCGTTTAAAACGGGCGTAACAGATCCCATCAGAACTCCGAAGTTAAGCGTGTTTGGGCGAGAGTAGTACTAGGATGGGTGACCCCCTGGGAAGTCCTCGTGTTGCACCTTTTTTTGACTACCTGTTTGATTGCACGACGAGATCATTTTTTTACCAATCTTTCTAACCAAACGTTAAGGACAGACGACGTCGTCGCCATAAAATTTGGCTGTCGATCGCCCGTGCGGGGCCTGCCGCAACCTCTACGGCCGGCTCGATCGACCAACCGACCCGAAAATTAAAATTTGTAAATAAGTAAGAAAAATAACATTTCAATTATTATTTTTCGTTTAAAACGGGCGTAAATCCGTGCATTATTGTCCGATTTCAGCTTTTTACGTGGGGCTGAAAGGCGTGCGAAGAGACGAAGAAAATGACCCCGAGCTGTCCCTCGGACGCTCACCCTTATTAGCCGACAATCAGAAGTGCGTGACGGGTGCGATCATACCAGCACTAAAGCACCGTATCCCATCAGAACTCCGAAGTTAAGCGTGCTTGGGCGAGAGTAGTACTAGGATGGGTGACCCCCTGGGAAGTCCTCGTGTTGCACCTTTTTTTTTACTACCTATTTGAATGCACGACGAGATCATTTTTTTTACCAATCTTTCTAACCAAACGTTAAGGACGGACGACGTCGTCGCCATAAAATTTGGCTGTCGATCGCCCGTGCGGGGCCCGCCGCAACCTCTACGGCCGACTCGATCGACCAACCGAACTGAAAAATTAAAATTTGTAAATAAATAAGAAAAATAACATTTCAATTATTATTTTTCGTTTAAAACGGGCGTAACTCCGTGTATTATTTTCCGATTTCAGCTTTTCACGTGACGCTGAAAGGCGTGCGAAGAGACGAAGAAAATGACCCCGAGCTGTCTCTCGGACGCTCACCCTTATTTGTCGACGATCAGAAGTGCGTGACGGGTGCGATCATACCAGCACTAAAGCACCGAATCCGATCAGAACTCCGAAGTTAAACGTGCTTGGGCGAGAGTAGTACTAGGATGGGTGACCCCCTGGGAAGTCCTCGTGTTGCACCTTTTTTTTTACTACCTATTTGAATGCACGACGAGATCATTTTTTTTACCAATCTTTCTAACCAAACGTTAAGGACGGACGACGTCGTCGCCATAAAATTTGGCTGTCGATCGCCCGCGCGGGGCCCGCCGCAACCTCTACGGCCGGCTCGATAGACCAACCGACCCGAAAAATTAAAATTTGTAAATAAGTAAGAAAAATAACATTTCAATTATTATTTTTCGTTTAAAACGGGCGTAAATCCGTGCATTATTGTCCGATTTCAGCTTTTTACGTGGCGCTGAAAGGCGCGCGAAGAGACGAAGAAAATGACCCCGAGCTGTCCCTCGGACGCTCACCCTTATTAGCCGACGATCAGAAGTGCGTGACGGGTGAGATCATACCAGCACTAAAGCACCAGATCCCATCAGAACTCTGAAGTTAAGCATGCTTGGGCGAGAGTAGTACTAGGATGGGTGACCCCCTGGGAAGTTCTCGTGTTGCACCTTTTTTTGACTACCTATTTGAATGCACGACGAGATCATTTTTTTTACCAATCTTTCTAACCAAACGTTAAGGACGGACGACGTCGTCGCCATAAAATTTGGCTGTCGATCGCCCGTGCGGGGCCCGCCGCAACCTCTACGGCCGGCTCGATCGACCAACCGACCCGAAAAATTAAAATTTGTAAATAAGTAAGAAAAATAACATTTCAATTATTATTTTTCGTTTAAAACGGGCGTAACTCCGTGCATTATTGTCTGATTGCAGCTTTTTCACGTGGCGCTGAAAGGCGCGCGAAGAGACGAAGAAAATGACCCCGAGATGTCTCTCGGACGCTCACCCTTATTTGTCGACGATCAGAAGTGCGTGACGGGTGCGATCATACCAGCACTAAATCACCGGATCCCATCAGAACTCCGAAGTTAAGCGTGCTTGGGGGAGAGTAGTACTAGGATGGGTGACCCCCTGGGAAGTCCTCTTTTTGCACCTATTTTTTTACTACCTATTTGAATGCACGACGAGATCATTTTTTTTACCAATCTTTCTAACCAAATGTTAAGGACGGACGACGTCGTCGCCTTAAAATTTGGCTGTCGATCGCCCGTGCGGGGCCCGCCGCAACCTCTACGGCCGGCTCGATCGACCAACCGACCCGAAAAATTAAAATTTGTAAATAAGTAAGTAAAATAACATTTAATTATTATTTTTCGTTTAAAACGGGCGTAACAGATCCCATCGGAACTCCGAAGTTAAGCGTGTTTGGGCGAGAGTAGTACTAGGATGGGTGACCCCCTGGGAAGTCCTCGTGTTGCACCTTTTTTTGACTACCTGTTTGATTGCACGACGAGATCATTTTTTTACCAATCTTTCTAACCAAACGTTAAGGACAGACGACGTCGTCGCCATAAAATTTGGCTGTCGATCGCCCGCGCGGGGCTCGTCGCAACCTCTACGGCCGACTCGATCGACCAACCGACCGGAAAAATTAAAATTTGTAAATAAATAAGAAAAATAACATTTTAATTATTATTTTTCGTTTAAAACGGGCGTAACTCCGTGCATTATTGTCCGATTTCAGCTTTTCACGTGGCACTGAAAGGCGCCGAAGAGACGAAGAAAATGACCCCGAGCTGTCTCTCGGACGCTCACCCTTATTAGCCGACGATCAGAAGTGCCTGACGGGTGCGATCATACCAGTTCTTAGGCACCGGATCCCATCAGAACTCCGAAGTTAAGCGTGCTTGGGCAGAGTAGTACTAGGATGGGTGACCCCCTGGGAAGTCCTCGTGTTGCACTTTTTTTTGACTACCTATTTGAATGCACGACAAGATCATTTTTTTTATCAATCTTTCTAACCAAACGTTAAAGGACGGACGACGTCGTCGCCATTAAATTTGGCTGTCGATCGCCCGCGCGGGGCCCGCCGAAACCTCTACGGCCGGCTCGATCGACCAACCGAACCGAAAAATTAAAATTTGTAAATAAATAATAAAAATAACATTTCAATTATTAGTTTTCGTTTAAAACGGGCGTAACTCCGTGCATTATTTTCCGATTTCAGCTTTTCACGTGGCGCTGAAAGGCGCGCGAAGAGACGAAGAAAATGACCCCGAGCTGTCTCTCGGACGCTCACCCTTATTTATCGACGATCAGAAGTGCGTGACGGGTGCGTTCATACCAGCACTAAAGCATCGGATCCCATCAGAATCCGAAGTTAAGCGTGCTTGGGCGAGAGTAGTACTAGGATGGGTGACCCCCTGGGAAGTCCTCGTGTTGCACCTTTTTTTTTACTACCTATTTGAATGCACGGCGAGATCATTTTTTTTACCAATCTTTCTAACCAAACGTTAAGGAAGGACGACGTCGTCGCCATAAAATTTGGCTGTCGATCGCCCGTGCGGGGCCAGCCGCAACCTCTACGGCCGGCTCGATCGACCAACCGACCCGTAAAATTAAAATTTGTAAATAAGTAAGAAAAATAACATTTCAATTATTATTTTTCGTTTAAAACGGGCGTAACTCCGTGCATTATTCTCCGATTTCAGATTTTCACGTAGCGCTGAAAGGCGCGCGAAGAGACGAAGAAAATGACCCCGAGATGTCCCTCGGACGCTCACCCTTATTAGCCGACGATCAGAAGTGCGTGACGGGTGCGATCATACCAGCACTAAAGCACCGTATCCCATCAGAACTCCGAAGTTAAGCGTGCTTGGGCGAGAGTAGTACTAGGATGGGTGATTCCTGGGAAGTCCTCGTGTTGCACCTTTTTTTGACTACCTGTTTGATTGCACGACGAGATCATTTTTTTTACCAATCTTTCTAACCAAACGTTAAGGAAGGACGACGTCGTCGCCATAAAATTTGGTTGTCGATCGCCCGTGCGGGGCCTGCCGCAACCTCTACGGCCGGATCGATCGACCAACCGACCCGAAAAATTAAAATTTGTAAATAAGTAAGAAAAATAACATTTCAATTATTATTTTTCGTTTAAAACGGGCGTAACTCCGTGCATTATTCTCCGATTTCAGATTTTCACTTAGCGCTGAAAGGCGCGCGAAGAGACGAAGAAAATGACCCCGAGCTGTCCCTCGGACGCTCACCCTTATTAGCCGACGATCAGAAGAGCGTGACGGGTGCGATCATACCAGCACTAAAGCACCGGATCCCATCAGAACTCCGAAGTTAAGCTTGCTTGGGCGAGAGTAGTATTAGGATGGGTGACCCCCTGGGAAGTCCTCGTGTTGCACCTTTTTTTGACTACCTGTTTGATTGCACGACGAGATCATTTTTTTACCAATCTTTCTAACCAAACGTTAAGGACGGACGATGTCGTCGCTATAAAATTTGGCTATTGATCGCCCGCGCGAGGCTCGCCGCAACCTCTACGGTCGACTCGATCGACCAACCGACCGAAAAAATTAAAATTTGTAAATAAAAAAAAAAAAATAACATTTCAATTATTATTTTTCGTTTAAAATGGGCGTAACTCCGTGCATTATTGTCCGATTTCAGCTTTTCACGTGGCCCTGAAAGGCGCCGAAGAGACGAAGAAAATGACCCCGAGCTGTCCCTCGGACGCTCACCCTTATTAGCCGACGATCAGAAGTGCATGACTGGTGCGATCATACCAGCACTAACGCACCGGATCCCATCAGAACTCCGAAGATAAGCGTGCTTGGGCGAGAGTAGTACTAGGATGGGTGACCCCCTGGGAAGTCCTCGTGTTGCACCTTTTTTTTACTACCTGTTTGATTGCACGACGACATCATTTTTTTTACCAATCTTTCTAACCAAACGTTAACGACGCACGACGTCGTCGCCATAAAATTTGGCTGTCGATCGCCCGCGCGGGGCTCGCCGCAACCTCTACGGCCGACTCGATCGACCAACCGACCGGAAAAATTGAAATTTGTAAATAAATAAGAAAAATAACATTTCAATTATTATTTTTCGTTTAAAACGGGCGTAACTCCGTGCATTATTGTCCGATTTCAGCTTTTCACGTGGCACTGAAAGGCGCCGAAGAGACGAAGAAAATGACCCCGAGCTGTCCCTCGGACGCTCACCCTTATTAGCCGACGATCAGAAGTGCATAACTGGTGCGATCATACCAGCACTAACGCACCGGATCCCATCAGAACTCCGAAGATAAGCGTGCTTGGGCGAGAGTAGTACTAGGATGGGTGACCCCTGGGACGTCCTCGTGTTGCACCTTTTTTTTTTACTACCTATTTGAATGCACGACGAGATCATTTTTTTTACCAATCTTTCTAACCAAACGTTAAAGGACGGACGACGTCGTCGCCATAAAATTTGGCTGTCGATCGCCCGCGCGGGGCCCGCCGCAACCTCTACGGCCGGCTTGATCGACCAACCGACCTGAAAAATTAAAATTTGTAAATAAATAAGAAAAATAACATTTCAATTATTATTTTTCGTTTAAAACGGGCGTAACTCCGTGCATTATTTTCCGATTTCAGCTTTTCACGTGGCGCTGAAAGGCGCGCGAAGAGACGAAGAAAATGACCCCGAGCTGTCTCTCGGACGTTCACCCTTATTTGTCGACGATCAGAAGTGCGTGACGGGTGCGATCATACCATCACTAAAGCATCGGATCCCATCAGAACTCCGAAGTTATGCTTGCTTGGGCGAGAGTAGTACGAGGATGGGTGACCCCCTGGGAAGTCCTCGTGTTGCACCTTTTTTTTTACTACCTATTTGAATGCACGATGAGATCATTTTTTTTACCAATCTTTCTAACCAAACGTTAAGGACGGACGACGTCGTCGCCATAAAATTTGGCTGTCGACCGCCCGTGCGGGGCCCGCCGCAACCTCTACGGCCTGCTCGATCGACCAACCGACCCGAAAAATTTGTAAATAAGTAAGAAAAATAATATTTCAATTATTATTTTTCGTTTAAAACGGGCGTAACTCCGTGCATTATTGTCCGATTTCAGCTTTTCACGTGGCGCTGAAAGGCGCGCGAAGATACGAAGAAAATGACCCCGAGCTGTCTCTCGGACGCTCACCCTTATTTGTCGACGATCAGAAGTTTGTGACGGGTGCCATTATACCAGCACTAAAGCACCGGATCCCATCAGAACTCTGAAGATAAGCGTGCTTGGGCGAGAGTAGTACTAGGATGGGTGACCCCCTGGGAAGTCCTCGTGTTGCACCTTTTTTTTTTACTACCTATTTGAATGCACGACGAGATCATTTTTTTTACCAATCTTTCTAACCAAACGTTAAAGGACGGACGACGTCGTCGCCATAAAATTTGGCTGTCGATCGCCCGCGCGGGGTCCGCCGCAACCTCTACGGCCGGCTTGTTTGACCAACCGACCCGAAAAATAAAATTTGTAAATAAATAAGAAAAATAACATTTCAATTATTATTTTTCGTTTAAAACGGGCGTAACTCCGTGCATTATTTTCCGATTTCAGCTTTTCACGTGGCGCTGAAAGGCGCGCGAAGAGACGAAGAAAATGACCCCGAGCTGTCCCTCGGACGCTCACCCTTATTAGCCGACGATCAGAAGTGCGTGACGGGTGCGATCATACCAGCACTAAAGCACCGGATCCCATCAGAACTCCGAAGTTAAGCGTGCTTGGGCGAGAGTAGTATTAGGATGGGTGACCCCCTGGGAAGTCCTCGTGTTGCACCTTTTTTTGACTACCTGTTTGATTGCACGACGAGATCATTTTTTTACCAATCTTTCTAACCAAACGTTAAGGACGGACGACGTCGTCGCTATAAAATTTGGCTGTTGATCGCCCGCGCGAGGCTCGCCGCAACCTCTACGGCTGACTCGATCGACCAACCGACCGGAAAAATTAAAATTTGTAAATAAATAAGAAAAATAACATTTCAATTATTATTTTTCGTTTAAAACGGGCGTAACTCCGTGCATTATTGTCCGATTTCAGCTTTTCACGTGGCCCTGAAAGGCGCCGAAGAGACGAAGAAAATGACCCCGAGCTGTCCCTCGGACGCTCACCCTTATTAGCCGACGATCAGAAGTGCATGACTGGTGCGATCATACCAGCACTAACGCACCGGATCCCATCAGAACTCCGAAGATAAGCGTGCTTGGGCGAGAGTAGTACTAGGATGGGTGACCCCCTGGGAAGTCCTCGGGTTGCACCTTTTTTTTACTACCTGTTTGATTGCACGACGTGATCATTTTTTTTACCAATCTTTCTAACCAAACGTTAAGGACGGACGACGTCGTCGCCATAAAATTTGGCTGTCGATCGCCCGTGCGGGGCCCGCCGCAACCTCTACGGCCGACTCGATCGACCAACCGACCCTAAAAATTAAAATTTGTAAATAAATAAGAAAAATATCATTTCAATTATTATTTTTCGTTTAAAACGGGCGTAACTCCGTGCATTATTGTCCGATTACAGCTTTTCACGTGGCGCTGAAAGGCGCGCGAAGAGACGAAGAAAATGACCCCGAGCTGTCTCTCGGACGCTCACCCTTATTTGTCGACGATCAGAAGTGCGTGACGGGTGTGATCATACCAGCACTAAAGCACCGGATCCTATCAGAACTCCGAAGTTAAGCGTGCTTGGGCGAGAGTAGTACTTGGATAGGTGACCCCCTGGGAATTCCTCGTGTTGCACCTTTTTTTTTACTACCTATTTGAATGCACGACGAGATCATTTTTTTTACCAATCTTTCTAACCAAACGTTAAGGACGGACGACGTCGTCGCCATAAAATTTGGCTGTCGATCGCCCGCGCGGGGCCTGCTGCAACCTCTACGGCCGACTCGATCGACCAACCGAGCCGAAAAATTAAAATTTGTAAATAAATAAGAAAAATAACATTTCAATTATTATTTTTCGTTTAAAACGGGCGTTACTCCGTGCATTATTGTCCGATTTCAGCTTTTCACGTGGCGCTGAAAGGCGCGCGAAGAGACAAAGAAAATGACCCCGAGCTGTCTCTCGGACGCTCACCCTTATTAGCCGACGATCAGAAGTGTGTGACGGGTGCGATCATACCAGCAATAAAGCACCATTTCCCATCAGAACTCCGAAGTTAAGTGTGCTTGGGCGAGAGTAGTACTAGGATGGGTGACCCCTGGGAAGTCATCGTGTTGCACCTTTTTTTGACTACCTGTTTGATTGCACGACGACATCATTTTTTTTACCAATCTTTCTAACCAAACGTTAAGGACGGACGACGTCGTCGCCATAAAATTTGGCTGTCTATCGCCCGTGCGGGGCCCGCCGCAACCTCTACGGCCGGCTCGATAGACCAACCGACCCGAAAAATTAAAATTTGTAAATAAGTAAGAAAAATAACATTTCAATTATTATTTTTCGTTTAAAACGGGCGTAAATCCGTGCATTATTGTCCGATTTCAGCTTTTTACGTGGCGCTGAAAGGCGCGCGAAGAGACGAAGAAAATGACCCCGAGCTGTCCCTCGGACGCTCACCCTTATTAGCCGACGATCAGAAGTGCGTGACGGGTGCGATCATACCAGCACTAAAGCACCGAATCCGATCAGAACTCCGAAGTTAAGCGTGCTTGGGCGAGAGTAGTACTAGAATGGGTGACCCCCTGGGAAGTCCTCGTGTTGCACCTTTTTTTGACTACCTATTTGAATGCACGACGAGATCATTTTTTTTACCAATCTTTCTAACCAAACGTTAAAGGACGGACGACGTCGTCGCCATTAAATTTGGCTGTCGATCGCTCGTGCGGGGCCTGCCGCAACCTCTACGGCCGGCTCGATCGACCAACCGAACTGAAAAATTAAAATTTGTAAATAAATAAGAAAAATAACATTTCAATTATTATTTTTCGTTTAAAACGGGCGTAACTCCGTGCATTATTTTCCGATTTCAGCTTTTCACGTGGCGCTGAAAGGCGTGCGAAGAGACGAAGAAAATGACCCCGAGATGTCTCTCGGACGCTCACCCTTATTTGTCGACGATCAGAAGTGCGTGACGGGTGCGATCATACCAGCACTAAAGCACCGAATCCGATCAGAACTCCGAAGTTAAGCGTGCTTGGGCGAGAGTAGTACTAGGATGGGTGACCCCCTGGGAAGTCCTCCTGTTGCACCTTTTTTTTTACTACCTATTTGAATGCACGACGAGATCATTTTTTTTACCAATCTTTCTAACCAAACGTTAAGGACGGACGACGTCGTCGCCATAAAATTTGGCTGTCGATCGCCCGTGCGGGGCCCGCCGCAACCTCTACGGCCGACTCGATCGACCAACCGACCGGAAAAATTAAAATTTGTAAATAAATAAGAAAAAAAACATTTCAATTATTATTTTTCGTTTAAAACGGGCGTAACTCCGTGCATTATTATCCGATTTCAGCTTTTCACGTGGCACTGAATGGCGCCGAAGAGACGAAGAAAATGACCCCGAGCTGTCCCTCGGACCCTCACCCTTATTAGCCGACGATCAGAAGTGCATGACTGGTGCGATCATACCAGCACTAACGCACCGGATCCCATCAGAACTCCGAAGATAAGCGTGCTTGGGCGAGAGTAGTACTAGGATGGGTGACCCCCTGGGAAGTCCTCGTGTTGCACCTTTTTTTTTTACTACCTATTTGAATGCACGACGAGATCATTTTTTTTACCAATCTTTCTAACCAAACGTTAAAGGACGGACGACGTCGTCGCCATTAAATTTGGCTGTCGATCGCCCGCGCGGGGCCCGCCGAAACCTCTACGGCCGGCTCGATCGACCAACCGAACCGAAAAATTAAAATTTGTAAATAAATAATAAAAATAACATTTCAATTATTAGTTTTCGTTTAAAACGGGCGTAACTCCGTGCATTATTTTCCGATTTCAGCTTTTCACGTGGCGCTGAAAGGCGCGCGAAGAGACGAAGAAAATGACCCCGAGCTGTCTCTCGGACGCTCACCCTTATTTGTCGACGATCAGAAGTGCGTGACGGGTGCGTTCATACCAGCACTAAAGCATCGGATCCCATCAGAATCCGAAGTTAAGCGTGCTTGGGCGAGAGTAGTACTAGGATGGGTGACCCCCTGGGAAGTCCTCGTGTTGCACCTTTTTTTTTACTACCTATTTGAATGCACGACGAGATCATTTTTTTTACCAATCTTTCTAACCAAACGTTAAGGAAGGACGACGTCGTCGCCATAAAATTTGGCTGTCGATCGCCCGTGCGGGGCCTGCCGCAACCTCTACGGCCGGCTCGATCGACCAACCGACCCGTAAAATTAAAATTTGTAAATAAGTAAGAAAAATAACATTTCAATTATTATTTTTCGTTTAAAACGGGCGTAACTCCGTGCATTATTCTCCGATTTCAGATTTTCACGTAGCGCTGAAAGGCGCGCGAAGAGACGAACAAAATGACCCCGAGATGTCCCTCGGACGCTCACCCTTATTAGCCGACGATCAGAAGTGCGTGACGAGTGCGATCATACCAGCACTAAAGCACCGTATCCCATCAGAACTCCGAAGTTAAGCGTGCTTGGGCGAGAGTAGTACTAGGATGGGTGATCCCTGGGAAGTCCTCGTGTTGCACCTTTTTTTGACTACCTGTTTGATTGCACGACGAGATCATTTTTTTTACCAATCTTTCTAACCAAACGTTAAGGAAGGACGACGTCGTCGCCATAAAATTTGGCTGTCGATCGCCCGTGCGGGGCCTGCCGCAACCTCTACGGCCGGATCGATCGACCAACCGACCCGAAAAATTAAAATTTGTAAATAAGTAAGAAAAATAACATTTCAATTATTATTTTTCGTTTAAAACGGGCGTAACTCCGTGCATTATTCTCCGATTTCAGATTTTCACTTAGCGCTGAAAGGCGCGCGAAGAGACGAAGAAAATGACCCCGAGCTGTCCTTCGGACGCTCACCCTTATTAGCCGACGATCAGAAGAGCGTGACGGGATCATTTTTGACTACCTGTTTGATTGCACCTTTTTTTGACTACCTGTTTGATTGCACGACGAGATCATTTTTTTACCAGTCTTTCTAACCAAACGTTAAGGACGGACGACGTCGTCGCTATAAAATTTGGCTGTTGATCGCCCGCGCGAGGCTCGCCGCAACCTCTACGGTCGACTCGATCGACCAACCGACCGGAAAAATTAAAATTTGTAAATAAATAAGAAAAAATAACATTTCAATTATTATTTTTCGTTTAAAACAGGCGTAACTCCGTGCATTATTGTCCGATTTCAGCTTTTCACGTGGCCCTGAAAGGTGCCGAAGAGACGAAGAAAATGACCCCGAGCTGTCCCTCGGACGCTCACCCTTATTAGCCGACGATCAGAAGTGCATGACTGGTGCGATCATACCAGCACTAACGCACCGGATCCCATCAGAACTCCGAAGATAAGCGTGCTTGGGCGAGAGTAGTACTAGGATGGGTGACCCCCTGGGAAGTCCTCGTGTTGCACCTTTTTTTTACTACCTGTTTGATTGCACGACGAGATCATTTTTTTTACCAATCTTTCTAACCAAACGTTAAGGACGGACGACGTCGTCGCCATAAAATTTGGCTGTCGATCGCCCGCGCGGGGCTCGCCGCAACCTCTACGGCCGACTCGATCGACCAACCGACCGGAAAAATTGAAATTTGTAAATAAATAAGAAAAATAACATTTCAATTATTATTTTTCGTTTAAAACGGGCGTAACTCCGTGCATTATTGTCCGATTTCAGCTTTTCACGTGGCACTGAAAGGCGCCGAAGAGACGAAGAAAATGACCCCGAGCTGTCCCTCGGACGCTCACCCTTATTAGCCGACGATCAGAAGTGCATGACTGGTGCGATCATACCTGCACTAACGCACCGGATCCCATCAGAACTCCGAAGATAAGCGTGCTTGGGCGAGAGTAGTACTAGGATGGGTGACCCCTGGGACGTCCTCGTGTTGCACCTTTTTTTTTTACTACCTATTTGAATGCACGACGAGATCATTTTTTTTACCAATCTTTCTAACCAAACGTTAAAGGACGGACGACGTCGTCGCCATAAAATTTGGCTGTCGATCACCCGCGCGGGGCCCGCCGCAACCTCTACGGCCGGCTTGATCGACCAACCGACCTGAAAAATTAAAATTTGTAAATAAATAAGAAAAATAACATTTCAATTATTATTTTTCGTTTAAAACGGGCGTAACTCCGTGCATTTTTTTCCGATTTCAGCTTTTCACATGGCGCTGAAAGGCGCGCGAAGAGACGAAGAAAATGACCCCGAGCTGTCTCTCGGACGTTCACCCTTATTTGTCGACGATCAGAAGTGCGTGACGGGTGCGATCATACCATCACTAAAGCATCGGATCCCATCAGAACTCCGAAGTTAAGCTTGCTTGGGCGAGAGTAGTACGAGGATGGGTGACCCCCTGGGAAGTCCTCGTGTTGCACCTTTTTTTTTACTACCTATTTGAATGCACGACGAGATCATTTTTTTTACCAATCTTTCTAACCAAACGTTTACGACGGACGACGTCGTCGCCATAAAATTTGGCTGTCGATCGCCCGTGCGGGGCCCGCCGCAACCTCTACGGCCTGCTCGATCGACCAACCGACCCGAAAAATTTGTAAATAAGTAAGAAAAATAACATTTCAATTGTTATTTTTCGTTTAAAACGGGCGTAACTCCGTGCATTATTGTCCGATTTCAGCTTTTCACGTGGCGCTGAATGGCGCGCGAAGATACGAAGAAAATGACCCCGAGCTGTCTCTCGGACGCTCACCCTTATTTGTCGACGATCAGAAGTTTGTGACGGGTGCCATTATACCAGCACTAAAGCACCGGATCCCATCAGAACTCCGAAGATAAGCGTGCTTGGGCGAGAGTAGTACTAGGATGGGTGACCCCCTGGGAAGTCCTCGTGTTGCACCTTTTTTTTTTACTACCTATTTGAATGCACGACGAGATCATTTTTTTTACCAATCTTTCTAACCAAACGTTAAAGGACGGACGACGTCGTAGCCATAAAATTTGGCTGTCGATCGCCCGCGCGGGGTCCGCCGCAACCTCTACGGCCGGCTTGATCGACCAACCGACCCGAAAAATAAAATTTGTAAATAAATAAGAAAAATAACATTTCAATTATTATTTTTCGTTTAAAACGGGCGTAACTCCGTGCATTATTTTCCGATTTCAGCTTTTCACGTGGCGCTGAAAGGTGCGCGAAGAGACGAAGAAAATGACCCTGAGCTGTCCCTCGGACGCTCACCCTTATTAGCCGACGATCAGAAGTGCGTGATGGGTGCGATCATACCAGCACTAAAGCACCGGATCCCATCAGAACTCCGAAGTTAAGCGTGCTTGGGCGAGAGTAGTATTAGGATGGGTGACCCCCTGGGAAGTCCTCGTGTTGCACCTTTTTTTGACTACCTGTTTGATTGCACGACGAGATCATTTTTTTACCAATCTTTCTAACCAAACGTTAAGGACGGACGACGTCGTCGCTATAAAATTTGGCTGTTGATCGCCCGCGCGAGGCTCGCCGCAACCTCTACGGCCGACTCGATCGACCAACCGACCGGAAAAATTAAAATTTGTAAATAAATAAGAAAAATAACATTTCAATTATTATTTTTCGTTTAAAACGGGCGTAACTCCGTGCATTATTGTCCGATTTCAGCTTTTCACGTGGCCCTGAAAGGCGCCGAAGAGACGAAGAAAATGACCCCGAGCTGTCCCTCGGACGCTCACCCTTATTAGCCGACGATCAGAAGTGCATGACTGGTGCGATCATACCAGCACTAACGCACCGGATCCCATCAGAACTCCGAAGATAAGCATGCTTGGGCGAGAGTAGTACTAGGATGGGTGACCCCCTGGGAAGTCCTCGTGTTGCACCTTTTTTTTACTACCTGTTTGATTGCACGACGTGATCATTTTTTTTACCAATCTTTCTAACCAAACGTTAAGGACGGACGACGTCGTCGCCATAAAATTTGGCTGTCGATCGCCCGTGCGGGGCCCGCCGCAACCTCTACGGCCGACTCGATCGACCAACCGACCCTAAAAATTAAAATTTGTAAATAAATAAGAAAAATATCATTTCAATTATTATTTTTCGTTTAAAACGGGCGTAACTCCGTGCATTATTGTCCGATTACAGCTTTTCACGTGGCGCTGAAAGGCGCGCGAAGAGACGAAGAAAATGACCCCAAGCTGTCTCTCGGACGCTCACCCTTATTTGTCGACGATCAGAAGTGCGTGACGGGTGTGATCATACCAGCACTAAAGCACCGGATCCTATCAGAACTCCGAAGTTAAGCGTGCTTGGGCGAGAGTAGTACTAGGATAGGTGACCCCCTGGGAATTCCTCGTGTTGCACCTTTTTTTTTACTACCTATTTGAATGCACGACGAGATCATTTTTTTTACCAATCTTTCTAACCAAACGTTAAGGACGGACGACGTCGTCGCCATAAAATTTGACTGTCGATCGCCCGCGCGGGGCCCGCCGCAACCTCTACGGCCGACTCGATCGACCAACCGAGCCGAAAAATTAAAATTTGTAAATAAATAAGAAAAATAACATTTCAATTATTATTTTTCGTTTAAAACGGGCGTAACTCCGTGCATTATTGTCCGATTTCAGCTTTTCACGTGGCGCTGAAAGGCGCGCGAAGAGACAAAGAAAATGACCCCGAGCTGTCTCTCGGACGCTCACCCTTATTAGCCGACGATCAGAAGTGTGTGACGGGTGCGATCATACCAGCAGTAAAGCACCATATCCCATCAGAACTCCGAAGTTAAGTGTGCTTGGGCGAGAGTAGTACTAGGATGGGTGACCCCTGGGAAGTCCTCGTGTTGCACCTTTTTTTGACTACATGTTTGATTGCACGACGAGATCATTTTTTTTACCAATCTTTCTAACCAAACGTTAAGGACGGACGACGTCGTCGCCATAAAATTTGGCTGTCGATCGCCCGCGCGGGGCCCGCCGCAATCTCTACGGCCGACTCGATCGACCAACCGACCTGAAAAATTAAAATTTATAAATAAATAAGAAAAATAACATTTCAATTATTATTTTTCGTTTAAAACGGGCGTAACTCCGTGCATTATTTTCCGATTTCAGCTTTTCACGTGGCGTTGAAAGGCGCGCGAAGAGACGAAGAAAATGACCCCGAGCTGTCTCTCGGACGCTCACCATTATTTGTCGACGATCAGAAGTGCGTGATGGGTGCGATCATACTATCACTAAAGCACCAGATCCCATTAGAACTCCGAAGTTAAGCGTGCTTGGGCGAGAGTATTACTAGGATGGGTGACCCCCTGGTAAGTCCTCGTGTTGCACCTTTTTTTGACTACATGTTTGATTGCACGACGAGATCATTTTTTTTACCAATCTTTCTAACCAAACGTTAAGGACGGACGACGTCGTCGCCATAAAATTTGGCTGTCGATCGCCCGCGCGGGGCCCGCCGCAACCTCTACGGCCGGCTTGTTCGACCAACCGACCCGAAAAATTAAAATTTGTAAATAAATAAGAAAAATAACATTTCAATTATTATTTTTCGTTTAAAACGGGCGTAACTCCGTGCATTATTTTCCGATTTCATCTTTTCACGTGGCGCTGAAAGGCGCGCGAAGAGACGAAGAAAATGATCCCGAGCTGTCTCTCGGACGCTCACCCTTATTTGTCGACGATCAGAAGTGCGTGACGGGTGCGATCATACCATCACTAAAGCACCAGATCCCATCAGAACTCCGAAGTTAAGCGTGCTTGGGCGAGAGTAGTACTAGGATCGGTGACCCCCTCGGAAGTCCTCGTGTTGCACCTTTTTTTTTACTACCTATTTGAATGCACGACGAGATCATTTTTTTTACCAATCTTTCTAACCAAACGTTAAGGACGGACGACGTCGTCGCCATAAAATTTGGCTGTCGATCGCCCGTGCGGGGCCCGCCGCAACCTCTACGGCCGGCTCGATCGACCAACCGATCTGAAAAATTAAAATTTGTAAATAAGTAAGAAAAATAACATTTCAATTATTATTTTTCGTTTAAAACGGGCGTAACTCCGTGCATTATTGTCCGATTTCAGCTTTTCACGTGGCGCTGAAAGGCGCGCGAAGAGACGAAGAAAATGACCCCGAGCTGTCCCTCGGACGCTCACCCTTATTAGCCGACGATCAGAAGTGCGTGATGGGTGCGATCATACCAGCACTAAAGCACCGGATCCCAACAGAACTCCGAAGTTAAGCGTGCTTGGGCGCGAGTAGTACTAGGATGGGTGACCCCCTCGGAAGTCCTCGTGTTGCACCTTTTTTTGACTACCTGTTTGATTGCACGACGAGATCATTTTTTTACCAATCTTTCTAACCAAACGTTAAGGACGGACGACGTCGTCGCCATAAAATTTGGCTATCGATCGCCCGCGCGGGGCTCGCCGCAACCTCTACGGCCGACTCGATCGACCAACCGACCGGAAAAATTAAAATTTGTAAATAAATAAGAAAAATAACATTTCAATTATTATTTTTCGTTTAAAACGGGCGTAACTCCGTGCATTATTGTCCGATTTCAGCTTTTCACGTGGCACTGAAGATACGAAGAAAATGACCCCGAGCTGTCCCTCGGACGCTCACCCTTATTAGCCGACGATCAGAAGTGCATGACTGGTGCGATCATACCAGCACTAACGCACCGGATCCCATCAGAACTCCGAAGATAAGCGTGCTTGGGCGAGAGTAGTACTAGGATGGGTGACCCCTTGGGAAGTCCTCGTGTTGCACCTTTTGTTTTTACTACCTATTTGAATGCCCGACGAGATCATTTTTTTTACCAATCTTTCTAACCAAACGTTAAAGGACGGACGACGTCGTCGCCATAAAATTTGGCTGTCGATCGCCCGTGCGGGGCCCGCCGCAACCTCTACGGCCGGCTCGATCGACCAACCGATCTGAAAAATTAAAATTTGTAAATAAGTAAGAAAAATAACATTTCAATTATTATTTTTCGTTTAAAACGGGCGTAACTCCGTGCATTATTGTCCGATTTCAGCTTTTCACGTGGCGCTGAAAGGCGAGCGAAGAGACGAAGAAAATGACCCCGAGCTGTCTCTCGGACGCTCACCATTATTTGTCGACGATCAGAAGTGCGTGATGGGTGCGATCATACTATCACTAAAGCACCGGATCCCATTAGAACTCCGAAGTTAAGCGTGCTTGGGCGAGAGTATTACTAGGATGGGTGACCCCCTGGTAAGTCCTTGTGTTGCACCTTTTTTTGACTACCTGTTTGATTGCACGACGAGATTATTTTTTTACCAATCTTTCTAACCAAACGTTAAGGACGGACGACGTCGTCGCCATAAAATTTGGCTGTCTATCGCCCGTGCGGGGCCCGCCGCAACCTCTACGGCCGGCTCGATAGACCAACCGACCCGAAAAATTAAAATTTGTAAATAAGTAAGAAAAATAACATTTCAATTATTATTTTTCGTTTAAAACGGGCGTAAATCCGTGCATTATTGTCCGATTTCAGCTTTTTACGTGGCGCTGAAAGGCGCGCGAAGAGACGAAGAAAATGACCCCGTGCTGTCCCTCGGACGCTCACCCTTATTAGCCGACGATCAGAAGTGCGTGACGGGTGCGATCATACCAGCACTAAAGCACCGAATCCGATCAGAACTCCGAAGTTAAGCGTGCTTGGGCGAGAGTAGTACTAGGATGGGTGACCCCCTGGGAAGTCCTCGTGTTGCACCTTTTTTTGACTACCTATTTGAATGCACGACGAGATCATTTTTTTTACCAATCTTTCTAACCAAACGTTAAAGGACGGACGACGTCGTCGCCATTAAATTTGGCTGTCGATCGCTCGTGCGGGGCCTGCCGCAACCTCTACGGCCGGCTCGATCGACCAACCGAACTGAAAAATTAAAATTTGTAAATAAATAAGAAAAATAACATTTCAATTATTATTTTTCGTTTAAAACGGGCGTAACTCCGTGCATTATTTTCCGATTTCAGCTTTTCACGTGGCGCTGAAAGGCGTGCGAAGAGACGAAGAAAATGACCCCGAGCTGTCTCTCGGACGCTCACCCTTATTTGTCGACGATCAGAAGTGCGTGACGGGTGCGATCATACCAGCACTAAAGCACCGAATCCGATCAGAACTCCGAAGTTAAGCGTGCTTGGGCGAGAGTAGTACTAGGATGGGTGACCCCCTGGGAAGTCCTCTTGTTGCACCTTTTTTTTTACTACCTATTTGAATGCACGACGAGATCATTTTTTTTACCAATCTTTCTAACCAAACGTTAAGGACGGACGACGTCGTCGCCATAAAATTTGGCTGTCGATCGCCCGTGCGGTGCCCGCCGCAACCTCTACGGCCGGCTCGATCGACCAACCGACCCGAAAAATTAAAATTTGTAAATAAGTAAGAAAAATAACATTTCAATTATTATTTTTCGTTTAAAACGGGCGTAACTCCGTGCATTATTGTCCGATTGCAGCTTTTTCACGTGGCGCTGAAAGGCGCGCGAAGAGACGAAGAAAATGACCCCGAGCTGTCACTCGGACGCTCACCCTTATTTGTCGACGATCAGAAGTGCGTTACGGGTGCGATCATACCAGCACTAAAGCACCGAATCCCATCAGAACTCCGAAGTTAAGCGTGCTTGGGCGAGAGTAGTACTAGGATAGGTGACCCCCTCGGAAGTCCTCGTGTTGCACCTTTTTTTTACTACCTATTTGAATGCACGACGAGATCATTTTTTTTACCAATCTTTGTAACCAAACGTTAAGGACGGACGACGTCGTCGCCATAAAATTTGGCTGTCGATCGCCCGTGCGGGGCCCGCCGCAACCTCTACGGCCGGCTCGATAGACCAACCGACCCGAAAAATTAAAATTTGTAAATAAGTAAGAAAAATAACATTTCAATTATTATTTTTCGTTTAAAACGGGCGTAAATCCGTGCATTATTGTCCGATTTCAGCTTTTTACGTGGCGCTGAAAGGCGCGCGAAGAGACGAAGAAAATGACCCCGAGCTGTCCCTCGGACGCTCACCCTTATTAGCCGACGATCAGAAGTGCGTGATGGGTGCGATCATACCAGCACTAAAGCACCGGATCCCATCAGAACTCCGAAGTTAAGCGTGCTTGGGCGAGAGTAGTACTAGGATGGGTGACCCCCTCGGAAGTCCTCGTGTTGCACCTTTTTTTGACTACCTATTTGAATGCACGACGAGATCATTTTTTTTACCAATCTTTCTAACCAAACGTTAAAGGACGGACGACGTCGTCGCCATTAAATTTGGCTGTCGATCGCCCGTGCGGGGCCTGCCGCAACCTCTACGGCCGGCTCGATCGACCAACCGACCCGAAAATTAAAATTTGTAAATAAGTAAGAAAAATAACATTTCAATTATTATTTTTCGTTTAAAACGGGCGTAAATCCGTGCATTATTGTCCGATTTCAGCTTTTTACGTGGCGCTGAAAGGCGTGCGAAGAGACGAAGAAAATGACCCCGAGCTGTCCCTCGGACGCTCACCCTTATTAGCCGACGATCAGAAGTGCGTGACGGGTGCGATCATACTAGCACTAAAGCACCGTATCCCATCAGAACTCCGAAGTTAAGCGTGCTTGGGCGAGAGTAGTACTAGGATGGGTGATCCCTGGGAAGTCCTCGTGTTGCACATTTTTTTGACTACCTGTTTGATTGCACGACGAGATCATTTTTTTTACCAATCTTTCTAACCAAACGTTAAGGACGGACGACGTCGTCGCCATAAAATTTGGCTGTCGATCGCCCGCGCGGGGCCCGTTGCAACCTCTACGGCCGACTCGATCGACCAACCGAACTGAAAAATTAAAATTTGTAAATAAATAAGAAAAATAACATTTCAATTATTATTTTTCGTTTAAAACGGGCGTAACTCCGTGCATTATTTTTCGATTTCAGCTTTTCACGTGGCGCTGAAAGGCGTGCGAAGAGACGAAGAAAATGACCCCGAGCTGTCTCTCGGACGCTCACCCTTATTTGTCGACGATCAGAAGTGCGTGACGGGTGCGATCATACCAGCACTAAAGCACCGGATCCCATCAGAACTCCGAAGTTAAGCGTGCTTGGGCGAGAGTAGTACTAAGATGGGTGACCCCCTCGGAAGTCCTCCTGTTGCACCTTTTTTTTTACTACCTATTTGAATGCACGACGAGATCATTTTTTTTACCAATCTTTCTAACCAAACGTTAAGGACGGACGACGTCGTCGCCATAAAATTTGGCTGTCGATCGCCCGTGCGGGGCCCGCCGCAACCTCTACGGCCGGCTCGATCGACCAACCGACCCGAAAAATTAAAATTTGTAAATAAGTAAGAAAAATAACATTTCAATTATTATTTTTCGTTTAAAACGGGCGTAACTCTGTGCATTATTGTCCGATTGCAGCTTTTTCACGTGGCGCTGAAAGGCGCGCGAAGAGACGAAGAAAATGACCCCGAGCAGTCTCTCGGTCGCTCACCCTTATTTGTCGACGATCAGAAGTGCGTGACGGGTGCGATCATACCAGCACTAAAGCACCGGATCCCATCAGAACTCCGAAGTTAAGCGTGCTTGGGCGAGAGTAGTACTAGGATGGGTGACCCCCTCGGAAGTCCTCGTGTTGCACCTTTTTTTGACTACCTGTTTGATTGCACGACGAGATCATTTTTTTACCAATCTTTCTAACCAAACGTTAAGGACGGACGACGTCGTCGCCATAAAATTTGGCTGTCGATCGCCCGCGCGGGGCTCGCCGCAACCTCTACGGCCGACTCGATCGACCAACCGACCGGAAAAATTAAAATTTGTAAATAAATAAGAAAAAAAACATTTCAATTATTATTTTTCGTTTAAAACGGGCGTAACTCCGTGCATTATTATCCGATTTCAGCTTTTCACGTGGCACTGAATGGCGCCGAAGAGACGAAGAAAATGACCCCGAGCTGTCCCTCGGACCCTCACCCTTATTAGCCGACGATCAGAAGTGCATGACTGGTGCGATCATACCAGCACTAACGCACCGGATCCCATCAGAACTCCGAAGATAAGCGTGCTTGGGCGAGAGTAGTACTAGGATGGGTGACCCCCTGGGAAGTCCTCGTGTTGCACCTTTTTTTTTTACTACCTATTTGAATGCACGACGAGATCATTTTTTTTACCAATCTTTCTAACCAAACGTTAAAGGACGGACGACGTCGTCGCCATAAAATTTGGCTGTCGATCGCCCGCGCGGGGCCCGCCGCAACCTCTACGGCCGGCTTGTTCGACCAACCGACCCGAAAAATTAAAATTTGTAAATAAATAAGAAAAATAACATTTCAATTATTATTTTTCGTTTAAAACGGGCGTAACTCCGTGCATTATTTTCCGATTTCATCTTTTCACGTGGCGCTGAAAGGCGCGCGAAGAGACGAAGAAAATGACCCCGAGCTGTCTCTCGGACGCTCACCCTTATTTGTCGACGATCAGAAGTGCGTGACGGGTGCGATCATACCATCACTAAAGCACCAGATCCCATCAGAACTCCGAAGTTAAGCGTGCTTGGGCGAGAGTAGTACTAGGATCGGTGACCCCCTCGGAAGTCCTCGTGTTGCACCTTTTTTTTTACTACCTATTTGAATGCACGACGAGATCATTTTTTTTACCAATCTTTCTAACCAAACGTTAAGGACGGACGACGTCGTCGCCATAAAATTTGGCTGTCGATCGCCCGTGCGGGGCCCGCCGCAACCTCTACGGCCGGCTCGATCGACCAACCGATCCGAAAAATTAAAATTTGTAAATAAGTAAGAAAAATAACATTTCAATTATTATTTTTCGTTTAAAACGGGCGTAACTCCGTGCATTATTGTCCGATTTCAGCTTTTCACGTGGCGCTGAAAGGCGCGCGAAGAGACGAAGAAAATGACCCCGAGCTGTCCCTCGGACGCTCACCCTTATTAGCCGACGATCAGAAGTGCGTGATGGGTGCGATCATACCAGCACTAAAGCACCGGATCCCAACAGAACTCCGAAGTTAAGCGTGCTTGGGCGCGAGTAGTACTAGGATGGGTGACCCCCTCGGAAGTCCTCGTGTTGCACCTTTTTTTGACTACCTGTTTGATTGCACGACGAGATCATTTTTTTACCAATCTTTCTAACCAAACGTTAAGGACGGACGACGTCGTCGCCATAAAATTTGGCTATCGATCGCCCGCGCGGGGCTCGCCGCAACCTCTACGGCCGACTCGATCGACCAACCGACCGGAAAAATTAAAATTTGTAAATAAATAAGAAAAATAACATTTCAATTATTATTTTTCGTTTAAAACGGGCGTAACTCCGTGCATTATTGTCCGATTTCAGCTTTTCACGTGGCACTGAAGATACGAAGAAAATGACCCCGAGCTGTCCCTCGGACGCTCACCCTTATTAGCCGACGATCAGAAGTGCATGACTGGTGCGATCATACCAGCACTAACGCACCGGATCCCATCAGAACTCCGAAGATAAGCGTGCTTGGGCGAGAGTAGTACTAGGATGGGTGACCCCTTGGGAAGTCCTCGTGTTGCACCTTTTGTTTTTACTACCTATTTGAATGCCCGACGAGATCATTTTTTTTACCAATCTTTCTAACCAAACGTTAAAGGACGGACGACGTCGTCGCCATAAAATTTGGCTGTCGATCGCCCGTGCGGGGCCCGCCGCAACCTCTACGGCCGGCTCGATCGACCAACCGATCTGAAAAATTAAAATTTGTAAATAAGTAAGAAAAATAACATTTCAATTATTATTTTTCGTTTAAAACGGGCGTAACTCCGTGCATTATTGTCCGATTTCAGCTTTTCACGTGGCGCTGAAAGGCGCGCGAAGAGACGAAGAAAATGACCCCGAGCTGTCTCTCGGACGCTCACCATTATTTGTCGACGATCAGAAGTGCGTGATGGGTGCGATCATACTATCACTAAAGCACCGGATCCCATTAGAACTCCGAAGTTAAGCGTGCTTGGGCGAGAGTATTACTAGGATGGGTGACCCCCTGGTAAGTCCTCGTGTTGCACCTTTTTTTGACTACCTGTTTGATTGCACGACGAGATTATTTTTTTACCAATCTTTCTAACCAAACGTTAAGGACGGACGACGTCGTCGCCATAAAATTTGGCTGTCGATCGCCCGCGCGGGGCTCGCCGCAACCTCTACGGCCGACTCGATCGACCAACCGACCGAAAAAATTAAAATTTGTAAATAAATAAGAAAAATAACATTTCAATTATTATTTTTCGTTTAAAACGGGCGTAACTCCGTGCATTATTGTCCGATTTCAGCTTTTCACGTGGCACTGAAAGGCGCCGAAGAGACGAAGAAAATGACCCCGAGCTGTCCCTCGGACGCTCACCCTTATTAGCCGACGATCAGAAGTGCATGACTGGTGCGATCATACCAGCACTAACGCACCGGATCCCATCAGAACTCCGAAGATAAGCGTGCTTGGGCGAGAGTAGTACTAGGATGGGTGACCCCCTGGGAAATACTCGTGTTGCACCTTTTTTTTTTACTACCTATTTGAATGCACGACGAGATCATTTTTTTTACCAATCTTTCTAACCAAACGTCAAAGGACGGACGACGTCGTCGCCATAAAATTTGGCAGTCGATCGCCCGCGCGGGGCCCGCCGCAACCTCTACGGCCGACTTGATCGACAAACCGACCCAAAAAATTAAAATTTGTAAATAAATAAGAAAAATAACATTTCAATTATTATTTTTCGTTTAAAACGGGCGTAACTCCGTGCATTATTGTCTGATTTTAGCTTTTCACATGGCGCTGAAACGCGCGCGAAGAGACGAAGAAAATGACCCCGAGCTGTTCCTCGGACGCTCACCCATATTAGCCGACAATCAGAAGTTCGTGACGGGTGCGATCATACCAGCACTAAAGCACCGGATCCCATCAGAACTCCGAAGTTAAGCATGCTTGGGCGAGAGTAGTACTAGGATGGGTGACCCCTTGGGAAGTCCTCGTGTTGCACCTTTTTTTTTTACTACCTATTTGAATGCACGACGAGATCATTTTTTTTACCAATCTTTCTAACCAAAGATTAAGGACGGACGACGTCGTCGCCATAAAATTTGGCTGTCGATCGCCCGCGTGGGGCCCGCCGCAACCTCTACGGCCGGCTTGATCGACCAACCGACCCGAAAAATTAAAATTTGTAAATAAATAAGAAAAATAACATTTCAATTATTATTTTTCGTTTAAAACGGGCGTAACTCCGTGCATTATTGTCCGATTTTAGCTTTTCACGTGGCGCTGAAACGCACGCGAAGAGACGAAGAAAATGAGCTCGAGCTATTCCTCGGACGCTCACCTTTATTAGCCGACAATCAGAAGTGCGTGACGGGTGCGATCATACCAGCACTAAAGCACCGTATCCCATCAGAACTCCAAAGTTAAGCGTGCTTGGGCGAGAGTAGTACTAGGATGGGTTACGCCCTGGGAAGTCCTTCTGTTGCAATTTTTTTTTTACTACCTATTTGAATGCACGACGAGATCATTTTTTTTACCAATCTTTCTAACCAAACGTTAAGGACGGACGACGTCGTCGCCATAAAATTTGGCTGTCGATCGCCAGTGCGGGGCCCGCCCAACCTCTACGGCCGGCTCGATCGACCAACCGACCCGAAATATTAAAATTTGTAAATAAATAAGAAAAATAACATTTCAATTATTATTTTTCGTTTAAAACGGGCGTAACTCCGTGCATTATTGTCCGATTTCAGCTTTTCACGTGGCGCTGAAAGGCGCGCGAAGAGACGATGAAAATGACCCCGAGCTGTCTCTCGGACGCTCACCCTTATTAGGCGACGATCAGAAGTACGTGACGGGTGCGATCATACTAGCACTAAAGCACCGGATCCCATCAGAACTCCAAAGTTAGGCGTGCTTGGGCGAGAGTAGTACTAGGATGGGTTACCCCCTGGGAAGTCCTCGTGTTGCACCTTTTTTTTTACTACCTATTTGAATGCACGACGAGATCATTTTTTTTACCAATCTTTATAACCAAACGTTAAGGACGGACGACGTCGTCGCCACAAAATTTGGCTGTCTATCGCCCGTGCGGGGCCCGCCGCAAACTCTACGGCCGGCTCGATCGACCAACCGACCCGAAAAATTTAAATTTGTAAATAAATAAAAAAAATAACATTTCAATTATTATTTTTCGTTTAAAACGGGCGTAACTCCGTGCATTATTGTCCGATTTCAGCTTTTCACGTGGCGCTGAAAGGCGCGCGAAGAGACGAAGAAAATGACCCCGAGCTGTCCCTCGGACGCTCACCCTTATTAGCCGACGATCAGAAGTGCGTGACGGGTGCGATCATACCAGCACTAAAGCACCGGATCCCATCAGAACACCGAAGTTAAGCGTGCTTGGGCTTGAGTAGTACTAGGATGGGTGACCCCCTGGGAAGTCCTCTTGCACCTTTTTTTTTACTACCTATTTGAATGCACGACGGGATCATTTTTTTTACAAATCTTTCTAAACAAACGTTAAGGACGGACGACGTCGTCGCCATAAAATTTGGCTGTCGATCGCCCGTGCGGGGCCCGCCGCAACCTCTACGGCCGGCTCGATCGACCAACCGACCCGAAAAATTAAAATTTGTAAATAAGTAAGAAATATAACATTTCAATTATTATTTTTCGTTTAAAACGGGCGTAACTCCGTGCATTATTGTCCGATTTCAGCTTTTCAAGTGGCACTTAAAGGCGCCGAAGAGACGAAGAAAATGACCCCGAGCTGTCCCTCGGACGCTCACCCTTATTAGCCGACGATCAGAAGTGCTTGACTCGTGCGATCATACCAGCTCTAAAGCACCGGATCCCATCAGAACTCCGAAGTTAAGCGTGCTTGGGCGAGAGTAGTACTAGGATGGGTGACCCCCTGGGATGTCCTCGTGTTGCACATTTTTTTGACTACCTGTTTGATTGCACGACGAGATCATTTTTTTACCAATCTTTCTAACCAAACGTTAAGGACGGACGACGTCGTCGCCATAAAATTTGGCTGTCGATCGCCCGCGCGGGGCCCGCCGCAACCTCTACGACCGACTCGATCGACCAACCGGCCGGAAAAATTAAAATTTGTAAATAAATAAGAAAAATAACATTTCAATTATTATTTTTCGTTTAAAACGGGCGTAACTCCGTGCATTATTGTCCGATTTCAGCTTTTCACGTGGCGCTGAAAGGCGCGCGAAGAGACGAAGAAAATGACCCCGAGCTGTCTCTCGGACGCTCACCCTTATTTGTCGACGATCAAAAGTTCGTGACGGGTGCGATCATACCAGCACTAAAGCACCGGATCCCATCAGAACTCCGAAGTTAAGCGTGCTTGGGCGAGAGTAGTACTAGGATGGGTGACCCCCTGGGAAGTCCTCGTGTTGCACCTTTTTTTTTACTATCTATTTGAATGCACGACGAGATCATTTTTTTTACCAATCTTTCTAAACAAACGTTAAGGACGGACGACGTCGTCGCAATAAAATTTGGCTGTCGATCGCCCGTGCGGGGCCCGCCGCAACCGCTACGGCCGGCTCGATCGATTAACCGACCCGAAAAATTAAAATTCGTAAATAAGTAAGAAATATAACATTTCAATTATTATTTTTCGTTTAAAACGGGCGTAACTCCGTGCATTATTGTCCGATTTCAGCTTTTCACGTGGCGCTGAAACGCGCGCGAAGAGACGAAGAAAATGACACCGAGCTGTCCCTCGGACGCTCAACCTTATTAGCCGACGATCAGAAGTGCATGATGGGTGCGATGATACCATCACTAAAGCATCGGATCCCATCAAATCTCCGAAGTTAAGTGTGCTTGGGCGTGAGTAGTACTAGGATGGGTGACCCCCTGGGAAGTCCTCGTGTTGCACCTTTTTTTTTACTATCTATTTGAATGCACGACGAGATCATTTTTTTTACCAATCTTTCTAACCAAACGTTAAGGACGGACGACGTCGTCGCCATAAAATTTGGCTGTCGATCGCCCGAGCGGGGCCCGACGCAACCTCTACGGCCGGCTCGATCGACCAACCGACCCGAAAAATTAAAATTTGTAAATAAATAAGAAAAATAACATTTCAATTATTGTTTTTCGTTTAAAACGGGAGTAACTCCGTGCATTATTGTCCGATTTCAGCTTTTCACGTGGCGCTGAAAGGCGCGCGAAGAGAAGAAGAAAATGACCCCGAGCTGTCCCTCGGACGCTCACCCTTATTAGCCGACGATTAGAAGCACATGACGGATGCGATCACACATGCGTTTACGCATCAGATCCCATCAGAACTCCGAATTTAAGCGTGCTTGGGAGAGAGTAGTACTAGAATGGGTGACCCCTTGGGAAGTCCTGGTGTTGTATCTTTTTTTTACTACCTATTTGATTGCACGACGAGATCATTTTTTTTACCAATCTTTCTAACCAAACGTTAACGACGGAGGACGTCGTCGCCATAAAAGTTGGCTGTCGATCGCCCGCGCGGGGCCCGCCGCAACCTCTACGGCCGGCTCGATCGACCAACCGACCCGAAAAATTAAAATTTGTAAATAAATAAGAAAAAATAACATTTCAATTATTATTTTACGTTTAAAAAAGCGTAACTCCGTGCATTATTGTCCGATTTCAGCTTTTCACGTGGCGCTGAAAGGCGCGCGAAGAGACGATGAAAATGACCCCGAGCTGTCCCTCGGACGCTCACCCTTATTAGCCGACGATCAGAAGTGCGTGACGGGTGCGATCAAACCAGCATTAAAGCACCAGATCCCATCAGAACTCCGAAGTTAAGCGTGCTTGGGCGAGAGTAGGACTAAGATGGGTGACCCCCTGGGAAGTCCTCGTGCTGCACCCTTTTTTTTTACTACCTATTTGAATGCACGACGAGATCATTTTTTTTACCAATCTTTCTAACCAAACGTTAAGGACGGACGACGTCGTCGCCATAAAATTTGGCTGTCGATCGCCCGTGCGGGGCCCGCCGCAAACTCTACGGCCGGCTCGATCGACCAACCGACCCGAAAAATTAAAATTTGTAAATAAATAAGAAAAATAACATTTCAATTATTATTTTTCGTTTAAAACGGGCGTAACTCCGTGCATTATTGTCCGATTTCAGCTTTTCACGTGGAGCTGAAAGGCGCGCGAAGATACGAAGAAATTGACCCCGAGCTGTCTCTCGGACGCTCACCCTTATTAGCCGACGATTAGAAGCACATGACGGATGCGATCATACATGCACTAACGCATCAGATCCCAACAGAACTCCGAAGATAAGCGTGCTTGGGAGAGAGTAGTACTAGGATGGGTGACCCCCTGGGAAGTCCTCGTGTTGCACCTTTTTTTTTACTACCTATTTGAATGCACGACGAGATCATTTTTTTACCAATCTTTCTAACCAAACGTTAAGGACGGACGACGTCGTCGCCATAAAATTTGGCTGTCGATCGCCCGTGCGGGGCCCGCCGCAAACTCTACGGCCGGCTCGATCGACCGACCGACTCGAAAAATTAAAATTTGTAAATAAATAAGAAAAATAACATTTCAATTATTATTTTTCGTTTAAAACGGGCGTAACTCCGTGCATTATTGTCCGATTTCAGCTTTTCACGTGGAGCCGAAAGGCGCGCGAAGATACGAAGAAAATGACCCCGAGCTGTCCCTCGGACGCTCACCTTTATTAGCCGACGATTAGAAGCACATGACGGAAGCGATCATACATGCACTATCGCATCAGATCCCAACAGAACTCCGAAGATAAGCGTGCTTGGGAGAGAGTAGTACTAGGATGGGTGACCCCCTCGGAAGTCCTCGTGTTGCACCTTTTTTTTTACTACCTATTTGAATGCACGACGAGATCATTTTTTTACCAATCTTTCTAACCAAAGGTTAAGGACGGAGGACGTCGTCGCCGTAAAATTTGGCTGTCGATCGCCCGCGCGGGGCCCGCTGCAACCTCTACGGCCGGCTCGATCGACCAACCGACCCGAAAAATTAAAATTTGTAAATAAATAAGAAAAACAACACTTCAATTATTATTTTTCGTTTAAAACGGGCGTAACTCCGTGCATTATTGTCCGATTTCAGCTTTTCACGTGGAGCTGAAAGGCGCGCGAAGAGAAGAAGAAAATGTCCCCGAGCTGTCCCTCGGACGCTCACCCTTATTAGCCGACGATTAGAAGCACATGACGGATGCGATCATACATGCACTAACGCATCAGATCCCATCAGAACTCCGAAGTTAAGCGTGCTTGGGAGAGAGTAGTACTAGGATGGATGACCCCTTGGGAAGTCCTCGTGTTGCATCTTTTTTTTACTACCTATTTGATTGCACGACGAGATCATTTTTTTTACCAATCTTTCTAACCAAACGTTAAGGACGGAGGACGTCGTCGCCATAAAATTTGGCTGTCGATCGCACGCGCGGGCCCACCGTAACCTCTACGGCCGGCTAGATCGACCAACCGACCTGAAAAATTAAAATTTGTAAATAAATAAGAAAAATAACATTTCAATTATTATTTTTCGTTTAAAACGGGCGTAACTCCGTGCATTATTGTCCGATTTTAGCTTTTCACGTGGAGCCGAAAGGCGCGCGAAGATACGAAGAAAATGACCCCGAGCTGTCCCTCGGACGCTCACCTTTATTAGCCGACGATTAGAAGCACATGACGGAAGCGATCATACATGCACTATCGCATCAGATCCCAACAGAACTCCGAAGATAAGCGTGCTTGGGAGAGAGTAGTACTAGGATGGGTGACCCCCTCGGAAGTCCTCGTGTTGCACCTTTTTTTTTACTACCTATTTGAATGCACGACGAGATCATTTTTTTACCAATCTTTCTAACCAAACGTTAAGGACGGACGACGTTGTCGCCATAAAATTTGGCTGTCGATCGCCCGTGCGGGGCCCGCCGCAAACTCTACGGCCGGCTCGATCGACCGACCGACTCGAAAAATTAAAATTTGTAAATAAATAAGAAAAATAACATTTCAATTATTATTTTTCGTTTAAAACGGGCGTAACTCCGTGCATTATTGTCCGGTTTCAGCTTTTCACGTGGCGCTGAAAGGCCCGCGAAGAGACGAAGAAAATGACCCCGAGCTGTCCCTCGGACGCTCACCCTTTTTAGCCGACGATCAGAAGTCCGTGACGGGTGCGATCATACCAGCACTAAAGCACCGGATCCCATCAGAACTCCGAAGTTAAGCGTGCTTGGCCGAGAGTAGTACAAGGATGGGTGACCCCTTGGGAAGTCCTTGTGTTGCACCTTTTTTTGACTACCTGTTTGATTGCACGACGAGATCATTTTTTTACCAATCTTTCTAACCAAACGTTAAGGACGGACGGCGTCGTCGCCATAAAATTTGGCTGTCGATCGCCCGCGCGGGGCCCGCCGCAACCTCTACAGCCGACTCGATCGACCAACCGACCCGAAAAATTAAAATTTGTAAATAAATAAGAAAAGTAACATTTCAATTATTATTTTTCGTTTAAAACGGGCGTAACTCCGTGCATTATTGTCCGATTTCAGGTTTTCACGTGGCGCTGAAAGGCGCGCGAAGAGACGAAGAAAATGACCCCGAGTTGTCCCTCGGACGCTCACCCTTATCAGCCGATGATCAGAAGTGCAATCGGGTGCGATCATACCAGCACTAACGCACCGGATCTCATCAGAACTCCGAAGTTAAGCGTGCTTGGGCGAGAGTAGTACTAGGATGGGTAACTGCCTGGGAAGTCCTCGTGTTGCACCTTTTTTTTTACTACCTATTTGAATGCACGACGAGATCATTTTTTTTATCAATCTTTCTAACCAAACGTTAAGGACGGACGACGCCATCGCCATAAAATTTGGATGTCGATCGCCCGTGCGGGGCTCGCCGCAACCTCTACGGCCGGCTCGATCGACCATCCGACCCGAAAAACTAAAATTTGTAAATAAATAAGAAAAATAACATTTCAATTATTATTTTTCGTTTAAAACAGGCGTAACTCCGTGCATTATTGTCCGATTTCAGCTTTTCACGTGGCGATGAAAGGCGCGCGAAGAGACGAAGAAAATTACCCCGAGCTGTCCCTCGGACGCTCACCCTTATTAGCCGACGATCAGAAGTGCATGACGGGTGCGATCATACCAGCACTAACGCAGTGGATCCCATCAGAACTTCGAAGTTAAGCGTGCTTGGGCGAGAGTATTAATAGGATGGGTGACCCATGGGACGTCCTCGTGTTGCACCCTTTTTTTTACTACCTATTTGAATGCACGACGAGATCATTTTTTTTACCAATCTTTCTAACCAAACGTTAAGGACGGACGACGTCGTCACCACAAAATTTGGCTGTCGATCGTCCGTGCGGGGCCCGCCGCAACCTCTACGGCCGGCTCGATCGACCAACCGACCCGAAAAATTAAAATTTGTAAATAAATAAGAAAAATAACATTTCAATTATTATTTTTCGTTTAAAACGGGCGTAACTCCGTGCATTATTGTCCGATTTCAGCTTTTCACGTGGCGCTGAAAGGCGCGCGAAGAGAAGAAGAAAATGACCCCGAGCTGTCCCTCGGACGCTCACCCTTATTAGCCGACGATTAGAAGCACATGACGGATGCGATCATACATGCACTAACGCATCAGATCCCATCAGAACTCCGAAGTTAAGCGTGCTTGGGAGAGAGTAGTACTAGGATGGATGACCACTTGGGAAGTCCTCGTGTTGCATCTTTTTTTTACTACCTATTTGATTGCACGACGAGATCATTTTTTTTACCAATCTTTCTAACCAAAGGTTAAGGACGGAGGACGTCGTCGCCGTAAAATTTGGCTGTCGATCGCCCGCGCGGGGCCCGCTGCAACCTCTACGGCCGGCTCGATCGACCAACCGACCCGAAAAATTAAAATTTGTAAATAAATAAGAAAAACAACACTTCAATTATTATTTTTCGTTTAAAACGGGCGTAACTCCGTGCATTATTGTCCGATTTCAGCTTTTCACGTGGAGCTGAAAGGCGCGCGAAGAGAAGAAGAAAATGTCCCCGAGCTGTCCCTCGGACGCTCACCCTTATTAGCCGACGATTAGAAGCACATGACGGATGCGATCATACATGCACTAACGCATCAGATCCCATCAGAACTCCGAAGTTAAGCGTGCTTGGGAGAGAGTAGTACTAGGATGGATGACCCCTTGGGAAGTCCTCGTGTTGCATCTTTTTTTTACTACCTATTTGATTGCACGACGAGATCATTTTTTTTACCAATCTTTCTAACCAAACGTTAAGGACGGAGGACGTCGTCGCCATAAAATTTGGCTGTCGATCGCACGCGCGGGCCCACCGTAACCTCTACGGCCGGCTAGATCGACCAACCGACCTGAAAAATTAAAATTTGTAAATAAATAAGAAAAATAACATTTCAATTATTATTTTTCGTTTAAAACGGGCGTAACTCCGTGCATTATTGTCCGATTTCAGCTTTTCACGTGGCGTTGAAAGGCGCGCGAAGAGACGAAGAAAATTACCCCGAGCTGTCCCTCGGAAGCTCACCCTTATTAGCCGACGATCAGAAGTGCATGACGGGTGCGAT
The DNA here is from genome assembly GCA_034359265.1 of Canna indica. Lineage (NCBI taxonomy): Eukaryota > Viridiplantae > Streptophyta > Magnoliopsida > Zingiberales > Cannaceae > Canna > Canna indica. The sequence continues at coordinate 44,475,694 of CP136897.1, read as the reverse complement.
CATACCAGCACTAACGCACTGGATCCCATCAGAACTTCGAAGTTAAGCGTGCTTGGGCGAGAGTATTAATAGGATGGGTGACCCCCTGGGACGTCCTCGTGTTGCACCCTTTTTTTTACTACCTATTTGAATGCACGACGAGATCATTTTTTTTACCAATCTTTCTAACCAAACGTTAAGGACGGACGACGTCGTCGCCACAAAATTTGGCTGTCGATCGTCCGTGCGGGGCCCGCCGCAACCTCTACGGCCGGCTCGATCGACCAACCGACCCGAAAAATTAAAATTTGTAAATAAATAAGAAAAATAACATTTCAATTATTATTTTTCGTTTAAAACGGGCGTAACTCCGTGCATTATTATCCGATTTCAGCTTTTCACGTGGCGCTGAAAGGCGAGCGAAGAGAAGAAGAAAATGACCCCGAGCTATCCCTCGGACGCTCACCCTTATTAGCCGACGATTAGAAGCACATGACGGATGCGATCATACATGCACTAACGCATCAGATCCCATCAGAACTCCGAAGTTAAGCGTGCTTGGGAGAGAGTAGTACTAGGATGGATGACCCCTTGGGAAGTCCTCGTGTTGCATCTTTTTTTTACTACCTATTTGATTGCACGACGAGATCATTTTTTTTACCAATCTTTCTAACCAAACGTTATGGACGGAGGACGTCGTCGCCATAAAATTTGGCTGTCGATCGCCCGCGCGGGGCCCGCCGCAACCTCTACGGCCGGCTCGATCGACCAACCGACCCGAAAAATTAAAATTTGTAATTAAATAAGAAAAATAACATTTCAATTATTATTTTTCGTTTAAAACGGGCGTAACTCCGTGCATTATTGTCCGATTTCAGCTTTTCACGTGGCGCTGAAAGGCGCGCGAAGAGAAGAAGAAAATGACCCCGAGCTGTCCCTCGGACGCTCACCCTTATTAGCCGACGATTAGAAGCACATGACGGATGCGACCATACATGCACTAACGCATCAGATCCCATCAGAACTCCGAAGTTAAGCGTGCTTGGGAGAGAGTAGTACTAGGATGGATGACCCCTTGGGAAGTCCTCGTGTTGCATCTTTTTTTTACTACCTATTTGATTGCACGACGAGATCATTTTTTTTACCAATCTTTCTAACCAAAGGTTAAGGACGGAGGACGTCGTCGCCATAAAATTTGGCTGTCGATCGCCCGTGCGGGGCCCGCCGCAACCTCTACAGTCGGCTCGATCGATCAACCGACCCGAAAAATTAAAATTTGTAAATAAATAAGAAAAATAACATTTCAATTATTATTTTTCGTTTAAAACGGGCGTAAATCCGTGCATTATTGTCTGATTTCAGCTTTTCACGTGGCGCTGAAAGGCGCGCGAAGAGACGAAGAAAATTACACCGAGCTGTCCCTCGGAAGCTCACCCTTATTAGCCGACGATCAGAAGTGCATGACGGGTGCGATCATACCAGCACTAACGCATCGGATCCCATCAGAACTCCGAAGTTAAGCGTGCTTGGGCGAGAGTAGTACTAGGATGGGTGACCTCTAAGGAAGTCCTTGTGTCGCACCTTTTTTTTTACGACCTATTTGAATGCACGACGAGATCATTTTTTTTACCAATCTTTCTAACCAAACGTTAAGGACGGACGACGTCGTCGCCATAAAATTTGGCTGTCGATCGCCCGTGCGGGGCCCGCCGCAACCTCTACGGCCGACTCGATCGAACAACAGACCCGAAAAATTAAAATTTGTAAATAAATAAGAAAAATAACATTTCAATTATTATTTTTCGTTTAAAACGGGCGTAACTCCGTGCTTTATTGTCCGATTTCAGCTTTTCACGTGGCGCTGAAAGGCGCGCGAAGAGAAGAAGAAAATGACCCCGAGCTGTCCCTCGGACGCTCACCCTTATTAGCCGACGATCAGAAGTGTGTGATGGGTGCGATCATACCAGCACTAAAGCATCGGATCCCATCAGAACTCCGAAGTTAAGCGTGCTTGGGCGAGAGTAGTACTAGGATGGGTGACACGTTGGGAAGTCCTCGTGTTGCACCTTTTTTTGACTACCTGTTTGAATTCACGACGAGATCATTTTTTTTACCAATCTTTCTAACCAAACGTTAAGGACGGACGACGTCGTCGCCATAAAATTTGGCTGTCGATCGCCCATGCGGGAACCGCCGCAACCTCTACGGCCGACTCGATCGAACAACCGACCCGAAAAATTAAAATTTGTAAATAAATAAGAAAAATAACATTTCAATTATTATTTTTCGTTTAAAACGGGCGTAACTTCGTGCATTATTATCCGATTTCAGCTTTTCACGTGGCGCTGAAAGGCGCGCGAAGAGACGAAGAAAATGACCCCGAGCTGTCCCTCGGACGTTCACCCTTATTAGCCGACGATCAGAAGTGCATGACTGGTGCGATCATACCAGCACTAAAGCACCGGATCCCATCAGAACTCCGACGTTAAGCGTGCTTGGGCGAGAGTAGTACTAGGATGGGTGACACCCTAGGAAGTCCTCGTGTTGCACCTTTTCTTGACTACCTGTTTGATTGCACGACGAGATCATTTTTTTACCAATCATTCTAACCAAACGTTAAGGACGGACGACGTCGTCGCCATAAAATTTGGCTGTCGATCGCCCACGAGGGGCCCGCCGCAACCTCTACGGCCGACTCGATCGACCAACCGACCCGAAAAATTAAAATTTGTAAATAAGTAAGAAATATAACATTTCAATTATTATTTTTCGTTTAAAACGGGCGTAACTCCGTGCATTATTGTCCGATTTCAGCTTTTCGCGTGGCGCTGAACGGCGCGTGAAGAGACGAAGAAAATGACCCCGAGCTGTCCCTCGGACGCTCACCCTTATTAGCCGACAATCAGAAGTGCGTGACGGGTGCGATCATACCAGCACTAAAGCACCAGATCCCATCAGAACTCTGAAGTTAAGCGTGCTTGGGCGAGAGTAGCACTAGGATGGGTGACCCCCTGGAAAGTCCTCATGTTGCACCTTTTTTTTTACTACCTATTTGATTTCACGACGAGATCATTTTTTTTACCAATCTTTCTAACCAAACGTTAAGGACGGACGACGTCGTGGCCATAAAATTTGGCTGTCGATCGCCAGAGCGGGGCCTGCCGCAACCTCTACGGCCGACTCGATCGAACAACCGACCCGAAAAATTAAAATTTGTAAATAAATAAGAAAAATAACATTTCAATTATTATTTTTCGTTTAAAACGGGCGTAACTCCGTGCTTTATTGTCCGATTTCAGCTTTTCACGTGGCGCTGAAAGGCGCGCGAAGAGAAGAAGAAAATGACCCCGAGCTGTCCCTCGGACGCTCACCCTTATTAGCCGACGATCAGAAGTGCGTGACGGGTGCGATCATACCGGCACTAAAGCATCGGATCCCATCAGAACTCCGAAGTTAAGCGTGCTTGGGCGAGAGTAGTACTAGGATGGGTGACACCTTGGGAAGTCCTCGTGTTGCACCTTTTTTTGACTACCTGTTTGAATGCACGACGAGATCATTTTTTTTACCAATCTTTCTAACCAAACGTTAAGGACGGACGACGTCGTCGCCATAAAATTTGGCTGTCGATCGCCCGTGCGGGAACCGCCGCAACCTCTACGGCCGACTCGATCGAACAACCGACCCGAAAAATTAAAATTTGTAAATAAATAAGAAAAATAACATTTCAATTATTATTTTTCGTTTAAAACGGGCGTAACTCCGTGCATTATTATCCGATTTCAGCTTTTCACGTGGCGCTGAAAGGCGCGCGAAGAGACGAAGAAAATGACCCCGAGCTGTCCCTCGGACGCTCACCCTTATTAGCCGACGATCAGAAGTGCATGACTGGTGCGATCATACCAGCACTAAAGCACCGGATCCCATCAGAACTCCGACGTTAAGCGTGCTTGGGCGAGAGTAGTACTAGGATGGGTGACCCCCTAGGAAGTCCTCGTGTTGCACCTTTTCTTGACTACCTGTTTGATTGCACGACGAGATCATTTTTTTACCAATCATTCTAACCAAACGTTAAGGACGGACGACGTCGTCGCCATAAAATTTGGCTGTCGATCGCCCACGAGGGGCCCGCCGCAACCTCTACGGCCGACTCGATCGACCGACCGACCCGAAAAATTAAAATTTGTAAATAAGTAAGAAATATAACATTTCAATTATTATTTTTCATTTAAAACGGGCGTAACTCCGTGCATTATTGTCCGATTTCAGCTTTTCGCGTGGCGCTGAACGGCGCGCGAAGAGACGAAGAAAATGACCCCGAGCTGTCCCTCGGACGCTCACCCTTATTAGCCGACAATCAGAAGTGCGTGACGGGTGCGATCATACCAGCACTAAAGCACCAGATCCCATCAGAACTCTGAAGTTAAGCGTGCTTGGGCGAGAGTAGCACTAGGATGGGTGACCCCCTGGAAAGTCCTCATGTTGCACCTTTTTTTTTACTACCTATTTGATTTCACGACGAGATCATTTTTTTTACCAATCTTTCTAACCAAACGTTAAGGACGGACGACGTCGTGGCCATAAAATTTGGCTGTCGATCGCCAGCGCGGGGCCCGCCGCAACCTCTACGGCCAGCTCGATCGACCAACCGACCCGAGAAATTAAAATTTGTAAATAAATAATAAAAATAACATTTCAATTATTATTTTTCGTTTAAAAAGAGCGTAACTCCGTGCATTATTGTCCGATTTCAGAATTTCACGTGGCGCTGAAAGGCGCGCGAAGAGACGAAGAAAATGACCCCCGAACTCTCCCTCGGACGCACACCCATATTGGCCGACGATCAGAAGTGCATGATGGGTGCGATCATACCAGCACTAACGCATTGGATTCCATCAGAACTACGAAGTTAAGCGTGCTTGGGCGAGAGTAGGACTTGGATGGGTGAACCCCTTGAAAGTCCTCGTGTTGCACTCTTTGTTTTTAGTACCTATTTGAATGCACGACGAGATCATTTTTTTTTCCAATCTTTCTAAGCAAACGTTAAGGACGGACGACGTCGTCGCCATAAAACTTGGCTGTCGATCGCCCGTGCGGGGCCCGCCGCAACCTCTACGGCCGGCTCGATCGACCAACCGACCCGAAAAATTAAAATTTGTAAATAAGAAGAAAAATAACATTTCAATTATTATTTTTCGTTTAGAACGGGCGTAAGTCCGTGCATTATTGTCTGATTTTAGCTTTTCACGTGGCGCTGAAAGGTGCGAGAAGAGACGAAGAAAATTACCCCGAGCTGTCCCTCGGCTGCTCACCCTTATTAGCCGACGATCAGAAGTGCGTGACGGGTGCGATCATACCAGCACTAAAGCACCGGATCCCATCAGAACTCCGAAGTTAAGCTTGCTTGGGCGAGAGTAGTACTAGGATGGGTGACCCCCTGGGAAGTCCTCGTGTTGCACCTTTTTTTGACTACCTGTTTGATTGCACGACGAGATCATTTTTTTACCAATCTTTCTAACCAAACGTTAAGCACGGACGACGTCGTCGCCATAAAATTTGGCTGTCGATCGCCCGCGCGGGGCCCGCCGCAACCTCTACGTCCGACTCGATCGACCAACCGACCGGAAAAATTAAAATTTGTAAATAAATAAGAAAAATAACATTTCAATTATTATTTTTCGTTTAAAACGGGCGTAACTCCGTGCATTATTGTTCGATTTCAGCTTTTCACGAGGAACTGAAAGGCGCGCGAAGAGACGAAGAAAATGACCCCGAGCTGTCTCTCGGACGCTCACCCTTATTAGCCGACGATCAGAAGTGCGTGACGGGTGCGATCATGCCAGCACTAAAGCACCGGATCCCATCAGAACTCCAAAATTAAGCGTGCTTGGGCGAGAGTAGGACTAGGATGGGTGACCCCTTGGGAAGTCCTCGTGCTGCACCCTTTTTTTACTACCTATTTGAATGCACGGCGAGATCATTTTTTTTACCAATCTTTCTAACCAAACGTTAAGGACGGACGACGTCGTCGCCATAAAATTGGGTTGTCGATCGCCAGCGCGGGGCCCGCCGCAACCTCTACGGCCGGCTCGATCGACCAACCGACCCGAAAAATTAAAATTTGTAAATAAATAAGAAAAATAACATTTCAATTATTATTTTTCGTTTAAAATGGGCATAACTCCGTGCATTATTGTCCGATTTCAACTTTTCACGTGGCGTTGGAAGGCGCGCGAAGAGACGAAGAAAATGACACCGAGCAGTCCCTCGGACGCTCACCCTTATTAGCCGCCGATCAGAAGTGTCTCACGGGTGCGATCATACCAGCACTAAAGCACCGGATCCCATAAGAACTCCGAAGCTAAGCGTGCTTGGGCGAGAGTAGTACTAGGATGGGTGACCCCCTGGGAAGTCCTCGTGTTGCACCTTTTTTTTACTACCTATTTGATTGCACGACGAGATCATTTTTTTTACCAATCTTTCTAACCAAACGTTAAGGACGAACGACGTCGTCGCCATAAAATTTGGCTGTCAATCGCCCGCGCAGGGCCTGCCGCAACCTCTACGGCCGGCTCGATCGACCAACCGATCCGAAAAATTAAAAATTGTAAATAAATAAGAAAAATAACATTTCAATTATTATTTTTCGTTTAAAACGGGCGTAACCCCGTGCATTATTGTCCGATTTCAGCTTTTCACCTGGCGCTAAAAGGCGCGCGAAGAGACGAAGAAAATGACCCCGAGCTGTCCCTCGGACGCTCACCCTTATTAGCCGACGATTAGAAGTGAGTGACTGGGGCGATCATACCAGCACTAAAGCACCGGATCCAATCAGAACTCCGAAGTTAAGCGTGCTTGGGCGAGAGTAGTACTAGGAAGGGTGACCCCCTGGGAAGTTCTCGTGTTGCACCTTTTTTTTACTACCTGTTTGATTGCACGACGAGATCATTTTTTTTACCAATCTTTCTAACCAAACGTTAAGGACGGACGACGTCGTCGCCATAAAATTTGGCTGTCGATCGCCCGCGCGGGGCCTGCCTCAACCTCTACGGCCGACTCGATCGACCAACCGACCCGAAAAATTAAAATTTGTAAATAAATAAGAAAAATAACATTTCAATTATTATTTTTCGTTTAAAACGGGCTTAACTCCGTGCATTATTGTCCGATTTCACCTTTTCACGTGGCTCTGAAAGGCGCGCGAAGAGACGAAGAAAATGACCCCGAGCTGTCTCTCGGACGCTCACCCTTATTAGCCGACGATCAGAAGTGCGTGACGGGTGCGATCATACCAGCACTAAAGAGACGGATCCCATCAGAACTCCCAAGTTAAGCGTGCTTGGGCGAGAGTAGTACTAGGTTGGGTAACGCCCTGGGAAGTCCTCGTGTTGCACCTTTTTTTTTACTGCCTATTTGAATGCACGTCGAGATCATTTTTTTTACCAATCTTTCTAACCAAACGTTAAGGACGGACGAGAATGGCTGTCGATCGCCCGTGCGGGGCCCGCCGCAACTCCGTGTATTATTGTCCGATTTCAACTTTTCACGTGGCGCTGAAAGGCGCGTGAAGAGACGAAGAAAATGACCCCCGAACTCTCCCTCGGACGCTCACCCTTATTAGCCGACGATCAGAAGCACATTACGGATGCGATCATAGATGCACTAACGCATTGGATCCAATCAGAACTCCAAAATTAAGCGTGCTTGGGCGAGAGTAGGACAAGAATGGGTGACCCCTTGGGAAGTCCTCGTGCTGCACCCTTTTTTTTACTACCTATTTGAATGCACGACGAGATCATTTTTTTTACCAATCTTTCTAACCAAACGTTAAGGACGGACGACGTCGTCGCCATAAAATTTGGCTGTCGATCGCCCGCGCGGGGCCCGCCGCAACCTCTACGGCCGGCTCGATCGACCAACCGACCCGAGAAATTAAAATTTGTAAATAAATAAGAAAAATAACATTTCAATTATTATTTTTCGTTTAAAAAGAGCGTAACTCCGTGCATTATTGTCCGATTTCAGCTTTTCACGTGGCGCTGAAAGGCGCGCGAAGAGACGAAGAAAATGACCCCCGAACTCTCCCTCGGACGCACACCCATATTGGCCGACGATCAGAAGTGCATTATGGGTGCGATCATACCAGCACTAACGCATCGGATTCCATCAGAACTACGAAGTTAAGCGTGGTTGGGCGAGAGTAGGACTTGGATGGGTGAACCCCTTGAAAGTCCTCGTGTTGCACCTTTTTTTTACTACCTATTTGATTGCACGACGAGATCATTTTTTTTACCAATCGTTCTAACCAAACGTTAAGGACGGACGACGTCGTCGCCATAAAATTTGGTTGTCGATCGCCAGCGCGGGGCCCGCCGCAACCTCTACGGCCGGGTCGATCGACCAACCGACCCGAAAAATTAAAATTTGTAAATAAATAAGAAAAATAACATTTCAATTATTATTTTTCGTTTAAAACGGGCGTAACTCCGTGCATTATTGTCCGATTTCAGCTTTTCACGTGGCGCTGAAAGGCGCGCGAAGAGACGAAGAAAATGACCCCGAGTTGTCCCTCAGACTCTCACCCTTATTAGCCGACGATCAAAAGTGCATGACGGGTGCGATCATACCAGCACTAACGCACCGGATCCCATCAAAACTCCTAAGTTAAGCGTGCTTGGGCGAGAGTGGGACTAGGATGGGTGACCCCATGGGAAGTCCTCGTGTTGCATCTTTTTTTTTACTACCTATTTGAATGCACGGCGAGATCATTTTTTTTACCAATCTTTCTAACCAAACGTTAAGGACGGACGATGTCGTCGCCACAAAATTTGGCTGTCGATCGCCCGTGCGGGGCACGCCGCAACCTCTACGGCCGGCTCGATCGACCAACCGACCCGAAAAATTAAAATTTGTAAATAAATAAGAAAAATAACATTTCAATTATTATTTTTCGTTTAAAACGGGCGTAACTACGTGCATTATTGTCCGATTTCAGCTTTTCACGTGGCGATGAAAGGCGCGCGAAGAGACGAAGAAAATGACCCCGAGCTGTCCCTCGGACGCTCACCCTTATTAGCCGACGATCAAGAGTGCTTGATGAGTGCGATCATACTAGCACTGACGCACCGGATCCCATCAAAACTCTGAAGTTAAGCATGCTTTGGCGAGAGTAGGACTAGGATGGGTGACACCATGGGAAGTCCTTGTGTTGCATATTTGTTTTTACTACCTATTTGAATGCACGACGAGATCATTTTTTTACCAATCTTTCTAACCAAACTTTAAGGACGGACGACGTCGTCGCCATAAAATTTGGCTGTCGATCACCCGCGCGGGGCTCGCCGCAACCTCTACGGCCGACTCGATCGACCAACCGATCGGAAAAATTAAAATTTGTAAATAAAAAAGAAAAATAACATTTCAATTATTATTTTTCGTTTAAAACGGGCGTAACTCCGTGCATTATTGTCCGATTTTAGCTTTTCACGTGGCACTGAAAGGCGCCGAAGAGACGAAGAAAATGAACCCGAGCTGTCCCTCGGACGCTCACCCTTATTAGCCGACGATCAGAAGTGCATGATTGGTGCGATCATACCAGCACTAACGCACCGGATCCCATCAGAACTCCGAAGATAAGCGTGCTTGGGCGAGAGTAGTACTAGGATGGGTGACCCCCTGGGAAGTCCTCGTGTTGCACCTTTTTTTTTTACTACCTATTTGAATGCACGACGAGATCATTTTTTTTACCAATCTTTCTAACCAAACGTTAAAGGACGGACGACGTCGTCGCCATAAAATTTGGCTGTCGATCGCACGCGCGGGGCCCGCCGCAACCTCTACGGCCGGCTTGATCGACCAACCGACCCGAAAAATTAAAATTTGTAAATAAATAAGAAAAATAATATTTCAATTATTATTTTTCGTTTAAAACGGGCGTAACTCCGTGCATTATTTTCCGATTTCAGCTTTTCACGTGGGGTTGAAAGGCGCGCGAAGAGACGAAGAAAATGACCCCGAGCTGTCTCTCGGACGCTCACCCTTATTTGTCGACGATCAGAAATGCGTGACGGGTGCGATCATACCAGCACTAAAGCACCGGATCCCATCAGAACTCCGAAGTTAAGCATGCTTGGGCGAGAGTAGTACTAGGATGGGTGACCCCTTGGGAAGTCCTCGTGTTGCACCTTTTTTTTTTACTACCTATTTGAATGCACGACGAGATCATTTTTTTTACCAATCTTTCTAACCAAACGTTAAAGGACGGACGACGTCGTCGCCATAAAATTTGGCTGTCGATCGCACGCGCGGGGCCCGCCGCAACCTCTACGGCCGGCTTGATCGACCAACCGACCCGAAAAATTAAAATTTGTAAATAAATAAGAAAAATAACATTTCAATTATTATTTTTCGTTTAAAACGGGCGTAACTCCGTGCATTATTTTCCGATTTCAGCTTTTCACGTGGGGTTGAAAGGCGCGCGAAGAGACGAAGAAAATGACCCCGAGCTGTCTCTCGGACGCTCACCCTTATTTGTCGACGATCAGAAATGCGTGACGGGTGCGATCATACCAGCACTAAAGCACCGGATCCCATCAGAACTCCGAAGTTAAGCGTGCGTGGGAGAGAGTAGTACTAGGATGGGTGACCCCCTGGGAAGTCCTCGTGTTGCACCATTTTTTTTACAACCTATTTGAATGCACGACGAGATCATTTTTTTACCAATCTTTCTAACCAAACGTTAAGGACGGACGACGTCTTCGCCATAAAATTTGGCTGTCGATCGCCCGTGCGGGGCCCGCCGCAACCTCTACGGCCGGCTCGATCGACCAACCGACCCGAAAAATTAAAATTTGTAAATAAGTAAGAAAAATAACATTTCAATTATTATTTTTCGTTTAAAACGGGCGTAACTCCGTGCATTATTGTCCGATTTCAGCTTTTCACGTGGCGCTGAAAAGCGCGCGAAGAGACGAAGAAAATGACCCCGAGCTGTCTCTCGGACGCTCACCCTTATTTGTCGACGATCAGAAGTGTGTTATGGGTGCGATCATACCAGCACTAAAGCACTGGATCCCATTAGAACTCCGAAGTTAAGTGTGCTTGGGCGAGAGTAGTACTAGGATGGGTGACCCCCTGGGAAGTCCTCGTTTTGCACCTTTTTTTTTACTACCTATTTGAATGCACGACGAGATCATTTTTTTTACCAATCTTTCTAACCAAACGTTAAGGACGGACGACGTCGTCGCCATAAAATTTGGCTGTAGATCGCCCGAGCGGGGCCCGCCGCAACCTCTACGGCCGGCTCGATCGACCAACCGACCCGAAAAATTAAAATATTTAAATAAGTAAGAAAAATAACATTTCAATTATTATTTTTCGTTTAAAACGGGCGTAACTCCGTGCATTATTGTCTGATTTCAGCTTTTCACGTGGCGCTGAAAGGCGCGCGAAAAGACGAAGAAAATGACCCCGAGCTATCCCTCGGACGCTCACCCTTATTCGCCGACGATCAGAAGTGCGTGACGGGTGCGATCATACCAGCACTAAAGCACCAGATCCCATCAGAACTACGAAGTTAAGCGTGCTTGGGCGAGAGTAGTACTAGGATGGGTGACCCTCTGGGAAGTCCTCGTGTTGCACCTTTTTTTGACTACCTGTTTGATTGCACGACGAGATCATTTTTTCACCAATCTTTCTAACCAAACGTTAAGGACGGACGACGTCGTCGCCCGCCGCAACCTCTACGGCCGACTCGATCGACCAACCGACCGGAAAAATTAAAATTTGTAAATAAATAAGAAAAATAACATTTCAATTATTATTTTTCGTTTAAAACGGGCGTAACTCCGTGCATTATTGTCCGATTTCAGCTTTTCACGTGGCACTGAAAGGCGCCGAAGAGACGAAGAAAATGACCCCGAGCTGTCCCTCGGACGCTCACCCTTATTAGCCGACGATCAGAAGTGCATGACTGGTGCGATCATACCAGCACTAACGCACCGGATCCCATCAGAACTCCGAAGATAAGCGTGCTTGGGCGAGAGTAGTACTAGGATGGGTGACCCCCTGGGAAGTCCTCGTGTTGCACCTTTTTTTTTTACTACCTATTTGAATGCACGACGAGATCATTTTTTTTACCAATCTTTCTAACCAAACGTTAAAGGACGGACGACGTCGTCGCCATAAAATTTGGCTATCGATCGCCCGCGCGGGGCCCGCCGAAACCTCTACGGCCGGCTTGATCGACCAACCGACCCGAAAAATTAAAATTTGTAAATAAATAAGAAAAATAACATTTCAATTATTATTTTTCGTTTAAAACGGGCGTAACTCCGTGCATTATTTTCCGATTTCAGCTTTTCACGTGGGGTTGAAAGGCGCGCGAAGAGACGAAGAAAATGACCCCGAGCTGTCTCTCGGACGCTCACCCTTATTTGTCGACGATCAGAAATGCGTGACGGGTGCGATCATACCAGCACTAAAGCACCGGATCCCATCAAAACTCCGAAGTTAAGCGTGCGTGGGAGAGAGTAGTACTAGGATGGGTGACCCCCTGGGAAGTCCTCGTGTTGCACCATTTTTTTTACAACCTATTTGAATGCACGACGAGATCATTTTTTTTACCAATCTTTCTAACCAAACGTTAAGGACGGACGACGTCTTCGCCATAAAATTTGGCTGTCGATCGCCCGTGCGGGGCCCGCCGCAACCTCTACGGCCGGCTCGATCGACCAACCGACCCGAAAAATTAAAATTTGTAAATAAGTAAGAAAAATAACATTTCAATTATTATTTTTCGTTTAAAACGGGCGTAACTCCGTGCATTATTGTCCGATTTCAGCTTTTCACGTGGCGCTGAAAGGCGCGCGAAGAGACGAAGAAAATGACCCCGAGCTGTCTCTCGGACGCTCACCCTTATTTGTCGACGATCAGAAGTGTGTTATGGGTGCGATCATACCAGCACTAAAGCACTGGATCCCATTAGAACTCCGAAGTTAAGTGTACTTGGGCGAGAGTAGTACTAGGATGGGTGACCCCCTGGGAAGTCCTCGTGTTGCACCTTTTTTTTTACTACCTATTTGAATGCACGACGAGATCATTTTTTTTACCAATCTTTCTAACCAAACGTTAAGGACGGACGACGTCGTCGCCATAAAATTTGGCTGTAGATCGCCCGAGCGGGGCCCGCCGCAACCTCTACGGCCGGCTCGATCGACCAACCGACCCGAAAAATTAAAATATTTAAATAAGTAAGAAAAATAACATTTCAATTATTATTTTTCGTTTAAAACGGGCGTAACTCCGTGCATTATTGTCCGATTTCAGCTTTTCACGTGGCGCTGAAAGGCGCGCGAAAAGACGAAGAAAATGACCCCGAGCTATCCCTCGGACGCTCACCCTTATTAGCCGACGATCAGAAGTGCATGACGGGTGTGATCATACCAGCACTAAAGCACCAGATCCCCTCAGAACTACGAAGTTAAGCGTGCTTGGGCGAGAGTAGTACTAGGATGGGTGACCCTCTGGGAAGTCCTCGTGTTGCACCTTTTTTTGACTACCTGTTTGATTGCACGACGAGATCATTTTTTCACCAATCTTTCTAACCAAACGTTAAGGACGGACGACGTCGTTTCCCGCCGCAACCTCTACGGCTGACTCGATCGACCAACCGACCGGAAAAATTAAAATTTGTAAATAAATAAGAAAAATAACATTTCAATTATTATTTTTCGTTTAAAACGGGCGTAACTCCGTGCATTATTGTCCGATTTCAGCTTTTCACGTGGCACTGAAAGGCGCCGAAGGGACGAAGAAAATGACCCCGAGCTGTCCCTCGGACGCTCACCCTTATTAGCCGACGATCAGATGTGCATGACTGGTGCGATCATACCAGCACTAACGCACCGGATCCCATCAGAACTCCGAAGATAAGCGTGCTTGGGCGAGAGTAGTACTAGGATGGGTGACCCCTTGGGAAGTCCTCGTGTTGCATCTTTTTTTTACTACCTATTTGATTGCACGACGAGATCATTTTTTTTACCAATCTTTCTAACCAAACGTTAAGGACGGAGGACGTCGTCGCCATAAAATTTGGCTGTCGATCGCACGCGCGGGCCCACCGTAACCTCTACGGCCGGCTAGATCGACCAACCGACCTGAAAAATTAAAATTTGTAAATAAATAAGAAAAATAACATTTCAATTATTATTTTTCGTTTAAAACGGGCGTAACTCCGTGCATTATTGTCCGATTTTAGCTTTTCACGTGGAGCCGAAAGGCGCGCGAAGATACGAAGAAAATGACCCCGAGCTGTCCCTCGGACGCTCACCTTTATTAGCCGACGATTAGAAGCACATGACGGAAGCGATCATACATGCACTATCGCATCAGATCCCAACAGAACTCCGAAGATAAGCGTGCTTGGGAGAGAGTAGTACTAGGATGGGTGACCCCCTCGGAAGTCCTCGTGTTGCACCTTTTTTTTTACTACCTATTTGAATGCACGACGAGATCATTTTTTTACCAATCTTTCTAACCAAACGTTAAGGACGGACGACGTTGTCGCCATAAAATTTGGCTGTCGATCGCCCGTGCGGGGCCCGCCGCAAACTCTACGGCCGGCTCGATCGACCGACCGACTCGAAAAATTAAAATTTGTAAATAAATAAGAAAAATAACATTTCAATTATTATTTTTCGTTTAAAACGGGCGTAACTCCGTGCATTATTGTCCGGTTTCAGCTTTTCACGTGGCGCTGAAAGGCCCGCGAAGAGACGAAGAAAATGACCCCGAGCTGTCCCTCGGACGCTCACCCTTTTTAGCCGACGATCAGAAGTCCGTGACGGGTGCGATCATACCAGCACTAAAGCACCGAATCCCATCAGAACTCCGAAGTTAAGCGTGCTTGGCCGAGAGTAGTACAAGGATGGGTGACCCCTTGGGAAGTCCTTGTGTTGCACCTTTTTTTGACTACCTGTTTGATTGCACGACGAGATCATTTTTTTACCAATCTTTCTAACCAAACGTTAAGGACGGACGGCGTCGTCGCCATAAAATTTGGCTGTCGATCGCCCGCGCGGGGCCCGCCGCAACCTCTACAGCCGACTCGATCGACCAACCGACCCGAAAAATTAAAATTTGTAAATAAATAAGAAAAGTAACATTTCAATTATTATTTTTCGTTTAAAACGGGCGTAACTCCGTGCATTATTGTCCGATTTCAGGTTTTCACGTGGCGCTGAAAGGCGCGCGAAGAGACGAAAAAAATGACCCCGAGTTGTCCCTCGGACGCTCACCCTTATCAGCCGATGATCAGAAGTGCAATCGGGTGCGATCATACCAGCACTAACGCACCGGATCTCATCAGAACTCCGAAGTTAAGCGTGCTTGGGCGAGAGTAGTACTAGGATGGGTAACTGCCTGGGAAGTCCTCGTGTTGCACCTTTTTTTTTACTACCTATTTGAATGCACGACGAGATCATTTTTTTTATCAATCTTTCTAACCAAACGTTAAGGACGGACGACGCCATCGCCATAAAATTTGGATGTCGATCGCCCGTGCGGGGCTCGCCGCAACCTCTACGGCCGGCTCGATCGACCATCCGACCCGAAAAACTAAAATTTGTAAATAAATAAAAAAAATAACATTTCAATTATTATTTTTCGTTTAAAACAGGCGTAACTCCGTGCATTATTGTCCGATTTCAGCTTTTCACGTGGCGATGAAAGGCGCGCGAAGAGACGAAGAAAATTACCCCGAGCTGTCCCTCGGACGCTCACCCTTATTAGCCGACGATCAGAAGTGCATGACGGGTGCGATCATACCAGCACTAACGCAGTGGATCCCATCAGAACTTCGAAGTTAAGCGTGCTTGGGCGAGAGTATTAATAGGATGGGTGACCCATGGGACGTCCTCGTGTTGCACCCTTTTTTTTACTACCTATTTGAATGCACGACGAGATCATTTTTTTTACCAATCTTTCTAACCAAACGTTAAGGACGGACGACGTCGTCACCACAAAATTTGGCTGTCGATCGTCCGTGCGGGGCCCGCCGCAACCTCTACGGCCGGCTCGATCGACCAACCGACCCGAAAAATTAAAATTTGTAAATAAATAAGAAAAATAACATTTCAATTATTATTTTTCGTTTAAAACGGGCGTAACTCCGTGCATTATTGTCCGATTTCAGTTTTTCACGTGGCGCTGAAAGGCGCGCGAAGAGAAGAAGAAAATGACCCCGAGCTGTCCCTCGGACGCTCACCCTTATTAGCCGACGATTAGAAGCACATGACGGATGCGATCATACATGCACTAACGCATCAGATCCCATCAGAACTCCGAAGTTAAGCGTGCTTGGGAGAGAGTAGTACTAGGATGGATGACCACTTGGGAAGTCCTCGTGTTGCATCTTTTTTTTACTACCTATTTGATTGCACGACGAGATCATTTTTTTTACCAATCTTTCTAACCAAAGGTTAAGGACGGAGGACGTCGTCGCCGTAAAATTTGGCTGTCGATCGCCCGCGCGGGGCCCGCTGCAACCTCTACGGCCGGCTCGATCGACCAACCGACCCGAAAAATTAAAATTTGTAAATAAATAAGAAAAACAACACTTCAATTATTATTTTTCGTTTAAAACGGGCGTAACTCCGTGCATTATTGTCCGATTTCAGCTTTTCACGTGGAGCTGAAAGGCGCGCGAAGAGAAGAAGAAAATGTCCCCGAGCTGTCCCTCGGACGCTCACCCTTATTAGCCGACGATTAGAAGCACATGACGGATGCGATCATACATGCACTAACGCATCAGATCCCATCAGAACTCCGAAGTTAAGCGTGCTTGGGAGAGAGTAGTACTAGGATGGATGACCCCTTGGGAAGTCCTCGTGTTGCATCTTTTTTTTACTACCTATTTGATTGCACGACGAGATCATTTTTTTTACCAATCTTTCTAACCAAACGTTAAGGACGGAGGACGTCGTCGCCATAAAATTTGGCTGTCGATCGCACGCGCGGGCCCACCGTAACCTCTACGGCCGGCTAGATCGACCAACCGACCTGAAAAATTAAAATTTGTAAATAAATAAGAAAAATAACATTTCAATTATTATTTTTCGTTTAAAACGGGCGTAACTCCGTGCATTATTGTCCGATTTCAGCTTTTCACGTGGCGTTGAAAGGCGCGCGAAGAGACGAAGAAAATTACCCCGAGCTGTCCCTCGGAAGCTCACCCTTATTAGCCGACGATCAGAAGTGCATGACGGGTGCGATCATACCAGCACTAACGCACTGGATCCCATCAGAACTTCGAAGTTAAGCGTGCTTGGGCGAGAGTATTAATAGGATGGGTGACCCCCTGGGACGTCCTCGTGTTGCACCCTTTTTTTTACTACCTATTTGAATGCACGACGAGATCATTTTTTTTACCAATCTTTCTAACCAAACGTTAAGGACGGACGACGTCGTCGCCACAAAATTTGGCTGTCGATCGTCCGTGCGGGGCCCGCCGCAACCTCTACGGCCGGCTCGATCGACCAACCGACCCGAAAAATTAAAATTTGTAAATAAATAAGAAAAATAACATTTCAATTATTATTTTTCGTTTAAAACGGGCGTAACTCCGTGCATTATTGTCCGATTTCAGCTTTTCACGTGGCGCTGAAAGGCGCGCGAAGAGAAGAAGAAAATGACCCCGAGCTGTCCCTCGGACGCTCACCCTTATTAGCCGACGATTAGAAGCACATGACGGATGCGACCATACATGCACTAACGCATCAGATCCCATCAGAACTCCGAAGTTAAGCGTGCTTGGGAGAGAGTAGTACTAGGATGGATGACCCCTTGGGAAGTCCTCGTGTTGCATCTTTTTTTTACTACCTATTTGATTGCACGACGAGATCATTTTTTTTACCAATCTTTCTAACCAAAGGTTAAGGACGGAGGACGTCGTCGCCATAAAATTTGGCTGTCGATCGCCCGTGCGGGGCCCGCCGCAACCTCTACAGTCGGCTCGATCGATCAACCGACCCGAAAAATTAAAATTTGTAAATAAATAAGAAAAATAACATTTCAATTATTATTTTTCGTTTAAAACGGGCGTAAATCCGTGCATTATTGTCTGATTTCAGCTTTTCACGTGGCGCTGAAAGGCGCGCGAAGAGACGAAGAAAATTACACCGAGCTGTCCCTCGGAAGCTCACCCTTATTAGCCGACGATCAGAAGTGCATGACGGGTGCGATCATACCAGCACTAACGCACCGGATCCCATCAGAACTCCGAAGTTAAGCGTGCTTGGGCGAGAGTAGTACTAGGATGGGTGACCTCTAAGGAAGTCCTTGTGTCGCACCTTTTTTTTTACGACCTATTTGAATGCACGACGAGATCATTTTTTTTACCAATCTTTCTAACCAAACGTTAAGGACGGACGACGTCGTCGCCATAAAATTTGGCTGTCGATCGCCCGTGCGGGGCCCGCCGCAACCTCTACGGCCGACTCGATCGAACAACAGACCCGAAAAATTAAAATTTGTAAATAAATAAGAAAAATAACATTTCAATTATTATTTTTCGTTTAAAACGGGCGTAACTCCGTGCTTTATTGTCCGATTTCAGCTTTTCACGTGGCGCTGAAAGGCGCGCGAAGAGAAGAAGAAAATGACCCCGAGCTGTCCCTCGGACGCTCACCCTTATTAGCCGACGATCAGAAGTGTGTGATGGGTGCGATCATACCAGCACTAAAGCATCGGATCCCATCAGAACTCCGAAGTTAAGCGTGCTTGGGCGAGAGTAGTACTAGGATGGGTGACACGTTGGGAAGTCCTCGTGTTGCACCTTTTTTTGACTACCTGTTTGAATGCACGACGAGATCATTTTTTTTACCAATCTTTCTAACCAAACGTTAAGGACGGACGACGTCGTCGCCATAAAATTTGGCTGTCGATCGCCCATGCGGGAACCGCCGCAACCTCTACGGCCGACTCGATCGAACAACCGACCCGAAAAATTAAAATTTGTAAATAAATAAGAAAAATAACATTTCAATTATTATTTTTCGTTTAAAACGGGCGTAACTTCGTGCATTATTATCCGATTTCAGCTTTTCACGTGGCGCTGAAAGGCGCGCGAAGAGACGAAGAAAATGACCCCGAGCTGTCCCTCGGACGTTCACCCTTATTAGCCGACGATCAGAAGTGCATGACTGGTGCGATCATACCAGCACTAAAGCACCGGATCCCATCAGAACTCCGACGTTAAGCGTGCTTGGGCGAGAGTAGTACTAGGATGGGTGACACCCTAGGAAGTCCTCGTGTTGCACCTTTTCTTGACTACCTGTTTGATTGCACGACGAGATCATTTTTTTACCAATCATTCTAACCAAACGTTAAGGACGGACGACGTCGTCGCCATAAAATTTGGCTGTCGATCGCCCACGAGGGGCCCGCCGCAACCTCTACGGCCGACTCGATCGACCAACCGACCCGAAAAATTAAAATTTGTAAATAAGTAAGAAATATAACATTTCAATTATTATTTTTCGTTTAAAACGGGCGTAACTCCGTGCATTATTGTCCGATTTCAGCTTTTCGCGTGGCGCTGAACGGCACGTGAAGAGACGAAGAAAATGACCCCGAGCTGTCCCTCGGACGCTCACCCTTATTAGCCGACAATCAGAAGTGCGTGACGGGTGCGATCATACCAGCACTAAAGCACCAGATCCCATCAGAACTCTGAAGTTAAGCGTGCTTGGGCGAGAGTAGCACTAGGATGGGTGACCCCCTGGAAAGTCCTCATGTTGCACCTTTTTTTTTACTACCTATTTGATTTCACGACGAGATCATTTTTTTTACCAATCTTTCTAACCAAACGTTAAGGACGGACGACGTCGTGGCCATAAAATTTGGCTGTCGATCGCCAGCGCGGGGCCTGCCGCAACCTCTACGGCCGACTCGATCGAACAACCGACCCGAAAAATTAAAATTTGTAAATAAATAAGAAAAATAACATTTCAATTATTATTTTTCGTTTAAAACGGGCGTAACTCCGTGCTTTATTGTCCGATTTCAGCTTTTCACGTGGCGCTGAAAGGCGCGCGAAGAGAAGAAGAAAATGACCCCGAGCTGTCCCTCGGACGCTCACCCTTATTAGCCGACGATCAGAAGTGCGTGACGGGTGCGATCATACCGGCACTAAAGCATCGGATCCCATCAGAACTCCGAAGTTAAGCGTGCTTGGGCGAGAGTAGTACTAGGATGGGTGACACCTTGGGAAGTCCTCGTGTTGCACCTTTTTTTGACTACCTGTTTGAATGCACGACGAGATCATTTTTTTTACCAATCTTTCTAACCAAACGTTAAGGACGGACGACGTCGTCGCCATAAAATTTGGCTGTCGATCGCCCGTGCGGGAACCGCCGCAACCTCTACGGCCGACTCGATCGAACAACCGACCCGAAAAATTAAAATTTGTAAATAAATAAGAAAAATAACATTTCAATTATTATTTTTCGTTTAAAACGGGCGTAACTCCGTGCATTATTATCCGATTTCAGCTTTTCACGTGGCGCTGAAAGGCGCGCGAAGAGACGAAGAAAATGACCCCGAGCTGTCCCTCGGACGCTCACCCTTATTAGCCGACGATCAGAAGTGCATGACTGGTGCGATCATACCAGCACTAAAGCACCGGATCCCATCAGAACTCCGACGTTAAGCGTGCTTGGGCGAGAGTAGTACTAGGATGGGTGACCCCCTAGGAAGTCCTCGTGTTGCACCTTTTCTTGACTACCTGTTTGATTGCACGACGAGATCATTTTTTTACCAATCATTCTAACCAAACGTTAAGGACGGACGACGTCGTCGCCATAAAATTTGGCTGTCGATCGCCCACGAGGGGCCCGCCGCAACCTCTACGGCCGACTCGACCGACCGACCCGAAAAATTAAAATTTGTAAATAAGTAAGAAATATAACATTTCAATTATTATTTTTCATTTAAAACGGGCGTAACTCCGTGCATTATTGTCCGATTTCAGCTTTTCGCGTGGCGCTGAACGGCGCGCGAAGAGACGAAGAAAATGACCCCGAGCTGTCCCTCGGACGCTCACCCTTATTAGCCGACAATCAGAAGTGCGTGACGGGTGCGATCATACCAGCACTAAAGCACCAGATCCCATCAGAACTCTGAAGTTAAGCGTGCTTGGGCGAGAGTAGCACTAGGATGGGTGACCCCCTGGAAAGTCCTCATGTTGCACCTTTTTTTTTACTACCTATTTGATTTCACGACGAGATCATTTTTTTTACCAATCTTTCTAACCAAACGTTAAGGACGGACGACGTCGTGGCCATAAAATTTGGCTGTCGATCGCCAGCGCGGGGCCCGCCGCAACCTCTACGGCCAGCTCGATCGACCAACCGACCCGAGAAATTAAAATTTGTAAATAAATAATAAAAATAACATTTCAATTATTATTTTTCGTTTAAAAAGAGCGTAACTCCGTGCATTATTGTCCGATTTCAGAATTTCACGTGGCGCTGAAAGGCGCGCGAAGAGACGAAGAAAATGACCCCCGAACTCTCCCTCGGACGCACACCCATATTGGCCGACGATCAGAAGTGCATGATGGGTGCGATCATACCAGCACTAACGCATTGGATTCCATCAGAACTACGAAGTTAAGCGTGCTTGGGCGAGAGTAGGACTTGGATGGGTGAACCCCTTGAAAGTCCTCGTGTTGCACTCTTTGTTTTTAGTACCTATTTGAATGCACGACGAGATCATTTTTTTTTCCAATCTTTCTAAGCAAACGTTAAGGACGGACGACGTCGTCGCCATAAAACTTGGCTGTCGATCGCCCGTGCGGGGCCCGCCGCAACCTCTACGGCCGGCTCGATCGACCAACCAACCCGAAAAATTAAAATTTGTAAATAAGAAGTAAAATAACATTTCAATTATTATTTTTCGTTTAGAACGGGCGTAAGTCCGTGCATTATTGTCTGATTTCAGCTTTTCACGTGGCGCTGAAAGGTGCGAGAAGAGACGAAGAAAATTACCCCGAGCTGTCCCTCGGCTGCTCACCCTTATTAGCCGACGATCAGAAGTGCGTGACGGGTGCGATCATACCAGCACTAAAGCACCGGATCCCATCAGAACTCCGAAGTTAAGCTTGCTTGGGCGAGAGTAGTACTAGGATGGGTGACCCCCTGGGAAGTCCTCGTGTTGCACCTTTTTTTGACTACCTGTTTGATTGCACGACGAGATCATTTTTTTACCAATCTTTCTAACCAAACGTTAAGCACGGACGACGTCGTCGCCATAAAATTTGGCTGTCGATCGCCCGCGCGGGGCCCGCCGCAACCTCTACGTCCGACTCGATCGACCAACCGACCGGAAAAATTAAAATTTGTAAATAAATAAGAAAAATAACATTTCAATTATTATTTTTCGTTTAAAACGGGCGTAACTCCGTGCATTATTGTTCGATTTCAGCTTTTCACGTGGAACTGAAAGGCGCGCGAAGAGACGAAGAAAATGACCCCGAGCTGTCTCTCGGACGCTCACCCTTATTAGCCGACGATCAGAAGTGCGTGACGGGTGCGATCATGCCAGCACTAAAGCACCGGATCCCATCAGAACTCCAAAATTAAGCGTGCTTGGGCGAGAGTAGGACTAGGATGGGTGACCCCTTGGGAAGTCCTCGTGCTGCACCCTTTTTTTACTACCTATTTGAATGCACGGCGAGATCATTTTTTTTACCAATCTTTCTAACCAAACGTTAAGGACGGACGACGTCGTCGCCATAAAATTGGGTTGTCGATCGCCAGCGCGGGGCCCGCCGCAACCTCTACGGCCGGCTCGATCGACCAACCGACCCGAAAAATTAAAATTTGTAAATAAATAAGAAAAATAACATTTCAATTATTATTTTTCGTTTAAAATGGGCATAACTCCGTGCATTATTGTCCGATTTCAACTTTTCACGTGGCGTTGGAAGGCGCGCGAAGAGACGAAGAAAATGACACCGAGCAGTCCCTCGGACGCTCACCCTTATTAGCCGCCGATCAGAAGTGTCTCACGGGTGCGATCATACCAGCACTAAAGCACCGGATCCCATAAGAACTCCGAAGCTAAGCGTGCTTGGGCGAGAGTAGTACTAGGATGGGTGACCCCCTGGGAAGTCCTCGTGTTGCACCTTTTTTTTACTACCTATTTGATTGCACGACGAGATCATTTTTTTTACCAATCTTTCTAACCAAACGTTAAGGACGAACGACGTCGTCGCCATAAAATTTGGCTGTCAATCGCCCGCGCAGGGCCTGCCGCAACCTCTACGGCCGGCTCGATCGACCAACCGATCCGAAAAATTAAAAATTGTAAATAAATAAGAAAAATAACATTTCAATTATTATTTTTCGTTTAAAACGGGCGTAACCCCGTGCATTATTGTCCGATTTCAGCTTTTCACCTGGCGCTAAAAGGCGCGCGAAGAGACGAAGAAAATGACCCCGAGCTGTCCCTCGGACGCTCACCCTTATTAGCCGACGATTAGAAGTGAGTGACTGGGGCGATCATACCAGCACTAAAGCACCGGATCCAATCAGAACTCCGAAGTTAAGCGTGCTTGGGCGAGAGTAGTACTAGGAAGGGTGACCCCCTGGGAAGTTCTCGTGTTGCACCTTTTTTTTACTACCTGTTTGATTGCACGACGAGATCATTTTTTTTACCAATCTTTCTAACCAAACGTTAAGGACGGACGACGTCGTCGCCATAAAATTTGGCTGTCGATCGCCCGCGCGGGGCCTGCCTCAACCTCTACGGCCGACTCGATCGACCAACCGACCCGAAAAATTAAAATTTGTAAATAAATAAGAAAAATAACATTTCAATTATTATTTTTCGTTTAAAACGGGCTTAACTCCGTGCATTATTGTCCGATTTCACCTTTTCACGTGGCTCTGAAAGGCGCGCGAAGAGACGAAGAAAATGACCCCGAGCTGTCTCTCGGACGCTCACCCTTATTAGCCGACGATCAGAAGTGCGTGACGGGTGCGATCATACCAGCACTAAAGAGACGGATCCCATCAGAACTCCCAAGTTAAGCGTGCTTGGGCGAGAGTAGTACTAGGTTGGGTAACGCCCTGGGAAGTCCTCGTGTTGCACCTTTTTTTTTACTACCTATTTGAATGCACGTCGAGATCATTTTTTTTACCAATCTTTCTAACCAAACGTTAAGGACGGACGAGAATGGCTGTCGATCGCCCGTGCGGGGCCCGCCGCAACTCCGTGTATTATTGTCCGATTTCAACTTTTCACGTGGCGCTGAAAGGCGCGTGAAGAGACGAAGAAAATGACCCCCGAACTCTCCCTCGGACGCTCACCCTTATTAGCCGACGATCAGAAGCACATTACGGATGCGATCATAGATGCACTAACGCATTGGATCCAATCAGAACTCCAAAATTAAGCGTGCTTGGGCGAGAGTAGGACAAGAATGGGTGACCCCTTGGGAAGTCCTCGTGCTGCACCCTTTTTTTTACTACCTATTTGAATGCACGACGAGATCATTTTTTTTACCAATCTTTCTAACCAAACGTTAAGGACGGACGACGTCGTCGCCATAAAATTTGGCTGTCGATCGCCCGCGCGGGGCCCGCCGCAACCTCTACGGCCGGCTCGATCGACCAACCGACCCGAAAAATTAAAATTTGTAAATAAATAAGAAAAATAACATTTCAATTATTATTTTTCGTTTAAAACGGGTGTAACTACGTGCATTATTGTCCGATTTTAGCTATTCACGTGGCGATGAAAGGCGCGCGAAGAGACGAAGAAAATGACCCCGAGCTGTCCCTCGGACGCTCACCCTTATTAGCCGATGATCAAGAGTGCATGATGAGTACGATCATACCAGCACTGACGCACCCGATCCCATCAAAACTCTGAAGTTAAGCGTGCTTGGGCGAGAGTAGGACTAGGATGGGTGACGCTATGCGAAGTCCTCGTGTTGCATCTTTGTTTTTACTACCTATTTGAATGCACGACGAGATCATTTTTTTTACCAATCTTTCTAACCAAACGTTAAGGACGGACGACGTCGTCGCCACAAAATTTGGCTGTCGATCGCCCGTGCGGGGCCCGCCGCAACCCTTATTAGCCGACGATCAGAAGTGCGTGACGGGTGCGATCATACCAGCACTAAAGAGACGGATCCCATCAGAACTCCCAAGTTAAGCGTGCTTGGGCGAGAGTAGTACTAGGTTGGGTAACCCCCTGGGGCCCGCCGCAACTCCGTGTATTATTGTCCGATTTCAACTTTTCACGTGGCGCTGAAAGGCGCGTGAAGAGACGAAGAAAATGACCCCCGAACTCTCCCTCGGACGCTCACCCTTATTAGCCGACGATCAGAAGCACATTACGGATGCGATCATAGATGCACTAACGCATTGGATCCAATCAGAACTCCAAAATTAAGCGTGCTTGGGCGAGAGTAGGACAAGAATGGGTGACCCCTTGGGAAGTCCTCGTGCTGCACCCTTTTTTTTACTACCTATTTGAATGCACGACGAGATCATTTTTTTTACCTATCTTTCTAACCAAACGTTAAGGACGGACGACGTCGTCGCCATAAAATTTGGCTGTCGATCGCCCGCGCGGGGCCCGCCGCAACCTCTACGGCCGGCTCGATCGACCAACCGACCCGAGAAATTAAAATTTGTAAATAAATAAGAAAAATAACATTTCAATTATTATTTTTCGTTTAAAAAGAGCGTAACTCCGTGCATTATTGTCCGATTTCAGCTTTTCACGTGGCGCTGAAAGGCGCGCGAAGAGACGAAGAAAATGACCCCCGAACTCTCCCTCGGACGCACACCCATATTGGCCGACGATCAGAAGTGCATTATGGGTGCGATCATACCAGCACTAACGCATCGGATTCCATCAGAACTACGAAGTTAAGCGTGGTTGGGCGAGAGTAGGACTTGGATGGGTGAACCCCTTGAAAGTCCTCGTGTTGCACCTTTTTTTTACTACCTATTTGATTGCACGACGAGATCATTTTTTTTACCAATCGTTCTAACCAAACGTTAAGGACGGACGACGTCGTCGCCATAAAATTTGGTTGTCGATCGCCAGCGCGGGGCCCGCCGCAACCTCTACGGCCGGGTCGATCGACCAACCGACCCGAAAAATTAAAATTTGTAAATAAATAAGAAAAATAACATTTCAATTATTATTTTTCGTTTAAAACGGGCGTAACTCCGTGCATTATTGTCCGATTTCAGCTTTTCACGTGGCGCTGAAAGGCGCGCGAAGAGACGAAGAAAATGACCCCGAGTTGTCCCTCAGACTCTCACCCTTATTAGCCGACGATCAAAAGTGCATGACGGGTGCGATCATACCAGCACTAACGCACCGGATCCCATCAAAACTCCTAAGTTAAGCGTGCTTGGGCGAGAGTGGGACTAGGATGGGTGACCCCATGGGAAGTCCTCGTGTTGCATCTTTTTTTTTACTACCTATTTGAATGCACGGCGAGATCATTTTTTTTACCAATCTTTCTAACCAAACGTTAAGGACGGACGATGTCGTCGCCACAAAATTTGGCTGTCGATCGCCCGTGCGGGGCACGCCGCAACCTCTACGGCCGGCTCGATCGACCAACCGACCCGAAAAATTAAAATTTGTAAATAAATAAGAAAAATAACATTTCAATTATTATTTTTCGTTTAAAACGGGCGTAACTACGTGCATTATTGTCCGATTTCAGCTTTTCACGTGGCGATGAAAGGCGCGCGAAGAGACGAAGAAAATGACCCCGAGCTGTCCCTCGGACGCTCACCCTTATTAGCCGACGATCAAGAGTGCTTGATGAGTGCGATCATACTAGCACTGACGCACCGGATCCCATCAAAACTCTGAAGTTAAGCATGCTTTGGCGAGAGTAGGACTAGGATGGGTGACACCATGGGAAGTCCTTGTGTTGCATATTTGTTTTTACTACCTATTTGAATGCACGACGAGATCATTTTTTTACCAATCTTTCTAACCAAACTTTAAGGACGGACGACGTCGTCGCCATAAAATTTGGCTGTCGATCACCCGCGCGGGGCTCGCCGCAACCTCTACGGCCGACTCGATCGACCAACCGATCGGAAAAATTAAAATTTGTAAATAAAAAAGAAAAATAACATTTCAATTATTATTTTTCGTTTAAAACGGGCGTAACTCCGTGCATTATTGTCCGATTTTAGCTTTTCACGTGGCACTGAAAGGCGCCGAAGAGACGAAGAAAATGAACCCGAGCTGTCCCTCGGACGCTCACCCTTATTAGCCGACGATCAGAAGTGCATGATTGGTGCGATCATACCAGCACTAACGCACCGGATCCCATCAGAACTCCGAAGATAAGCGTGCTTGGGCGAGAGTAGTACTAGGATGGGTGACCCCCTGGGAAGTCCTCGTGTTGCACCTTTTTTTTTTACTACCTATTTGAATGCACGACGAGATCATTTTTTTTACCAATCTTTCTAACCAAACGTTAAAGGACGGACGACGTCGTCGCCATAAAATTTGGCTGTCGATCGCACGCGCGGGGCCCGCCGCAACCTCTACGGCCGGCTTGATCGACCAACCGACCCGAAAAATTAAAATTTGTAAATAAATAAGAAAAATAATATTTCAATTATTATTTTTCGTTTAAAACGGGCGTAACTCCGTGCATTATTTTCCGATTTCAGCTTTTCACGTGGGGTTGAAAGGCGCGCGAAGAGACGAAGAAAATGACCCCGAGCTGTCTCTCGGACGCTCACCCTTATTTGTCGACGATCAGAAATGCGTGACGGGTGCGATCATACCAGCACTAAAGCACCGGATCCCATCAGAACTCCGAAGTTAAGCATGCTTGGGCGAGAGTAGTACTAGGATGGGTGACCCCTTGGGAAGTCCTCGTGTTGCACCTTTTTTTTTTACTACCTATTTGAATGCACGACGAGATCATTTTTTTTACCAATCTTTCTAACCAAACGTTAAAGGACGGACGACGTCGTCGCCATAA
The DNA here is from genome assembly GCA_034359265.1 of Canna indica. Classification (NCBI taxonomy): domain Eukaryota; kingdom Viridiplantae; phylum Streptophyta; class Magnoliopsida; order Zingiberales; family Cannaceae; genus Canna; species Canna indica. Next base: position 44,447,670 of record CP136897.1, on the reverse strand, counting down.
AATTTGGCTGTCGATCGCACGCGCGGGGCCCGCCGCAACCTCTACGGCCGGCTTGATCGACCAACCGACCCGAAAAATTAAAATTTGTAAATAAATAAGAAAAATAACATTTCAATTATTATTTTTCGTTTAAAACGGGCGTAACTCCGTGCATTATTTTCCGATTTCAGCTTTTCACGTGGGGTTGAAAGGCGCGCGAAGAGACGAAGAAAATGACCCCGAGCTGTCTCTCGGACGCTCACCCTTATTTGTCGACGATCAGAAATGCGTGACGGGTGCGATCATACCAGCACTAAAGCACCGGATCCCATCAGAACTCCGAAGTTAAGCGTGCGTGGGAGAGAGTAGTACTAGGATGGGTGACCCCCTGGGAAGTCCTCGTGTTGCACCATTTTTTTTACAACCTATTTGAATGCACGACGAGATCATTTTTTTACCAATCTTTCTAACCAAACGTTAAGGACGGACGACGTCTTCGCCATAAAATTTGGCTGTCGATCGCCCGTGCGGGGCCCGCCGCAACCTCTACGGCCGGCTCGATCGACCAACCGACCCGAAAAATTAAAATTTGTAAATAAGTAAGAAAAATAACATTTCAATTATTATTTTTCGTTTAAAACGGGCGTAACTCCGTGCATTATTGTCCGATTTCAGCTTTTCACGTGGCGCTGAAAGGCGCGCGAAGAGACGAAGAAAATGACCCCGAGCTGTCTCTCGGACGCTCACCCTTATTTGTCGACGATCAGAAGTGTGTTATGGGTGCGATCATACCAGCACTAAAGCACTGGATCCCATTAGAACTCCGAAGTTAAGTGTGCTTGGGCGAGAGTAGTACTAGGATGGGTGACCCCCTGGGAAGTCCTCGTTTTGCACCTTTTTTTTTACTACCTATTTGAATGCACGACGAGATCATTTTTTTTACCAATCTTTCTAACCAAACGTTAAGGACGGACGACGTCGTCGCCATAAAATTTGGCTGTAGATCGCCCGAGCGGGGCCCGCCGCAACCTCTACGGCCGGCTCGATCGACCAACCGACCCGAAAAATTAAAATATTTAAATAAGTAAGAAAAATAACATTTCAATTATTATTTTTCGTTTAAAACGGGCGTAACTCCGTGCATTATTGTCTGATTTCAGCTTTTCACGTGGCGCTGAAAGGCGCGCGAAAAGACGAAGAAAATGACCCCGAGCTATCCCTCGGACGCTCACCCTTATTCGCCGACGATCAGAAGTGCGTGACGGGTGCGATCATACCAGCACTAAAGCACCAGATCCCATCAGAACTACGAAGTTAAGCGTGCTTGGGCGAGAGTAGTACTAGGATGGGTGACCCTCTGGGAAGTCCTCGTGTTGCACCTTTTTTTGACTACCTGTTTGATTGCACGACGAGATCATTTTTTCACCAATCTTTCTAACCAAACGTTAAGGACGGACGACGTCGTCGCCCGCCGCAACCTCTACGGCCGACTCGATCGACCAACCGACCGGAAAAATTAAAATTTGTAAATAAATAAGAAAAATAACATTTCAATTATTATTTTTCGTTTAAAACGGGCGTAACTCCGTGCATTATTGTCCGATTTCAGCTTTTCACGTGGCACTGAAAGGCGCCGAAGAGACGAAGAAAATGACCCCGAGCTGTCCCTCGGACGCTCACCCTTATTAGCCGACGATCAGAAGTGCATGACTGGTGCGATCATACCAGCACTAACGCACCGGATCCCATCAGAACTCCGAAGATAAGCGTGCTTGGGCGAGAGTAGTACTAGGATGGGTGACCCCCTGGGAAGTCCTCGTGTTGCACCTTTTTTTTTTACTACCTATTTGAATGCACGACGAGATCATTTTTTTTACCAATCTTTCTAACCAAACGTTAAAGGACGGACGACGTCGTCGCCATAAAATTTGGCTATCGATCGCCCGCGCGGGGCCCGCCGAAACCTCTACGGCCGGCTTGATCGACCAACCGACCCGAAAAATTAAAATTTGTAAATAAATAAGAAAAATAACATTTCAATTATTATTTTTCGTTTAAAACGGGCGTAACTCCGTGCATTATTTTCCGATTTCAGCTTTTCACGTGGGGTTGAAAGGCGCGCGAAGAGACGAAGAAAATGACCCCGAGCTGTCTCTCGGACGCTCACCCTTATTTGTCGACGATCAGAAATGCGTGACGGGTGCGATCATACCAGCACTAAAGCACCGGATCCAATCAAAACTCCGAAGTTAAGCGTGCGTGGGAGAGAGTAGTACTAGGATGGGTGACCCCCTGGGAAGTCCTCGTGTTGCACCATTTTTTTTACAACCTATTTGAATGCACGACGAGATCATTTTTTTTACCAATCTTTCTAACCAAACGTTAAGGACGGACGACGTCTTCGCCATAAAATTTGGCTGTCGATCGCCCGTGCGGGGCCCGCCGCAACCTCTACGGCCGGCTCGATCGACCAACCGACCCGAAAAATTAAAATTTGTAAATAAGTAAGAAAAATAACATTTCAATTATTATTTTTCGTTTAAAACGGGCGTAACTCCGTGCATTATTGTCCGATTTCAGCTTTTCACGTGGCGCTGAAAGGCGCGCGAAGAGACGAAGAAAATGACCCCGAGCTGTCTCTCGGACGCTCACCCTTATTTGTCGACGATCAGAAGTGTGTTATGGGTGCGATCATACCAGCACTAAAGCACTGGATCCCATTAGAACTCCGAAGTTAAGTGTACTTGGGCGAGAGTAGTACTAGGATGGGTGACCCCCTGGGAAGTCCTCGTGTTGCACCTTTTTTTTTACTACCTATTTGAATGCACGACGAGATCATTTTTTTTACCAATCTTTCTAACCAAACGTTAAGGACGGACGACGTCGTCGCCATAAAATTTGGCTGTAGATCGCCCGAGCGGGGCCCGCCGCAACCTCTACGGCCGGCTCGATCGACCAACCGACCCGAAAAATTAAAATATTTAAATAAGTAAGAAAAATAACATTTCAATTATTATTTTTCGTTTAAAACGGGCGTAACTCCGTGCATTATTGTCCGATTTCAGCTTTTCACGTGGCGCTGAAAGGCGCGCGAAAAGACGAAGAAAATGACCCCGAGCTATCCCTCGGACGCTCACCCTTATTAGCCGACGATCAGAAGTGCGTGACGGGTGTGATCATACCAGCACTAAAGCACCGGATCCCCTCAGAACTACGAAGTTAAGCGTGCTTGGGCGAGAGTAGTACTAGGATGGGTGACCCTCTGGGAAGTCCTCGTGTTGCACCTTTTTTTGACTACCTGTTTGATTGCACGACGAGATCATTTTTTCACCAATCTTTCTAACCAAACGTTAAGGACGGACGACGTCGTTTCCCGCCGCAACCTCTACGGCTGACTCGATCGACCAACCGACCGGAAAAATTAAAATTTGTAAATAAATAAGAAAAATAACATTTCAATTATTATTTTTCGTTTAAAACGGGCGTAACTCCGTGCATTATTGTCCGATTTCAGCTTTTCACGTGGCACTGAAAGGCGCCGAAGGGACGAAGAAAATGACCCCGAGCTGTCCCTCGGACGCTCACCCTTATTAGCCGACGATCAGATGTGCATGACTGGTGCGATCATACCAGCACTAACGCACCGGATCCCATCAGAACTCCGAAGATAAGCGTGCTTGGGCGAGAGTAGTACTAGGATGGGTGACCCCCTGGGAAGTCCTCGTGTTGCACCTTTTTTTTTTACTACCTATTTGAATGCACGACGAGATCATTTTTTTTACCAATCTTTCTAACCAAACGTTAAAGGACGGACGACGTCGTCGCCATAAAATTTGGCTATCGATCGCCCGCGCGGGGCCCGCCGAAACCTCTACGGCCGGCTTGATCGACCAACCGACCCGAAAAATTAAAATTTGTAAATAAATAAGAAAAATAACATTTCAATTATTATTTTTCGTTTAAAACGGGCGTAACTCCGTGCATTATTTTCCGATTTCAGCTTTTCACGTGGCGCTGAAAGGCGCGCGAAGAGACGAAGAAAATGACCCCGAGCTGTCTCTCGGACGCTCACCCTTATTTGTCGACGATCAGAAGTGCGTGACGGGTGCGATCATACCAGCACTAAAGCACCGGATCCCATCAGAACTCCGAAGTTAAGCGCGCTTGGGTGAGAGTAGTACTAGGATGGGTGACCCTCTGGGAAGTCCTCGTGTTGCACCTTTTTTTTTACTTCCTATTTGAATGCACGACGAGATCATTTTTCTTACCAATCTTTCTAACCAAACGTTAAGGACGGACGACGTCGTCGCCATAAAATTTGGCTGTCGATCGCCCGTGCGGGGCCCGCCGCAACCTCTACGGCCGGCTCGATCGACCAACCGACCCGAAAAATTAAAATTTGTAAATAAGTAAGAAAAATAACATTTCAATTATTATTTTTCGTTTAAAACGGGCGTAACTCCGTGCATTATTGTCCGATTTCAGCTTTTCACGTGGCGCTGAAAGGCGCGCGAAGAGACGAAGAAAATGACCCCGAGCTGTCCCTCGGACGCTCACCCTTATTAGCCGACGATCAGAAGTGCGTTACGGGTGCGATCATACCAGCACTAAAGCACGGGATCCCATCAGAACTCCGAAGTTAAGCGTGCTTGGGCGAGAGTAGTACTAGGATGGGTGACCCCCTGGGAAGTCCTCGTGTTGCACCTTTTTTTGACTACCTGTTTGATTGCACGACGAGATCATTTTTTTACCAATCTTTCTAACCAAACGTTAAGGACGGACGACGTCGTCGCCATAAAATTTGGCTGTCGATCGCCCGCGCGGGGCTCGCCGCAACCTCTACGGCCGACTCGATCGACCAACCGACCGGAAAAATTAAAATTTGTAAATAAATAAGAAAAATAACATTTCAATTATTATTTTTCGTTTAAAACGGGCGTAACTCCGTGCATTATTGTCCGATTTCAGCTTTTCACGTGGCACTGAAAGGCGACGAAGAGACGAAGAAAATGACCCCGAGCTGTCCCTCGGACGCTCACCCTTATTAGCCGACGATCAAAAGTGCATGACTGGTGCGATCATACCAGCACTAACGCACCGGATCCCATCAGAACTCCGAAGATAAGCGTGCTTGGGCGAGAGTAGTACTAGGATGGGTGACCCCCTGGGAAATCCTCGTGTTGCACCTTTTTTTTTTACTACCTATTTGAATGCACGACGAGATCATTTTTTTTACCAATCTTTCTAACCAAACGTTAAAGGACGGACGACGTCGTCGCCATAAAATTTGGCAGTCGATCGCCCGCGCGGGTCCCGCCGCAACCTCTACGGCCGACTTGATCGACCAACCGACCCGAAAAATTAAAATTTTAAATAAATAAGAAAAATAACATTTCAATTATTATTTTTCGTTTAAAACGGGCGTAACTCCGTGCATTATTGTCTGATTTTAGCTTTTCACATGGCGCTGAAACGCGTGCGAAGAGACGAAGAAAATGACCCCGAGCTGTTCCTCGGACGCTCTCCCTTATTAGCCGACAACCAGAAATTCGTGACGGGTGCGATCATACCAGCACTAAAGCACCGGATCCCATCAGAACTCCTTGGGAAGTCCCCTTGACGGGTGACCCCTTGGGAAGTCCTCGTTTTGCACCTTTTTTTTTACTACCTATTTGAATGCACGACGAGATCATTTTTTTTACCAATCTTTCTAACCAAAGGTTAAGGACGGACGACGTCGTTGCCATAAAATTTGGTTGTCGATCGCCCGTGCGGGGCCCGCCGCAAACTCTACGGCCGGCTCGATCGACCAACCGACCCGAAAAATTAAAATTTGTAAATAAATAAGAAAAATAACATTTCAATTATTATTTTTCGTTTAAAACGGGCGTAACTCCGTGCATTATTGTCCGATTTCAGCTTTTCACGTGGCGCTGAAAGGCGCGCGAAGAGACGAAGAAAATGACCCCGAGCTGTCCCTCGGACCCTAACCCTTATTAATCGACGATCAGAAGTCCTCGTGTTGCACCCTTTTTTTTACTACCTATTTGATTGCACGATGAGATCATTTTTTCTACCAATCTTTCTAACCAAACGTTAAGGACGGACGACGTCGTCGCCATAAAATTTGGCTGTCGATCGCCCGCGCGGGGCCCTCCGCAACCTCTACGGCCGGCTCGATCGACCAACCGACCCGAAAAATTAAAATTTGTAAATAAATAAGAAAAATAACATTTCAATTATTATTTTTCGTTTAAAACGGGCGTAATTTCGTGCATTATTGTCCGATTTCAGCTTTTCACGTGGCGCTGAAAGGCGTGCGAAGAGACGAAGAAAATGACCCCGAGCTGTCCCTCGGACGCTCACCCTTATTAGCCGACGATTAGAAGCACATGACGAATGCGATCATACATGCACTAACGCATCAGATCCCATCAGAACTCCGAAGTTAAGCGTGCTTGGGAGAGAGTAGTACTAGGATGGATGACCCCTTGGGAAGTCCTCGTGTTGCATCTTTTTTTTTACTACCTATTTGAATGCACGACGAGATCATTTTTTTTACCAATCTTTCTAACCAAACGTTAAGGACAGACGACGTCGTCGCCATAAAATTTGGTTGACGATCGCCCGCGCGATGCCCGCCGCAACCTCTACGGCCGGCGAAATCGACCAACCGACCCGAAAAATTAAAATTTGTAAATAAATAAGAAAAATAAGATTTCAATTATTATTTTTCGTTTAAAACGTGCGTAACGCCGTTCATTATTGTCCGATTTCAGCTTTTCACGTGGCGCTGAAAGGCGCGCGAAGAGACGAAGAAAATGACACCGAGCTGTCCCTAGGACGCTCACCCTTATTAGCCGACGATCAGAAGTGCGTGACGGGTGCGATCATACCAGCACTAAAGCACCGGATCCCATCAGAACTCCGAAGTTAAGCGTGCTTGGGCCAGAGTAGTACTAGGATGGGTTACCCCCAGGGAAGTCCTCGTGTTGCACCTTTTTTTTTACTACCTATTTGATTGCACGACGAGATCATTTTTTTTACCAATCTTTCTAACCAAACGTTAAGGACGGACGACGTCGTCGCCATAAAATTTGGCTGTCGATCGTCCGCGCGGGCCCACCGCAACCTCTACGACCGACTCGATCGACCAACCGACCCGAAAAATTAAAATTTGTAAATAAATAAGAAAAATAACATTTCAATTATTATTTTTCGTTTAAAACGGGCGTAACTCCGTGCATTATTGTCCGATTTCAAGTTTTCACGTGACGCTGAAAGGCGCGCGAAGAGACGAAGAAAATGACCCCGAGTTGTCCCTCGGACGCTCACCCTTATTAGCCGACGATCAGAAGTGCGGGACGGGTGCGATCATACCAGCACTAAAGCACCGGATCCCATCAGAACTCCGAAGTTAAGCGTGCTTGGGTGAGAGTAGTACTAGGATGGGTGGGGAAGTCCTCGTGTTGCACCTTTTTTTTTTACTACCTATTTGAATGCACGACGAGATCATTTTTTTTACCAATCTTTCTAACCAAACGTTAAGGACGGACGACGTCGTCGCCATAAAATTTGGCTGTCGATCGCCCGTGCGGGGCCCGCCGCAAACTCTACGGCCGGCTCGATCGACCAACCGACTCGAAAAATTATAATTTGTAAATAAATAAGAAAAATAACATTTCAATTATTATTTTTCGTTTAAAACGGGCGTAACTCCGTGCATTATTGTCCGATTTCAGGTTTTCACGTGGCGCTGAAAGGCGCGCGAAGAGACGAAGAAAATGACCCCGAGTTGTCCCTCGGACGCTCACCCTTATTAGCCGACGATCAGAAGTGCGGGACGGGTGCGATCATACCAGCACTAAAGCACCGGATCCCATCAGAACTCCGAAGTTAAGCGTGCTTGGGCGAGAGTAGCACTAGGATGGGTGGTGAAGTCCTCGTGTTGCACCTTTTTTTTTTACTACCTATTTGAATGCACGAGGAGATCATTTTTTTTACCAATCTTTCTAACCAAACGTTAAGGACGGACGACGTCGTCGCCATAAAATTTGGCTGTCGATCGCCCGCGCGGGGCCCGCCGCAACCTCTACGACCGACTCGATCGACCAACCGACCCGAAAAATTAAAATTTGTAAATAAATAAGAAAAATAACATTTCAATTATTATTTTTCGTTTAAAACGGGCGTAACTCCGTGCATTATTGTCCGATTTCTGGTTTTCACGTGGCGCTGAAAGGCGCGCGAGGAGACGAAGAAAATGACCCCGAGTTGTCCCTCGGACGCTCACCCTTATTAGCCGACGATCAGAAGTGCGGGACGGGTGCGATCATACCAGCACTAAAGCACCGGATCCCATCAGAACTCCGAAGTTAAGCGTGCTTGGGCGAGAGTAGTACTAGGATGGGTGACTCCCTGGGAAGTCCTCGTGTTGCACCTTTTTTTTTACTACCTATTTGAATGCACGACGAGATCATTTTTTTTACCAATCTTTCTAACCAAACGTTAAGGACGGACGACGTCGTCTCCACAAAATTTGGCTGTCGATCGCCCGTGCGGGGCCCGCCGCAACCTCTACGGCCGGCTCGATCGACCAAACGACCCGAAAAATTAAAATTTGTAAATAAATAAGAAAAATAACATTTCAATTATTATTTTTCGTTTAAAACGGGCGTAACTCCGTGCATTATTGTCCGATTTTAGATTTTCACGTGGCACTGAAACGCGCGCGAAGAGACGAAGAAAATGACCCCGAGCTGTTCCTCGGACGCTCACCCTTATTAGCCGACGATCAGAAGTGCGTGACGGGTGCGATCATACCAGCACTAAAGCACCGGATCCCATCAGAACTCCGAAGTTAAGCGTGCTTGGGCGAGAGTAGTACTAGGATGGGTAACTCCCTGGGAAGTCCTCGTGTTGCACCTTTTTTTTTACTACCTATTTGAATGCACGACGAGATCATTTTTTTTACCAATCTTTCTAACCAAACGTTAAGGACGGACGACGTCGTCGCCATAAAATTTGGGTGTCGATCGCCCGCGCGGGGCCCGCCGCAACCTCTACGGCCGACTCGATCGACCAACCGACCCGAAAAATTAAAATTTGTAAATAAATAAGAAAAATAACATATCAATTATTATTTTTCGTTTAAAACGGGCGTAACTCCGTGCATTATTGTCCGATTTCAGCTTTTCACGTGGCGCTGAAAGGCGCGCGAAGAGACGACGAAAATGACTCCGAGCTGTCCCTCGGAAGCTCACCCTTATTAGCCGAGGATCAAAAGTGCATGACGGGTGCGATCATACCAGCACTAACGCAGAGGATCCCATCAAAACTCCGATGTTAAGCGTGCTTGGGCGAGAGTAGGACTAGGATGGGTGACCCCCTGGAAAGTCCTCATGTTGCACCTTTTTTTTTACTTCCTATTTGATTTCACGACGAGATCATTTTTTTTACAAATCTTTCTAACCAAACGTTAAGGACGGACGACGTCGTCGCCATAAAATTTGGTTGTCGATCGCCAACGCGGGGCCCGCCGCAACCTCTACGGCCGGCTCGATCGACCAACCGACCCGAAAAATTAAAATTTGTAAATAAATAAGAAAAATAACATTTCAATTATTATTTTTCGTTTAAAACGGGCGTAACTCCGTGCATTATTGTCCGATTTCAGCTTTTCACGTGGCGCTGAAAGGCGCGCTAAGAGACGAAGAAAATGACCCCGAGCTGTCCCTCGGACGCTCACCCTTATTAGCCGACGATCAGAAGTGAGTGATGGGTGCGATCATACCAGCACTAAAGCACCGAACCCAATCAGAACTCCGAAGTTAAGCGTGCTTGGGCGAGAGTAGTACTAGGATGGGTGACCCCCTGGGAACTTCTCTTGTTGCACCTTTTTTTTACTACCTGTTTGATTGCACGACGAGATCATTTTTTTTACCAATCTTTCTAACCAAACGTTAAGGACGGACGACGTCGTCGCCATAAAATTTGGCTGTCGATCGCCCGCGCGGGGCCTGCCGCAACCTCTACAGCCGACTCGATCGACCAACCGACCCGAAATATTAAAATTTGTAAATAAATAAGAAAAATAACATTTCAATTATTATTTTTCGTTTAAAAAGAGCGTAACTCCGTGCATTATTGTCCGATTTCAGCTTTTCACGTGGCGCTGAAAGGCGCGCGAAGAGACGAAGAAAATGACCCCCGAACTCTCCCTCGGACGCACACCCATATTGGCCGACGATCTGAAGTGCATGATGGGTGCGATCATACCAGCACTAACGCATCGGATTCCATCAGAACTACGAAGTTAAGCGTGCTTGGGCGAGAGTAGGACTTGGATGGGTGACCCCCTTGAAAGTCCTCGTGTTGCACTCTTTGTTTTTAGTACCTATTTGATTGCACGACGAGATCATTTTTTTTACCAATCTTTCTAACCAAACGTTAAGGACGGACGACGTCGTCGCCATAAAAATTGGTTGTCGATCGCCAGCGCGGGGCTGACCGCAACCTCTACGGCCGGCTCGATCGACCAACCGACCCGAAAAATTAAAATTTGTAAATAAATAAGAAAAATAACATTTCAATTATTATTTTTCGTTTAAAACGGGCGTAAGTCCGTGCATTATTGTCCGATTTCAGCTTTTCACGAGGCGCTGAAAGGCCCGCGAAGAGACGAAGAAAATGACCCCGAGTTGTCCCTCGGACGCTCACCCTTATTAGCCGACGATCAGAAGTGCGTGACGGGTGCGATCATGCCAGCACTAAAGCACCGGATCCCATCAGAACTCCAAAATTAAGCGTGCTTGGGCGAGAGTAGGACTAGGATGGGTGAGCCCTTGGGAAGTCCTCGTGCTGCACCCTTTTTTTTACTACCTATTTGAATGCACGACGAGATCATTTTTTTTACCAATCTTTCTAACCAAACGTTAAGGACGGACGACGTCGTCGCCATAAAATTTGGTTGTCGATCGCCAACGCGGGGCCCGCCGCAACCTCTACGGCCGGCTCGATCGACCAACCGACCCGAAAAATTAAAATTTGTAAATAAATAAGAAAAATAACATTTCAATTATTATTTTTCGTTTAAAACGGGCGTAACTCCGTGCATTATTGTCCGATTTCAGCTTTTCACGTGGCGCTGAAAGGCGCGCTAAGAGACGAAGAAAATGACCCCGAGCTGTCCCTCGGACGCTCACCCTTATTAGCCGACGATCAGAAGTGAGTGACGGGTGCGATCATACCAGCACTAAAGCACCGGACCCAATCAGAACTCCGAAGTTAAGCGTGCTTGGGCGAGAGTAGTACTAGGATGGGTGACCCCCTGGGAAGTTCTCCTGTTGCACCTTTTTTTTACTACCTGTTTGATTGCACGACGAGATCATTTTTTTTACCAATCTTTCTAAATAACGTTAAGGACGGACGACGTCGTCGCCATAAAATTTGGCTGTCGATCGCCCGCGCGGGGCCTGCCGCAACCTCTACGGCCGACTCGATCGACCAATCGACCCGAAAAATTAAAATTTGTAAATAAATAAGAAAAATAACATTTCAATTATTATTTTTCGTTTAAAACGGGCGTAACTCCGTGCATTATTGTCCGATTTCACCTTTTCACGTGGCACTGAAAGGCGCGCGAAGAGACGAAGAAAATGACCCCGAGCTGTCTCTCGGACGCTCACCCTTATTAGCCGATAATCAGAAGTGCGTGACGGGTGCGATCATACCAGCACTAAAGCACCGGATCCCATCAGAACTCCGAAGTTAAGCGTGCTTGGGCGAGAGTAGTACTAGGATGGGTGACCCCCTAGGAAGTCCTCGTGTTGCACATTTTTTTTGACTACCTATTTGAATGCACGACGAGATCATTTTTTTACCAATCTTTCTAACCAAACGTTAAGGACGGATGACGTCGTCGCCATAAAATTTGGCAGTCGATCGCCCGTGCGGGGCCCGCCGCAGCCTCTACGGCCGGCTCGATCGAAGAACCGACTCGAAAAATTAAAATTTGTAAATAAATAAGAAAAATAACATTTCAATTACTATTTTTCGTTTAAAACGGTCGTAACTCTGTTTATTATTGTCCGATTTCAGCTTTTCACGTGGCGCTGAAAGGCGCGCGAAGAAACGAAGAAAATGACCCCCGAACTCTCCCTCGGACGCTCACCCTTATTAGCCGACGATCAGAAGCACATTACGGATGCGATCATACATGCACTAACGCATTGGATCCCATCAGAACTCCAAAATTAAGCGTGCTTGGTCGAGAGTATCACTAGGATGGGTGACCCCCTGGGAAGTCCTCGTGTTGCACCTTTTTTTTTACTACCTATTTGATTGCACGACGAGATCATTTTTTTTACCAATCTTTCTAACCAAACGTTAAGGACGGACGACGTCGTCGCCATAAAATTTCAATTATTATTTTTCGTTTAAAACGGGCGTAACTCCGTGCATTATTGTCCTATTTCAGCTTTTCACGTGGCGCTGAAAGGCGCGCGAAGAGACGAAGAAAATGATCCCGAGCTGTCCCTCGGACGCTCACCCTTATTAGCCGACGATCAGAAGTGCGTGACGGGTGCGATCATACCAGCACTAAAGCACCGGATCCAATCAGAACTCCGAAGTTAGGCGTGCTTGTGCGAGAGTAGTACTAGCATGGGTGACCCCCTGGGAAGTCCTCGTGTTGCACCTTTTTTTTACTACCTATTTGAATAAATAAGAAAAATAACATTTCAATTATTATTTTTCGTTTAAAACGGGCGTAACTCCGTGCATAATTGTCCGATTTTAGCTTTTCACGTGGCGCTGAAACGCGCGCGAAGAGACAAAGAAAATGACCCCGAGCTGTTCCTCGGACGCACACCCTTATTAGCCGACAATCAGAAGTGCGTGACGAGTGCGATCATACCAGCACTAAAGCACCGGATCCCACAAGAACTTTGAAGTTAAGTGTGCTTGGGCGAGAGTAGTACTAGGATGGGTGATCCCCTGGGAAGTCCTCGTGTTGCACCTTTTTTTTTACTACCTATTTGAATGCATGACGAGATCATTTTTTTACCAATCTTTCTAACCAAACGATAAGGACGGACGACGTCGACATAAAATTTGGCTGTCGATCGCCGGTGCGGGGCCCGCCGCAACTTCTACGGCCGGCTCGATCGACCAACCGACCCGAAAAATTAAAATTTGTAAATAAATAAGAAATATAACATTTCAATTATTATTTTTCGTTTAAAACGGGCGTAACTTCGTGCATTATTGTCCGATTTCAGCTTTTCACGTGGCGCTGAAAGGCGCGCGAAGAGACGAAGAAAATGACCCCGAGTTGTCCCTCGGACGCTCACCCTTATTAGCCGACGATCAGAAGTGCGTGACGGGGGCGATCATACCAGCACTAAAGCACCGGATCCCATCAGAACTCCGAAGTTAAGCGTGCTTGGGCGAGAGTAGTACTAGGATGAGTGACACCCTGGGAAGTCCTCGTGTTGCACCTTTTTTTTTTACTACCTATTTGAATGCACGACGAGATCATTTTTTTTACCAATCTTTCTAACCAAACGTTAAGGACAGACGACGTCGTCGCCATAAAATTTGGCTGTCGATCGCCCGCGCGGGGCCCGCCGCAACCTCTACGGCCGGCTCGATCAACCAACCGACCCGAAAAATTAAAATTTGTTAATAAATAAGAAAAGTAACATTTCAATTATTATTTTTCGTTTAAAACGGGCGTAACTCGTGCATTATTGTCCGATTTCATCTTTTCACGTGGGGCTGAAAGGCGCGCGAAGAGATGAAGAAAATAACCCCGAGGTGTCCCTCGGACGCTCACCCTTATTAGCCGACGATCAGAAGTGCGTGACGGGTGCGATCATACCAGCACTAAAGCACTGGATCCCATCAGAACTCCGAAGTTAAGCGTGCTTGGGCGAGAGTAGGACTAAGATGGGTGACCCCCTGGGAAGTCCTCGTGCTGCACCCTTTTTTTTACTACCTATTTGAATGCACGACGAGATCATTTTTTTTACCAATCTTTCTAACCAAACGTTAAGGACGGACGACGTCGTCGCCATAAAATTTGGCTGTCGATCGCTCGTGCAGGGCCCGCCGCAAACACTACGGCCGGCTCGATCGACCAACCGACCCGAAAAATTAAAATTTGTAAATAAATAAGAAAAATAACATTTCAATTATTATTTTTTATTTAAAACGGGCGTAACTCCATGCATTATTGTCCGATTTCAGATTTTCACGTGGCGCTGAAAGGCGCGCGAAGAGACGAAGAAAATGACCCCGAGCTGTCCCTCGGACGCTCACCCTTATTAGCCGACGATCAGAAGCACATTACGGATGCGATCATACATGCACTAACGCATTGGATCGCATCAGAACTCCGAAGTTAGGCGTGCTTGTGCGAGAGTAGTACTAGCATGGGTGACCCCCTGGGAAGTCCTCGTGTTGCACCTTTTTTTTACTACCTATTTGAATGCACGACGAGATCATTTTTTTTACCAATCTTTCTAACCAAACGTTAAGGACGGACGACGTCGTCGCCATAAAATTTGGCTGTCGATCGCCCGCGCTGGGCCCGCCGCAACCTCTACGGCCGGCTCGATCGACCAACCAACCCGAAAAATTAAAATTTGTAAATAAATAAGAAAAATAACATTTCAATTATTATTTTTCGTTTAAAACGGGCGAAACTCCGTGCATTATTGTCCGATTTCAGCTTTTCACGTAGCGCTGAAAGGCGCGCGAAGAGACGAAGAAAATGACCCCGAGCTGTCCCTCGGACGCTCACCCTTGTTAGCCGACGATCAGAAGTGCGTGACGGGTGCAATCATACCAGCACTAAAGCTCCGGATCCCATCAGAACTCCGAAGTTAAGCGTGATCGGGCGAGAGTAGTACTAGGATGGGTGACCCCCTGGGAAGTCCTCGTGTTGCACCTTTTTTTGACTACCTGTTTGATTGCACGACGAGATCATTTTTTTTACCAATCTTTCTAACCAAACGTTAAGGACGGACGAAGTCGTCGCCATAAAATTTGGCTGTCGATCGCCCGTGCGGGGCCTGCCGCAAACTCTACGGCCGGCTCGATCGACCAACCGACCCGAAAAATTAAAATTTGTAAATAAATAAGAAAAATAACATTTCAATTATTATTTTTCGTTTAAAACGGACGTAACTCCGTGCATTATTGTCCGATTTCAGCTTTTCACGTGGCGCTGAACGGCGCGCGAAGAGACGAAGAAAATTACCCCGAGCTGTCCCTCGGACGCTCACCCTTATTAGCCGACGATCAGAAGTGCGTGACGGGTGCGATCATACCAGCACTAACGCATCCGATCCCATCAGAACTCCGAAGTTAAGCGTGCTTGGGCGAGAGTAGTACTAGGATGGGTGACCCCCTGCGAAGTCATCGTGTTGCACCTTTTTTTGACTACCTGTTTGATTGCACGACGAGATCATTTTTTACCAATCTTTCTAACCAAACGTTAAGGACGGACGACGTCGTCGCCATAAAATTTGGCTGTCGATCGCCCGCGCGGGGCCCGCCGCAACCTCTACGGCCGACTCGATCGACCAACCGACCCGAAAAATTAAAATTTGTAAATAAAAAAAAAAATAACATTTCAATTATTATTTTTCGTTTAAAACGGGCGTAACTCCGTGAATTATTGTCCGATTTCAGCTTTTCACGTGGCGCTGAAAGGCGCGCGAGAGACGAAGAAAATGACCCCGAGCTGTCCCTCGGACGCTCACCCGTATTAGCCGACGATCAGAAGTGCGTGACGGGTGCGATCATACCAGCACTAAAGCACCGGATCCCATCAGAACTCCGAGGTTAAGCGTGCTTGGGCGAGAGTAGTACTAGGATGGGTGACCCGCTGGGAAGTCCTTGTCTTGCACCTTTTTTTTTACTACCTATTTGAATGCACGACGAGATCATTTTTTTTACCAATCTTTCTAACCAAACGTTAAGGACGGACGAAGTCGTCGCCATAAAATTTGGCTGTCGATCGCCCGTGCGGGGCCCGCCGCAACCTCTACGGCCGGCTCGATCGGCCAACCGACCCGAAAAATTAAAATTTGTAAATAAATAAGAAAAATAACATTTCAATTATTATTTTTCGTTTAAAACTGGCGTAACCCCGTGCATTATTGTCCGATTTCAGCTTTTCACGTGGCGCTGAAAGGCGCGCGAGAGAGGAAGAAAATGACCCCGAGCAATCCCTCGGACGCTCACCCTTATTAGTCGACGATCATAAGTGCGTGACGTGTGCGATCATACCAGCTCTAAAGCACCGGATCCCATCAGAACTCCGAAGTTAAGTGTGCTTGGGCGAGAGTAGTACTAGGATGGGTGACCCCCTGGGAAGTTCTCGTGTTGCACCTTTTTTTTTACTACCTATTTGAATGCACGACGAGATCATTTTTTTTACCAATCTTTCTAACCAAACGTTAATGACGGACGAAGTCGTCGCCATAAAATTTGGCTGTCGATCGCCCGTGCGGGGCCCGGCGCAACCTCTACGGCCGGCTCGATCGACCAACCGACCCGAAAAATTAAAATTTGTAAATAAATAAGAAAAATAACATTTCAATTATTATTTTTCGTTTAAAACGGACGTAACTCCGTGCATTATTGTCCGATTTCAGCTTTTCACGTGGCGCTGAAAGGCGCGCGAAGAGACGAAGAAAATGACCCCGAGCTGTCCCTCAGACGCTCACCCTTATTAGCCGACGATCAGAAGTGCGTGACGGGTGCGATCATACCAGCACTAACGCATCCGATCCCATCAGAACTCCGAAGTTAAGCGTGCTTGGGCGAGAGTAGTACAAGGATTGGTGACCCCCTGCGAAGTCCTCGTGTTGCACCTTTTTTTGACTACCTGTTTGATTGCACGACGAGATCATTTTTTTACCAATCTTTCTAACCAAACGTTAAGGACGGACGACGTCGTCGCCATAAAATTTGGCTGTCGATCGCCCGCGCGGGGCCCGCCGCAACCTCTACGGCCGACTCGATCGACCAACCGACCCGAAAAATTAAAATTTGTAAATAAATAAGAAAAATAACATTTCAATTATTATTTTTCGTTTAAAACGGGCGAAACTCCGTGCATTATTGTCCGATTTCAGCTTTTCACGTAGTGCTGAAAGGCGCGCGAAGAGACGAAGAAAATGACCCCGAGCTGTCCCTCGGAAACTCACCCTTATTAGCCGACGATCAGAAGTGCGTGACGGGTGCGATCATACCAGCACTAAAGCACCAGATCCCATCAGAACTCCGAAGTTAAGCGTGATCGGGCTAGAGTAGTACTAGGATGGGTGACCCCCTGGGAAGTTCTCGTGTTGCACCTTTTTTTGACTACCTGTTTGATTGCACGACGAGATCATTTTTTTACCAATCTTTCTAACCAAACGTTAAGGACGGACGACGTCGTCGCCATAAAATTTTGATTGTCGATCAACCGCGCGGGGCCCGCCGCAAACTCTACGGCCGACTCGATCGACCAACCGACCCGAAAAATTAAAATTTGTAAATAAATAAGAAAAATAACATTTCAATTATTATTTTTCGTTTAAAACGGACGTAACTCCGTGCATTATTGTCCGATTTCAGCTTTTCACGTGGCGCTGAAAGGCGCGCGAAGAGACGAAGAAAATGACCTCGAGATGTCCCTCGGACGCTCACCCTTATTAGCCGACGATCAGAAGTGCGTGACGGGTGCGATCATACCAGCACTAAAGCTCCGGATCCCATCAGAACTCCGAAGTTAAGCGTGCTTGGGCGAGAGTAGTACTAGGATGGGTGACCCCCTGGGAAGTCCTCTTGTTGCACCTTTTTTTGACTACCTGTTTGATTGCACGACGAGATCATTTTTTTACCAATCTTTCTAACCAAACGTTAAGGACGGACGACGTCGTCGCCATAAAATTTGGCTGTCGATCGCCCGCGCGGGGCCCGCCGCAACCTCTACGGCCGATGCGATCAACCAACCGACCCGAAAAATTAAAATTTTTAAATAAATAAGAAAAATAACATTTCAATTATTATTTTTTGTTTAAAACGGGCGTAACTTCGTGCATTATTGTCCGATTTCAGCTTTTCGCGTGGCGCTGAACGGCGCGCGAAGAGACGAAGAAAATGACCCCGAGCTGTCCCTCGGACGCTCACCCTTATTAGCCGACGATCAGAAGTGCGTGACGGGTGCGATCATACCAGCACTAAAGCACCGGATCCCATCAGAACTCCGAAGTTAAGCGTGATCGGGCGAGAGTAGTACTAGGATGGGTGACCCCCTGGGAAGTTCTCGTGTTGCACCTTTTTTTGACTACCTGTTTGATTGCACGACGAGATCATTTTTTTACCAATCTTTCTAACCAAACGTTAAGGACGGACAACGTCGTCGCCATAAAATTTTGATTGTCGATCGCCCGCGCGGGGCCCGCCTCAACCTCTACGGCCGACTCGATCGACCAACCGACCCGAAAAATTAAAATTTGTAAATAAATAAGAAAAATAACATTTCAATTATTATTTTTCGTTTAAAACGGACGTAACTCCGTGCATTATTGTCCGATTTCAGCTTTTCACGTGGCGCTGAAAGGCGCGCGAAGAGACGAAGAAAATGACCCCGAGCTGTCCCTCGGACGCTCACCCTTATTAGCCGACGATCAGAAGTGCGTGACGGGTTGCGATCATACCAGCACTAAAGCACCGGATCCCATCAGAACCCCGAAGTTAAGCATGCTTGGGCGAGAGTAGTACTAGGATGGGTGACCCCCTGGGAAGTCCTCGTGTTGCGCCTTTTTTTTTACTACATATTTGATTGCACGACGAGATCATTTTTTTTACCAATCTTTATAACCAAACGTTAAGGACGGACGACGTCGTCGCCACAATATTTGGCTGTCGATCGCCCGTGCAGGGCCGCCGCAAACTCTACAGCCGGCTCGATCGACCAACTAACCTGAGAAATTAAAATTTGTAAATAAATAAGAAAAATAACATTTCAATTATTATTTTTCTTTTAAAACAGGCGTAATTCCGTGCATTATTATCCGATTTCAGCTTTTGACGTGGCGCTGAAAGGCGCGCGAAGAGATGAAGAAAATGACCCCGAGCTGTCCCTCGGACGCTCACCCTTATTAGCCGACGATCAGCAAAGGATGACGGGTGCGATCATACTAGCACTAACGCACCGGATCTCATCAGAACACCGAAGTTAAGCGAGCTTAGGGAAGAGTAGTACTAGGATGTGTGACCCCCTGGGAAGTCCTCGAGTTGCACCCTTTTTTTTACTACCTATTTGAATGCACGACGAGATCATTTTTTTTACCAATCTTTCTAACCAAACGTTAAGGACGGATGACGTCGTCGCCATAAAATTTGGCTGTCGATCGCCCGTGCGGGGCCCGCCACAACCTCTACGGTCGGCTCGATCGACCAACCGACCCGAAAAATTAAAATTTGTAAATAGATAAGAAAAATAACATTTCAATTATTATTTTTCGTTTAAAACGGGCATAACTCTGTCCATTATTGTCCGATTTCAGCTTTTCACGTGGCGCTGAAAGGCGCGCGAAGAGACGAAGAAAATGACCCCCGAGCTGTCCCTCGGACGCTCACCCTTATTAGCCGACGATCAGAAGTGCATGAGGGGTGCGATCATACCAGCACTAACGCACTGTATCCCATTAGAACTTCGAAGTTAAGCGTGCTTGGGCGAGACGTTTTGCACCCTTTTTTTTACTACCTATTTGAATGCACGACGAGATCATTTTTTTTACCATTCTTTCTAACCAAACGTTAAGGACGGACGACGTCGTCGCCATAAAATTTGGCTGTCGATCGCCCGTGCGCGGCCCGCCGCAACCTCTACGGTCGGCTCGATCGACCAACTAACCTGAAAAATTAAAATTTGTAAATAAATAAGAAAAATAACATTTCATTTATTATTTTTCGTTTAAAACGGGCGTAACTCCGTGCATTATTGTCCGATTTCAGATTTTCACGTGGCGCTGAAAGGCGCGTGAAGAGACGAAGAAAATGACCCCGAGCTGTCCCTCGGACGCTCACCCTTATTAGTCGACGATTAGAAGTTCATGACGGGTGCGATCATACCAGCACTAACGCACCGGATCCCATCAGAACTCCGAAGTTAAGCGTGCTTGGGCGAGAGTAGTTCTAGGATGTGTGACCCCCTCGGAAGTCCTCGTGTTGCACCCTTCTTTTTACTACCTATTTGAATGCATGACGAGATCATTTTTTTACCAAACGTTTAGGACGGACGACGTCGTCGCCATAAATATTGGCTGTCGATCGCCCGTGTGGTGCCCGCCGCAACCTCTACGGCCACCTCGATCGACCAGCCAACCTGAAAAATTAAAATTTGTAAATAAATAAGAAAAAATAACATTTCAATTATTATTTTTCGTTTAAAACGGGCGTAACTCCGTGAATTATTGTCCGATTTCAGCTTTTCACGTGGCGCTGAAAGGCACGCGAAGAGACGAAGAAAATGACCCCGAGCTGTCCCTCCGACACTCACCCTTATTAGCCGACGATCAGAAGTGCATGACGGGTGTGATCATACCAGCACTAACGCACCGGATCCCATCAGAACTCCGAAGTTAAGCGTGCTTGGGCGAGAGTAGTTCTAGGATGTGTGACCCCCTGGGAAGTCCTCGTGTTGCACCCTTCTTTTTACTACCTATTTGAATGCATGACGAGATCATTTTTTTACCAAACGTTTAGGACGGACGACGTC
This sequence comes from Canna indica, assembly GCA_034359265.1. NCBI lineage: Eukaryota > Viridiplantae > Streptophyta > Magnoliopsida > Zingiberales > Cannaceae > Canna > Canna indica. The sequence goes on along the minus strand of CP136897.1, from coordinate 44,426,906 downwards.
GTCGCCATAAATATTGGCTGTCGATCGCCCGTGTGGTGCCCGCCGCAACCTCTACGGCCACCTCGATCGACCAGCCAACCTGAAAAATTAAAATTTGTAAATAAATAAGAAAAAATAACATTTCAATTATTATTTTTCGTTTAAAACGGGCGTAACTCCGTGAATTATTGTCCGATTTCAGCTTTTCACGTGGCGCTGAAAGGCACGCGAAGAGACGAAGAAAATGACCCCGAGCTGTCCCTCCGACACTCACCCTTATTAGCCGACGATCAGAAGTGCATGACGGGTGTGATCATACCAGCACTAATGCATGGCCGACGATCAGAAGTACTTCATGGTTGCGATTATACCTGCATTAATGCATCAGATACCATTAGAACTTCGAAGTTAAGTGTGCTTGGGCGAGAGTAGTACTAGGATGTGTGACCCCCTGGGAAGTCCTCGTGTTGCACCCTTCTTTTTACTACCTATTTGAATGCATGACGAGATCATTTTTTTTACCAAACGTTAAGGACGGACGACGTCGTCGCCATAAATTTTGGCTGTCGATCGCCCATGTGGGGCTCGCCGCAACCTCTACGGTCGCCTCAATCGACCAGCCAACTTGAAAAATTAAAATTTGTAAATAAATAAGAAAAATAACATTTCAATTATTATTTTTCGTTTAAAACGGGCGTAACTCCGTGCATTATTGTTCGATTTCAGCTTTTCACCTGGCGCTGAAAGGCGCGCGAAGAGACGAAGAAAATGACCCCCGAACTCTCCCTCGGACGCTCACCCTTATTGGCCGACGATCAGAAGTGCATGACGGGTTCGATCATACCAGCACTAACGCATCAGATCCCATCAAAATTCCAAAGTTAAGCATGCTTGGGCGAGAGTAGTACAAGGATGGGTGCCCCCCAAGGAAGTCCTCGTGTTGCACTTTTTTTTTTTACTACCTATTCGAATGCACGACGAGATCATTTTTTTTACTAATCTTTCTAAAAAAACATTAAGGATGGACGACGTCGTCGCCATAAAATTTGGCTATCGATCGCCCGTGCGGGGCCCGCCGCAACCTCTACGGCCGGCTAGATCGACCAACTAACTCGAAAAATTAAAATTTGTAAATAAATAAGAAAAATAATATTTCAATTATTATTTTTCGTTTAAAACGGGCGTAACTCTGTGCATTATTGTCCGATTTCAGCTTTTCACGTGGCGCTGAAAGGCGCGCGAAGAGATGCAGAAAATGACCCCGAGCTGTCCCTCGGACGCTCACCCTTATTAGCCGACGATCAGAAGTGCATGAAGGGTCCGATCATACCAGCACTAACGCACCGGATCCCATCAGAACTCCGAAGATAAGCGTGCTTGGGCGAGACTAGTTCTAGGATGGGTGACCCCCTTGGAAGTCCTCGTGTTGCAACTTTTTTTTTACTACCTATTTGAATGCACGACGAGATCATTTTTTTTACCAATCTTTCTAACCAAACGTTAAGGACGGACGACGTTGTCGCCATAAAATTTGGCTGTCGATCGCCCGCGCGGGGCCCACCGCAACCTCTACGGCCGGCTCGATCGACCAACCGACCCGAAAAATTAAAACTTGTAAATAAATAAGAAAAATAACATTTCAATTATTATTTTTCGTTTAAAACAGGCGTAACTCCGTGCATTATTGTCCGATTTCAGCTTTTCACGTGGCGCTGAAAGGCGCGCGAAGAGACGAAGAAAATGACCCCCGAACTCTCTCTCGGACTCTCACCCTTATATGCCGACGATCAGAACTGCATAACGGGTGCGATCATACCAGCACTAACGCATCCGATCCCATTAGAACTCCGAAGTGAAGCGTGCCTGGGCGAGAGTAGTACTAGGATGGGTGACCCCCTGGGAAGTCCTCGTGTTGCACCTTTTTTTTTGCTACCTATTTGATTGCACGACGAGATCATTTTTTTTACCAATCTTTCTAACCAAACGTTAAGCACGGACGACGTCGTTGCCATAATATTTGGTTGTCGATCGCCCGCGTGGGTCCCGTCGCAACCTCTATGGCCGGCTCGATCGACCAACCGACCCGAAAAATTAAAATTTGTAAATAAATAAGAAAAATAACATTTCAATTATTATTTTTCGTTTAAAACGGGCGTAACTCCGTGCATTGTTGTCCGATTTCAGCTTTTCACGTGGCGCTGAAAGGCACGCGAAGAGACGAAGAAAATGACCACGAGCTGTCCCTCGGACGGTCACCCTTTTTTAGCCGACGATCAAAAGTGCATAACGGTCCTCGTGTTGCACCCTTTTTTTTACTACCTATTTGAATGCACGACGAGATCATTTTTTTTACCAAACGTTAAGGACGGACGACGTCGTCGCCATAAATTTTGGCTGTCGATCGCCCATGTGGGGCTCGCCGCAACCTCTACGGTCGCCTCAATCGACCAGCCAACTTGAAAAATTAAAATTTGTAAATAAATAAGAAAAATAACATTTCAATTATTATTTTTCATTTAAAACGGGCGTAACTCCGTGCATTATTGTTCGATTTCAGCTTTTCACCTGGCGCTGAAAGGCGCGCGAAGAGACGAAGAAAATGACCCCCGAACTCTCCCTCGGACGCTCACCCTTATTGGCCGACGATCAGAAGTGCATGACGGGTTCGATCATACCAGCACTAACGCATCAGATCCCATCAAAACTCCAAAGTTAAGCATGCTTGGGCGAGAGTAGTACAAGGATGGGTGCCCCCCAAGGAAGTCCTCGTGTTGCACTTTTTTTTTTTACTACCTATTCGAATGCACGACGAGATCATTTTTTTTACTAATCTTTCTAAAAAAACATTAAGGATGGACGACGTCGTCGCCATAAAATTTGGCTATCGATCGCCCGTGCGGGGCCCGCCGCAACCTCTACGGCCGGCTAGATCGACCAACTAACTCGAAAAATTAAAATTTGTAAATAAATAAGAAAAATAATATTTCAATTATTATTTTTCGTTTAAAACGGGCGTAACTCTGTGCATTATTGTCCGATTTCAGCTTTTCACGTGGCGCTGAAAGGCGCGCGAAGAGATGCAGAAAATGACCCCGAGCTGTCCCTCGGACGCTCACCCTTATTAGCCGACGATCAGAAGTGCATGAATGGTCCGATCATACCAGCACTAACGCACCGGATCCCATCAGAACTCCGAAGATAAGCGTGCTTGGGCGAGACTAGTTCTAGGATGGGTGACCCCCTTTGAAGTCCTCGTGTTGCAACTTTTTTTTTACTACCTATTTGAATGCACGACGAGATCATTTTTTTTACCAATCTTTCTAACCAAACGTTAAGGACGGACGACGTTGTCGCCATAAAATTTGACTGTCGATCGCCCGCGCGGGGCCCACCGCAACCTCTACGGCCGGCTCGATCGACCAACCGACCCGAAAAATTAAAACTTGTAAATAAATAAGAAAAATAACATTTCAATTATTATTTTTCGTTTAAAACAGGCGTAACTCCGTGCATTATTGTCCGATTTCAGCTTTTCACGTGGCGCTGAAAGGCGCGCGAAGAGACGAAGAAAATGACCCCCGAACTCTCTCTCGGACTCTCGCCCTTATATGCCGACGATCAGAACTGCATAACGGGTGCGATCATACCAGCACTAACGCATCCGATCCCATTAGAACTCCGAAGTGAAGCGTGCCTGGGCGAGAGTAGTACTAGGATGGGTGACCCCCTGGGAAGTCCTCGTGTTGCACCTTTTTTTTTGCTACCTATTTGATTGCACGACGAGATCATTTTTTTTACCAATCTTTCTAACCAAACGTTAAGCACGGACGACGTCGTTGCCATAATATTTGGTTGTCGATCGCCCACGTGGGTCCCGTCGCAACCTCTATGGCCGGCTCGATCGACCAACCGACCCGAAAAATTAAAATTTGTAAATAAATAAGAAAAATAACATTTCAATTATTATTTTTCGTTTAAAACGGGCGTAACTCCGTGCATTGTTGTCCGATTTCAGCTTTTCACGTGGCGCTGAAAGGCACGCGAAGAGACGAAGAAAATGACCACGAGCTGTCCCTCGGACGGTCACCCTTTTTAGCCGACGATCAAAAGTGCATAACTGGTGCGATCATACCAGCACTAACGCATCCGATCCCATCAGAACTCCGAAGTTAAGCGTGCTTGGGCGAGAGTAGTACTAGGATGGGTGACCCCCTGCGAAGTCCTCGTGTTGCACCTTTTTTTTTACTACATATTTGACTGCACGACGAGATCATTTTTTTTACCAATCTTTCTAACCAAACGTTAAGGACGGACGACGTCGTCGCCATAAAATATGGATATCGATCGCCCACCCGGGGCCCGCCGCAACCTCTACGGCCGGCTCGATCGACCAACCGACCCGAAAAATTAAAATTTGTAAATAAATAAGAAAAATAACATTTCAATTATTATTTTTCGTTTAAAACGGGCGTAACTCCGTGCATTATTGTCCGATTTCAGCTTTTCACGTGGCGCTGAAAGGCGCGCGAAGAGACGAAGAAAATGACCCCCGAACTCTCCCTCGGACGGTCACCCTTATTAGCCGACGATCAGAAGCGCATGACGGATGCTATCATACATGCATTAACGCATCCGATCGCATCAGAACTCCGAAGTTGAGCGTGCTTGGGCGAGAGTAGTACTTGGATGGGTGACCCCCTGGGAAGTCCTCGTGTTGCACCCTTTTTTTTTCTACCTATTTGATTGCACGACGAGATCATTTTTTTTACCAAACGTTAAGGACGGACAACGTCGTCGCCATAAAATTTGGCTGTCGATCGCCCTTGAGGGGCCCGCCGCAACCTCTACTGCCGGCTCGATCGACCAACCGACCCGAAAAATTAAAATTTGTAAATAAATAAGAAAAATAACATTTCAATTATTATTTTTCGTTTAAAACGGGCGTAACTCCGTGCATTATTGTCCGATTTCAGCTTTTCACGTGGCGCTGAAAGGCGCGCGAAGAGACGAAGAAAATGACCCCCGAACTCTCCCTCGGACGCTCACCCTTATTAGCCGACGATCAGAAGTGTATAACGGCTGCGATCATACCAGCACTAACGCACCGGATCCCATCAGAATTCCGAAGTTTAGCGTGCTTGGGCGAGAGTAGTACTAGGATGGGTGACCCCCTGGGAAGTCCTCGTGTTGCACCCTTTTTTTTACTACCTATTTGATTGCACGACGAGATCATTTTTTTTACCAATCTTTCTAAATAACGTTATGGACGGTCGACGTCGTCACCATAAAATTTGGCTGTCAATCGCCCGCGCGGTGCCCGCCGCAACCTTTACGGCCGGTTCGATCGACCAACCGACCCGAAAAATTAAAATTTTGTAAATAAATAAGAAAAATAACATTTCAATTATTATTTTTCGTTTAAAACGGGCGTAACTCCGTGCATTATTGTCCGATTTCAGCTTTTCATGTGGCGCTGAAAGGCGCGCGAAGACACGAAGAAAATGACCCCTGAACTCTTCCTCGGACGGTCACCCTTATTAGCCGACGATCAGAAGCACATTACGGATGCGATAATACATGCACTAACGCATTGGATCCCATCAGAACTTTGAAATTAAGCGTGCTTGGGCGAGAGTAGTACTAGGATGGGTGACCCCCTGGTAAGTCCTCGTGCTGCACCATTTTTTTTTACTACCTATTTGAATGCACGACGAGATCATTTTTTTTACCAATCTTTCTAACCAAACGTTAAGAACGGACGACGTCGTCGCCATAAAATTTGGCTGTCCATCGCCCGTGCGGGGCCCGCCGAACCTCTACGACCGGCTCGATCGACCAACCGACCCGAAAAATTAAAATTTATAAATTAATAAGAAAAATAACATTTCAATTATTATTTTTCGTTTAAAACGGGCGTAACTCCGTGCATTATTATCCGATTTCAGCTTTTCACGTGGCGCTGAAAGGCGCGCGAAGAGACGAGGAAAATGACCCCCGAACTCTCCCTCGGATGCTCACCCTTATTAGCCGACGATCAGAAATGCATAATGGGTGCGATCATACCAGCACTAACTCACCGGGTCCCATTAGAACTCCGAAGTTAAGCTTGCTTGGGCGAGAGTAGTACTAGGATGGGTGACCCCCTGGGAAGTCCTCGTGTTGCACCTTTTTTTTTACTACCTATTTGATTGTACGACGAGGTCATTTTTTTTACCAATCTTTATAACCAAATGTTAAGGACGGACGACGTCGTCACCATAAAATTTGGCTGTCAATCGCCCTCGCGGGGCCCGCCGCAACCTCTACGGCCAGCTCGATCAACCAACCGACCCGAAAAATTAAAATTTGTAAATAAATAAGAAAAATAACATTTCAATTATTATTTTTCGTTTAAAACGGGCGTAACTCCGTGCATTATTGTCCGATTTTAGCTTTTCACGTGGAGATGAAAGGCGCGCGAAGAGACGAAGAAAATAACCACGAGCTGTCCCTCGGACTCTCACCCTTATTAGCCGACGATCAGAAGTGCATGACGGGTGCGATCATACCAGCACTAACGCACCGGATCCCATCAGAACTCCGAAGTTAAGCGTGCTTGGGCGAGAGTAGTACTAGGATGGGTGACCCCCTGGGAAGTCCTCATGTTGCACCTTTTTTTTTACTACCTATTTGATTGCACGATGAGATCATTTTTTTTACCAATCTTTCTAACCAAACGTTAAGGACGGACGACGTCGTCGCCATGAAATTTGACTGTCGATCGCCCGTGCGGGGCCCGCCGCAACCTCTACGACCGGCTCGATCGACCAACCGACCCGAAAAATTAAAATTTGTAAATAAATAAGAAAAATAACTCTTCAATTATTATTTTTCGTTTAAAACGGGCGTAACTCCGTGCATTATTGTCCGATTTTAGCTTTTCACGTGGAGATGAAAGGCGCGCGAAGAGACGAAGAAAATAACCACGAGCTGTCCCTCGGACTCTCACCCTTATTAGCCGACGATCAGAAGTGCATGACGGGTGCGATCATACCAGCACTAACGCACCGGATCCCATCAGAACTCCGAAGTTAAGCGTGCTTGGGCGAGAGTAGTACTAGGATCGGTGACCCCCTGGGAAGTCCTCGTGTTGCACTTTTTTTTTACTACCTATTTGATTGCACGACGAGATCATTTTTTTTACCAATCTTTCTAACCAAACATTAAGGACGGACGACGTCGTCGCTATAAAATTTGGCTGTCGATCGCCCTCGCGGGGCCCGCCGCAATCTCTACGGCCGGCTCGATCGACCAGCCGACTCGAAAAATTAAAATTTGTAAATAAATAATAAAAATAACATTTCAATTATTATTTTTCGTTTAAAACGGGCGTAACATCGTGCATTATTGTCCGATTTCAACTTTTCCCGTGGAGCTGAAAGGCGCGCGAAGAGACGAAGAAAAGCATCCCGAGCTGTCCCTCGGACACTCACCCTTATTAGCCGACGATCAGAAGTGCATGACGGTTGCGATCATACATGCACTAACGCAACGGATCCCATCAGAACTCCGAAGGTAAGCGTGCTGGGAAGTCCTCGTGTTGCACCCTTATTTTTACTACCTATTTGAATGCATGACGAGATCAACTTTTTTACCAATCTTTCTAACCAAACGTTAAGGACGGACGACGTCGTCGCCATAATATTTGGCAGTGGGAGAGAGTAGTACTTGGATGGGTGACCCCCCGGGAAGTCCTCGTGTTGCACTCTTTGTTTTTACTACCAATTTGAATGCACGACAAGATCATTTTTTTTACCAATCTTTGTAACCAAACGTTAAGGACGAACGACGTCGTCGCCATAAACTTTGGCAGTGTGAGAGAGTAGTACTAGGATGGGTGACGCCTCGGGAAGTCCTCGTGTTGCACTCTTTGTTTTCACTACCAATTTGAATGCACGATGAGATCATTTTTTTTACCAATCTTTCTAACCAAACGTTAAGGACGGACGACGTCGTCGCCATAAAATTTTGCAGTCTATCGCCCGTGCAGGGCCCGCAGCAACCTCTACGGCCGGCTCGATCGACCAACCAACCCGAAAAATTAAAATTTGTAAATAAATAAGAAAAATAACATTTGAATTATTATTTTTCGTTTAAAACGGGAGTAACACCGTCCATTATTGTCCGATTTCAGCTTTTCACGTGGCGCTAAAAGGCGCGCGAAGAGACGAACAAAATTACCACGAGCTCTCCCTCGGACGCTCACCCTTATTCATCGACGATCAGAAGTGCATTACGGTTGCGATCATACCTGTACTAACACACTGAATCCCATCAGAATTTCGAAGTTAAGGGCGAGATTAGTACTAGGATGGGTGACCCCCTGGGAAGTTCTCGTGTTGCACTCTTCTTTTTTACTACCTATTTGAATGCTCGAAGAGATCATTTTTTTTACAAATCTTTCTAACCAAACGTTAAGGACGGACGACGTCATCGCCATAAAATTTGGCAGTGAGAGAGAGTTGTACTAGGATGGGTGACACCTCGGGAAGTCCTCGTGTTGCACTCTTTGTTTTTACTACCAATTTGAATGCACGACGAGATCATTTTTTTTACCAATCTTTCTAACCAAACGTTAAGGATGGACGACGTCATCGCCATAAAATTTGGCAGTCGATCGCCCGTGCGGGGCCCGCAGCAACCTCTACGGCCGGCTCGATCGACCAACCAACCCGAAAAATTAAAATTGTAAATAAATATGAAAAATAACATTTCAATTATTATTTTTCGTTTAAAACGGGCGTAACTCCGTGCATTATTGTCTAATTTCAGCTTTTCACGTGGCGCTAAAAGGCACGCAAAGAGACGAAGAAAATAACCACGAGCTGTCCCTTGGACGCTCACCCTTATTAGCCGACGATCAGAAGTGATAATGGGTGCGATCATACCAGCACTAACGCACCAGATCCCATCAGAACTCCGAAGTTAAGCTTGCTTGGGCGAGAGTAGTACTAGGATGGGTGACCCCCTTGGAAGTCCTAGTGTTGCACCTTTTTTTTTACTACCTATTTGAATGCACGACGAGATCATTTTTTTACCAATCTTTCTAAACAAACGTTAAGGACGGACGACGTCGTCGCCATAAAATTTGGCTGTCGATCGCCCATTAGGGGCCCGCCACAACCTTTACGGCCGGCTCAATCGATCAACCGACCCGAAAAATTAAAATTTGTAAATAAATAAGAAAAATAACATTTCAATTATTATTTTTCGTTTAAAACGGGCGTAACTCCGAGCATTAGAGTCCGAATTCAGCTTTTCACGTGGCGCTGAAAGGCGCGCGAAGAGACGAAGAAAATGACCCCGAGCTGTCCCTCGGACGCTCACCCTTATTGGCCGATGATCAGAAGTACTTGACGGGTGCGATTATACCCGCATTCATGCACCGGATACCATTAGAACTTCGAAGTTAAGTGTGCTTGGGCGAGAGTAGTACTAGGATGGGTGACACCCTGGGATGTTCTCGTGTTGCACTCTTTTTTTTTACTACCTATTTGAATGAACGACGAGATCATTTTTTTTACCAATCTTTCTAACCAAACGTTAAGGACGGACGACATCGTCGCCATAAAATTTGGCTGTCGATCGCCCGTGCGGGGCCCGCCGCAACCTCTACGGCCAGCTCGATTAATCGAAAAATTTAAATTGTAAATAAATATGAAAAATAACATTTCAATTATTATTTTTCGTTTAAAACGGTCATAACTCCGTGCATTATTGTCCGATTTTAGCTTTTCACGTGGCGCTGAAAGGCGCGCGAAGAGACGAACAAAATGACCCCGAGCTTTCCCTCGAACGCTCACCCTTATTTGCCGACGATCAGAAGTGCATGACGGGGGTGATCATACCAGCACTAACGCACGGGGGAGAGCAGTACTAGGATGGGTGACCCCCTGGAGAGCAGTACGGGGGTGATCATCACGACGAGATCATTTTTTTTACCAATCCTTCTAACCAAATGTTAAGGACGGACGACGTCGTCGCCATAAAATTTGGCTGTCAATCGCCCGTGCGGGGCCCGCAGCAACCTCTACGGCCAGCTCGATCGGCCAACCGACCCGAAAAATTAAAATTTGTAAATAAATAAGAAGTCCTCGTGTTCACTTTTTTTTTTACTACCTATTTGAACGCACGACGAGATCATTTATTTTACCAATCTTTCTCACCAAACGTTAAGGACGGACGACGTCATCGCCATAAAATTTGGCAGTGGGAGAGAGTAGTACTAGGATGGGTGACGCCTCGGGAAGTCCTCGTGTTGCACTCTTTGTTTTTACTACCAATTTGAATGCACGACGAGATCATTTTTTTTACCAATCTTTCTAACCAAACGTTAAGGACGAACGACGTCGTTGCCATAAAATTTGGAAGTCGATCGCCCGTGCGGGGCCCGCAGCAACCTCTACGGCCGGCTCGATCGACCAACCAAGCCGAAAAATTAGAATTTGTAAATAAATAAATAAAATAACATTTCAATTATTATTTTTCGTTTAAAACGGGAGTAACACCGTGCATTATTGTCCGATTTCAGCTTTCCACGTGGCGCTAATAGGCGCGCGAAGAAAAGAACAAAATGACCACGAGCTCTCCCTCGGACGCTCAGCCTTATTCATCGACGATCAGAAGTGCATTACGAGTGCGATCATACTAGTACTAACACACCGAATCCCATCAGAAATTTGAAGCTAAGCGCTTGGGCGAGAGTAGTACTAGGATGGGTGACCCCCAGGGAAGTTCTCGTGTTGCATTCTTTTTTTTACTACCTATTTGAATGCTCGACGAGATCATTTTTTTTACCAATCTTTCTAACCAAACGTTAAGGACGGACGACATCATCGACATAAAATTTGGCCGTCGATCGCCCGTGCGGGGCCCGCCGCAACCTCTACGGCCGGCTCGATCGGCAAACCAACCCGAAAAATTAAAATTGTAAATAAATATGAAAAATAACATTTCAATTATTATTTTTCGTTTAAAACGGGCGTAACTCCGTGCATTATTTTCTGATTTCAGCTTTTCACGTAGCGCTGAAAGGCACGCGAAGAGACGAAGAAAATGACCACGAGCTGTCCCTTGGATGCTCACCCTTATTAGCCGACGATCAGAAGTGATAATGGGTGCGATCATACCAGCACTAACGCACCGGATCCCATCAGAACTCCGAAGTTAAGCTTGCTTGGCCGAGAGTAGTACTAGGATGGGTGACCCCCTAGGAAGTCCTAGTGTTGCACCTTTTTTTTTACTACCTATTTGAATGAACGACGAGATCATTTTTTTTACCAATCTTTCTAACCAAACGTTAAGGACGGACGACGTCGTCGCCATAAAATTTGGCTGTCGATCGCCCGTGCGGGGCCCGCCGCAACCTCTACTGCCAGCTCGATCAATCGAAAAATTAAAATTGTAAATAAATATGAAAAATAACATTTCAATTATTATTTTTCGTTTAAAACGGGCATAACTCCGTGCATTATTGTTCGATTTTCGCTTTTCACGTGGCGCTGAAAGGCGCGCGAAGAGAAGTGCATTACGGGTGCGATCATACCAGTACTATCACATCGAATCCCATCAGATCTTCGAAGTTAAGGGCGAGAGTAGTACTAGGATGGGTGACCCCCTGGGAAGTTCTCGTGTTGCACATTTTTTTTTACTACCTATTTGAATGCTCGACGAGATCATTTTTTTTACCAATCTTTCTAACCAATCGTTAAGGACGGACGACGTCATCGCCATAAAATTTGGCAGTGGGAGAGAGTAGTACTAGGATGCGTGACGCCTCGGGAAGTCCTCGTGTTGCACTCTTTGTTTTTACTACCAATTTGAATGTACGACGAGATCATTTTTTTTACAAATCTTTCTAACCAAACGTTAAGGACGGACGACGTCGTCGCCATAAGATTTGGCAGTCGATCGCCCGTGCGGGGCCCGCCGCAACCTCTACGGCCGGCTCGATCGACCAACCAACCCGAAAAATTAAAATTGTAAATAAATATGAAAAATAACATTTCAATTATTATTTTTCGTTTAAAACGGGCGTAACTCCGTGCATTATTGTTCGATTTCAGCTTTTCACGTGGCGCTGAAAGGTGCGCGAAGAGACGAATAAAATGACCCCGAGATCTCCCTCGGACGCTCACCCTTATTTGCTGACGATCAGAAGTGCATGACGGGTGCGATCATACCAGCTCTAACGCACCGGATCCCATCAGAACTCCGAAGTAAAGCTTGCTTGGGCGAGAGTACTGGAAATTACGATCAAGAATTGCTCTATCAATCACCATCTACTTCAGAGATACCTTCTGAAACATTTTTAAAATCCAATTGTTGGTTCAGTTTATGCATGGCGAAAAGGAGCATTGGAATGGTCTTAACTGAATATTCAGACAATAAAAAAGGGGGGAAAGGAAAAGATTACATTGAGACAGTTTTTAATTTGATTGAGTTTCCCTTACTTGACAAAATAACTACCAATTCAGTTATTTCAACTACATTGAATGATCTTTCAAATTGGTCAAGACTTTCCAGTTTATGGCCGCTTCTATATGGTACCAGTTGTTGTTTCATTGAATTTGCTTCATTAATAGGCTCCCGATTCGATTTTGATCGTTATGGATTGGTACCAAGATCGAGTCCTAGACAAGCGGATCTAATTTTAACAGCCGGCACAGTAACAATGAAAATGGCTCCTTCTTTAGTAACTATGATGGTTGACCCCCTGGGAAGTCCTCGTGTTGCACTTTTTTTTTACTACCTATTTGAATGCACGACGAGATCATTTTTTTTACCAATCTTTCTAACCAAACATTAAGGACGGACGATGTCGTCGCCATAAAATTTGGCTGTCGATCGCCCGTGCGGGGCCCGCCGCAACCTCTACGGCCGGCTCGATCGTCCAACCAACCCGAAAAATTAAAATTTGTAAATAAATAAGAAAAATAACATTTCAATTATTATTTTTCGTTTAAAACGGGCATAACTCCGTGCATTATTGTCTGATTTCAGCTTTTCACGTGGCACTGAAAGGCGTGCGAAGAGACAAAGAAAATGACCACGAGCTCTCCCTCGGACGCTCACCATTATTCGCCGACGATCAGAAGTGCATGACCGGTGCGATCATACCAGCACTAACACACCGGATCCCATCAGAACTCTGAAGTTAAGCATGCTTGGGCGAGAGTAATACTTGGATGGGTGATCCCCTGGGAAGTCCTCGTGTTGCACTTTTTTGTTTACTACCTATTTGAATGCACGACGAGATCATTTTTTTTAGCAATCTTTCTAACCAAACGTTAAGGACGGACGACATCGTCGCCATAAAATTTGGCTATCGATCGCCCGTGCAGGGCCCGTCGCAACCTCTACAGCCGGCTAGATCGACCAACCAACCCGAAAAATTAAAATTTGTAAATAAATAGGAAGTCCTCGTGTTGCACTTTTTTTTTTACTACCTATTTGAATGCACGACGAGATCTTTTTTTTTTTACCAATCTTTCTAACCTTTACGAGCCCCTCGATCGACCAACCAACCCGAAAAATTAAAATTTGTAAATAAATAAGAATCATAACATTTAAATTATTATTTTTTGTTTATAACAGTCGTAACTCCTTGCACTATTGTCCGATTTCAATTTTCACGTGGCGCGGAAAGGCGCGCGAATGGACGAAGAAATTGACCTCGAGCTCTCCCTCGGACGCTCACCCTTATTGGCCGATGATCAGAAGTGCATGATCAGAAGTGGACTAATGCACCGGATCCCATTTGAACTCCGTAGTTAAGCTAGCTTGGGCGAGTGTAGTACTTGGATGGGTGACCTCCTAGGAAGTCCGTGTGTTGCACTCCTTTTTTTTACTACTTTCACGACGAGATCATTTTTTTACCAATCTTTCTAACCAAACGTTCAGGACGGACGACGTCGTCCCCATAAAATTTGGTTGTTGATGGCCCGTGCAGGGCCCGCCGCAACCTCTACGGGCCGCTCGATCAACCAACCAACTCAAAAATTAAAATTTGTAAATAAATAAGAAAAATAACAGTTCAACTATTATTTTTCGTTTAAAACGGGCGTAACTCCGTGCATTATTGTCCGATTTTAGCTTTTCACGTGGCGCTGAAAGCCGCGTGAAGAGACGAAGAAAATGACCCCGAGCTCTCCCACGGACGTTCACCCTTATTGGCCGATGATCAGAAGTGCATGATGAGAAAATGACCCCGAGCTCTCCCTCGGACGCTCACCCTTATTTTTTTACTACCTAATTGAATGCTCGACGAGATCATATTTTTACCAAACATTCAGGTCGGACGACGTCGTTCCCATAAAATTTGGTCGTAGATCGCCCGTGCGAGGCCTGCCGCAACCTCTATGGGCCGCTCTATCGACCAACCAACCCGAAAAATTAAAATTTGTAAATAAATAAGAAAATAACATTTCAATTATTATTTTTTCGTTTAAACAGGCATAACTCCGTGCACGATTGTCCGATTGCTGCTTTTCACATGGCGCTGAAAGGCACGCGAAGAGACGCAGAAAATGACCCCCGAGCTCTCCCTCGGACGCTCTCCCTTATTGGCCAATGATCAGAAGTGCATGACTTCTGCGATCATACCAGCACAAATGCACCGGATCCCATCAGAACTCCAAAATCGAGTGTGCTTGAGCGAGGGTAGTACTAGGATGGGTGACCTCATGGGAAGTCCTCGTGTTGTAGTCCTTTTTTTTTACTACCTAATTGAATGGAGGATGATATCATTTTTTTTTACCAATCTTTCTAACCAAACGTTCAGCACGGACGACGTCGTGCTAATAAAATTTGGCCGTCGTTCGCCCATGCGGGGGGTCCACCCCAACTTCTACGGGCCGCTCGATCGACCAACCAACCCGAAAAGTTAAAATTTGAAAATAAATAAATTAATAACATTTCAATTATTATTTTTTCATTTAGAACGGGCGTAACTCAGTGCACGATTGTCTGATTTAAGCTTTTCACGTGGCGCTGAAAGGCGCGAAGAGACGAAGAAAATGACCCCCGAGCTCTCCCTCAGACGCTCAACCTTATTGGCCGACGATTAGAAGTGCATGACGGGTGGGATCTTACCCGCACTAATGCACCGGATACCATCAGAACTCCGAAGTTAAGCGTGCTTGGGCGAGAGAAGTACTAGGATGGGTGACCCCCTGAGAAGTCCTCGTGTTGCACTCCTTTTTTTTACTACCTATTTGATTGCGCGACGAGATCATTTTTTTTACCAATCTTTCTAACCAAACATTAAGAACGGACGACGTCGTCGCCATAAAATTTGGCTATTGATCGCCCGTGCGGGGCGCGCCGCAACCTCTACGGCCGCCTCGGTCGACCAACCAACCTGAAAAATTAAAATTTGCAAATAAATAAGAAAAATAACATTTCAATTATTATTTTTCGTTTAAAACGGGCGTAACTCCGTGCATTATTGTCCGATTTCAGCTTTTCACGTGGCGCTGAAAGGCGCGCGAAGAGACAAAGAAAATGACCCCCTTGCTCTCCCTCGGACGCTCACCCTTATTGGCCGACGATCAGAAGTGCATGACGAGATCATTTTTTTTACCAATCTTTCTAACCAAACGTTAAGGACGGATGTCGTCGTCGCCATAAAATTTGGCTGTCGATCAACCGTGCGGGGCCCGCCGCAACCTCTACGACCGACTCGATCGACCAAACAACTCGAAAAATTAAAATTTGTAAATAAATAAGAAAAATAACATTTCAATTATTATTTTTCGTTTAAAACGAGCGTAACTCAGTGCATTATTGTCCGATTTCAACTTTTCGCATGGCGCTGAAATGCGCGAAGAGACGAAGAAAATGACCCCGAGCTCTCCCTCGGACTCTCACCCTTATTGGCCGACGATCAAAATTGCATGACGAGTGCGATCATACCAGCACCAATGCACCGGTTCCCATCAGAACTCCGAATTTAAGCGTGCTTGGGCGAGAGTAGTACTAGGATGGGTGACACCCTAGGAAGTCCTCGTGTTGCACTTTTTTTTTTTACTACCTATTCGAATGCACGACGAGATCATTTTTTTTACGAATCTTTCTAACCAAACATTAAGGACGGACGATGTCGTCGCCATAAAATTTGGCTGTCGATCGCCCGTGCGGGGCCAGCCGCATCCTCTACGGCCGGCTCGATCGTCCAACCAACCCGAAAAATTAAAATTTGTCAGAAAATAGGAAAAGTAACATTTCAATTATTATTTTTCGTCTAAAACGGGCGTAACTCCGTGCATTTTTTTCCGATTTCAGCTTTTCACGTGGCGCTGAAAGGCGCGCGAAGAGACGAAGAAAATGACCCCGAGCTTCCCTCGGACGCTCACCCTTATTTGCTGACGATCAAAAATGCATGACGCGTGCTATCATACAAGCACTAACGCACCGAATCCCATCACAACTCCGAAGTGAAGCGTCCTTGGCCGAGAGTAGTACTAGGATGGGTGACACCCTAGGGAGTCCTCGTGTTGCACTTTTTTTTTTTACTACCTATTCGAATGCACGACGAGATCATTTTTTTTACCAATCTTTCTAACCAAACATTAAGGACGGACGATGTCGTCGCCATAAAATTTGGCTGTCGATCGCCCGTGCGGGGCCAGCCGCATCCTCTACGGCCGGCTCGATCGTCCAACCAACCCGAAAAATTAAAATTTGTCAATAAATAAGAAAAGTAACATTTTAATTATTATTTTTCGTGTAAAACGGGCGTAACTCCGTGCATTATTGTCCGATTTCAACTTTTCATGTGGCGCTGAAAGGCGCGAATCGACGAAGAAAATGACCCCGAGCTCTCCCTCGGAAGCTCACCCTTCTTTGCCGACGATCAAAAGAGCATGATGAGTGCGATCATACCAGCACTAACGCACCGGATCCCATCAGAACTCCGAATTTAAGCCTGCTTGGGCGAGAGTAGTACTAGGATGGGTGACACCCTGGGAAGTCCTCGTGTTGCACTTTTTTTTTTTTACTACCTATTTGAATGCACGACGAGATCATTTTTTTACCAATCTTTCTAACCAAACGTTAAGGTCGGACGACGTCGTCGCCATAAAATTTGACCCCGAGCTCTCCCTCGGATGCTCACCCTTATTTGCCGACAATCAGAAGTGCATGACGGGTGTGATCGTACCAGCACTGACGCACCAAATCCCGTCAGAACTCCGAAGTGAAGCGTGCTTGGGCGAGAGTAGTACTAGGATGGGTGACACCCTGGGAAGTCCTCGTGTGGCACTTTTTTTTTTTACTACCTATTTGAATGCACGACGAGATCATTTTTTTACCAATCTTTCTAACCAAACGTTAAGGACGGACGACGTCGTCGCCATAAAATTTGGCAGTCGATCTCCCGTGCGTGGCCCGCCGCAACCTCTACGGCCGGCTCCATCGACCAACCAACCCGAAAAATTAAAATTTGTAAATAAATAAGAAAAATAACATTTCAATAATTATTTTTCGTTTAAAACGGGCGTAACTCCGTGCATTATTGTTCGATTTCAGCTTTTCACGTGGCAGTGAAAGGCGAGCGAAGAGACGAAGAAAATGACCCCGAGCTCTCCCTTGGACGCTCACCCTTATTGGCCGACGATCAAAAGTGCATGATGGGTGCGATCATACAGCACTAACGCATTGGATCCCATCAGAACTCCGAAGTTAATGTGCTTGAGCGACAGTAGTACTAGGATGGGTGACCCCCTGGGAAGTCCGCGTGTTTCACTTCTTTTTTTTACAACCTATTTGAATGCACGACGAGATCATTTTTTCTACCTATCTTTCTAACTGAACGTTAAGGACGGCCGACGTCGTCACCATAAAATTTGGTTGTCGATCGCTCGTGCGGGGCCCGCCGCAACCTCTACGACCGGCTCGATCGACCAACTAACCCGAAAAATTAAAATTTGAAAATAAATAAGAAAAATAACATTTCAATTATTATTTTTTGTTTAAAACGGGCGTAACTCCGAGCATTATTGTCCGATTTCAGCTTTTCACGTGGCGCTGAAAGACGGAGAAAATGACCCCGAGCTCTCCCTCGGATGCTCACCCATATTTGCCGACGATCAGAAGTGCATGACTGGTGTGATCATACCAGCACTGACGCACCGAATCCCGTCAGAACTCCGAAGTGAAGCGTGCTTGGGCGAGAGTATTACTAGGATGGGTGACACCCTGGGAAGTCCTCGTGTTGCACTTCTTTTTTTTACTACCTATTTGAATGCACGACGAGATCATTATTTTACCAATCTTTCTAACCAAACGTTAAGGACGGACGACGTCGTCGCCATAAAATTTGGTTGTCGATCTCCCGTGCGTGGCCCGCCGCAACCTCTACGGCCGGCTCCATCGACCAACCAACCCGAAAGATTAAAATTTGTAAATAAATAAGAAAAATAACATTTCAATTATTATTTTTCGTTTAAAACGGGCGTAACTCCGTGCATTATTGTTCGATTTCAGCTTTTCACGTGGCAGTCAAAGGCGCGCGAAGAGACGTAGAAAATGACCCCGAGCTCTCCCTCGGACGCTCACCCTTATTGGCCGACAATCAAAAGTGCATGATGGGTGCGATCATACCATCACTAACGCATCAGATCCCTTCAGAACTCTGAAGTTAATGTGCTTTGGCGAGAGTAGTACTAGGATGGGTGACCCCCTAGGAAGTCCGCGTGTTTCACTTCTTTTTTTTACAACCTATTTGAATGCACGACGAGATCATTTTTTCTACCAATCTTTCTAACCGAACGTTAAGGACGGCTGACGTCGTCACCATAAAATTTGGTTGTCGATCGCTCGTGCGGGGCCCGCCGCAACCTCTACGACCTGCTCGATCGACCAACTAACCCGAAAAATTAAAATATGTAAATAAATAAGAAAAATAACATTTCAATTATTATTTTTTGTTTAAAACGGGCGTAACTCCGTGCATTATTGTCCGATTTCAGCTTTTCACGTGGCGCTGAAATACGGCGAAAATGACCCCGAGATCTCCCTCGGATGCTAACCCTTATTTGCCGACAATCAGAAGTGCATGACAGGTGTGATCATACCAGCACTGACGCACCGAATCCCGTCAGAACTCCGAAGTGAAGCGTGCTTGGGCGAGAGTAGTACTAGGATGGGTGACACCCTGGGAAGTCCTTGTGTTGCAATTTTTTTTTTTACTACCTATTTGTATGCACGACGAGATCATTTTTTTACCAATCTTTCTAACCAAACGTTAAGGACGGACGACGTCGTCGCCATAAAATTTGGCTGTCGATCTCCCGTGCGTGGCCCGCCGCAACATCTACGGCCGGCTCCATCGACCAACCAACCCAAAAAATTAAAATTTGTAAATAAATAAGAAAAATAACATTTCAATAATTATTTTTCGTTTAAAACGGGCGTAACTCCGTTCATTATTGTCCGATTTCAGCTTTTCACGTGGCAGTGAAAGGCGCGCGAAGAGACGAAGAAAATGACCCCGAGCTCTCCCTTGGATGCTCACCCTTATTGGCCGACGATCAAAAGTGCATGATGGGTGCGATCATACAGCACTAACGCATTGGATCCCATCAGAACTCCGAAGTTAATGTGCTTGAACGAGACTAGTACTAGGATGGGTGACCCCCTGGGAAGTCCGCGTGTTTCACTTCTTTTTTTTACAACCTATTTGAATGCACGACGAGATCATTTTTTCTACCTATCTTTCTAACCGAACGTTAAGGACGGCCGACGTCGTCACCATAAAATTTGGTTGTCGATCGCTCGTGCGGGCCCCGCCGCAACCTCTACGACCGGCTCGATCGACCAACTAACCCGAAAAATTAAAATTTGTAAATAAATAAGAAAAATAACATTTCAATTATTATTTTTTGTTTAAAACGGGCATAACTCCGTGCATTATTGTCCGATTTCAGCTTTTCACGTGGCGCTGAAAGACGGAGAAAATGACCCCGAGCTCTCCCTCGGATGCTCACCCTTATTTGCCGACGATCAGAAGTGCATGACGGGTGTGATCATACCAGCACTGACGCACCGAATCCCGTCAGAACTCCTAAGCGAAGCGTGCTTGGGCGAGATTAGTACTAGGACGGGTGACCCCCTGGGAAGTCCTCGTGTTGCACTCCTTTTTTTTACTACCTAATTGAATGCAAGACGAGATCATTTTCTTTACCAATATTTCTAACCAAACGTTAAGGACGGACGACGTCGTCGCCATAAAATTTGGCTGTCGATCGCCCGTGCGTGGCCCGCCGCAACCTCTACGGCCGGCTCCATCAACAAACCAACCCAAAAAATTTAAATTTGTAAATAAATTAGAAAAATAACACTTCAATTATTATTTTTCGTTTAAAACGGGCGTAACTCCGTGCATTATTGTCCGATTTCAGCTTTTCA
The DNA here is from genome assembly GCA_034359265.1 of Canna indica. Classification (NCBI taxonomy): domain Eukaryota; kingdom Viridiplantae; phylum Streptophyta; class Magnoliopsida; order Zingiberales; family Cannaceae; genus Canna; species Canna indica. The sequence goes on along the minus strand of CP136897.1, from coordinate 44,406,479 downwards.
CTTGACGGTGCAAGCCGCGCGAAGAGAGGAAGAAAAAGACCCCCGAGGTCTCCCCCGGACGCTCACCCTTATTTGCCGACGATCAGAAGTGCATGACGGGTGTGATCATACCAGCACTGACGCACCGAATCCCGCCAGAACTCCGAAGTGAAGCGTGCTTGGGCGAGAGTAGTAATAGGATGGGTGACACCCTGGGAAGTCCTCGTGTTGCACTTCTTTTTTTTACTACCTATTTGAATGCACGACGAGATCATTTTTTTACCAATCTTTCTAACCAAACGTTAAGGACGGACGACGTTGTCGCCATAAAATTTGGCTGTCGATCTCCCGTGCGTGGCCCGCCGCAACCTCTACGGCCGGCTCCATCGACCAACCAACCCGAAAAATTAAAATTTGTAAATAAATAAGAAAAATAACATTTCAATTATTATTTTTCGTTTAAAACGGGCATAACTCCGTGCATTATTGTCCGATTTCAGCTTTCACATGGCAGTGAAAGGCGCGCGAAGAGACGAAGAAAATGTCCCCGAGCTCTCCCTTGGATGCTCACCCTTATTGGCCAACGATCAAAAGTGCATGATGGGTGCGATCATACAGCACTAACGCATTGGATCCCATCAGAACTCCGAAATTAATGTGCTTGAACGAGAGTAGTACTAGGATGGGTGACCCCTGGGAAGTCCGCGTGTTTCACTTCTTTTTTTTACAACCTATTTGAATGCACGACGAGATCATTTTTTCTACCTATCTTTCTAACCGAACGTTAAGGACGGTCGACGTCGTCACCATAAAATTTGGTTGTCGATCGCTCGTGCGGGCCCCGCCGCAACCTCTACGACCGGCTCGATCGACGAACTAACCCGAAAAATTAAAATTTGTAAATAAATAAGAAAAATAACATTTCAATTATTATTTTTTGTTTAAAACGTGCGTAACTCCGTGCATTATTGTCCGATTTCAGCTTTTCACGTGGCGCTGAAAGACGGAGAAAATGTCCCCGAGCTCTCCCTCGGATGCTCACCCTTATTTGCCGACGATCAGAAGTGCATGACGGGTGTGATCATACCAGCACTGACGCACCGAATCCCGTCAGAACTCCGAAGTGAAGCGTGCTTGGGCGAGAGTAGTACTAGGACGGGTGACCCCCTGGGAAGTCCTCGTGTTGCACTCCTTTTTTTTACTTCCTAATTGAATGCAAGACGAGATCATTTTCTTTACCAATATTTCTAACCAAACGTTAAGGACGGCCGACGTCGTCGCCATAAAATTTGGCTGTCGATCGCTCGTGCGTGGCCCGCCGCAACCTCTACGACCGGCTCGATCGACCAACTAACCCGAAAAATTTAAATTTGTAAATAAATTAGAAAAATAACATTTCAATTATTATTTTTTATTTAAAACGGGCGTAACTCCGTGCATTATTGTTCGATTTCAGCTTTTCACGTGGCGCTGAAAGACGGCGAAAATGACCCCGAGCTCAACCTCGGATGCTCACCCTTATTTGCCGACAATCAGAAGTGCTTGACGGGTGTGATCATACCAGCACTGACGCACCGAATCACGTCAGAACTCCGAAGTGAAGCGTGCTTGGGCGAGAGTAGTACTCGGATGGGTGACACCCTGGGAAGTCCTCGTGTTGCACTTCTTCTTTTTACTACCTATTTGAATGCACGACGAGATCATTTTTTTACCAATCTTTCTAACCAAACGTTAAGGACGGACGACGTCGTCGCCATAAAATTTGGCTGTCGATCTCCCGTGCGTGACCCGCCGCAACCTCTACGGCCGGCTCCATCGACCAACAAACCCGAAAAATTAAAATTTGTAAATAAATAAGAAAAATAACATTTCAATAATTATTTTTCGTTTAAAACGGGCGTAACTCCGTGCATTATTGTCCGATTTCAGCTTTTCACGTGGCAGTGAAAGGCGCGCGAAGAGACAAAGAAATTGACCCCGAGCTCTCCCTTGGACGCTCACCCTTATTGGCCGACGATCAAAAGTGCATGATGGGTGCAATCATACAGCACTAACGCATTGGATCCCATCAGAACTCCGAAGTTAATGTGCTTGAGCGAGAGTAGTACTAGGATGGGTGACCCCCTGGGAAGTCCGCGTGTTTCACTTCTTTTTATACAACCTATTTGAATGCACGACGAGATCATTTTTTCTACCTATCTTTCTAACCGAACGTTAAGGACGGCCGACGTCGTCAACATAAAATTTGGTTGTCGATCGCTCGTGCGGGGCCCGCCGCAACCTCTACGACCGGCTCGATCGACCAACTAACCCGAAAAATTAAAATTTGTAAATAAATAAGAAAAATAACATTTCAATTATTATTTTTTGTTTAAAACGGGCGTAACTCCGTGCATTATTGTCTGATTTCAGCTTTTCACGTGGCGCTGAAAGACGGAGAAAATGACCCCGAGCTCTCCCGCGGATGCTCACCCTTCTTTGCCGACGATCAGAAGTGCATGACGGGTGTGATCATACCAGCACTGACCCACCGAATCCCGTCAGAACTCCGAAGTGAAGCGTGCTTGGACGAGAGTAGTACTAGGACGGGTGACCCCCTGGGAAGTCCTCGTGTTGCACTCCTTTTTTTTACTACCTAATTGAATGCAAGACGAGATCATTTTCTTTACCAATCTTTCTAACCTAACGTTAAGGACGGACGACGTCGTCGCCATAAAATTTGGCTGTCGATCTCCCGTGCGTGACCCGCCGCAACCTCTACGGCCGGCTCCATCGACCAACCAACCCGAAAAATTAAAATTTGTAAATAAATAAGAAAAATAACATTTCAATAATTATTTTTCGTTTAAAACGGGCGTAACTCCGTGCATTATTGTCCGATTTCAGCTTTTCACGTGGCAGTGAAAGGCGCGCGAAGAGACAAAGAAATTGACCCCGAGCTCTCCCTTGGACGCTCACCCTTATTGGCCGACGATCAAAAGTGCATGATGGGTGCGATCATACAGCACTAACGCATTGGATCCCATCAGAACTCCGAAGTTAATGTGCTTGAGCGAGAGTAGTACTAGGATGGGTGACCCCCTGGGAAGTCCGCGTGTTTCACTTCTTTTTATACAACCTATTTGAATGCACGACGAGATCATTTTTTCTACCTATCTTTCTAACCGAACGTTAAGGACGGCCGACGTCGTCACCATAAAATTTGGTTGTCGATCGCTCGTGCGGGGCCCGCCGCAACCTCTACGACCGGCTCGATCGACCAACTAACCCGAAAAATTAAAATTTGTAAATAAATAAGAAAAATAACATTTCAATTATTATTTTTTGTTTAAAACGGGCGTAACTCCGTGCATTATTGTCTGATTTCAGCTTTTCACGTGGCGCTGAAAGACGGAGAAAATGACCCCGAGCTCTCCCGCGGATGCTCACCCTTCTTTGCCGACGATCAGAAGTGCATGACGGGTGTGATCATACCAGCACTGACCCACCGAATCCCGTCAGAACTCCGAAGTGAAGCGTGCTTGGACGAGAGTAGTACTAGGACGGGTGACCCCCTGGGAAGTCCTCGTGTTGCACTCCTTTTTTTTACTACCTAATTGAATGCAAGACGAGATCATTTTCTTTACCAATCTTTCTAACCTAACGTTAAGGACGGACGACGTCGTCGCCATAAAATTTGGCTGTCGATCGCCCGTGCGTGGCCCGCCGCAACCTCTACGGCCGGCTCCATCAACCAACCAACCCAAAAAAATAAAATTTGTAAATAAATTGGAAAAATAACATTTCAATTATTATTTTTCGTTTAAAACGGGCGTAACTCCGTGCATTATTGTCCGATTTTAGCTTTTCACTTGACGGTGCAAGGCGCGCGAAGAGAGGAAGAAAATGACCCTCGAGGTCTCCCTCGGACGCTCACCCTTATTTGCCGATGATCAGAAGTGCATGACGGGTGTGATCATACCAGCACTGACGCACCGAATCCCGTCAGAACTCCGAAGTGAAGCGTGCTTGGGCGAGAGTAGTACTAGGATGGGTGACACCCTGGGAAGTCCTCGTGTTGCACTTCTTCTTTTTACTACCTATTTGAATGCACGACGAGATCATTTTTTTACCAATCTTTCTAACCAAACGTTAAGGACGGACGACGTCGTCGCCATAAAATTTGGCTGTCGATCGCCCGTGCGTGGCCCGCCGCAACCTCTACGGCCGGCTCCATCGACCAACCAACCCAAAAAAATAAAATTTGTAAATAAATTAGAAAAATAACATTTCAATTATTATTTTTCGTTTAAAACGGGCGTAACTCCGTGCATTATTGTCCAATTTCAGCTTTTCACTTGACGGTGCAAGGCGCGCGAAGAGAGGAAGAAAATGACCCTCGAGGTCTCCCTCGGATGCTCACCCTTATTTGCCGATGATCAGAAGTGCATGACGGGTGTGATCATACCAGCACTGACGCACCGAATCCCGTCAGAACTCCTAAGTGAAGCGTGCTTGGGCGAGAGTAGTACTAGGACGGGTGACCCGCTGGGAAGTCCTCATGTTGCACTCCTTTTTTTTACTACCTAATTGAATGCAAGACGAGATCATTTTCTTTACCAATCTTTCTAACCAAACGTTAAGGACGGACGACGTCGTCGCCATAAAATTTGGTTGTCGATCGCTCGTGCAGGGCCCGCTGCAACCTCTACGGCTGGCTCCATCGACCAACCAACCCGAAAAATTAAAATTTGTAAATAAATAAGAAAAATAACATTTCAATTATTATTTTTCGTTTAAAACGGGCGTAACTCCGTGCATTATTGTCCGATTTCAGCTTTTCACTTGACGGTGCAAGGCGCGGAAATAGAGGAAGAAAATGACCCCCGAGGTCTCCCTCGGACGCTCACCCTTATTGGCCGACGATCAGAAGTGCATGACGGGTGCGATCATACCAGCACTAATGCACCGGATCCCATCTGAACTTCGAAGTTAGGCGTGCTTGGGCGAGTGTAGTACTAGGATGGGTGACCCCTTGGGAAGTCCTCATGTTGCACTCCTTTTTTTTACAACCTATTTTAATGCACCACGAGATCATTTTTTCTACCAATCTTTCTAACCAAACGTTAAGGACGGACGACGTCGTCGCCATAAAATATGGCTGTCGATCGCCCGTGCGTGGCCCGCCGCAACCTCTACGGCTGGCTCCATCAACCAACCAACCCGAAAAATTAAAAATTGTAAATAAATAAGAAAAATAACATTTCAATTATTATTTTTCGTTTTAAACGTGCGTAACTCCGTGCATTATTGTCCAATTTCAGCTTTTCACGTGGCAGTGAAAGGTGCGCGAAGAGACGTAGAAAATGACCCCGAGCTCTCCCTCGGACGCTCACCCTTATTGGCCGACGATCAAAAGTGCATGATGGTTGCGATCATACCAGCACTAACGCATCAGATCCCATCAGAACTCCGAAGTTAATGTGCTTTGGCGAGAGTAGTACTAGGATGGGTGACCCCCTGGGAAGTCCTTGTGTTGCACTCTTTGTTTTTACTACCTATTTGAATGCTCGACGAGATCATTTTTTTTACCAATCTTTCTAACCAAACGTGAAGGACGGACGACGTCATCGCCATAAAATTTGGCTGTCGATGGCCCGTGCGGCATCCGCCGCAACCTCTACGGCCGGCTCAATCGACTAACCAGCCCGAAAAATTAAAATTTGTAATAATAATAAAAAATAACATTTCAATTATTATTTTTCGTTTAAAACGGGCGTAACTCCGTGCATTATTGTCCGATTTCAACTTTTCACGTGGAAGTGAAAGGCGCGCGCAAAGAGACGAAGAAAATGACCCCGAGCTCTCCTTTGGACGCTCACCCTTGTTGGCCGACGATCAAAAGTGCATGATGGGTGCGATCATACCAGCACTAACGCATCGGATCCCATCAGAACTCCGAAGTTAATGTGCTTGAGCGAGAGTAGTACTAGGATGGGTGACCCCTTGGGAAGTCCGCGTGTTTCACTTCTTTTTTTTACAACCTATTTGAATGCACGACGAGATCATTTTTTCTACCAATCTTTCTAACCGAACGTTAAGGACGGACGATGTCATCGCCATAAAATTTGGCTGTCGATCGCCCGTGCGGGGCCCGCCGCAACCTCTACGGCAGGGTCGATCGACCAACCAACCCAAAAAATTAAAATTTGTAAATAAATAAGAAAAAATAACTTTTCAATTATTATTTTCGTTTAAAACGGGCGTAATTCCGTGCATTATTGTCCGATTTTAGCTTTTCACGTGGCGCTGAAAGGCACGTAAAGAGACGAAGAAAATGACCCCCGAACTCTCCCACGGACGCACACCCATATTGGCCGACGATCAGAAGTGCATGATGGGTGCGATCATACCAGCACTAACGCATCGGATCCCATCAAAACTCCGAAGTTAAGCATGCTTGGTCGAGAGTAGTACTAGGATGGGTGACCCCCTTGAAAGTCCGCGTGTTGCACTCTTTGTTTTTAGTACCTATTTGATTGCACGACGAGATCATTTTTTTTACCAATCTTTATAACCAAACGTTAAGGACGGATGACGTCATCGCCATAAAATTTGGATGTCGATCGCCCTCGCGGGGCCCGCCGCAACCTCTACGGCTGGCTCGATCGACCAACCGACCCGAAAAATTAAAATTTGTAAAGAAATAAGAAAAATAACATTTCAATTATTATTTTTCGTTTAAAACGGCCGTAACTCCGTGCATTATTGTCCGATTTTAGCTTTTCACGTGGCGCTGAAAGGCGCGCGACGAGACGAAGAAAATGACCCCCGAACTCTCTCTCGGACACTCACACTTATTAGACGACGATCAGAAGCACATTACGGATGCGATCATACATGCACTAACACATTGGATCCCATCAGAACTCCGAAATTAAGCGTGTTTGGGCGAGAGTAGTACTAGGATGGGTGAGCCCCTAGGAAGTTCTCATGTTGCACCTTTTTTATACTACCTATTTGATTTCACGACGAGATCATTTTTTTTACCAATCTTTCTAACCAAACATTATTGTCCGATTTCAGATTTTCACGTGGCGCTGAAAATCGCGCGAAGAGACGAAGAAAATGACCATGAGCTGTCCCTCGGACGCTCACCCTTATTAGCCGACGATCAAAAGTGCATAATGGGTGCGATTATACCAGCACTAACGCACCGGTTCCCATCAGAACATCGAAGTTAAGTGTGCTTGGGCGAGAGTAGTACTAGGATGGGTGACCCCTTGAGAAGTCCTCGTGTTGTACCTTTTTTTTTACTACCTATTTGATTGCACGACGAGATCATTTTTTTTACCAATCTTTCTAACCAAACGTTAAGGACGGACGAGATCATTTTTTTTACCAATCTTTCTAACCAAACGTTAAGGACGGACGACGTCGTCACCATAAAATTTGGCTGTCGATCGCCCGCGCGGGGCCCGCCGCAACCTCTACGGCCAGCTCGATCGACCAACCGACCGGAAAAATTAAAATTTGTAAATAAATAAGAAAAATAACATTTCAATTATTATTTTTCGTTTAAAACGGCCATAACTCCGTGCATTATTGTCCGATTTTAGCTTTTCACGTGGCGCTGAAAGGCGCGCGAAGAGACGAAGAAAATGACCCCCGAACTCTCCCTCGGACACTCACCCATTTTAGCCGACGATCAGAAGCACATTACGGATGCGATCATACATGCACTAACACATTGGATCCCATCAGAACTCCGAAATTAAGCGTGCTTTGGCGAGAGTAGGACTAGGATGGGTGACCCCCTGGGAAGTCCTCGTGCTGCACCCTTTTTTTTTACTACCTATTTGAATGCACGACGAGATCATTTTTTACCAATCTTTCTAACCAAACGTTAAGGACGGACAACGTCGTCGCCATAAAATTTGGCTGTCGATCGCCCGCGCAGGGCCCGCCGCAACCTCTACGGCTGGCTCGATCAACCAACCGACCCGAAAAATTAAAATTTGTAAAGAAATAAGAAAAATAACATTTCAATTATTATTTTTCGTTTAAAACGGCCGTAACTCCGTGCATTATTGTCCGATTTTAGCTTTTCACGTGGCGCTAAAAGGCGCGCAACGAGACGAAGAAAATGACCGCCGAACTCTCTCTCGGACACTCACACTTATTAGACGACGATCAGAAGCACATTACGGATGCGATCATACATGCACTAACACATTGGATCCCATCAGAACTCCGAAATTAAGCGTGATTGGGCGAGAGTAGTACTAGGATGGGTGAGCCCCTAGGAAGTTCTCATGTTGCACCTTTTTTATACTACCTATTTGAATGCACGACGAGATCATTTTTTTTACCAATCTTTCTAACCAAATGTTAAGGACGGACGACGACGTCGTCGCCATAAAATTTGGCTGTCGATCGCCCGTGCGGGGCCCGCCGCAACGTCTACGGCCGGCTCGATCGACCAACCGACCCGAAAAATTAAAATTTGTAAATAAATAAGAAAAATAACATTTCAATTATTATTTTTCGTTTAAAACGGGCGTAACTCCGTGCATTATTGTCCGATTTCAGATTTTCACGTGGCGCTGAAAGGCGCGCGAAGAGACGAAGAAAATGACCAAGAGCTGTCCCTCGGACGCTCAACCTTATTAGCCGACGATCAGAAGTGCATAATGGGTGCGATCATACCAGCACTAACGCACCGGATCCCATCAGAACTTCGAAGTTAAGTGTGCTTGGGTGAGAGTAGTACTAGGATCGGTGACCCCTTGGGAAGTCCTCGTGTTGTAACATTTTTTTTACTACCTATTTGATTGCACGACGAGATCATTTTTTTTACCAATCTTTCTAACACAACGTTAAGGACGGACGACGTCGTCGCCATAAAATTTGGCTGTCGATCGCCCGCGCGGGGCCCGCCGCAACCTCTACGGCCGGCTCGATCGACCAACCGACCGGAAAAATTAAAATTTGTAAATAAATATGAAAAATAACATTTCTATTATTATTTTTCGTTGAAAACGGGCGTAACTCCGTGCATTATTGTCCGATTTCAGATTTTCACGTGGCGCTGAAAGGCGCGCGAAGAGACGAAGAAAATGACCATGAGCTGTCCCTCGGACGCCCACCCTTATTACCCGACGATTAGAAGTGCATAATGGGTGCGATTATACCAGCACTAACGCACCGGTTCCCTTCAGAACTTCGAAGTTAAGTGTGCTTGGGCGAGAGTAGTACTAGGATGGGTGACCCCATGAGAAGTCCTCGTGTTGTACCTTTTTTTTTACTACCTATTTGATTGCACGACGAGATCATTTTTTTTACCAATCTTTCTAACCAAACGTTAAGGACGGACGACGTCGTCGCCATAAAATTTGGCTGTCGATTGCCCGCGCGGGGCCCGCCGCAACCTCTACGGCCAGCTCGATCGACCAACCGACCGGAAAAATTAAAATTTGTAAATAAATAAGAAAAATAACATTTCAATTATTATTTTTCGTTTAAAACGGCCGTAACTCCGTTCATTATTGTCCGATTTTAGCTTTTCACGTGGCGCTGAAAGGCGCGCGAAGAGACGAAGAAAATGACCCCCGAACTCTCTCTCGCACACTCACCCTTATTAGCCGACGATCAGAAGCACATTACGGATGCGATCATACATGCACTAACACATTGGATCCCATCAGAACTTCGAAATTAAGCATGCTTTGGCAAGAGTAGGACTAGGATGGGTGACACCCTGGGAAGTCCACGTGCTGCACCCTGTTTTTTTACTACCTATTTGAATGCACGACGAGATCATTTTTTACCAATCTTTCTAACCGAACGTTAAGGACGGACTACGTCGTCGCCTTAAAATTTGGCTGTCGATCACCCGCGCGGGGCCCACCGCAACCTCTACGGCTGGCTCGATCGACCAACCGACCCGAAAAATTTGTAAAGAAATAAGAAAAATAACATTTCAATTATTATTTTTCGTTTAAAATGGGCGTAACTTCGTGCATTATTGTCCGATTTCAGCTTTTCACGTGGCGCTGAAAGGCGCGCGAAGAGACGAAGAAAATGACCATGAGCTGTCCCTCAGACGCTCACCCTTATTAGCCGACGTTCAGAAGTGCATAATGGGTGCGATCATACCAGCACTAACGCACCGGATCCCATTAGAACTTCGAACTTAAGTGTGCTTGGGTGAGAGTAGTACTAGGATGGGTGACCCTTTGGGAAGTGCTCGTGTTGTAACATTTTTTTTACTACCTATTTGATTGCACGACGAGATCATTTTTTTTACCAATCTTTCTAACACAACGTTAAGGACGGAGGACGTCGTCGCCATAAAATTTGGCTGTCGATCGCCCACGCGGGGCCCGCCGCAACCTCTACGGCCGGCTCGATCGACCAACCGACCGGAAAAATTAAAATTTGTAAATAAATAAGAAAAAGAGAATTTCAATTATTATTTTTCGTTTAAAACGGGCGTAACTTCGTGCATTATTGTCCGATTTCAGCTTTTCACGTGGCGCTGAAAGGCGCGCGAAGAGACGAAGAAAATGACCCCCGAACTCTCTCTCGGACACTCACCCTTATTAGTCGACGATCAGAAGCACATTATGGATGCGATCATACATGCACTAACACATTGGATCCCATCAGAACTTCGAAGTTAAGTGTGCTTGGGTGAGAGTAGTACTCGGATGGGTGACCCCTTGGGAAGTCCTCGTGTTGTACCATTTTTTTTACTACCTATTTGATTGCACGACGAGATCATTTTTTTTACCAATCTTTCTAACCAAACGTTAAGGACGTACGACGTCGTCGCCATAAAATTTGGCTGTCGATCGCCCGCGCGGGGCCCGCCGCAACCTCTACGGCCGGCTCGATCGACCAACCGACCGGAAAAACTAAAATTTGTAAATAAATAAGAAAAATAACATTTCAATTATTATTTTTCGTTTAAAACGGGCGTAACTTCGTGCATTATTGTCCGATTTTAGCTTCTCACGTGGCGCTGAAAGGCGCGCGAAGAGACGAAGAAAATGAACCCGAGCTGTCCCTCGGATGCTCACCCTTATTAGCCGATGATCAGAAGTGCATGACGGGTGCGATCATACCAGCACTAACGCATCGGATCCCATTAAAACTCCGAAGTTAAGTGTGCTTGGGCGATAGTAGTATTAGGATGGGTGACCCCCTGGGAAGTCCTCGTGGTGCACCATTTTTTTTTACTACCTATTTGAATGCACGACGAGATCATTTTCTTTACCAATCTTTCTAACCAAACGTTAAGGTCGGACGACGTCGTCGCCAAAAAATTTGGCTGTTGATCGGCCTTGCGGGGCCCGCCGCAACCTCTACGGTCGGCTCGATCGACCATCCGACCCGAAAAATTAAAATTTGTAAATAAATAAGAAAAATAACATTTCAATTATTATTTTTTGTTTAAAACGGGCGTAACTCCGTGCATTATTGTCTGATTTCAGCTTTTCACGTGGCGTTGAAAGGCGCGCGACGAGACGAATAAAATGACCACGAGCTGTCCCTTGGACGCTCACTCTTATTAGCCGACGATCAGAAGTGCATAACGAGTTCGATCATACCAGCACTAATACATCGTATCCCATTAGAACTTCGAAGTTAAGCGTGGTTGGGCGAAAGTAGTACTAGGATGGGTGACCCCCTGGGAAGTCCTCGTGTTGCACCTTTTTTTTTACTACCTATTTGATTGCACGACGAGATCATTGTTTTTACCAATCTTTCTAACCAAATGTTCAGGACGGACGACGTCGTCGCCATAAAATTTGGTTGTCGATCGCCCGCGCTGGGCCCGCCGGAACCTCTACGGCCGGCTCGATCGACCAACCGACCCGAAAAATTAAAATTTGTAAAGACATTAGAAAAATTACATTTCAAGTATTATTTTTCGTTTAAAACGGGCGTAACTCCGTGCATTATTGTCCGATTTCAGCTTTTCACGTGGCGCTGAAAGGCGCGCGAAGAGACGAAGAAAATGACCCCCGAACTATCCCTCGGACGCTCACCCTTATTAGCCGACGATCAGAAGCGCATGACGGATGCGATCATACATGCACTAATGCATCGGATCCCATCAGAACTCCGAAGTTAAGCGTGCTTGGGCGAGAGTAGGACTAGGATGGGTGACCCCCTTGGAAGACCTCGTGCTGCACCTTTTTTTTTTACTACCTATTTGAATGCACGACGAGATCATTTTTTTACCAATCTTTCTAACCAAACGTTAAGGACGGACGACGTCGTCGCCTTAAAATTTGGCTGTCGATCGCCCGTGCGGGGCCCGCCGCAACGTCTACGGCCGGCTCGATCGACCAACCGACCCGAAAAATTAAAATTTGTAAATAAATAAGAAAAATAACATTTCAATTATTATTTTTCATTTAAAACAGGGGTAACTCCGTGCATTATTGCCCGATTTCAGATTTTCACGTGGCGCTGAAAGGCGCGCGAAGAGACGAAGAAAATGACCATGAGCTGTCCCTCGGACGCTCACCCTTATTAGCCGACGACCAAAAGTGCATAATGGGTGCGATAATACCAGCACTAAAGCACCGGATCCCATCAGAACTTCGAAGTTAAGCGTGCTTGGGCGAGAGTAGTACTAGGATGTCTGACCCCCTGGGAAGTCCTCGTGTTGCACCTTTTTTTTACTACCTATTTGATTGCGCGACGAGATAATTTTTTTTACCATTCTTTCTAACCGAACGTTAAGGACGGACGACGTCGTCGCCATAAAATTTGGCTGTCGATCGCCCGTGCGGGGCCCGCCGCAACCTCTACAGCCGGCTCGATCGACCAACCGACCCGAAAAATTAAAATTTGTAAATAAATAAGAAAAATAACATTTCAATTATTAATTTTCGTATAAAACGGGCGTAACTCCGTGCATTATTGTCCGATTTTAGCTTCTCACGTGGCGCTGAAAGGCGCGCGGAGAGACGAAGAAAATGACCCCGAGCTGTCCCTCGGACGCTCACCCTTATTAGCCGACGATCAGAAGTGCATGACGGGTGCGATCATACCAGCACTAACGCACCGGATCCCATCAGAACTCTGAAGTTAAGCGTGCTTGGGCGAGAGTAGTACTAGGATGGGTGAGCCCCTGGGAAGTCCTCGTGTTGCACCTTTTTTTTTACTACCTATTTGAATGCACGACGAGATCATTTTCTTTACCAATCTTTCTAACCAAACGTTAAGGTCGGACGACGTCGTCGCCAAAAAATTTGGCTGTTGATCGGCCTTGCGGGGCCCGCCGCAACCTCTACGGTCGGCTAGATCGACCATCCGACCCGAAAAATTAAAATTTGTAAATAAATAAGAAAAATAACATTTCAATTATTATTTTTCGTTTAAAACGGGCGTAACTCCGTGCATTATTGTCTGATTTCAGCTTTTCACGTGGCGCTGAAAGGCGCGCGAAGAGAAGAAGAAAATGACCCCGAGCTGTCCCTCGGATGCTCACCCTTATTAGCCGACGATCAGAAGTGCATGACGGGTGCGATCATACCAGCACTAACGCATCGGATCCCATTAAAACTCCGAAGTTAAGTGTGCTTGGGCGATAGTAGTATTATGATGGGTGACCCCCTGGGAAGTCCTCGTGGTGCACCATTTTTTTTTACTACCTATTTGAATGCACGACGAGATCATTTTTTTTACCAATCTTTCTAACCAAACGTTAAGGACGGACGACGTCGTCACCATAAATTTTGGCTGTCGATCGCCCGCGCGGGGCCTGCCGCAACCTCTACGGCCGGCTCGATCGACCAACCGACCCGAAAAATTAAAATTTGTAAATATATAAGAAAAATAACATTTCAATTATTATTTTTCGTTTCAAACGGGCGTAACTCCATGCATTATTGTCCGATTTCAGCTTTTCACGTGGCGCTGAAAGGCGCGCGAAGAGACGAAGAAAATGACCCCGAGCTGTCCCTCGGACGCTCACCCTTATTAGCCGACGATCAGAACTGCATGACGGGTGCGATCATTCCAGCACTAACGCATCGGATCCCATTAAAACTCCGAAGTTAAGTCTGCTTGGGCGATAGTAGTATTAGGATGGGTGACCCCCTGGGAAGTCCTCGTGGTGCACCTTTTTTTTTTACTACCTATTTGATTGCACGACGAGATCATTTTTTTTACCAATCTTTCTAACCAAACGTTAAGGACAGACGACGTCGTCGCCATAAAATTTGGCTGTCGATCGCCCGCGCGGGGCCCGCCGCAACCTCTACGTCCGGCTCGCTCGACCAACCGACCCGAAAAATTAAAATTTGTAAATAAATAAGAAAAATAACATTTCAATTAATATTTTTCGTTTAAAACGGGCGTAACTCCGTGCATTATTGTCCGATTTCAGCTTTTCACGTGGCGCTGAAAGGCGCGCGAAGAGACAAATAAAATGACCCCGAGCTGTCCCTCGGACGCTCACCCTTATTAGCCGACGATCAGAAGTGCATGACGGGTGCGATCATACTAGCACTAACGCACCGGATCCCATCAGAACTCCGAAGTTAAGCGTGCTTGGGCGAGAGTAGTCATAGGATTTTTGACCCCCTGGGAAGTCCTCGTGCTGCACCCTTTTTTTTTACTACCTATTTGAATGCACGACGAGATCATTTCTTTTACCAATCTTTCTAACCAAACGTTAAGGACGGACGACGTCGTCACCATAAAATTTGGCTGTCGATCGCCCGCGCTGGGCCCGCCGCAACCTCTACGGCCGGCTCGATCGACCAACCGACCCGAAAAATTAAAATTTGTAAATAAATAAGAAAAATAACATTTCAATTATTATTTTTCGTTTAAAACGGGCGTAACTCCATGCATTATTGTCCGATTTCAGCTTTTCACGTGGCGCTGAAAGGCGCGCGAAGAGACGAAGAAAATGACCCCGAGCTGTCCCTCGAACGCTCACCCTTATTAGCCGACGATCAGAAGTGTGTGACGGGTGCGATCATACCAGCACTAACGCACTGGATCCCATCAGAACTCCGTAGTTAAGCGTGCTTGGGCGAGAGTAGTACTAGGATGGCTGACCCCGTGGAAGTCCTCGTGTTGCACCTTTTTTTTTACTACCTATTTTATTGCACGACGAGCTCATTTTTTTACCAATCTTTCTAACCAAACGTTAAGGACGGACGACGTCGTCGCCATAAAATTTGGCTATCGATCGCCCGTGCAGGGCCCGCCGCAACCTCTACGGCCGGCTCGATCGACCAACCGACCCGAAAAATTAAAATTTGTAAATAAATAAGAAAAATAACATTTTAATTATTATTTTTCGTTTAAAACGGGCGTAACTCCGTGCATTATTGTCCGATTTCAGCTTTTCACGTGGCGCTGAAAAGCGCGCGAAGAGACGAAGAAAATGACCACGAGCTGTCCCTCGGACGCTCACCCTTATTAGCCGACGATCAGATGTGTGTGACGGGTTCGATCATACCAGCACTAAAGTATCGTATCCCATCAGAATTCCGAAGTTAAGCGTGCTTGGGCGAGAGTAGTACTAGGATGGGTAACCCCCTGGGAAGTCATCGTGTTGCACTTTTTTTTTACTACCTATTTGATTGCACGATGAGATCATTTTTTCTACCTATCTTTCTAACCAAACGTTAAGGACGGACGACGTCGTCGCCATAAAATTTGGCTGTCGATCGCCCGCGCGGGGACCGCCGCAACCTCTACGGCTGGCTCGATCGACCAACCGACCCGAAAAATTAAAATTTGTAAATAAATAAGAAAAATAACATTTCAATTATTATTTTTCGTTTAAAACGGGCGTAACTCCGTGCATTATTGTCCGATTTCAACTTTTCACGTGGCGCTGAAAGGCACGCGAAGAGACGAAGAAAATGACCCCAAGCTGTCCCTCGGACGCTCACCCTTATTAGCCGACGATCAAAAGTGTGTAATGGGTGCGATCATACCAGCACTAAAGCACATTACAGATGCGATCATACATGCACTAACGCATTGGATCCCATCAGAACTCCGAAATTAAGCGTGCTTGGGCGAGAGTAGGACTAAGATGGGTGACCCCCTGGGAAGTCCTCGTGCTGCACCCTTTTTTTTACTACCTATTTGAATGCACGACGAGATCATTTTTTTTACCAATCTTTCTAACCAAACGTTAAGGACGGACGACGTCGTCGCCATATAATTTGGCTGTCGATCGCCTGCGCGGGGCCCTCCGCAACCTCTACGGCCGGCTCGATCGACCAACCGACCCGAAAAATTAAAATTTGTAAATAAATAAGAAAAATAACATTTCAATTTTTATTTTTCGTTTAAAACGGGCGTAAGTCCGTGCATTATTGTCCGATTTCAGCTTTTCACGTGGCGCTGAAAGGCGCGCAAAGAGACGAAGAAAATGACCTCCGAACTCTCCCTCGGACGCTCACCCTTATTACTACCTATTTGATTGCACGACGAGATCATTTTTTTTACCAATCTTTCTAACCAAACGTTAAGGACGGACGACGTCGTCGCCATAAAATTTGGCTGTCGATCGCCCGCGCGGGGCCCGCCGCAACCTCTACGGCCGGCTCGTTGACCAACCGACCCGAAAAATTAAAATTTGTAAATAAATAAGAAAAATAACATTTCAATTTTTATTTTTCGTTTAAAACGGGCGTAAGTCCGTGCATTATTGTCCGATTTCAGCTTTTCACGTGGCGCTGAAAGGCGCGCAAAGAGACGAAGAAAATGACATCCGAACTCTCCCTCGGACGCTCACCCTTATTAGCCGACGATCAGAAGCACATTATGGATGCGATCATACATGCACTAACGCGTTGGATCCCATCAGAACTCCGAAATTAAGCGTGCTTGGGCGAGAGTAGGACTAAGATGGGTGACCCCCTGGGAAGTCCTCGTGCTGCACCCTTTTTTTTACTACCTATTTGAATGCACGACGAGATCATTTTTTTTACCAATCATTCTAACCGAACGTTAAGGATGGACGACGTCGTCGCCATATAATTTGGCTGTCGATCGCCTGCGCGGGGCCCTCCGCAACCTCTACGGCCGGCTCGATCGACCAACCGACCCGAAAAATTAAAATTTGTAAATAAATAAGAAAAATAACATTTCAATTATTATTTTTCGTTTAAAACGAGCGTAATTCCGTGCATTATTGTCTGATTTCAGCTTTTCACGTGGTGCTGAAAGGCGCGCGAAGAGACGAAGAAAATGACCCCGAGCTGTTCCTCGGACGCCCACCCTTATTAGCCGACGATCAGAAGTGCGTGACGGGTGCGATCATAACAGCACTAAAGCACCAGATCCCTTTAGAACTCCGAAGTTAAGGGTGCTTGGGCGAGAGTAGTACTAGGATGGGTGACCTCCTGGGAAGTCCTCGTGTTGCACCTTTTTTTTACTACATATTTGATTGCACGACGAGATCATTTTTTTTACCAATCTTTCTAACCAAACGTTAAGGACGGACGACGTCGTTGCAATAAAATTTGGCTGTCGATCGCCCGCGCGGGGCCCGCCGCAACCTCTACGGCCGGCTCGATCGACCAACCGATCCGAAAAATTAAAATTTGTAAATAAATAAGAAAAATAACATTTCAATTATTACTTTTCGTTTAAAACGGGCGTAACTCCGTGCATTATTGTCCGATTTCCGCTTTTCACGTGGCGCTGAAAGGCGCGCGAAGAGACGAAGAAAATGACCCCCGAACTCTCCCTCGGACGCTCACCCTTATTATCCGACGATCAAAAGTTCATGACGGGTGCGATCATAGCAGCACTAACGCACCGGATCCCTTTAGAACTACGAAGTTAAGGGTGCTTGGGAGAGAGTAGTACTAGGATAGGTGACCCCCTGGGAAGTCCTCGTGTTGCACCTTTTTTTTTACTACCTATTTTATTGCACGACGAGATCATTTTTTTTACCAATCTTTCTAACCAAACGTTAAGGACGGACGACGTCGTCGCCATAAAATTCGGCTGTTGATCGCCCGCGCGGGGCCCGCCGCAACCTCTACGGCCGGCTCGATCGACCAACCGACCCGAAAAATTAAAATTTGTAAATAAATAAGAAAAATAACATTTCAATTATTACTTTTCGTTTAAAACGGGCGTAACTCCGTGCATTATTGTCCGATTTCAGCTTTTCACGTGGCGCTGAAAGGCACGCGAAGAGACGAAGAAAATGACCACGAGCTGTCCCTCGGACGCTCACCCTTATTAGCCGACGATCAAAAGTGCATGACGGGTGCGATCATACCAGCACTAACGCACCGGATCCCTTTAAAACTACGAAGTTAAGGGTGCTTGGGAGAGAGTAGTACTAGGATAGGTGACCCCCTGGGAAGTCCTCGTGTTGCACCTTTTTTTTTACTACCTATTTGATTGCACGACGAGATCATTTTTTTTACCAATCTTTCTAACCAAACGTTA
The DNA here is from genome assembly GCA_034359265.1 of Canna indica. Taxonomy (NCBI): domain Eukaryota; kingdom Viridiplantae; phylum Streptophyta; class Magnoliopsida; order Zingiberales; family Cannaceae; genus Canna; species Canna indica. Next base: position 44,388,059 of record CP136897.1, on the reverse strand, counting down.
AGGATGGACGACGTCGTCGCCATAAAATTTGGCTGTCGATCGCCCGCGCGGGGCCCGCCGCAACCTCTACGGCCGACTCGATCGACCAACCGACCCGAAAAATAAAAATTTGTAAATAAATAAGAAAAATAACATTTAAATTATTATTTTCGTTTAAAATGGGCGTAACTCTGTGCATTATTATCTGATTTCAGCTTTTCACGTGGCGCTAAAAGGCGCGCGAAGAGAGGAAGAAAATGACCCCGAGCTGTCCCTCGGACGCTCACCCTTATTAGCCGAAGATCAGAAGCGTATGACTGATGCGATCATACATGCACTAACGCATCAGATCCCATCAGAACTTCGAAGTTAAGCGTGATTGGGTGAGAGTAGTACTTGGATGGGTGACCCCCTGGGAAGTCTTCGTGTTGCACCTTTTTTTACTACCTATTTGATTGCACAACGAGATCATTTTTTTTACCAATCTTTCTAACCAAACGTTAAGGACGGACGACGTCGTCGCCATAAAATTTCGCTGTCGATCGCCCGTGCGGGGCCCGCCGCAACCTCTACGGCCGGCTCGATCGACCAACCGACCCGAAAAATTAAAATTAGTAAATAAATAAGAAAAATAACATTTCAATTATTATTTTTCGTTTAAAACGGGCGTAACTCCGTGCATTATTGTCCGATTTTAGCTTCTCACGTGGCGCTGAAAGACGCGCAAAGAGACGAAGAAAATGACCCCGAGTTGTCCCTCAGACGCTGACCCGAAAAATTAAAATTTTTAAATAAATAAGAAAAATAACATTTCAATTATTATTTTTCGTTTAAAACGGGCATAACTCCGTGCATTATTGTCCGATTTCAGCTTTTCACGTGGCGCTGAAAGGCGCGCGAAGAGACGAAGAAAATAAACCCGAGCTGTCCCTCGGACGCTCACCCTTATTAGCCGACGATCAGAAGTGCGTGACCGGTGCGATCATACCAGCACTAAAGCACCGGATCCCATCAGAACTCTGAAGTTAAGCGTGCTTGGGCGAGAGTAGTACTAGGATTGGTGACCCCCTAGGAAGTCCTCGTGTTGCACCTTTTTTTTACTACCTGTTTGATTGCACGACGAGATCATTTTTTTTACCAATCTTTCTAACCAAACGTTAAGGACGGACGACGTCGTCGCCATAAAATTTGGTTGTCGATCGCCCGCGCGGGGCCTGCCGCAACCTCTACGGCCGACTCGATCGACCAACCGACCCGAAAAATTAAAATTTGTAAATAAATAAGAAAAATAACATTTCAATTATTATTTTTCGTTTAAAACAGGTGTAACTCCGTGCATTATTGTCCGATTTTAGCTTTTCACGTGGCGCTGAAAGGCGCGCGAAGAGAGGAAGAAAATGACCCCGAGCTGTCCCTCGGACGCTCACCCTTATTACCCGACGATCAAAAGCTCATAATGGATGCCATCATACATGCACTAACGCATCAGATCCCATCAGAACTTTGAAGTTAAGCGTGCTTGGGAGAGAGTAGTACTAGGATGGTTTACCCATTGGGAATTCCTCGTGTTGGACCTTTTTTTTACTACCTATTTGATTGCACAACGAGATCATTTTTTTTTACCAATCTTTCTATCCAAACGTTAAGGACGGACGACGTCGTCGCCATAAAATTTGGCTGTCGATCGCCCGCGCAAGGCCCGCCGCAACATCTACGGCCGGCTCCATCGACCAACCGATCCGAAAAATTAAAATTTGTAAATAAATAAGAAAAAATAACATTTCAATTATTATTTTTCGTTTAAAACGGGTGTAACTCCGTGCATTATTGTCCGATTTCAGCTTTTCACGTGACGCTGAAAGGCGCGCGAATAGACAAAGAAAATGACCCCGAGCTGTCCCTCGGACGCTCACCCTTATTAGCCGACGATCAGAAGTTTGTGACGGGTGCCATCATACAAGCACTAAAGCACCGAATCCCATCAGAACTCTGAAGTTAAGCGTGCTCGGGCGAGAGTAGTACTAGGATGGTTGACCCTCTGGGAAGTTCGCGTGTTTCACTTTTTTTTTTTACTACCTATTTGAATGCACGACAAGATCATTTTTTTTACCAATCTTTCTAACCAAACGTTATGGACGGATGACGTCGTCGCCATAAAATATGGCTGTCGATCGCCCGCGCGGGGCCCGCCGCAACCTCTACGGCCGACTCGATCGACTAACCGACCCGAAAAATTAAAATTTGTAAATAAATAAGAAAAATAACATTTCAATTATTATTTTTCGTTTAAAACGGGCGTAACTCCGTTAAGGACGGACATTTCAATTAAAATTTGTACGATTTTAGCTTTTCACGTGGCGCTGAAAGACGCGCGAAGAGAGGAAGAAAATGACCCCGAGCTGTCCCTCGGAAGCTCACCCTTATTAGCCGACGATCAGAGGTGCATAACGTCTGCTATTATACAAGCACTAACGCGCCGGATACCATCAGAACTTCGAAGTTAAGCGTGCTTGGGCGAGAGTAGTACTAGGATGGGTGACCCCTTGGGGAGTCCTCGTATTGTACTTTTATTTTACTACCTACTTGAATGCACGACGAGATCATTTTTTCTACCAAACGTTAAGGACGGACAACGTCGTCGCCATAAAATTTGGATGTCGATCGCCCGCGCGGGGCCCGCCGCAATCTCTACGGCCGGCTAGATCGACCAACCGACCCGAAAAATTAAAATTTGTAAATAAATAAGAAAAATAACATTTCAATTTTTATTTTTCGTTTAAAACGGGCGTAACTCCGTGCATTATTGTCCGATTTCAGCTTTTCTCGTGGCGCTGAAAGGCGCGCGAAGAGACGAAAAAATGACCACGAGCTGTCCCTCGGACGCTCACCCTTATTAGTCGACGATCAGAAGTGCATAATGGGTGCGATCATACCAGCACTAACTCACCGGATCCCATTAGAACTCCGAAGTTAAGCTTGCTTGGGCGAGAGTATCACTAGGATGGGTGACCCCCTGGGAAGTCCTCGTGTTATACCTTTTTTTTACTACCTATTTGATTGCACGACGAGATCATTTTTTTTACCAATCTTTCTAACCAAACGTTAAGGACGGACGACGTCGTCGCCATAAAATTTGGCTGTCGATCGCCCGCGTGGGGCCCGCCGCAACCTCTACGGCCGGCTCGATCGGCCAACCGAACCGAAAAATTAAAATTTGTAAATAAATAAGAAAAATAACATTTCAATTATTATTTTTCGTTTAAAACGGGCGTAACTCCGTGCATTATTGTCCGATTTCAGCTTTTCACGTGGCGCTGAAAGGCGCGTGAAGAGACGAAGAAAATGACCACGAGCTGTCCCTCTGACGCTCACCCTTATTAGCCGACGATCAGAAGTGCATAACGGGTGCGATCATACCAGCACTAATACACCGGATCCCATCAGAACTCCGAAGTTAAGCGTGCTTGGGCGAGAGTATCACTAGGATGGTTGACCCCCTGGGAAGTCCTCGTGTTGCACCTTTTTTTTTACTACCTATTTGATTGCACGACGAGATCATTTTTTTTACCAATCTTTCTAACCAAACGTTAAGGACGGACGACGTCGTCGCCATAAAATTTTTCTGTCGGTCGCCCGCGCGGGGCTCGCCGCAACCTCTACGGCTGGCTCGATCGACCAAGCGACCCGAAAAATTAAAATTTTTAAATAAATAAGGAAAATAACATTTCAATTATTATTTTTCGTTTAAAACGGGCGTAACTCCGTGCATTATTGTCCGATTTCAGCTTTTCACGTTGCGCTGAAAGGCGCGCGAAGAGACGAAGAAAATGACCACGAGCTGTCCCTCTGACGCTCACCCTTATTAGCCGACGATCAGAAGTGCATAACGGGTGCGATCATACCAGCACTAATGCACCGGATCCCATCAGAACTCCGAAGTTAAGCGTGCTTGGGCGAGAGTATCATTAGGATGGTTGACCCCCTGGGAAGTCCTCGTGTTGCACCTTTTTTTTTACTACCTATTTGATTGCACGACGAGATCATTTTTTTTACCAATCTTCCTAACCAAACATTAAGGACGGACGACGTCGTCGCCATAAAATTTTTCTGTCGATCGCCCGCGCGGGGCTCGCCGCAACCTCTACGGCCGGCTCGATCGACCAAGCGACCCGAAAAATTAAAATTTTTAAATAAATAAGAAAAATAACATTTCAATTATTATTTTTCGTTTAAAACGGGCGTAACTCCGTGCATTATTGTCCGATTTCAGCTTTTCACGTGGCGCTGAATGGCGCGCGAAGTGACGAAGAAAACGACCCCGAGCTGTCCCTCAGACCCTCACCCTTATTAGCCGACGATCAGAAGTGCATGACGGCTGCGATCATACCAGCACTAACGCACCGGATCCCTTCAGGAACTCCGAAGTTAAGAGTGCTTGGGAGAGAGTAGTACTAGGATGGGTGACCCCTTGGGAAGTCATCGTGTTGCACCTTTTTTTTACTACCTATTTGATTGCACGACGAGATCATTTTTTTACCAATCTTTCTAACCAAACGTTAAGGAAGGACGACGTCTTCGCCATAAAATTTGGCTGTCGATCGCCGACGCGGGGCCCGCCGCAACCTCTACGGCCGGCTCGATCGACCGACCGACCCGAAAAATTAAAATTTGTAAATAAATAAGAAAAATAACATTTCAATTATTATTTTTCGTTTAAAACGGGCGTAACTCCGTGCATTATTGTCCGATTTCAGCTTTTCACGTGGCGCTGAAAGGCGCGCGAAGAGACCCCCTGGGAAGTCCTCGTGTTGCACCTTTTTTTTACTACCTGTTTGATTGCACGACGAGATCATTTTTTTTACCAATCTTTCTAACCAAACGTTAAGGACGGACGACGTCGTCACCATAAAATTTGGCTGTCGATGGCCCGCGCGGGGCCCGCCGCAACCTTTACGGCCGACTCGATCGACCAACCGACCCGAAAAATTAAAATTTTTAAATAAATAAGAAAAATAACATTTCAATTATTATTTTTCGATTAAAACGGGTGTAACTCCGTGGATTATTATCTGATTTCAGCTTTTCACGTATTGCTGAAAGGCGCGCGAAGAGAGGAAGAAAATGACCCCGAGCTGTCCCTCGGACGCTCACCCTTATTAGCCGACGATCAAAAGTGCATGACGGGTGCGATCATACCAGCACTAACTCCCCGGATCCCATCAGAACTTCGAAGTTAAGCGTGCTTAGGCGAGAGTAGTACTACGATGGGTGACCCCCTGGGAAGTCCTCGTGTTGCACCTTTTTTTTACTACCTGTTTGATTGCACGACGAGATCATTTTTTTTACCAATCTTTCTAACCAAACGTTAAGGACGGACGACGTCGTCACCATAAAATTTGGCTATCGATCGCCCGCGCGGGGCCAACAGCAACCTCTACGGCCGACTCGATCGACCAACCGACCCGAAAAATTAAAATTTTTAAATAAATAAGAAAAATAACATTTCAATTATTATTTTTCGATTAAAACGGGCGTAACTCCGTGGATTATTATCTGATTTCAGCTCTTCACGTAGCGCTGAAAGGCGCGCGAAGAGAGGAAGAAAATGACCCCGAGCTGTCGCTCGGACGCTCACACTTATTAGCCGACGATCAGAAGAGTATGACTGATGCGATCATACGTTCACTAATGCATCATATCCCATCAGAACTTCAAAGTTAAGCTTGCTTGGGCGAGAGTAGTACTTGGATGGGTGACCCCTTGGGAAGTCTTCGGAAGTCCTCGTGTTGCACCTTATTTTTTACTACCTACTTGATTGCACAACGAGATCACTTTTTTTACCAATCTTTCTAACCAAACGTTAAGGACGGACGACGTCGTCATCATAAAATTTGGCTGTCGATCGACCGTGCAGGGCCCGCCGCAACCTCTACGGCCGGCTCGACCAACCGACCCGAAAAATTAATATTTGTAAATAAATAAGAAAAATAACATTTCAATTATTATATTTCGTTTAAAACGGGCGTAACTCATTGCATTATTGTCCGATTTCATCTTTTCACGTGGCGCAGAAAGGCGAGCGAAGAGACGAAGAAAATGACCCCGAGCTGTCCCTCGGACGCTAACCCGAAAAAATAAAATTTATAAATAAATAAGAAAAATAACATTTCAATTATTATTTTTCGTTTAAAACGGGCGTAACTCCGTGCATTATTGTCCGATTTCAGCTTTTCACGTGGCGCTGAAAGGCGCGCGAAGAGACGAAGAAAATGAACCCGAGCTGTCCCCCGGACGCTCACCCTTATTAGCCGACGATCAGAAGTGCGTGACCGGTGCGATCATAGCAGCACTAAAGCACCGGATCCCTTCAGAACTCTGAAGTTAAGCGTGCTTGGGCGAGAGTAGTACTAGGATGGGTGACCCGCTGGGAAGTCCTCGTGTTGCACCTTTTTTTTACTACCTGTTTGATTGCACGACGAGATCATTTTTTTTACCAATCTTTCTAACCAAACGTTAAGGACGGACGACGTCGTCGCCATAAAATTTGGCTGTCGATCGCCCGCGCGGGGCCCGCCGCAACCTCTACGGCCGACTCGATCAACCAACCGACCCGAAAAATTAAAATTTGTAAATAAATAAGAAAAATAACATTTCAATTATTATTTTTCGTTTAAAACGGGCGTAACTCCGTGCATTATTGTCCGATTTCAGCTTTTCACGTGGCGCTGAAAGGCACGCGAAGAGAGGAAGAACATGACCCCGAGCTGTTCCTCGGATGCTCACCCATATTACCCGACGATCAGAAGGGCATGATGGATGCGATCATACATCCTCTAATTCATCAGATCCCATCAGAACTCTGAAGTCAAGTGTGCTTTGGCGAGAGTAGTACTAGGATGGGTGACCCCCTGGGAAGTCCTCGTGTTGCACCTTTTTAATACTACCTGTTTGATTGCACGACGAGATCATTTTTTTACCAATATTTCTAACCAAACGTTAAGGACGGACGACGTCGTCGACATAAAATTCGGCTGTCGATCGCCCGCGCGGGGCCCTCCGCAACCTCTACGTCCGGCTCGATCGACCAACCGATCCGAAAAATTAAAATTTGTAAATAAATAAGAAAAATAACATTTCAATTATTATTTTTCGTTTAAAATGGGCGTAACTCCGTGCATTATTGTCCGATTTCAGCTTTTCACTTGGCGCTGAAAGGCGCGCGAAGAGACGAAGAAAATGACCCCGAGCTGTCCCTCGGATGTTGATCCGAAAAAATAAAATTTATAAATAAATATGAAAAATAACATTTCAATTATTATTTTTCGTTTAAAACGGGCGTAACTCCGTGCATTATTGTCCGATTTCAGCTTTTCACGTGGCGCTGAAAGGCGCGCGAAGAGACGAAGAAAATGAACCCGAGCTGTCCCTTGGACGCTCACCCTTATTAGCCGACGATCAGAAGTGCGTGACCGGTACGATCATACCAGCACTAAAGCACCGAATCCCATCAGAACTCTGAAGTTAAGCGTGCTTGGGCGAGAGTAGTACTAGGATGGGTGACCCCCTGGGAAGTCCTCGTGTTGCACCTTTTTTTTACTACCGGTTTGATTGCACGACGAGATCATTTTTTTTACCAATCTTTCTAACCAAACGTTAAGGACGGACGACGTCGTCGCCATAAAATTTGGCTGTCGATCGCCCGCGCGGGGCCCGCCGCAACCTCTACGGCCGGCTCGATCGACCAACCGATCCGAAAAATTAAAATTTGTAAATAAATAAGAAAAATAACATTTCAATTATTATTTTTCGTTTAAAACGGGCGTAACTCCGTGCATTATTGTCCGATTTCAGCTTTTCACGTGGCGCTGAAAGGCGCGCGAAGAGACGAAGAAAATGACCCCGAGCTGTCCCTCGGACGCTGACCCGAAAAAATAAAATTTATGAATAAATATGAAAAATAACATTTCAATTATTATTTTTCGTTTAAAACGGGCGTAACTCCGTGCATTATTGTCCGATTTCAGCTTTTCACGTGGCGCTGAAAGGCGTGCGAAGAGACGAAGAAAATGACCCCGAGCTGTCTCTCGGACGCTCACCCTTATTTGTCGACGATCAGAAGTGCATGACGTGTTTGATCATACCAGCACTAAATCACCGGATCCCATCAGAACTCCGAAGTTAAGCGTGCTTAGGCGAGAGTAGTACTAGGATGAGTGACCCCCTGGGAAGTCCTCGTGTTGCACCTTTTTTTTTACTACCTATTTGAATGCACAACGAGATCATTTTTTTTTACCAATCTTCCTAACCAAACGTTAAGGACGGACGACGTCGTCGCAATAAAATTTGGCTATCGATCGCCCCGTGCGTTGCCCGCCGCAACCTCTACGTACGGCTCGATCGACCAACCGACCCGAAAAATTAAAATTTGTAAATAAATAAGAAAAATAACATTTCAATTATTATTTTTCGTTTAAAACGGGCGTAACTCCGTGCATTATTGTCCGATTTTAGCTTTTCACGTGGCGCTGAAAGGCGCGCGATGAGACGAAGAAAATGACCCCGAGCCGTCCCTCGGACGCTCACCCTTATTAGCCGACGATCAGAAGTGCGTGACGGGTGCGATCATACCAGCACTAAAACACCGGATACCATTAGAACTCCGAAGTTAAGCGTGCTTGGGCAAGAGTAGTACTAGGATGGTTGACCCCTGGGAAGTGCTCGTGTTGCACCTTTTTTTTACTACCTATTTGAATGCACGACGAGATCATATTTTTTACCAATCTTTCTAACCAAACGTTACGGACGGACGACGTCGTCGCCATAAAATTTGGCTGTCGATCGCCCGTGCGGGGGCCGCCGCAACCTCTACGGCCGGCTCGATCGACCAACCGACTCGAAAAATTAAAATTTCTAAATAAATAAGAAAAATAACATTTCAATTATTATTTTTCGTTTAAAACGGGCGTAACTCCGTGCATTATTGTCCGATTTCAGCTTTTCACGTGGCGCTGAAAGGCGCGCGAAGAGACGAAGAAACGGGCGTAACTCCGTGCATTATTGTCCGATTTCAGCTTTTCACGTGGCGCTGAAAGGCGCGCGTAGAGACGAAGAAAATGACCCCGAGCTATCTCTCGGACGCTCACCCTTATTAGCCGACGATCAGAAGTGCGTGACGGGTGCGATCATTCCAGCACTAAAGCACCGGATCCCATCAGAACTCCGAAGTTAAGCGTGCTTGGGCGAGAGTAGTACTAGGATGCGTGACCCTCTGGGAAGTCCTCGTGTTGTACCTTTTTTTTTACTACCTATTTGAATGCACGACAAGATCATTTTTTTTACCAATCTTTCTAACCAAACGTTAAGGACGGACGATGTCGTCGCCATAAAATTTGGCTGTCGATCGCCCGTGCGGGGCCCGCCGCATCCTCTACGGCCGGCTCGATCGACCAACTGACCCGAAAAATTAAAATTTGTAAATAAATAAGAAAAATAACATTTCAATTATTACTTTTCGTTTAAAACGGGCGTAACTCCGTGCATTATTGTCCGATTTCAGCTTTTCACGTGGCGCTGAAAGGCGCGCGAAGAGACGAAGAAAATGACACCGAGCTGTCCCTCGGACGCTAACCCTTATTAGCCGACGATCAGAAGTGTGTGATGGGTGCGATCATACCAGCACTAAAGCACTGTATCCCATCAGAACTCCGAAGTTAAGCGTGCTTGGGCGAGAGTAGTACTTGGATGGGTGACCCCTTGGGAAGTCCTCGTGTTGCACCTTTTTTTTTACTACCTATTTGATTGCACGACGAGATCATTTTTTTTACCAATCTTTCTAACCAAACGTTAAGGACGAACGACGTCGTCGCCATAAAATTTGGCTGTCGATCGCCCGTGCGGAGGCTGCCGCAACCTCTATGGCCGACTCGATCGACCAATCGACCCGAAAAATTAGAATTTGTAAATAAATAAGAAAAATAACATTTCAATTATTATTTTTCGTTTAAAACGGGCGTAACTACGTGCATTATTGTCCGATTTCAGCTTTTTACGTGGCACTGAAAGGCGCCGAAGAGACGAAGAAAATGACCCCGAGTTGTCCCTCGGACGCTCACCCTTATTAGCTGACGATCAGAAGTGCATGACGGGTGCGATCATACCAGCACTAACGCACCGTATCCCATCAGAACTCTGAAGTTAAGCGTGCTTGGGCGAGAGTAGTACTAGGATGGATGACCCCTTGGGAAGTCCTCGTGTTGCACCTTTTTTTTTACTACCTATTTCAATGCACGACGAGATCATTTTTTTTACCAATCTTTCTAACCAAACGTTAAGGACGGACGACGTCGTCGCCATAAAATTTAGCTGTCGTTCGCCCGCGCGGGGCCCGCCGCAACCTCTACGGCCGGCTAGATCGACCAACCGACCCGAAAAATTAATATTTGTAAATAAATAAGAAAAATAACATTTCAATTATTATTTTTCGTTTAAAACGGGCGTAACTCCGTGCATTATTGTCCGATTTCAGCTTTTCACGTGGCGCTGAAAGGCGCGCGATGAGACGAAGATAATGACCCCGAACTGTCTCGCGGACGCTCACCCTTATTAGCCGACGATCAGAAGTGCGTGACGGGTGCGATCATACCAGCACTAAAGCACCGGATCCCATCAGAATTCCGAAGTTAAGAGTGCTTGGGCGAGAGTAGTAATAGGATGGGTGACCCCCTGGGAAATTCCGTGCATTATTGTCCGATTTCAGCTTTTCACGTGGCGCTGAAAGGCGCGCGAAGAGACGAAGAAAATGACCCTGAGTTGTCCCTCGGACGCTCACCCTTATTAGCCGACGATCAGAAGCACATTACGGATGCGATCATACATGCACTAATGCATCGGATCCCATTAGAACTTCGAAGTCAAGCGTGCTTGGGCGAAAGTAGTACTAGGATGGGTGACCCCCTGGGAAGTCCTCGTGTTGCACCTTTTTTTTTACTACCTATTTGATTGCACGACGAGATCATTTTTTTTACCCATCTTTCTAACCAAACGTTAAGAACGGACGACGTCGTCGACATAAAATTTGGCTGTCGATCGCCCGCGCGGGGCCCGCCGCACCCTCCACGGCCGGCTCGATCGACCAACCGACCCGAAAAATTAAAATTTGTAAATAAATAAGAAAAATAGCATTTCAATTATTATTTTTCGTTTAAAACGGGCGTAACTCCGTGCATTATTGTTCGATTTCGGCTTTTCACGTGGCGCTGAAAGGCGCACGAAGAGACGAAGAAAATGACCCCGAACTGTCTCGCGGACGCTCACCCTTATTAGCCGACGATCAGAAGTGCGTGACGGGTGCGATCATACCAGCACTAAAGCACCGGATCCCATCAGAATTCCGAAGTTAAGAGTGCTTGGGCGAGAGTAGTAATAGGATGGGTGACCCCCTGGGAAATTCCGTGCATTATTGTCCGATTTCAGCTTTTCACGTGGCGCTGAAAGGCGCGCGAAGAGACGAAGAAAATGACCCTGAGTTGTCCCTCGGACGCTCACCCTTATTAGCCGACGATCAGAAGCACATTACGGATGCGATCATACATGCACTAATGCATCGGATCCCATTAGAACTTCGAAGTCAAGCGTGCTTGGGCGAAAGTAGTACTAGGATGGGTGACCCCCTAGGAAGTCCTCGTGTTGCACCTTTTTTTTTACTACCTATTTGATTGCACGACGAGATCATTTTTTTTACCCATCTTTCTAACCAAACGTTAAGGACGGACGACGTCGTCGACATAAAATTTGGCTGTCGATCGCCCGCGCGGGGCCCGCCGCACCCTCCACGGCTGGCTCGATCGACCAACCGACCCGAAAAATTAAAATTTGTAAATAAATAAGAAAAATAGCATTTCAATTATTATTTTTCGTTTAAAACGGGCGTAACTCCGTGCATTATTGTTCGATTTCGGCTTTTCACGTGGCGCTGAAAGGCGCACGAAGAGACGAAGAAAATGACCCCCGAACTCTCCCTCGGACGCTCACCCTTATTAGCCGACGATCAGAAGCGCATGATGGATGCGATCATACAAGCACTAATGCCTCGGATCCCATTAGAACTCTGAAGTTAAGCGTGCTTGGGCGGGAGTAGTACTAGGATGGGTGACCCCTAGGAAGTTCTCGTGTTGCTCCTTTTTTTTACTACCTATTTGATTGCACGACGAGATCATTTTTTTTACCAATCTTTCTAACCAAACGTTAAGGACGGACGACGTCGCCGCCATAAAATTTGGCTGTCGATCGCCCGCGCGGGGCCCGCCGCAACCTCTACGGCCGGCTCTATCGACCAACCGACTCGAAAAATTAAAATTTATAAATAAATAAGAAAAATAACATTTCAATTATTATTTTTCGTTTAAAACGGGCGTAACTCCGTGCATTATTGTCCGATTTCAGCTTCTCACGTGGCGCTGAAAGGCGCACGAAGAGACGAAGAAAATGACCCCCGAACTCTCCCTCGGACGCTCACCCTTATTAGCCGACGATCAGAAGCGCATGATGGATGCGATCATACAAGCACTAATGCCTCGGATCCCATTAGAACTCTGAAGTTAAGCGTTCTTGGGCGGGAGTAGTACTAGGATGGGTGACCCCTGGGAAGTTCTCGTGTTGCTCCTTTTTTTTACTACCTATTTGATTGCACGACGAGATCATTTTTTTTACCAATCTTTGTAACCAAACGTTAAGGACGGACGACGTCGTCGCCATAAACTTTGGGTGTCGATCGCCCACGCGGGGCCCGCCGCAACCTCTACGGCCGGCTCGATCGACCAACCGACCCGAAAAATTAAAATTTGTAAATAAATAAGAAAAATAACATTTCAATTATTATTTTTTGTTTAAAACGGGCGTAATTCCGTGCATTATTGTTCGATTTCAGCTTTTCACGTGGCGCTGAAAGGCGCGTGAAGAGACGAAGAAAATGACCCCGAGCTGTCCCTCGGACGCTCACCCTTATTAACCGACGATCAGAAGGGCATGACGAGTGCGATCATACCAGCACTAAAGCATCGGCTCCCATCAGACCTCCGAAGTTAAGGGTGCTTGGGCGAGAGTAGTACTAGGATGGGTGTCCCCCTGGGAAGTTCTCGTGTTGCACCTTTTTTTTACTACCTATTTGATTGCACGACGAGATCATTTTTTTTACCAATCGTTCTAACCAAACGTTAAGGACGGACGACGTCGTTGCCATAAAATTTGGCTGTCGATCGCCCGCGCGGGGCCCGCTGCAACCTCTACTGCCGGCTCGATCGACCAACCGACCCGAAAAATTAAAATTTGTAAATAAATAAGAAAAATAACATTTCAATTATTATTTTTCGTTTAAAACGGGCGTAACTCCGTGCATTATTGTCCGATTTCAGTTTTTCACGTGGCGCTGAAAGGCGTGCGAAGAGACGAAGAAAATTACGCCGAGCTGTCCCTCGGACGCCCACCCATATTAGCCGACGATCAGAAGTGCATGACGAGTGCGATCATACCAGCACTAAAGCATCGGCTCCCATCAGACCTCCATAGTTAAGCGTAATTGGGCGAGAGTAGTACTAGGATGGGTGACCCCCTGGGAAGTCCTCGTGTTGCACCTTTTTTTTACTACCTATTTGATTGCACGACAAGATCATTTTTTTTACCAATCGTTCTAACCAAACGTTAAGGACGGACGACGTCGTCGCCATAAAATTTGGCTGTCGATCGCCCGCGCGGGGCCCGCCGCAACCTCTACTGCCAGCTCGATCGACCAACCGACCCGAAAAATTAAAATTTGTAAATAAATAAGAAAAATAACATTTCAATTATTATTTTTCGTTTAAAACGGGCGTAACTCCGTGCATTATTGTCCGATTTCAGTTTTTCACGTAGCGCTGAAAGGCGTGCGAAGAGACGAAGAAAATGACCTCCGAACTCTCCCTCGGACGCTCACCCTTATTAGCCGACGATCAGAAGCGCATTACGGATGCGATCATACATGCACTAATGCATTGGATCCCATTAGAACTCCAAAATTAAGCGTGCTTGGGCGAGAGTAGGACTAAGATGGGTGACCCCCTGAGAAGTCCTCGTGCTGCACCCTTTTTTTTACTACCTATTTGATAGCACAACGAGATCATTTTTTTTACCAATCTTTCTAACCAAACGTTAAGGACGGACGACGTCGTCGCCATAAAATTTGGCTGTCGATCGCCCACGCGGGGCCCTCCGCAACCTCTACGGCCGGCTAGATCGGCCAAACGACCCGAAAAATTAAAATTTGTAAATAAATAAGAAAAATAACATTTCAATTATTATTTTTCGTTTAAAACGGGCGTAATTCCGTGCATTATTGTCCGATTTCAGCTTTTCACGTGGCGCGGAAAGGCGCGCGAAGAGACGAAGAAAATTACCCCGAGCTGTCCCTCGGACGCCCACCCTTATTAGCCGACGATCAGAAGTGCGTGATGGGTGCGATCATACCAGCACTAAAGCACCGGATCCCATCAGAACTCCGAAGTTAAGCGTGCTTGGGCGAGAGTCGTACTAGGATGGGTGACCCCCTGGGAAGTCCTTGTGTTGCACCTTTTTTTTACTACCTATTTGATTGCACGACGAGATAATTTTTTTTACCATTCTTTCTAACCAAACGTTAAGGACGGACGACGTCGTCGCCATAAAATTTGGCTGTCGATTGCCCGCGCGGGGCCCGCCGCAACCTCTATGGCCGGCTCGATCGACCAACCGACCCGAAAAATTAAAATTTGTAAATAAATAATAAAAATAACATTTCAATTATTATTTTTCATTTAAAACGGGCGTAACTCCGTGCATTATTGTCCGATTTCAGCTTTTCACGTGGCGCTGAAAGGCGTGCGAAGAGACGAAGAAAATGACCTCCGAACTCTCCCTCGGACGCTCACCCTTATTAGCCGACGATCAGAAGCGCATTACGGATGCGATCATACATGCACTAATGCATTGGATCCCATTAGAACTCCGAAATTAAGCGTGCTTGGGCGAGAGTAGGACTAAGATGGGTGACCCCCTGAGAAGTCCTCGTGCTGCACCCTTTTTTTTACTACCTATTTGATAGCACAACGAGATCATTTTTTTTACCAATCTTTCTAACCAAACGTTAAGGACGGACGACGTCGTCGCCATAAAATTTGGCTGTCGATCGCCCGCGCGGGGCCCGCCGCAACCTCTACTGCCGGCTCGATCGACCAACCGACCCGAAAAATTAAAATTTGTAAATAAATAAGAAAAATAACATTTCAATTATTATTTTTCGTTTAAAACGGGCGTAACTCCGTGCATTATTGTCCGATTTCAGTTTTTCACGTAGTGCTGAAAGGCGTGCGAAGAGACGAAGAAAATGACCTCCGTACTCTCCCTCGGACGCTCACCCTTATTAGCCGACGATCAGAAGCGCATTACGGATGCGATCATACATGCACTAATGCATTGGATCCCATTAGAAATCCGAAATTAAGCGTGCTTGGGCGAGAGTAGGACTAAGATGGGTGACCCCCTGAGAAGTCCTCGTGCTGCACCCTTTTTTTTACTACCTATTTGATAGCACAACGAGATCATTTTTTTTACCAATCTTTCTAACCAAACGTTAAGGATGGACGACGTCGTCGCCATAAAATTTGGCTGTCGATCGCCCACGCGGGGCCCTCCGCAACCTCTACGGCCGGCTAGATCGGCCAAACGACCCGAAAAATTAAAATTTGTAAATAAATAAGAAAAATAACATTTCAATTATTATTTTTCGTTTAAAACGGGCGTAATTCCGTGCATTATTGTCCGATTTCAGCTTTTCACGTGGCGCGGAAAGGCGCGCGAAGAGACGAAGAAAATTACCCCGAGCTGTCCCTCGGACGCCCACCCTTATTAGCCGACGATCAGAAGTGCGTGATGGGTGCGATCATACCAGCACTAAAGCACCGGATCCCATCAGAACTCCGAAGTTAAGCGTGCTTGGGCGAGAGTCGTACTAGGATGGGTGACCCCCTGGGAAGTCCTTGTGTTGCATCTTTTTTTTACTACCTATTTGATTGCACGACGAGATAATTTTTTTTACCATTCTTTCTAACCAAACGTTAAGGACGGACGACGTCGTCGCCATAAAATTTGGCTGTCGATTGCCCGCGCGGGGCCCGCCGCAACCTCTATGGCCGGCTCGATCGACCAACCGACCCGAAAAATTAAAATTTGTAAATAAATAATAAAAATAACATTTCAATTATTATTTTTCATTTAAAACGGGCGTAACTCCGTGCATTATTGTCCGATTTCAGCTTTTCACGTGGCGCTGAAAGGCGTGCGAAGAGACGAAGAAAATGACCTCCGAACTCTCCCTCGGACGCTCACCCTTATTAGCCGACGATCAGAAGCGCATTACGGATGCGATCATACATGCACTAATGCATTGGATCCCATTAGAACTCCGAAATTAAGCGTGCTTGGGCGAGAGTAGGACTAAGATGGGTGACCCCCTGAGAAGTCCTCGTGCTGCACCCTTTTTTTTACTACCTATTTGATAGCACAACGAGATCATTTTTTTTACCAATCTTTCTAACCAAACGTTAAGGACAGACGACGTCGTCGCCATAAAATTTGGCTGTCGATCGCCCGCGCGGGGCCCGCCGCAACCTCTACTGCCGGCTCGATCGACCAACCGACCCGAAAAATTAAAATTTGTAAATAAATAAGAAAAATAACATTTCAATTATTATTTTTCGTTTAAAACGGGCGTAACTCCGTGCATTATTGTCCGATTTCAGTTTTTCACGTAGTGCTGAAAGGCGTGCGAAGAGACGAAGAAAATGACCTCCGTACTCTCCCTCGGACGCTCACCCTTATTAGCCGACGATCAGAAGCGCATTACGGATGCGATCATACATGCACTAATGCATTGGATCCCATTAGAAATCCGAAATTAAGCGTCCTTGGGCGAGAGTAGGACTAAGATGGGTGACCCCCTGAGAAGTCCTCGTGCTGCACCCTTTTTTTTACTACCTATTTGATAGCACAACGAGATCATTTTTTTTACCAATCTTTCTAACCAAACGTTAAGGATGGACGACGTCGTCGCCATAAAATTTGGCTGTCGATCGCCCACGCGGGGCCCTCCGCAACCTCTACGGCCGGCTAGATCGGCCAAACGACCCGAAAAATTAAAATTTGTAAATAAATAAGAAAAATAACATTTCAATTATTGTTTTTCGTTTAAAACGGGCGTAATTCCGTGCATTATTGTCCGATTTCAGCTTTTCACGTGGCGCGGAAAGGCGCGCGAAGAGACGAAGAAAATTACCCCGAGCTGTCCCTCGGACGCCCACCCTTATTAGCCGACGATCAGAAGTGCGTGATGGGTGCGATCATACCAGCACTAAAGCACCGGATCCCATCAGAACTCCGAAGTTAAGCGTGCTTGGGCGAGAGTCGTACTAGTATGGGTGACCCCCTGGGAAGTCCTTGTGTTGCACCTTTTTTTTACTACCTATTTGATTGCACGACGAGATAATTTTTTTTACCATTCTTTCTAACCAAACGTTAAGGACGGACGACGTCGTCGCCATAAAATTTGGCTGTCGATTGCCCGCGCGGGGCCCGCCGCAACCTCTATGGCCGGCTCGATCGACCAACCGACCCGAAAAATTAAAATTTGTAAATAAATAATAAAAATAACATTTCAATTATTATTTTTCATTTAAAACGGGCGTAACTCCGTGCATTATTGTCCGATTTCAGCTTTTCACGTGGCGCTGAAAGGCGTGCGAAGAGACGAAGAAAATGACCTCCGAACTCTCCCTCGGACGCTCACCCTTATTAGCCGACGATCAGAAGCGCATTACGGATGCGATCATACATGCACTAATGCATTGGATCCCATTAGAACTCCGAAATTAAGCGTGCTTGGGCGAGAGTAGGACTAAGATGGGTGACCCCCTGAGAAGTCCTCGTGCTGCACCCTTTTTTTTACTACCTATTTGATAGCACAACGAGATCATTTTTTTTACCAATCTTTCTAACCAAACGTTAAGGACGGACGACGTCGTCGCCATAAAATTTGGCTGTCGATCGCCCGCGCGGGGCCCGCCGCAACCTCTACTGCCGGCTCGATCGACCAACCGACCCGAAAAATTAAAATTTGTAAATAAATAAGAAAAATAACATTTCAATTATTATTTTTCGTTTAAAACGGGCGTAACTCCGTGCATTATTGTCCGATTTCAGTTTTTCACGTAGTGCTGAAAGGCGTGCGAAGAGACGAAGAAAATGACCTCCGTACTCTCCCTCGGACGCTCACCCTTATTAGCCGACGATCAGAAGCGCATTACGGATGCGATCATACATGCACTAATGCATTGGATCCCATTAGAAATCCGAAATTAAGCGTGCTTGGGCGAGAGTAGGACTAAGATGGGTGACCCCCTGAGAAGTCCTCGTGCTGCACCCTTTTTTTTACTACCTATTTGATAGCACAACGAGATCATTTTTTTTACCAATCTTTCTAACCAAACGTTAAGGACGGACGACGTCGTCGCCATAAAATTTGGCTGTCGATCGCCCACATGGGGCCCTCCGCAACCTCTACGGCCGGCTAGATCGGCCAAACGACCCGAAAAATTAAAATTTGTAAATAAATAAGAAAAATAACATTTCAATTATTATTTTTCGTTTAAAACCGGCGTAATTCCGTGCATTATTGTCCGATTTCAGCTTTTCACGTGGCGCGGAAAGGCGCGCGAAGAGACGAAGAAAATTACCCCGAGCTGTCCCTCGGACGCCCACCCTTATTAGCCGACGATCAGAAGTGCGTGATGGGTGCGATCATACCAGCACTAAAGCACCGGATCCCATCAGAACTCCGAAGTTAAGCGTGCTTGGGCGAGAGTCGTACTAGGATGGGTGACCCCCTGGGAAGTCCTTGTGTTGCACCTTTTTTTTACTACCTATTTGATTGCACGACGAGATAATTTTTTTTACCATTCTTTCTAACCAAACTTTAAGGACGGACGACGTCGTCGCCATAAAATTTGGCTGTCGATCGCCCGCGCGGGGCCCGCCGCAACCTCTATGGCCGGCTCGATCGACCAACCGACCCAAAAAATTAAAATTTGTAAATAAATAATAAAAATAACATTTCAATTATTATTTTTCATTTAAAACGGGCGTAACTCCGTGCATTATTGTCCGATTTCAGCTTTTCACGTGGCGCTGAAAGGCGTGCGAAGAGACGAAGAAAATGACCTCCGAACTCTCCCTCGGACGCTCACCCTTATTAGCCGACGATCAGAAGCGCATTACGGATGCGATCATACATGCACTAATGCATTGGATCCCATTAGAACTCCGAAATTAAGCGTGCTTGGGCGAGAGTAGGACTAAGATGGGTGACCCCCTGAGAAGTCCTCGTGCTGCACCCTTTTTTTTACTACCTATTTGATAGCACAACGAGATCATTTTTTTTATCAATCTTTCTAACCAAACGTTAAGGACGGACGACGTCGTCGCCATAAAATTTGGCTGTCGATCGCCCACGCGGGGCCCTCCGCAACCTCTACGGCCGGCTAGATCGGCCAACCGACCCGAAAAATTAAAATTTGTAAATAAATAAGAAAAATAACATTTCAATTATTATTTTTCGTTTAAAACGGGCGTAATTCCGTGCATTATTGTCCGATTTCAGCTTTTCACGTGGCGCGGAAAGGCGCGCGAAGAGACGAAGAAAATTACCCCGAGCTGTCCCTCGGACGCCCACCCTTATTAGCCGACAATCAGAAGTGCGTGATGGGTGCGATCATACCAGCACTAAAGCACCGGATCCCATCAGAACTCCGAAGTTAAGCGTGCTTGGGCGAGAGTCGTACTAGGATGGGTGACCCCCTGTGAAGTCCTTGTGTTGCACCTTTTTTTTACTACCTATTTGATTGCACGACGAGGTAATTTTTTTTACCATTCTTTCTAACCAAACGTTAACGACGGACGACGTCGTCGCCATAAAATTTGGCTGTCGATCGCCCGCGCGGGGCCCGCCGCAACCTCTACTGCCGGCTCGATCGACCAACCGACCCGAAAAATTAAAATTTGTAAATAAATAAGAAAAATAACATTTCAATTATTATTTTTCGTTTAAAACGGGCGTAACTCCGTGCATTATTGTCCGATTTCAGTTTTTCACGTAGTGCTGAAAGGCGTGCGAAGAGACGAAGAAAATGACCTCCGAACTCTCCCTCGGACGCTCACCCTTATTAGCCGACGATCAGAAGCGCATTACGGATGCGATCATACATGCACTAATGCATTGGATCCCATTAGAAATCCGAAATTAAGCGTGCTTGGGCGAGAGTAGGACTAAGATGGGTGACCCCCTGAGAAGTCCTCGTGCTGCACCCTTTTTTTTACTACCTATTTGATAGCACAACGAGATCATTTTTTTTACCAATCTTTCTAACCAAACGTTAAGGACGGACGACGTCGTCGCCATAAAATTTGGCTGTCGATCGCCCACGCGGGGCCCTCCGCAACCTCTACGGCCGGCTAGATCGGCCAAACGACCCGAAAAATTAAAATTTGTAAATAAATAAGAAAAATAACATTTCAATTATTATTTTTCGTTTAAAACGGGCGTAATTCCGTGCATTATTGTCCGATTTCAGCTTTTCACGTGGCGCGGAAAGGCGCGCGAAGAGACGAAGAAAATTACCCCGAGCTGTCCCTCGGACGCCCACCCTTATTAGCCGACGATCAGAAGTGCGTGATGGGTGCGATCATACCAGCACTAAAGCACCGGATCCCATCAGAACTCCGAAGTTAAGCGTGCTTGGGCGAGAGTCGTACTAGGATGGGTGACCCCCTGGGAAGTCCTTGTGTTGCACCTTTTTTTTACTACCTATTTGATTGCACGACGAGATAATTTTTTTTACCATTCTTTCTAACCAAACTTTAAGGACGGACGACGTCGTCGCCATAAAATTTGGCTGTCGATCGCCCGCGCGGGGCCCGCCGCAACCTCTACTGCCGGCTCGATCGACCAACCGACCCGAAAAATTAAAATTTGTAAATAAATAAGAAAAATAACATTGCAATTATTATTTTTCGTTTAAAACGGGCGTAACTCCGTGCATTATTGTCCGATTTCAGTTTTTCACGTAGTGCTGAAAGGCGTGCGAAGAGACGAAGAAAATGACCTCCGAACTCTCCCTCGGACGCTCACCCTTATTAGCCGACGATCAGAAGCGCATTACGGATGCGATCATACATGCACTAATGCATTGGATCCCATTAGAAATCCGAAATTAAGCGTGCTTGGGCGAGAGTAGGACTAAGATGGGTGACCCCCTGAGAAGTCCTCGTGCTGCACCCTTTTTTTTACTACCTATTTGATAGCACAACGAGATCATTTTTTTTACCAATCTTTCTAACCAAACGTTAAGGACGGACGACGTCGTCGCCATAAAATTTGGCTGTCGATCGCCCACGCGGGGCCCTCCGCAACCTCTACGGCCGGCTAGATCGGCCAAACGACCCGAAAAATTAAAATTTGTAAATAAATAAGAAAAATAACATTTCAATTATTATTTTTCGTTTAAAACGGGCGTAATTCCGTGCATTATTGTCCGATTTCAGCTTTTCACGTGGCGCGGAAAGGCGCGCGAAGAGACGAAGAAAATTACCCCGAGCTGTCCCTCGGACGCCCACCCTTATTAGCCGACAATCAGAAGTGCGTGATGGGTGCGATCATACCAGCACTAAAGCACCGGATCCCATCAGAACTCCGAAGTTAAGCGTGCTTGGGCGAGAGTCGTACTAGGATGGGTGACCCCCTGGGAAGTCCTTGTGTTGCACCTTTTTTTTACTACCTATTTGATTGCACGACGAGGTAATTTTTTTTACCATTCTTTCTAACCAAACGTTAACGACGGACGACGTCGTCGCCATAAAATTTGGCTGTCGATCGCCCGCGCGGGGCCCGCCGCAACCTCTACTGCCGGCTCGATCGACCAACCGACCCGAAAAATTAAAATTTGTAAATAAATAAGAAAAATAACATTTCAATTATTATTTTTCGTTTAAAACGGGCGTAACTCCGTGCATTATTGTCCGATTTCAGTTTTTCACGTAGTGCTGAAAGGCGTGCGAAGAGACGAAGAAAATGACCTCCGAACTCTCCCTCGGACGCTCACCCTTATTAGCCGACGATCAGAAGCGCATTACGGATGCGATCATACATGCACTAATGCATTGGATCCCATTAGAAATCCGAAATTAAGCGTGCTTGGGCGAGAGTAGGACTAAGATGGGTGACCCCCTGAGAAGTCCTCGTGCTGCACCCTTTTTTTTACTACCTATTTGATAGCACAACGAGATCATTTTTTTTACCAATCTTTCTAACCAAACGTTAAGGACGGACGACGTCGTCGCCATAAAATTTGGCTGTCGATCGCCCACGCGGGGCCCTCCGCAACCTCTACGGCCGGCTAGATCGGCCAAACGACCCGAAAAATTAAAATTTGTAAATAAATAAGAAAAATAACATTTCAATTATTATTTTTCGTTTAAAACGGGCGTAATTCCGTGCATTATTGTCCGATTTCAGCTTTTCACGTGGCGCGGAAAGGCGCGCGAAGAGACGAAGAAAATTACCCCGAGCTGTCCCTCGGACGCCCACCCTTATTAGCCGACGATCAGAAGTGCGTGATGGGTGCGATCATACCAGCACTAAAGCACCGGATCCCATCAGAACTCCGAAGTTAAGCGTGCTTGGGCGAGAGTCGTACTAGGATGGGTGACCCCCTGGGAAGTCCTTGTGTTGCACCTTTTTTTTACTACCTATTTGATTGCACGACGAGATAATTTTTTTTACCATTCTTTCTAACCAAACTTTAAGGACGGACGACGTCGTCGCCATAAAATTTGGCTGTCGATCGCCCGCGCGGGGCCCGCCGCAACCTCTACTGCCGGCTCGATCGACCAACCGACCCGAAAAATTAAAATTTGTAAATAAATAAGAAAAATAACATTGCAATTATTATTTTTCGTTTAAAACGGGCGTAACTCCGTGCATTATTGTCCGATTTCAGTTTTTCACGTAGTGCTGAAAGGCGTGCGAAGAGACGAAGAAAATGACCTCCGAACTCTCCCTCGGACGCTCACCCTTATTAGCCGACGATCAGAAGCGCATTACGGATGCGATCATACATGCACTAATGCATTGGATCCCATTAGAAATCCGAAATTAAGCGTGCTTGGGCGAGAGTAGGACTAAGATGGGTGACCCCCTGAGAAGTCCTCGTGCTGCACCCTTTTTTTTACTACCTATTTGATAGCACAACGAGATCATTTTTTTTACCAATCTTTCTAACCAAACGTTAAGGACGGACGACGTCGTCGCCATAAAATTTGGCTGTCGATCGCCCACGCGGGGCCCTCCGCAACCTCTACGGCCGGCTAGATCGGCCAAACGACCCGAAAAATTAAAATTTGTAAATAAATAAGAAAAATAACATTTCAATTATTATTTTTCGTTTAAAACGGGCGTAATTCCGTGCATTATTGTCCGATTTCAGCTTTTCACGTGGCGCGGAAAGGCGCGCGAAGAGACGAAGAAAATTACCCCGAGCTGTCCCTCGGACGCCCACCCTTATTAGCCGACAATCAGAAGTGCGTGATGGGTGCGATCATACCAGCACTAAAGCACCGGATCCCATCAGAACTCCGAAGTTAAGCGTGCTTGGGCGAGAGTCGTACTAGGATGGGTGACCCCCTGGGAAGTCCTTGTGTTGCACCTTTTTTTTACTACCTATTTGATTGCACGACGAGGTAATTTTTTTTACCATTCTTTCTAACCAAACGTTAACGACGGACGACGTCGTCGCCATAAAATTTGGCTGTCGATCGCCCGCGCGGGGCCCGCCGCAACCTCTATGGCCGGCTCGATCGACCAACCGACCCGAAAAATTAAAATTTGTAAATAAATAAGAAAAATAACATTTCAATTATTATTTTTCGTTTAAAACGGACGTAACTCCGTGCATTATTGTTCGATTTCAGCTTTTCACGTGGCGCTGAAAGGAGCGTGAAGAGACGAAGAAAATGACCCCGAGCTGTCCCTCGGACGCTCACCCTTATTAACCGACGATCAGAAGTGCATGACGAGTGAGATCATACCAGCACTAAAGCATCGGCTCCCATCAGACCTCCGAAGTTAAGCGTGCTTGGGCGAGAGTAGTACTAGGATGGATGACCCCCTGGTCGTGTTGCACCTTTTTTTTACTACCTATTTGATAGCACAACGAGATCATTTTTTTTACCAATCTTTCTAACCAAACGTTAAGGACGGACGACGTCGTCGCCATAAAATTTGGCTGTCGATCGCCCACGCGGGGCCCTCCGCAACCTCTACGGCCGGCTAGATCGGCCAACCGACCCGAAAAATTAAAATTTGTAAATAAATAAGAAAAATAACATTTCAATTATTATTTTTCGTTTAAAACGGGCGTAATTCCGTGCATTATTGTCCGATTTCAGCTTTTCACGTGGCGCGGAAAGGCGCGCGAAGAGACGAAGAAAATTACCCCGAGCTGTCCCTCGGACGCCCACCCTTATTAGCCGACAATCAGAAGTGCGTGATGGGTGCGATCATACCAGCACTAAAGCACCGGATCCCATCAGAACTCCGAAGTTAAGCGTGCTTGGGCGAGAGTCGTACTAGGATGGGTGACCCCCTGGGAAGTCCTTGTGTTGCACCTTTTTTTTACTACCTATTTGATTGCACGACGAGGTAATTTTTTTTACCATTCTTTCTAACCAAACGTTAACGACGGACGACGTCGTCGCCATAAAATTTGGCTGTCGATCGCCCGCGCGGGGCCCGCCGCAACCTCTATGGCCGGCTCGATCGACCAACCGACCCGAAAAATTAAAATTTGTAAATAAATAAGAAAAATAACATTTCAATTATTATTTTTCGTTTAAAACGGACGTAACTCCGTGCATTATTGTTCGATTTCAGCTTTTCACGTGGCGCTGAAAGGAGCGTGAAGAGACGAAGAAAATGACCCCGAGCTGTCCCTCGGACGCTCACCCTTATTAACCGACGATCAGAAGTGCATGACGAGTGAGATCATACCAGCACTAAAGCATCGGCTCCCATCAGACCTCCGAAGTTAAGCGTGCTTGGGCGAGAGTAGTACTAGGATGGATGACCCCCTGGTCGTGTTGCACCTTTTTTTTACTACCTATTTGATAGCACAACGAGATCATTTTTTTTACCAATCTTTCTAACCAAACGTTAAGGACGGACGACGTCGTCGCCATAAAATTTGGCTGTCGATCGCCCACGCGGGGCCCTCCGCAACCTCTACGGCCGGCTAGATCGGCCAACCGACCCGAAAAATTAAAATTTGTAAATAAATAAGAAAAATAACATTTCAATTATTATTTTTCGTTTAAAACGGGCGTAATTCCGTGCATTATTGTCCGATTTCAGCTTTTCACGTGGCGCGGAAAGGCGCGCGAAGAGACGAAGAAAATTACCCCGAGCTGTCCCTCGGACGCCCACCCTTATTAGCCGACAATCAGAAGTGCGTGATGGGTGCGATCATACCAGCACTAAAGCACCGGATCCCATCAGAACTCCGAAGTTAAGCGTGCTTGGGCGAGAGTCGTACTAGGATGGGTGACCCCCTGGGAAGTCCTTGTGTTGCACTTTTTTTTACTACCTATTTGATTGCACGACGAGGTAATTTTTTTTACCATTCTTTCTAACCAAACGTTAACGACGGACGACGTCGTCGCCATAAAATTTGGCTGTCGATCGCCCGCGCGGGGCCCGCCGCAACCTCTATGGCCGGCTCGATCGACCAACCGACCCGAAAAATTAAAATTTGTAAATAAATAAGAAAAATAACATTTCAATTATTATTTTTCGTTTAAAACGGACGTAACTCCGTGCATTATTGTTCGATTTCAGCTTTTCACGTGGCGCTGAAAGGAGCGTGAAGAGACGAAGAAAATGACCCCGAGCTGTCCCTCGGACGCTCACCCTTATTAACCGACGATCAGAAGTGCATGACGAGTGAGATCATACCAGCACTAAAGCATCGGCTCCCATCAGACCTCCGAAGTTAAGCGTGCTTGGGCGAGAGTAGTACTAGGATGGATGACCCCCTGGTCGTGTTGCACCTTTTTTTTACTACCTATTTGATTGCACGACGAGATCATTTTTTTTACCAATCGTTCTAACCAAACGTTAAGGACGGACGACGTCGTCGCCATAAAATTTGGCTGTCGATCGCCCGCGCGGGGCCCGCCGCAACCTCTACTGCCGGCTCGATCGACCAACCGACCCGAAAAATTAAAATTTGTAAATAAGTAAGAAAAATAACATTTCAATTATTATTTTTCATTTAAAACGGGCGTAACTCCGTGCATTATTGTCCGATTTCAGTTTTTCACGTGGCGCTGAAAGGCGTGCGAAGAGACGAAGAAAATGACCTCCGAACTCTCCCTCGGACGCTCACCCTTATTAGCCGACGATCAGAAGCGCATTACGGATGCGATCATACATGGACTAATGCATTGGATCCCATTAGAACTCCGAAATTAAGCGTGCTTCGGCGAGAGTAGGACTAAGATGGGTGACCCCCTGAGAAGTCCTCGTGCTGCACCCGTTTTTTTACTACCTATTTGATAGCACAACGAGATCATTTTTTTTACCAATCTTTCTAACCAAACGTTAAGGACGGACGACGTCGTCGCCAAAAAATTTGGCTGTCGATCGCCCGCGCGGGGCCCTCCGCAACCTCTACGGTCGGCTAGATCGACCAACCGACCCGAAAAATTAAAATTTGTAAATAAATAAGAAAAATAACATTTCAATTATTATTTTTCGTTTAAAACGGGCGTAATTCCGTGCATTATTGTCCGATTTCAGCTTTTCA
Organism: Canna indica; assembly: GCA_034359265.1. Lineage (NCBI taxonomy): Eukaryota > Viridiplantae > Streptophyta > Magnoliopsida > Zingiberales > Cannaceae > Canna > Canna indica. The sequence continues at coordinate 44,361,108 of CP136897.1, read as the reverse complement.
CGTGGCGCGGAAAGGCGCGCAAAGAGACGAAGAAAATGACCTACGAACTCTCCCTCGGACGCTCACCCTTATTAGCCGACGATCAGAAGCGCATTACGGATGCGATCATACATGCACTAATGCATTGGATCCCATTAGAACTCTGAAATTAAGCGTGCTTGGGCGAGAGTAGGACTAAGATGGGTGACCCCCTGAGAAGTCCTCGTGTTGCACCCTTTTTTTTACTACCTATTTGATAGCACAACGAGATCATTTTTTTTACCAATCTTTCTAACCAAACGTTAAGGACGGACGACGTCGTCGCCATAAAATTTGGCTGTCGATCGCCCGCGCGGGGCCCTCCGCAACCTCTACGGCCGGCTAGATCGACCAACCGACCCGAAAAATTAAAATTTGTAAATAATTAAGAAAAATAACATTTCAATTATTATTTTTCGTTTAAAACGGGCGTAATTCCGTGCATTATTGTCCGATTTCAACTTTTCACGTAGCGCGGAAAGGCGTGAGAAGAGACGAAGAAAATGACCACGAGCTGTCCCTCGGACGCCCACCCTTATTAGCCGACGATCAGAAGTGCGTGATGGGTGCGATCATACCAGCACTAAAGCATCGGATCCCATCAGAACTCCGAAGTTAAGCGTGCTTGGGCGAGAGTCGTACTAGGATGGGTGACCCCCTGGGAAGTCCTTGTGTTGCACCTTTTTTTTACTACCTATTTGATTGCACGACGAGATCATTTTTTTTACCAATCTTTCTAACCAAACGTTAAGGACGGACGACGTCGTCGCCATAAAATTTGGCTGTCGATCGCCCGCGCGGGGCCCGCCGCAACCTCTACGGCCGGCTCGATCGACCAACCGACCCGAAAAATTAAAATTTGTAAATAAATAAGAAAAATAACATTTCAATTATTATTTTTCGTTTAAAACGGGCGTAACTGCGTGCATTATTGTCCGATTTCAGTTTTTCACATGGCGCTGAAAGGCGCGCGAAGAGACGAAGAAAATGACCTCCGAACTCTCCCTCGGACGCTCACCCTTATTAGCCGACGATCAGAAGCGCATTACGGATGCGATCATACATGCACTAATGCATTGGATCCCATTAGAACTCCGAAATTAAGCGTGCTTGGGCGAGAGTTGGACTAAGATGGGTGACCCCCTGAGAAGTCCTCGTGTTGCACCGTTTTTTTTACTACCTATTTGATAGCACAACGAGATCATTTTTTTTACCAATCTTTCTAACCAAACGTTAAGGACGGACGACGTCGTCGCCATAAAATTTGGCTGTCGATCGCCTGCGCGGGGCCCTCCGCAACCTCTACGGCCGGCTAGATCAACCAACCGACCCGAAAAATTAAAATTTGTAAATAAATAAGAAAAATAACATTTTAATTATTATTTTTCGTTTAAAACGGGTGTAACTCCGTGCATTATTGTCCGATTTCAGCTTTTCACGTGGCGCTGAAAGGCGCGCGAAGAGACGAAGAAAATGTGCCCGAGCTGTCCCTCGGACGCTCACCCTTATTAGCCGACGATCAGAAGTGCATGTCGGGTGCGATCATACCAGCACTAATGCATTGGATCCCATCAGAACTCCGAAGTTAAGGGTGCTTGGGCGAGAGTAGTACTAGAATGGGTGACCCCCTGGGAAGTCCTCGTGTTGCACCTTTTTTTTTACTACCTATTTGATTGCACGATGAGATCATTTTTTCTACCAATCTTTCTAACAAAACGTTAAGGACGGACGACGTCGTCGCCATAAAATTTGGCTGTCGATCGCCAGCGCGGGGCCCTCCGCAACCTCTACGGCCGGCTCGATCGACCAACCGATCGAAAAATTAAAATTTGTAAATAAATAAGAAAAATAACATTTCAATTATTATTTTTCGTTTAAAACGGGCGTAATTCCGTGCATTATTGTCCGATTTCAGCTTTTCACGTGGCGCTGAAAGGCACGAAGAGACGAAGAAAATGACCCCGAGCTGTCCCTCGGACGCTCACCCTTATTAGCCGACGATCAGAATCACATTACGGATGTGATCATACATGCACTAATGCATTGGATCCCATCAGAACTTCGAAATTAAGCGTGCTTGGGCGAGAGTAGGACTAAGATGGGTGACCCCTTGGGAAGTCCTCGTGCTGCACCCTTTTTTTTTACTACCTATTTGAATGCACGACGAGATCATTTTTTTTACCAATCTTTCTAACCAAACGTTAAGGACGGACGACGTCGTCGCCATAAAATTTGGTTGTCGATCGCCCGTGCGGGGCCAGCCGCAACCTCTACGGCCGGCTCGATCGACCAACCGACCCGAAAAATTAAAATTTGGAAATAAATAAGAAAAATAACATTTCAATTATTATTTTTCGTTTAAAACGGGCGAAATTCGGTGCATTATTGTCTGATTTCAGCTTTTCACGTGGCGCTGAAAGGCGCGCGAAGAGACGAAGAAAATGACCACGAGCTGTCCCTCGGACACCCACCCTTATTAGCCGACGATCAGAAGTGCGTGACGGGTGCGATCATACCAGCACTAAAGCACCGGATCCCATCAGAACTCCGAAGTTAAGCGTGCTTGGGCGAGAGTAGTACTAGGATGGGCGACCCCCTGGGAAGTCCTCGTGTTGTACTTTTTTTTTACTACCTATTTGATTGCACGACGAGATCATTTTTTTTACCAATCTTTCTAACCAAACGTTAAGGACGGATGACGTCGTCGCCATAAAATTTGGCTGTCGATCGCCCACGCGGGGCCGCGCAACCTCTACAGCCGGCTCCATCGACCAACCGACCCGAAAAATTAAAATTTGTAAATAAATAAGAAAAATAACATTTCAATTATTATTTTTCGTTTAAAACGGGCGTAACTCCGTGCATTATTGTCCGATTTCAGCTTTTCACGTGGCGCTGAAAGGCGCGAGAAGAGACGAAGAAAATGACCCCGAGCTGTCCCTCGGACGCTAACCCTTATTGGCCGACGATCAGAAGTGCATGCCGGGTACGATCATACCAGAACTAACGCACTGGATCCTATCAGAACTCCGAAGTTAAGCGTGCTTGGGCGAGAGTAGTACTAGGATGGGTGACCCCTTGGGAAGTCCTCGTGTTGCACATTTTTTTTTACAACCTATTTGAATGCACGACGAGATCATTTTTTTTACCAATCTTTCTAACCAAACGTTAAGGACGGACGACGTCGTCGCCAGAAAATTTGGCTGTCGATCGCCCGTGCGGTGCCCGCCGCAACCTCTACGTCCGGCTCGATCGACCAACCGACCCGAAAAATTAAAATTTGTAAATAAATAAGAAAAATAACATTTCAATTATTATTTTTCGTTTAAAACGGGCGTAACTCCGTGCATTATTGTCTGATTTCAGCTTTTCACGTGGCGCTGAAAGGCGCGCGAAGAGACGAAGAAAATTACCCCGAGCTGTCCCTCGGACGCTGACCCTTATTAGCCGACGATCAGAAGTGCATACTGGATGCGATCATAGCAGCACTAACGCACCGAATCCCATCAGAACTCCGAAGATAAGCGCGCTTGGGCGAGAGTAGTACTAGAATGGGTGACCCCCTGGGAAGTCCTCGTGTTGCACCTGTTTTTTTACTACCTATTTGATTGCTCGATGAGATCATTTTTTCTACCAATCTTTCTAACCAAACGTTAAGGACGGACGACGTCGTCGCCATAAAATTTGGCTGTCGATCGCCCGCGCGGGGCCCGCCGCAACCTCTACTGCCGGCTCCATCGACCAACCGACCCGAAAAATTAAAATTTGTAAATAAATAAGAAAAATAACATTTCAATTAATATTTTTCGTTTAAAACGGGCGTAACTCCGTGCATTATTGTCCGATTTCAGTTTTTCACATGGCGCTGAAAGGCGCGCGAAGAGACGAAGAAAATGACCTCTGAACTCTCCCTCGGACGCTCACCCTTATTAGCCGACGATCAGAAGCGCATTACGGATGCGATCATACATGCACTAATGCATTGGATCCCATTAGAACTCCGAAATTAAGCGTGCTTGGGCGAGAGTTGGACTAAGATGGGTGACCCCCTGAGAAGTCCTCGTGTTGCACCGTTTTTTTTACTACCTATTTGATAGCACAACGAGATCATTTTTTTTACCAATCTTTCTAACCAAACGTTAAGGACGGACGACGTCGTCGCCATAAAATTTGGCTGTCGATCGCCTGCGCGGGGCCCTCCGCAACCTCTACGGCCGGCTAGATCAACCAACCGACCCGAAAAATTAAAATTTGTAAATAAATAAGAAAAATAACATTTTAATTATTATTTTTCGTTTAAAACGGGTGTAACTCCGTGCATTATTGTCCGATTTCAGCTTTTCACGTGGCGCTGAAAGGCGCGCGAAGAGACGAAGAAAATGTGCCCGAGCTGTCCCTCGGACGCTCACCCTTATTAGCCGACGATCAGAAGTGCATGTCGGGTGCGATCATACCAGCACTAATGCATTGGATCCCATCAGAACTCCGAAGTTAAGGGTGCTTGGGCGAGAGTAGTACTAGAATGGGTGACCCCCTGGGAAGTCCTCGTGTTGCACCTTTTTTTTTACTACCTATTTGATTGCACGATGAGATCATTTTTTCTACCAATCTTTCTAACCAAACGTTAAGGACGGAAGACGTCGTCGCCATAAAATTTGGCTGTCGATCGCCAGCGCGGGGCCCTCCGCAACCTCTACGGCCGGCTCGATCGACCAACCGATCGAAAAATTAAAATTTGTAAATAAATAAGAAAAATAACATTTCAATTATTATTTTTCGTTTAAAACGGGCGTAATTCCGTGCATTATTGTCCGATTTCAGCTTTTCACGTGGCGCTGAAAGGCACGAAGAGACGAAGAAAATGACCCCGAGCTGTCCCTCGGACGCTCACCCTTATTAGCCGACGATCAGAAGCACATTACGGATGTGATTATACATGCACTAACGCATTGGATCCCATCAGAACTTCGAAATTAAGCGTGCTTGGGCGAGAGTAGGACTAAGATGGGTGACCCCTTGGGAAGTCCTCGTGCTGCACCCTTTTTTTTTACTACCTATTTGAATGCACGACGAGATCATTTTTTTTACCAATCTTTCTAACCAAACGTTAAGGACGGACGACGTCGTCGCCATAAAATTTGGTTGTCGATCGCCCGTGCGGGGCCAGCCGCAACCTCTACGGCCGGCTCGATCGACCAACCGACCCGAAAAATTAAAATTTGGAAATAAATAAGAAAAATAACATTTCAATTATTATTTTTCGTTTAAAACGGTCGAAATTCGGTGCATTATTGTACGATTTCAGCTTTTCACGTGGCGCTGAAAGGCGCGCGAAGAGACGAAGAAAATGACCACGAGCTGTCCCTCGGACACCCACCCTTATTAGCCGACGATCAGAAGTGCGTGACGGGTGCGATCATACCAGCACTAAAGCACCGGATCCCATCAGAACTCCGAAGTTAAGCGTGCTTGGGCCAGAGTAGTACTAGGATGGGCGACCCCCTGGGAAGTCCTCGTGTTGTACTTTTTTTTTACTACCTATTTGATTGCACGACGAGATCATTTTTTTTACCAATCTTTCTAACCAAACGTTAAGGACGGATGACGTCGTCGCCATAAAATTTGGCTGTCGATCGCCCACGCGGGGCCGCGCAACCTCTACGGCCGGCTCCATCGACCAACCGACCCGAAAAATTAAAATTTGTAAATAAATAAGAAAAATAACATTTCAATTATTATTTTTCGTTTAAAACGGGCGTAACTCCGTGCATTATTGTCCGATTTCAGCTTTTCACGTGGCGCTGAAAGGCGCGAGAAGAGACGAAGAAAATGACCCCGAGCTGTCCCTCGGACGCTAACCCTTATTGGCCGACGATCAGAAGTGCATGCTGGGTACGATCATACCAGCACTAACGCACTGGATCCCATCAGAACTCCGAAGTTAAGCGTGCTTGGGCGAGAGTAGTACTAGGATGGGTGACCCCTTGGGAAGTCCTCGTGTTGCATATTTTTTTTTACAACCTATTTGAATGCACGACGAGATCATTTTTTTTACCAATCTTTCTAACCAAACGTTAAGGACGGACGACGTCGTCGCCAGAAAATTTGGCTGTCGATCGCCCGTGCGGTGCCCGCCGCAACCTCTACGTCCGGCTCGATCGACCAACCGACCCGAAAAATTAAAATTTGTAAATAAATAAGAAAAATAACATTTAAATTATTATTTTTCGTTTAAAACGGGCGTAACTCCGTGCATTATTGTCTGATTTCAGCTTTTCACGTGGCGCTGAAAGGCGCGCGAAGAGACGAAGAAAATTACCCCGAGCTGTCCCTCGGACGCTGACCCTTATTAGCTGACGATCAGAAGTGCATACTGGATGCGATCATAGCAGCACTAACGCACCGAATCCCATCAGAACTCCGAAGATAAGCGCGCTTGGGCGAGAGTAGTACTAGAATGGGTGACCCCCTGGGAAGTCCTCGTGTTGCACCTGTTTTTTTACTACCTATTTGATTGCTCGATGAGATCATTTTTTCTACCAATCTTTCTAACCAAACGTTAAGGACGGACGACGTCGTCGCCATAAAATTTGGCTTCGATCGCCTGCGCGGGGCCCGCCGCAACCTCTACGGCCGGCTCAATCGACCAACCGACCCGAAAAATTAAAATTTGTAAATAAATAAGAAAAATAACATTTCAATTATTATTTTTCGTTTAAAACGGGCGTAACTCCGTGCATTATTGTCTGATTTCAGCTTTTCACGTGGCGCTGAAAGGCGCGCGAAGAGACGAAGAAAATTACCCCGAGCTGTCCCTCGGACGCTGACCCTTATTAGCCGACGATCAGAAGTGCATACTGGATGCGATCATAGCAGCACTAATGCACCGAATCCCATCAGAACTCCGAAGATAAGCGCGCTTGGGCGAGAGTAGTACTAGAATGGGTGACCCCCTCGGAAGTCCTCGTGTTGCACCTGTTTTTTTACTACCTATTTGATTGCTCGATGAGATCATTTTTTCTACCAATCTTTCTAACCAAACGTTAAGGACGGACGACGTCGTCGCCATAAAATTTGGCCTTCGATCGCCTGCGCGGGGCCCGCCGCAACCTCTACGGCCGGCTCAATCGACCAACCGACCCGAAAAATTAAAATTTGTAAATAAATAAGAAAAATAACATTTCCATTATTATTTTTCGTTTAAAACGTGCGTAACTCCGTGCATTATTGTCCGATTTCAGCTTTTCACGTGGCGCTGAAAGGTGCGCGAAGAGACGAAGAAAATGACCACGAGCTGTCCCTCAGACGCTCACCCTTATTAGCCGACGATCAGAAGTGCATAACGAGTTCGATCATACCAGCACTAATGCATCGGATCCCATTAGAACTTCGAAGTCAAGCGTGCTTGGGCGAAAGTAGTACTAGGATGGGTGACCCCCTGGGATGTCCTCGTGTTGCACATTTTTTTTTACAACCTATTTGAATGCACGACGAGATCATTTTTTTTACCAATCTTTCTAACCAAACGTTAAGGACGGACGACGTCGTCGCCATAAAATTTGGCTGTCGATCGCCCGTGCGGTGCCCGCCGCAACCTCTACGTCCGGCTCGATCGACCAACCGACCCGAAAAATTAAAATTTGTAAATAAATAAGAAAAATAACATTTCAATTATTATTTTTCGTTTAAAACGGGCGTAACTCCGTGCATTATTGTCCGATTTCAGCTTTTCACGTGGCGCTGAAAGGCGCGCGAAGAGACGAAGAAAATGACCACGAGGTGTCCCTCGGACGCTCACCCTTATTAGCCGACGATCAGAAGTGCGTGACGGGTGCGATCATACCAGCACTAAAGCACCGGATCCCATCAGAACTCCGAAGTGAAGCGTGCTTGGGCGAGAGTAGTACTAGGATGGGTGACCCCCTGGGAAGTCCTCGTGTTGCACTTTTTTTTTTACTACCTATTTGATTGCACGACGAGATCATTTTTTTTACCAATCTTTCTAACCAAACGTTAAGGACGGATGACGTCGTCGCCATAAAATTGGGCTGTCAATCGCCCGCGCGGGGCCCGCCGCAACCTCTACGGCCGGCTCGATCGACCAACCGACCCGAAAAATTAAAATTTGTAAATAAATAAGAAAAATAACATTTCAATTATTATTTTCCGTTTAGAACGGGCGTAACTCGGTGCATTATTGTCCGATTTCAGCTATTCACGTGGTGCTGAAAGGGGCGCGAAGAGACGAAGAAAATGACCCCCGAACTCTCCCTCGGACGCTCACCCTTATTAGCCGACGATCGGAAGCACATGACGGATGCGATCATACATGCACTAACGCATCGGATTCCATCAGAACTACGAAGTTAAGCGTGCTTGGGCGAGAGTAGGACTTGGATGGGTGACCCCCTTGAAAGTCCTCGTGTTACACTCTTTGTTTTTAGTACCTATTTGATTGCACGACGAGATCATTTTTTTTACCAATTTTTCTAACCAAACGTTAAGGACGGATGACGTCGTCGCCATAAAATTGGGCTGTCGATCGCCCCGTGCAGGGCCCGCCACAACCTCTACGGCCGGCTCGATCGACCAACCGACCCGAAAAATTAAAATTTATAAATAAATAAGAAAAATAACATTTCAATTATTATTTTTCTTTTAAAACGGGCGTACCTCGGTGCATTATTGTCCGATTTTAGCTTTTCACGTGGCGCTGAAAGGCGCGCGAAGACACGAAGAAAATGACCCCCGAACTCTCCCTCGGACGCTCACCCTTATTAGCCGACGATCAGAAGCACATGACAGATGCGATCATACATGCGCTAATGCTTCAGATCCCATCAGAACTCCAAAATTAATCGTGCTTGGGCGAGAGTAGTACAAGGATGGGTGACCCCCTTGGAAGTCCTCGTGGTGCACCCTTTTTTTTTACTACCTATTTGATTGCACGACGAGATCATTTTTTTTACCAATCTTTCTAACCAAACGTTTAGGACGGATGACGTCGTCGCCATAAAATTGGGCTGTCGATCGGCCGTGCGGGGCCCGCCGCAAACTCTACGGCCAGCTCGATCGACCAACCGACCCGAAAAATGAAAATTTGTAAATAAATAAGAAAAATAACATTTCAATTATTATTTTTCGTCTAAAACGGGCATAACTCCGTGCATTATTGTCCGATTTCAGCTTTTCACGTGGCGCTGAAAGGCGCGCGAAGAGACGAAGAAAATGACCCCGAGCTGTCCCTCGGACGCTAAACCTTATTAGCCGACGATCAGAAGGGCATGACGGTTGCGATCATACCAGCACTAAAGCACCGGATCCCATCAGAACCCCGAAGTTAAGCATGCTTGGGCGAGAGTAGTACTAGGATGGGTGACCCCCTGGGAAGTCCTCGTGTTGCACCTTTTTTTTTACCAATCTTTCTAACCTAACGTTAAGGACGGACGACGTCGTCGCCATAAAATTTGGCCGTCGATCACCCGCGCGGGGCCCGTCGCAACCCCTACGGCCGGCTCGATCGACCAACTGACCCGAAAAATTAAAATTTGTAAATAAATAAGAAAAATAATATTTCAATTATTATTTTTCGTTTAAAATGGGCGTAACTCCGTGCATTATTGTCCGATTTCAGCTTTTCACATGGCGCTGAAAGGCGCGCGAAGAGACGAAGAAAACGACCCCGAGCTGTCCCTCGGACGCTCACCCTTATTAGCCGACGATCAGAAGCGCATGACGGATGCGATCATACATGCACTAACGCATCGGATCCCTTCAGAACTCCGAAGTTAAGAGTGCTTGGGAGAGAGTAGTACTAGGATGGGTGACCCCCAAGGAAGTCCTCGTGTTGCACCTTTTTTTTTACTACATATTTGATTGCACGACGAGATCATTTTTTTTATCAATCTTTCCAACCAAACGTTATGGACGGACGACGTTGTCGCCATAGAATTTGGCTGTCGATCGCCCGCGCGGGGCCCGCCGCAACCTCTACGGCCGGCTTGATCGACCAACCCACCCGAAAAATTAAAATTTGTAAATAAATAAGAAAAATAACATTTCAATTATTATTTTTCGTTTAAAACGGGCGTAACTCCGTGCATTATTGTCCGATTTCAGCTTTTCACGTGGCGCTGAAAGGCACGCGAAGAGACGAAGAAAATAACCACGAGCTTTCCTTCGGACGCTCACCCTTATTAGCCGACGATCAGAAGTGCATAACGGGTGCGATCATACCAGCACTAACGCATTGGAACCCATCAGAAATCCGAAGTTAAGCGTGCTTGGGCGAGAGCAGTACTAGGATGGGTGACCCCCTGGGAAGTCATCGTGTTGCACCTTTTTTTTTACTACATATTTGATTGCACGACGAGATCATTTTTTTACCAATCTTTCTAACCAACCGTTAAGGTCGGACGACGTTGTCGCCATAAAATTTGGCTGTCGATCGCCTGCGTGGGGCCTGCCGCAATCTCTACGTTCGGCTCGATCGACCAACTGACCCGAAAAATTAAAATTTGTAAATAAATAAGAAAAATAACATTTCAATTATTATTTTTCGTTTAAAACGGGCGTAACTCCGTGCATTATTGTCCGATTTCAGCTTTTGACGTGGCGCTGAAAGGCGCGCGAAGAGACGAAGAAAATGACCACGAGCTGTCCCTTGGACGCTCACCATTATTAGCCGACGATCAGAAGTGATAATGAGTGCGATCATACCAGCACTAACGCACTGGATCCCATCAGAACTCCGAAGTTAAGCTTGCTTGGGCGAGAGTAGTACTAGGATTGGTGACCCCCTGGGAAGTCCTCGTGTTGCACCTTTTTTTTTACTACCTATATGATTGCACGACGAGATCATTTTTTTTACCAATCTTTCTAACCAAACGTTAAGGACGGACGACGTCGTCGCCATAAAATTTGGCTATCGATCGCACGCGCGGGGCCCCCACAACCTCTACGGCCGGCTCGATCGACCAACCGACCCGAAAAATTATAATTTGTAAATAAATAAGAAAAATAACATTTCAATTATTATTTTTCGTTTAAAACGGGCGTAACTCCGTGCATTATTGTCCGATTTCAGCTTTTCACGTGGCGCTGAAAGGCGCGCGAAAAGACGAAGAAAATGACCCCCGAACTCTCCCTCGGACGTTCACCCTTATTAGCCGACGATCAGAAGCGCATGACGGATGCGATCATACATGCACTAACGCATCGGATCCCATCAGAACTCCGAAGTTAAGCGTGCTTGGGCGAGAGTCGTCCAAGTATGGGTGACCCCCTGGGAAGTCCTCGTGTTGCACCTTTTTTTTAACTACATATTTGATTGCACGACGAGATCATTTTTTTTACCAATCTTTCTAACCAAACGTTAAGGACGGACGACGTCGTCGCCATAAAATTTTGCTGTCGATCGTCCGTGCGGGGTCCGCCGCAACCTCTACGGCCGGCTCGATCAATCAACCGACCCGAAAAATTAAAATTTGTAAATAAATAAGAAAAATAACATTTCAATTATTATTTTTCGTTTAAAACGGGCGTAACTCCGTGCATTATTGTCCAATTTCAGCTTTTCACGTGGCGCTGAAAGGCGCGCGAAGAGACGAAGAAAATGACCCCGAGCTCCCCTCGGACGCTCACCCTTATTAGCCGACGATCAGAAGTGCATAATGGGTGCGATCATACCAGCACTAACACACCGGATCTCATCAGATCTCCGTAGTTAAGCATTCTTGGGCGAGAGTAGTACTAGGATGGTTGACCCCCTGGGAAGTCCTCGTGTTGCACTTTTTTTTTTACTACCTATTTGATTACACGACGAGATCATTTTTTTTACCAATCTTTCTAACCAAACGTTAAGGACGGACGACGTCGTCGCCATAAAATTGGGCTGTCGATCGCCCGTGCGGGGCCCGCCGCAACCTCTACGGCCGGCTCGATCGACCAACCGACCCGAAAAATTAAAATTTGTAAATAAATAAGAAAAATAACATTTCAATTATTATTTTTCGTTTAAAACGGGCGTAACTCCGTGCATTATTGTCCGATTTCAGCTTTTCACGTGGCGCTGAAAGGCGCGCAAAGAGACGAAGAAAATGACCCCGAGCTGTCCCTCGGACGCTCGCCCTTATTAGCCGACGATCAGAAGCACATGACGGATGCGATCATACATGCACTAACGCATCGGATTCCATCAGAACTACGAAGTTAAGCGTGCTTGGTCGAGAGTAGTACTAGGATGGGTGATCCCTTGGGAAGTCCTGGTGTTGCACCTTTTTTTTCACTACCTATTTGAATGCACGACGAGATCATTTTTTTTACCAATCTTTCTAACCTAACGTTAAGGACGGACGACGTCGTCGCCATAAAATTGGGCTGTCGATCGCCCGTGCGGGGCCCGCCGCAACCTCTACGGCCGGCTCGATCGACCAACCGACCCGAAAAATGAAAATTTGTAAATAAATAAGAAAAATAACATTTCAATCATTATTTTTCGTTTAAAACGGGCGTAACTCCGTGCATTATTGTCCGATTTCAGCTTTTCACGTGGCACTGAAAGGGGCGCGAAGAGACGAAGAAAATGACCCCCGAACTCTCCCTCGGACGCTCACCCTTATTAGCCGACGATCAGAAGCACATGACGGATGCGATCATACATGCACTAACGCATCGGATTCCATCAGAACTACGAAGTTAAGCGTGCTTGGGCGAGAGTAGGACTTGGATGGGTGACCCCCTTGAAAGTCCTCGTGTTGCACTCTTTGTTTTTAGTACCTATTTGATTGCACGACGAGATCATTTTTTTTACCAATTTTTCTAACCAAATGTTAAGGACGGATGACGTCGTCGCCATAAAATTGGGCTGTCGATCGCCCCGTGCGGGGCCCGCCGCAACCTCTACGGCCGGCTCGATCGACCAACCGACACGAAAAATGAAAATTTGTAAATAAATAAGAAAAATAACATTTCAATTATTATTTTTCGTTTAAAAATGGCGTAACTCCGTGCATTATTGTCCGATTTCAGCTTTTCACGTGGCACTGAAAGGGGCGCGAAGAGACGAAGAAAATGACCCCCGAACTCTCCCTCGGACGCTCACCCTTATTAGCCGACGATCAGAAGTACATGACGGATGCGATCATACATGCACTAACGCATCGGATTCCATCAGAACTACGAAGTTAAGCGTGCTTGGGCGAGAGTAGGACTTGGATGGGTGACCCCCTTGAAAGTCCTCGTGTTGCACTCTTTGTTTTTAGTACCTATTTGATTGCACGACGAGATCATTTTTTTTACCAATTTTTCTAACCAAACGTTAAGGACGGATGACGTCGTCGCCATAAAATTGGGCTGTCGATCGCCCCGTGCGGGGCCCGCCGCAACCTCTACGGCCGGCTCGATCGACCAACCGACCCGAAAAATTAAAATTTATAAATAAATAAGAAAAATAACATTTCAATTATTATTTTTCGTTTAAAACGGGCGTACCTCGGTGCATTATTGTCCGATTTCAGCTTTTCACGTGGCGGTGAAAGGCGCGCGAAGAGACGAAGAAAATGACCCCCGAACTCTCCCTCGGACGCTCACCCTTATTAGCCGACGATCAGAAGCACATGACAGATGCGATCATACATGCGCTAATGCATCAGATCCCATCAGAACTCCGAAGTTTAGCGTGCTTGGGTGAGAGTAGTCCTAGTATGGGTGACCCCTTGGGAAGTCCTCGTGTTGCACCTTGTTTTTTTACTACATATTTGATTGCACGACGAGATCATTTTTTTTACCAATCTTTCTAACCAAACGTTAAGGACGGACGACGTCATCGCCATAAAATTTGGCTGTCGATCGCCCGTGCGGGGCCCGCCGCAACCTCTACGGCCGGCTCGATCGACCAACCGACCCGAAAAATTAAAATTTGTTAATAAATTAGAAAAATAACATTTCAATTATTATTTTTTGTTTAAAACGGGCGTAACTCCGTGCATTATTGTCCAATTTCAGCTTTTCACGTGGCGCTGAAAGGCGCGCGTAGAGACGAAGAAAATGACCCCGAGCTGTCCCTCGGACGCTCACCCTTATTAGCCGACGATCATGAGTGCATTACGGGTGCGATCATACCAGCACTACCGCATTGGAACCCATCAGAACTTCAAAGTACTAGGATGGGTGACCCCGTGGGAAGTCCTTCAAAGTTAAGCGTGCTTGGGCGAGAGCAGTACTAGGATGGGTGACCCCGTGGGAAGTCTTCTTGTTGTACCTTTTTTTTTACTACTTATTTGATTGCACGACGAGATCATTTTTTTTACCAATCTTTCTAACCAAACGTTAAGGACGGACGACGTCATCGCCATAAAATTTGGCTGTCGATCGCCCGTGCGGGGCCCGCCGCAACCTCTACGGCCGGCTCGATCGACCAACCGACCCGAAAAATTAAAATTTTTTAATAAATTAGAAAAATAACATTTCAATTATTATTTTTCGTTTAAAACGGGCGTAACTCCGTGCATTATTGTCCAATTTCAGCTTTTCACGTGGCGCTGAAAGGCGCGCGTAGAGACGAAGAAAATGACCCCGAGCTGTCCCTCGGACGCTCACCCATATTAGCCGACGATCAGAAGTGCATAATGGGTGCGATCATACCAGCACTAACACACCGGATCTCGGATGGGTGACCCCCTGGGAAGTCCTCGTGTTGCACTTTTTTTTTACTACCTATTTGATTACACGACGAGATCATTTTTTTTACCAATCTTTCTAACCAAACGTTAAGGACGGACGACATCGTCGCCATAAAATTTGGCTGTCGATCGCCCGCGCGGGGCCCGCCGCAACCTCTACGGCCGGCTCGATCGACCAACCGACCCGAAAAATTAAAATTTGTAAATAAATAAGAAAAATAATATTTCAATTATTATTTTTCGTTTAAAACGGGCGTAACTCCGTGCATTATTGTCCAATTTCGGCTTTTCACGTGGCGCTGAAAGGCGCGCGAAGAGACGAAGAAAATGACCCCGAGCTGTCCCTCGGACGCTCACCCTTATTAGCCGACGATCATGAGTACATAACGGGTGTGATCATACCAGCACTAACGCATTGCAACCCATCAGAACTTCAAAGTTAAGCGTGCTTGGGCGAGAGCATTACTAGGATGGGTGACCCCCTGGGAAGTCCTCCTGTTGTACCTTTTCTTTTACTACATATTTGATTGCACGATGAGATCATTTTTTTTACCAATCTTTCTAACCAAACGTTAAGGACGGACGACGTTGTCGCCATAAAATCTGGCTGTCGATCGCCCGCGCGGGGCCCACCGCAGTCTCTACGTTCGGCTCGATCGACCAACCGACCCAAAAAATTAAAATTTGTAAATAAATAAGAAAAATAACAATTCAATTATTATTTTTCGTTTAAAACGGGCGTAACTCCGTGCATTATTGTCCGATTTCAGCTTTTCACGTGGCGCTGAAAGGCGCGCGAAGAGACGTAGAAAATGACCACGAGCTGTCCCTTGGACGCTCACCCTTATTAGCCGACGATCAGAAGTGATAATGGGTGCGATCATACCACCACTAACGCACCGGATCCCATCAGAACTCCGAAGTTAAGCTTGCTTGGGCGAGAGTAGTACTAGGGTGGGTGACCCCCTGGGAAGTCCTCGTGTTGCACCTTTTTTTTTACTACCTATATGATTGCACGACGAGATCATTTTTTTTACCAATCTTTCTGACCAAACGTTAATGACGGACGACGTCGCCGTTATAAAATTTGGCTGTCGATCGCCCGCGCGGGGCCCGGCGCAACTTCTATGGCCGGCACGATCGACCAACCGACCCGAAAAATTAAAATTTGTAAATAAATAAGAAAAATAACATTTCAATTATTATTTTTCGTTTAAAACGGGCGTAACTCCGTGCATTATTGTCCGATTTCAGCTTTTCACGTGGCGTTGAAAGGCGCGCGAAAAGACGAAGAAAATGACCCCCGAACTCTCCCTCGGACGCTCACCCTTATTAGCCGACGATCAGAAGTGCATGACTGATGCGATCATACATGCACTAACGCATCGGATCCCATCAGAACTCCGAAGTTAAGTGTGCTTGGGCGAGAGTAGTCCTAGTATGGGTGACCCCATGGGAAGTGCTCGTGTTGCACCTTTTTTTTTACTACATATTTGATTGCACGACGAGATTATTTTTTTACCAATCTTTCTAACCAAACGTTAAGGACGGACGACGTCATCGCCATAAAATTTGGCTGTCGATCGCCCGTGCGGGGCCCGCCGCAACCTCTACGGCCGGCTCGATCGACCAACCGACCCGAAAAATTTAAATTTGTAAATAAAGAAGAAAAATAACATTTCAATTATTATTTTTCATTTAAAATGGGCGTAACTCCGTGCATTATTGTCCGATTTTAGCTTTTCACATGGCGCTGAAAGGCGCGCGAAGAGACGAAGAAAATGACCCCGAGTTGTCCCTCGGACGCTCACCCTTATTAGCCGACGATCAGAAATGCGTGACGGGTGCGATCATACCATCACTAAAGCATCGGATCCCATCAGAACTTCGAAGTTAAGCGTGCTTGGGCGACAGTAGTACTAGGATGTGTGACCCCCTGGGAAGTCCTCGTGTTCCACCTTTTTTTTTACTACCTATTTGATTGCACGACGAGATCATTTTTTTTACCAAACTTTCTAACCAAACGTTAAGGACGGACGACGTCGTCGCCATAAAATTTGGCTGTCGATCGCCCACGCGGGGCCCGCCGCAACCTCTACGGCCGGCACTATCGACCAACCGACCCGAAAAATTAAAATTTGTAAATAAAAAAGAAAAATAACATTTCAATTATTATTTTTCGTTTAAAACGGGCGTAACTCCGTGCATTATTGTCTGATTTCAGCTTTTCACGTGGCGCTGAAAGGCGCGCGAAGAGACGAAGAAAACGACCCTGAGCTGTCCCTCGGACGCTCACCCTTATTTGCCAACGATCAGAAGTGCATGACGGGTGCGATCATACCAGCACTAACACACCGGATCCCTTCAGAACTCCGAAGTTAAGAATGCTTGGGAGAGAGTAGTACTAGGATGGGTGACCCCCTGGGAAGTCCTCGTGTTGCACCTTTTTTTTACTACATATTTGATTGCACGACGAGATCATTTTTTTTACCAATCTTTCTAACCAAACGTTAAGGACGGACGACGTTGTCGCAATTAAAATTTGGATGTCGATTGCCCGCGTGGGGCACGCCGCAATCTCTACGTTCGGCTCGATCGACCAACCGACCCGAAAAATAACATTCCAATTATTATTTTTCGTTTAAAACGGGCGCAACTCCGTGCATTATTGTCAGATTTCAGCTTTTCACGTGGCGCTGAAAGGCGCGCGAAGAGACGAAGAAAATGACCACGAGCTGTCGCTTGGACGCTTACCCTTATTAGCCGACGATCAGAAGTGATAATGGGTGTGATCATACCAGCACTAACGCACCGGATCCCATCAGAACTCCGAAGTTAAGCTTGCTTGGGCGAGAGTAGTACTAGGATGGGTGACCCCCTGGGAAGTCCTCGTGTTGTACCTTTTTTTTTACTACCTATATGATTGCACGACGAGATCATTTTTTTTACCAATCTTTCTAACCAAACGTTAAGGACGGACGACGTCGTCGTCATAAAATTTGGTTGTCGATCGCCCGCGCGGGGCCACGCGCAACCTCTACGGCCGGCTCGACCAATCAACCGACCCGAAAAATTAATATTTGTAAATAAATAAGAAAAATAACATTTCAATTATAATTTTTCGTTTAAAACGGGCGTAACTCCGTGCATTATTGTCCGATTTCAGCTTTTCACGTGGCCCTGAAAGGAGCGCGAAAAGAAGAAGAAAATGAACCCCTAACTCTCCCTCGGACGCACACCCTTATTAGCCGACGATCAGAAGCACATGACGGATGCGATCATACATGCACTAACGCATCAGATCCCATCAGAACTCCGAAGTTAAGCGTGCTTGGGCGAGAGTAGTACTAGGGTGGGTGACCCCCTAGGAAGTCCTCGTGTTGCACCTTTTTTTTTACTACCTATTTGATTGCACGACGACATCATTTTTTTTACCAATCTTTCTAACCAAACGTTAAGGACGGACTACGTCGTCGCCATAAAATTTGGCTGTTGATCGCCCGCGCGGGGCCCGCCGCAATCTCTACGTTCGGCTCGATCGACCAACCGACCCGAAAAATTAAAATTTGTAAATAAATAAGAAAAATAACATTCCAATTATTATTTTTCGTTTAAAACGGGCGCAACTCCGTGCATTATTGTCAGATTTCGGCTTTTCACGTGGCGCTGAAAGGCGCGCGAAGAGACGAAGAAAATGACCACGAGCTGTCGCTTGGACGCTCACCCTTATTAGCCGACGATCAGAAGTGCATAATGGGTGCGATCATACCAGCACTAACACACCGGATCTCATCAGATCTCCGAAGTTAAGCTTGCTTTGGCGAGAGTAGTACTAGGATGGGTGACCCCCTTGGAAGTCCTAGTGTTGCACCTTTTTTTTTACTACCTATTTGATTGCACGACGAGATCATTTTATTTACCAATCTTACTAACCAAACGTTAAGGACGGACGACGTCGTCGCCATAAAATTTGGATGTCGATCGCCCGCGCGGGGCCCGCTGCAACCTCTTCGACCGGCTCGATCGACCAACCGACCCGAAAAATTAAAATTTATAAATAAATAAGAAAAATAACAATTCAATTATTATTTTTCGTTTAAAATGGGCGTAACTCCGTGAATTATTGTCCGATTTCAGCTTTTCACGTGGCGCTGAAAGGCGCGCGAAGAGACGAAGAAAATGACCACGAGCTGTCGCTTGGACGCTCACCCTTATTAGCCGACGATCAGAAGCACATGACGGATGCGATCATACATGCACTAACGCATCAGATCCCATCAGAACTCCGAAGTTAAGCGTGCTTGGGCGAGAGTAGTACTAGGGTGGGTGACCCCCTAGGAAGTCCTCGTGTTGCACCTTTTTTTTTACTACCTATTTGATTGGACGACGAGATCATTTTTTTTACCAATCTTTCTAACCAAACGTTAAGGACGGACGACGTCGTCGCCATAAAATTTGGCTGTCGATCGCCCGCGCGGGGCCCGCCGCAACCTCTACGGCTGGCTCGATCGGCCAACCGAGCCGAAAAATTAAAATTTGTAAATAAATAAGAAAAATAACATTTCAATTATTATTTTTCGTTTAAAACGGGCGTAACTCCGTGCATTATTGTCCGATTTCAGCTTTTCACGTGGCGCACAAATGCGCGCGAAGAGACGAAGAAAATGACCCCGAGCTGTCCCTCGGACGCTCACCCTTATTAGCCGACGATCAGAAGTGCATGACGGGTGCGATCATACCAGCACTAACGCACCGGATCCCATCAGAACTCCGAAGTTAAGCATGCTTGGGCGAGAGTAGTAGTAGGATGGATGACCCCCTGGGAAGTCCTCGTGTTGCATCTTTTTTTTTACTACCTATTTGATTGCACGACGAGATCATTTTTTTTACCAATCTTTCTAACCAAATGTTAAGGACGGACGACGTCGTCTCCATAAAATTTGGCTGTCGATCGCCCGCGCGGGGCCCGCCGCAACCTCTACGGCCGGCTCGATCGACCAACCCACCCGAAAAATTAAAATTTGTAAATAAATAAGAAAAATAACATTTCAATTATTATTTTTCGTTTAAAACGGCCGTAACTCCGTGCATTATTGTCCGATTTTAGCTTTTCACGTGGCGCTGAAAGGCGCGCGAAGAGACGAAGAAAATGACCACGAACTGTCAATCGGACGCTCACCCTTATTAGCCGACGATCAGAAGTGCATAACGAGTGTGATCATACCAGCACTAATGCACCTGATCCCATCAGAAATTCGTAGTTAAGCGTGCTTGAGCGAGAGTAGTTCTAGTATGGGTGACCCCATGGGAAGTCCTCATGTTTCACGTCCTCGTGTTGCATCTTTTTTCCCCATGGAAAGGCGCGCGAAGAGACGAAGAAAATGACCCCCGAACTCTCCCTTGGACGCTCACCCTTATTAGCCGACGATCAGAAGCACATTTGGCTGTCTATCGCCCGCGTGGGGCCCGCCGCAACCTCTAATTTATTTTACCAATCTTTCTAACCAAACGTTAAGGACGAACGAGGTTGTCGCCATAAAATTTGGCAGTGGCAGTCTATCGCCCGTGCGGGGCCCGCAACAACCTCTACGGCCGGCTCGATCGACCAACCAACCCGAAAAATTATAATTTGTAAATAAATAAGAAAAATAACATTTCAATTATTATTTTTCGTTTAAAACGGGAGTAACACCGTGCATTATTGTCTGATTTCAGCTTTTCACGTGGAGCTAAAAGGCGCGCAAAGAGACGAACAAAATGACCACGAGCTCTCCCTCGGACTCTCACCCTTATTCATCGACGATCAGAAGTGCAGTACGGGTGCGATTATACCAGTACTAACACACCGAATCCCATCAGAACTTCGAAGTTAAGGGCGAGATTAGTACTAGGATGGGTGACCCCCTGGGAAGTTCTCGTGTTGCACACTTTTTTTTTACTACCTATTTGAATGCTCGACGAGATCATTTTTTTTACCAATCTTTCTCACCAAACGTTAAGGACGGACGACGTCATCGCCATAAAATTTGGCAGTGGGAGAGAGTAGTACTAGGATGGGTGACGCCTCGGGAAGTCCTCGTGTTGCACTCTTTGTTTTTACTACCAATTTGAATGCACGACGAGATCATTTTTTTTACCAATCTTTCTAACCAAACGTTAAGGACGGACGACGTCGTCGCCATAAAATTTGGAAGTCGATCGCCCGTGCAACATCTACGGCCGGCTCGATCGACCAACCAACCCAAAAAATTAGAATTTGTAAATAAAAAAAAAAATAACATTTCAATTATTATTTTTCGTTTAAAACGGGAGTAACACCGTGCATTATTGTCCGATTTCAGCTTTCCACGTGGCGCTAAAAGGCGCGCAAAGAAACGAACAAAATGACCACGAGCTCTCCCTCGGACGCTCAGCCTTATTCATCGACGATCAGAAGTGCATTACGAGTGCGATCATACCAGTACTAACACACCGAATCCCATCAGAACTTTGAAGCTAAGCGCTTGGGCGAGAGTAGTACTAGGATGGGTGACCCCCTGGGATGTTCTCGTGTTGCACTCTTTTTTTTACTACCTATTTGAATTCTCGACGAGATCATTTTTTTTACCAATCTTTCTAACCAAACGTTAAGGACGGACGACGTCATCGCCATAAAATTTGGCAGTCGATCGCACGTGCGGGGCCCGCCGAAACTTCTACAGCCGGCTCGATCGACCAACCAACCCGAAAAATTAAAATTGTAAATAAATATGAAAAATAACATTTCAATTATTATTTTTCGTTTAAAACGGGCGTAACTCCGTGCATTATTGTCTGATTTCAGCTTTTCACGTGGCACTGAAAGGCACGCGAAGAGACGAAGAAAATGACCACGAGCTGTCCCTTGGACGCTCACCCTTATTAGCCGACGATCAGAAGTGATAATGGGTGCGATCATACCAGCACTAACGCACCGGATCCCATCAGAACTCCGAAGTTAAGCTTGCTTGGGCGAGAGTAGTACTAGGATGGGTGACCCCCTAGGAAATCCTAGTGTTGCACCTTTTTTTTTACTACCTATTTGAATGCACGACGAGATCATTTTTTTTACCAATCTTTCTAAACAAACGTTAAGGATGGACGACGTCGTCGCCATAAAATTTGGTTGTCGATCGCCCATGCGGGGCCCGCCGCAACCTTTACGGCCGGCTCGATCGATCAACCGACCCGAAAAATTAAAATTTGTAAATAAATAAGAAAAATAACATTTCAATTATTATTTTTCGTTTAAAACGGGCGTAACTCCGAGCATTATTGTCCGATTTTAGCTTTTCACGTGACGCTGAAAGGCGCACGAAGAGACGAAGAAAATGACCCCGAGCTGTCCCTCCGACGCTCACCCTTATTGGCCGACGATCAGAAGTACTTGACGGGTGCGATTATACCAGCATTAATGCACCGGATACCATTAGAACTTCGAAGTTAAGTGTACTGGGATGGGTGACCTCCTGGGAAGTCCTCCTGTTGCACCTTTTTTTTACTACCTATTTGGTTGCACGACGAGATCATTTTTTTTACCAATCTTTCTAACCAAACGTTAAGGACGGACGACGTCGTCGCCATAAAATTTGGCTGTCAATCGCCCGTGCAGGGCCCGCCGCAACCTCTACGGCCAGCTCGATCGACCGAAAAATTAAAATTGTAAATAAATATGAAAAATAACATTTCAATTATTATTTTTCGTTTAAAACGGGCATAACTCCGTGCATTATTGTCCGATTTCAGCTTTTCACGTGGCGCTGAAAGGCGCGCGAAGAGACGAACAAAATGACCCCGAGCTCTCCCTCGGACGCTCACCCTTATTTGCCGACGATCAGAAGTGCATGACGGGGGTGATCATACCAGCACTAACGCACGGGGGAGAGCAGTACTAGGATGGGTGACCCCCTGGAAAGTCCCCGTGTTGCACTCTTTTTTTTTACTACCTATTTGAAATCACGACGAGATCATTTTTTTTACCAATCTTTCTAAACAAATGTTAAGGACGGACGACGTCGTCACCACAAAATTTGGCTGTCAATCGCCCGTGCGGGGCCCGTAGCAACCTCTACGGCCAGTTCGATCGGCCAACCGACCCGAAAAATTAAAATTTATAAATAAATAAGAAGTCCTCGTGTTCACTTTTTTTTTTACTACCTATTTGAATGCACGACGAGATCATTTATTTTACCAATCTTTCTAACTAAACGTTAAGGACGAACGACGTCGTAACCATAAAATTTGGTAGTGGCAGTCTATCGCCCGTGCGGGGCCCGCAGCAACCTCTACGGCCGGCTCGATCGACCAACCAACCCGAAAAATTATAATTTGTAAATAAATAAGAAAAATAACATTTCAATTATTATTTTTCGTTTAAAACGGGAGTAACACCGTGCATTATTGTCCGATTTCAGGTTTTCACGTGGCGCTAAAAGGCACGCGAAGAGACGAACAAAATGACCACGAGCTCTCCCTCGGACGCTCACCCTTATTCATCGACGATCAGAAGTGCATTACGGGTGCGATCATACCAGTACTATCACATCGAATCCCATCAGAACTTCGAAGTTAAGGGCGAGAGTAGTACTAGGATGGGTGACCCCCTGGGAAGTTCTCGTGTTGCACACTTTTTTTTTACTACCTATTTGAATGCTCGACGAGATCATTTTTTTTACCAATCTTTCTAACCAAACGTTAAGGACGGACGACGTCATCGCCATAAAATTTGGCAGTGGGAGAGAGTAGTACTAGGATGGGTGACGCCTCGGGAAGTCCTCGTGTTGCACTCTTTGTTTTTACTACCAATTTGAATGCACGACGAGATCATTTTTTTTACCAATCTTTCTAACCAAACTTTAAGGACGGACGACGTCGTCGCCATAAAATTTGGCAGTCGATCGCCCGTGCGGGGCCCGCAGCAACCTCTACGGCCGGCTCGATCGACCAACCAACCCGAAAAATTAGAATTTGTAAATAAATAAGAAAAATAACATTTCAATTATTATTTTTCGTTTAAAACGGGAGTAACACCATGCATTATTGTCCGATTTCAGCTTTCCACGTGGCGGTAAAATGCGCGCGAAGAAACGAACAAAATGACCACGAGCTCTCCCTCGGACGCTCACCCTTATTCATCGACGATCAGAAGTGCATTACGAGTGCGATCATACCAGTACTAACACACAGAATCCCATCAGAACTTCGAAGCTAAGCGCTTGGGCGAGAGTAGTACTAGGATGGGTGACCCTCTGGGAAGTTCTCGTGTTGCACTCTTTTTTTTACTACCTATTTGAATGCTCGACGAGATCACTTTTTTACCAATCTTTCTAACCAAACGTTAAGGACGGACGCTGTCGATCGCCCGTGCGGGGCCCGCCGCAACCTCTACGGCCGACTCGATCGACCAACCAACCCGAAAAATTAAAATTTGTAAATAAATAAGAAAAATAACATTTCAATTATTATTTTTCGTCTAAAACGGGAGTAACTCCGTGAATTATTGTCCGATTTCAGCTTTTCATGTGGCGCTAAAAGGCGCGCGAAGAGACGAACAAAATGACCACGAGCTCTCCCTCGGACGCTCACCCTTATTCGCCGACGATCAGAAGTGCATTACGGGTGCGATCATACCAGCACTAACGTACCGGATCCCATCAGAACTCCGAAGTTAAACGTGCTTGGGCGAGAGTAGTACTAGGATGGGTGGCCCCCTGGAAAGTCCCCGTGCTGCACTCTTTTTTTTTACTACCTATTTGAAATCACGACAAGATCATTTTTTTTACCAATCTTTCTAACCAAATGTTAGGACGGACGACGTCGTCGCCATAAAATTTGGCTGTCGACCGCCCGTGGGGGCCCGCAGCAACCTCTACGGCCAGCTCGATCGCCCAACCGACCCGAAAAATTAAAATTTGTAAATAAAAAAAAAAAATAACATTTCAATTATTATTTTTCGTATAAAACAGGCGTAACTCCGTGCATTATTATCCGATTTCAGATTTTCACGTGGCGCTGAAAGGGGCGCGAAGAGACGAACAAAATGAACCCGAGCTCTCCCTCGGACGCTCACCCTTATTTGCCGACGATCAGAATTGTATAATGGGTGTGATCATACCAGCACTAATGCATCGTATCCCATCAGAACTCCAACATTAAGCGTGCTTGGGCGAGAGTAGTACTAGGATTGGTGACACCCTGGGAAGTGCCCGTGTTGCACTTTTTTTTTTCTACCTATTTGAATGCACTACGAGATCATTTTTTTTACCAATCTTTCTAACCAAACGTTAAGGACGGACGATGTCGTCGCCATAAAATTTGGCTGTCGATCGCTCGTACGGGGCCCGCCGCAACCTCTACGGCCGGCTCGTTCGGCCAACCAACCCGAAAAATTAAAATTTGTAAATAAATAAGAAAAATAACATTTCAATTATTATTTTTCGTTTAAAACGGGCATAACTCCGTGCATTATTGTCTGATTTCAGCTTTTCACGTGGCACTGAAAGGCGTGCGAAGAGACAAAGAAAATGACCACGAGCTCTCCCTCGGACGCTCACCCTTATTCGCCGACGATCAGAAGTGCATGACCGCTGCGATCATACCAGCACTAACACACCAGATTCCTTCAGAACTCTGAATTTAAGCGTGCTCGTGTTGCACTTTTTTTTTTCTACCTATTTGAATGCACGACGAGATCATTTTTTTTACCAATCTTTCTAATCAAACATTAAGGACGGACGATGTCGTCGCCATAAAATTTGGCTGTCGATCGCCCGTGCGGGGCCCGCCGCAACCTCTACGGCCGGCTCGATCGCCCAACCAACCCGAAAAATTAAAATTTGTAAATAAATAAGAAAAATAACATTTCAATTATTATTATTCGTTTAAAACGGGCGTAACTCCGTGCATTATTGTCTGATTTTAGCTTTTCACGTGGCACTAAAAGGCGTGCGAAGAGACAAAGAAAATAACCACGAGCTCTCCCTCGGACACTCACCATTATTCGCCGACGATCAGAAGTGCATGACCGGTGCGATCATACCAGCACTAACACACCGGATCCCATCAGAACTCTGAAGTTAAGCGTGCTTGGGCGAGAGTAATAGTTGGATGGGTGATCCCCTGGGAAGTCCTCGTGTTGCACTTTTTTGTTTACTACCTATTTGAATGCACGACGAGATCATTTTTTTAGCAATCTTTCTAACCAAACGTTAAGGACGGACGACATCGTCGCCATAAAATTTGACTATCGATCGCCCGTGCAGAGCCCGTCGCAACCTCTACAGCCGGCTAGATCGACCAACCAACCCGAAAAATTAAAATTTGTAAATAAATAGGAAGTCCTCGTGTTGCACTTTTTTTTTTACTACCTATTTGAATGCACGACGAGATCTTTTTTTTTACCAATCTTTCTAACCTTTACGAGCCCCTCGATCGACCAACCAACCTGAAAAATTAAAATTTGTAAATAAAAAAGAATCATAACATTTAAATTATTATTTGTCATTTATAACAGTCGTAACTCCTTGCACTATTGTCCGATTTCAACTTTTCACGTGGCGCGGAAAGGCGCGCGAATGGACGAAGAAATTGACCTCGAGCTCTCCCTCGGTTGCTCACCCTTATTGGCCGATGATCAGAAGTGCATGACGGGTGCGATCATACCAGCACTAATGCACCGGATCCCATTTGAACTCCGTAGTTAAGCTAGCTTGGGCGAGTGTAGTCCTAGGATGGGTGACCACCTAGGAAGTCCGTGTGTTGCACTCCTTTTTTTTACTACCTAATTGAAAGCACGACGAGATCATTTTTTTACCAATCTTTCTAACCAAACGTTCAGGACGGACGACGTCGTCCCCATAAAATTTGGTTGTTGATGGCCCGTGCAGGGCCCGCCGCAACCTCTACGGGCCGCTCGATCAACCAACCAACTCAAAAATTAAAATTTGTAAATAAATAGGAAAAATAACAGTTCAACTATTATTTTTCGTTTAAAACGGGCGTAACTCCGTGCATTATTGTCCAATTTTAGCTTTTCACGTGGCGCTGAAAGCCGCACGAAGAGACGAAGAAAATGACCCCGAGCTCTCCCTCGGACGCTCACCCTTATTGGCCGATGATCAGAAGTGCATGATGGGTGCGATCATACCACCACTAATGGGCGAGAGTAGTACTAGGACGGGTGACCCCCTGGGAAGTCCTCGTGTTGTATTTGTTTTTTTACTACCTAATTGAATGCACGACGAGATCATTTTTTTTACCAATGTTTCTAACCAAACGTTCAGGACGGACGACGTCGTCCCAATAAAATTTGGTTGTTGATGGCCCGTGCAGGGCCCGCTGCAACCTCTACGGGACGCTCGATCGACCAACCGACCCGAAAAATTAAAATTTGTAAATAAATAAGAAAAATAACATTTAAATTAATATTTTTTGTTTAAAACGGGCGTAACTCCGTGCATTATTGTCCGATTTCAGCTTTTCACGTGGCGCTGACAAGCGCGCGAAGAGACGAAGAAAATGACCCCGAGCTCTCCCTCGGACGGTCACCCTTATTGGCCGACAATCAGAAGTGCATGACGGGTGCGATCATACCACCACTAATGCACCGGATTTCGTTAAAAATCCGAAGTTAAGCGTGCTTGGGCGAGAGTAGTACTAGGATGGGTGACCCCTTGGGAAGTCCTCGTGTTGCACTCCTTTTTTTTACTACCTAATTGAATGCACGACGAGATCATTTTTTTTCCAATCTTTCTAACCAAACGTTCAGGACGGATGACGTCGTCCCCATAAAATTTGGCTGTTGATGCCCTGTGCGGGGCCCGCTGCAACCTCTACGGGCCGCTCAATCGACCAACCAACCCGAAAAATTAAAATTTGTAAATAAATAAGAAAAATAACATTTCAATTACTATTTTTCGTTTAAAACGGGCGTAACTCCTTGCACTATTGTCTGATTTCAACTTTTCATGTTGCACTGAAAGGCGCGCGACGGGACGAAGAAAATAACCACGAGCACTCCCTCGGACGATCACCCTTATTGGCCGATGATCAGAAGTGCATGACGGGTGCGATTATACCAGCTCTAATGCACCTGATCCCATTTGAACTTCGAAGTTAAGATAGCTTGGGCGAGGGTAGTACTAGGATGGGTGACCACTTGGGAAGTCCTTGTGTTGCACTCCTTTTTTTTACTACCTAATTGAAAGCACGACGAGATCATTTTTTTTACCAATCTTTCTAACCAAACGTTCAGGACGGACGACGTCGTCCCCATAAAATTTGGCTGTTGATGGCCCGTGCGGGGCCCGCCGCAACCTCTACGGGCCTCTCGATCGACCAACCAACCCGAAAAATTAAAATTTGTAAATAAATAAGAAAAATAACATTTAAATTAATGTTTTTTGTTTAAAACGGTCGTAACTCCGTGCACTATTGTCCGATTTCAGCTTTTCTTGTGGCGCTAAAAGTCAAAGTTAAGCGTGCTTGGGCGAGAGTAGTACTAGGATGGGTGACCCCCTAAGAAGTCCTCTTGTTGCACTCCATTTTTTTACTACCTAATTGAATGCTCGACGAGATCATTTTTTTACCAAACATTCAGGTCGGACGACGTCGTTCCCATAAAATTTGGTCGTAGATCGCCTGTGCGAGGCCTGCCGCAACCTCTATGGGCCGCTCTATCGACCAACCAACCCGAAAAATTAAAATTTGTAAATAAATAACATTTCAATTATTATTTTTTCGTTTAAACAGGCGTAACTCCGTGCACGATTGTCCGATTTCTGCTTTTCACATGGCGCTGAAAGGCACGCGAAGAGACGCAGAAAATGACCCCCGAGCTCTCCCTCGGACGCTCTCCCTTATTGGCCGATGATCAGAAGTGCATGACTTCTGCGATCATACCAGCACAAATGCACCGGATCCCATCAGAACTCCGAAATCGAGTGTGCTTGAGCGAGGGTAGTACTAGGATGGGTGACCTCATGGGAAGTCCTCGTGTTGTAGTCCTTTTTTTTACTACCTAATTGAATGGAGGATGATATCATTTTTTTTACCAATCTTTCTAACCAAACGTTCAGCACGGACGACGTCGTGCTAATAAAATTTGGCCGTCGATCGCCCATGCGGGGTCCACCCCAACTTCTACAGGCCGCTCGATCGACCAACCGACCCGAAAAGTTAAAATTTGAAAATAAATAAATAAATAACATTTCAATTATTATTTTTTCATTTAGAACGGGCGTAACTCAGTGCACGATTGTCTGATTTAAGCTTTTCACGTGGCGCTGAAAGGCGCGAAGAGACGAAGAAAATGACCCCCGAGCTCTCCCTCAGACGCTCAACCTTATTGGCCGACGATTAGAAGTGCATGACGGGTGGGATCTTACCAGCACTAATACACCGGATACTATCAAAACTCCGACGTTAAGCGTGCTTGGGCGAGAGAAGTACTAGGATAGGTGACCCCTTGAGAAGTCCTCGTGTTGCACTCCTTTTTTTTACTACCTATTTGATTGCACGACGAGATCATTTTTTTTACCAATCTTTCTAACCAAACGTTAAGAACGGACGACGTCGTCACCATAAAATTTGGCTATCGATCGCCCAACCTCTACGGCCGCCTCGATCGACCAACCAACCTGAAAAATTAAAATTTGCAAATAAATAAGAAAAATAACATTTCAATTATTATTTTTCGTTTAAAACGGGCGTAACTCCGTGCATTATTGTCCGATTTCAGCTTTTCACGTGGCGCTGAAAGGCGCGCGAAGAGACGAAGAAAATGACCCCCGAGCTCTCCCTCGGACGCTCACCCTTATTGGCCGACGATCAGAAGTGCATGACGAGATCATTTTTTTTACCAATCTTTCTAACCAAACATTAAGGACGGACGATGTTGTCGCCATAAAATTTGGCTGTCGATCGCCCGTGCGGGGCCAACCGCATCCTCTACGGCCGGCTCGATCGACCAACCAACCCGAAAAATTAAAATTTGTCAATAAATAAGAAAAATAACATTTCAATTATTATTTCTCGTTTAAAACGGGCGTAACTCCGTGCATTTTTTTCCGATTTCAGCTTTTCACGTGGCGCTGAAAGGGGCGCGAAGAGACGAAGAAAATGACCCCGAGCTCTCCCTCGGACGCTCACCCTTATTTGTTGACGATCAAAAGTGCATGACGCGTGCTATCATACAAGCACTAATGCACCGAATCCCATCAGAACTCCGAAGTGAAGCGTCCTTGGCCGAGAGTAGTACTAAGATGGGTGACTCCCTGGGAAGTCCTCGTGTTGCATTTTTTTTACTACCTATTTGAATGCACGACGAGATCAACTTTTTTACCAATCTTTCTAACCAAACGTTAAGGACGGACGACGTCGTCGCCATAAAATTTGGCTGTCGATCGCCCGACGGGGTCCGCCGCAACCTCTACGACCGGCTCGATCGACCAACCAACCCGAAAAATTAAAATTTGTAAATAAGTAAGAAAAATAACATTTCAATTATTATTTTTCATTTAAAACGGGCGTAACTCCGTGCATTATTGTCCGATTTCAACTTTTCATGTGGCGCTGAAAGGCGCAAAGAGACGAAGAAAATGACCCCGATCTCTCCCTCGGACGCTCACCCTTCTTTGCCAACGATCAAAAGTGCATGACGAGTGCGATCATACCAGCACTAACGCACTGGATCCCATCAGAACTCCGAATTTAAGCCTGCTTGGGCGAGAGTAGTACTAGGATGGGTGACACCCTGGGAAGTCCTCGTGTTGCACTTTTTTTTTTACTACCTATTTGAATGCCCGACGAGATCATTTTTTTACCAATCTTTCTAACCAAACGTTAAGGACGGACGACGTCGTGGCCAAAAAATTTGGCTGTCGATCTCCCGTGCGTGGCCCGCCGCAACCTCTACAGCCGGCTCCATCGACCAACCAACCCGAAAAATTAAAATTTGTAAATAAATAAGAAAAATAACATTTCAATTATTATTTTTCTTTTAAAACGGGCGTAACTCCGTGCATAATTGTCCGATTTCAGCTTTTCACGTGACAGTGAAAGGCGCGCGAAGAGACGAAGAAAATGACCCCGAGCTCTCCCTTGGACGCTCACCCTTATTGGCCGACGATCAAAAGTGCATGATGGGTGCGATCATACAGCACTAACACATTGGATCCCATCAGAACTCCGTAGTTAATGTGCTTGAGCGAGAGTTGTACTAGGATGGGTGACCCGCTGGGAAGTCCGCGTGTTTAACTTCTTCTTTTTACAACCTATTTGAATGCACGACGAGATCATTTTTTCTACCAATCTTTCTAACCGAACGTTAAGGACGGACGACGTCGTCGCCATAAAATTTGGCTGTCGATCGCCCGTGCGTGGTCCGCCGCAACCTCTACGGCCGGCTCCATCAACCAATCAACCCAAAAAATTAAAATTTCTAAATAAATAAGAAAAATAACATTTCAATTATTATTTTTCGTTTAAAACGGGCATAACTCCGTGCATTATTGTCTGATTTCAGCTTTTCACGTGGCAGTGAAAGGCGCGCGTAGAGACGAAGAAAATGACCCCGAACTCTCCCTCGGACGCTCACCCTTATTGGCCGACGATCAAAAGTGCATGATGGGTGCGAACATACCAGCACTAACGCATCGGATCCCATCAGAACTCCGAAGTTAATGTGCTTTGGCGAGAGTAGTACTAGGATGGGTGAGCCCCTGGGAAGTCCGCGTGTTTCACTTCTTTTTTTTACAACCTATTTGAATGCACGACGAGATCATTTTTTCTACCAATCCTTCTAACCGAACGTTAAGGACGGACGATGTCGTCACCATAAAATTTGGTTGTCGATCGCTCGTGCGGGGCCCGCTGCAACCTCTACGACCGGCTCGATCGACCAACTAACCCGAAAAATTAAAATTTGTAAATAAATAAGAAAAATAACATTTCAATTATTATTTTTTGTTTAAAACGGGCGTAACTCCGTGCATTATTGTCCGATTTCAGCTTTTCACGTGGCGCTGAAAGACGGAGAAAATGACCCCGAGCTCTCCCTCGGATGCTCACCCTTATTTGCCGACGATCAGAAGTGCATGGCGGGTGTGATCATACCAGCACTGACGCAGCGAATCCCGTCAGAACTCCGAAGTGAAGCGTGCTTGGGTGAGAGTAGTACTAGGACGGGTGACCCCCTGGGAAGTCCTCGTGTTGCACTCCTTTTTTTTACTACCTTATTGAATGCAAGACGAGATCATTTTCTTTACCAATCTTTCTAACCAAACGTTAAGGACGGACGACGACGTCACCATAAAATTTGGCTGTCGATCTCCCGTGCGTGGCCCGCCTCAACCTCTACGGCCGGCTCCATCAACCAACCAACCCGAAAAATTAAAATTTGTAAATAAAAAAGAAAAATAACATTTCAATTATTATTTTTTGTTTAAAACAAGCGTAACTCCA
The DNA here is from genome assembly GCA_034359265.1 of Canna indica. Lineage (NCBI taxonomy): Eukaryota > Viridiplantae > Streptophyta > Magnoliopsida > Zingiberales > Cannaceae > Canna > Canna indica. Next base: position 44,328,931 of record CP136897.1, on the reverse strand, counting down.
TGCATTATTGTCCGATTTCAGCTTTTCACGTGGCAGTGAAAGGCGCGCGAAGAGACGAAGAAAATGACCCCGAGCTCTCCCTTGGACGCTCACCCTTATTGGCCGACGATCAAAAGTGCATGATGGGTGCGATCATACAGCACTAACGCATTGGATCCCATCAGAACTCCGAAGTTAATGTGCTTGAGCGAGAGTAGTACTAGGATGGGTGACCCCCTGGAAAGTCCGCGTGTTTCACTTCTTTTTTTTACAACCTATTTGAATGCACGACGAGATCATTTTTTCTACCTATCTTTCTAACCGAACGTTAAGGAAGGCCGACGTCATCACCATAAAATTTGGTTGTCGATCGCTCGTGCGGGGCCCGCCGCAACCTCTACGACCGGCTCGATCAACCAACTAACCCGAAAAATTAAAATTTGTAAATAGATAAGAAAAATAACATTTCAATTATTATTTTTTGTTTAAAACGGGCGTAACTCCGTGCATTATTTTCCGATTTCAACTTTTCACGTGGCGCTGAAAGACGGAGAAAATGACCCCGAGCTCTCCCTCGAATGCTCACCCTTATTTGCCGACGATCAGAAGTGCATGACGGGTGTGATCATACCAGCACTGACGCACCGAATCCCGTCAGAACTCCGTAGTGAAGCGTGCTTGGGCGAGAGTAGTACTAGTATGGGTGACACCCTGGGAAGTCCTCATGTTGCACTTTTTTTTTTACTACCTATTTGAATGCACGACGAGATCATTTTTTTACCAATCTTTCTAACCAAACTTTAAGGACGGACGACGTCGTCGCCATAAAATTTGGCTGTCGATCGCCCGTGCGTGGCCCACCACAACCTCTACGGCCGGCTCCATCAACCAACCAACCAAAAAATTAAAATTTGTAAATAAATAAGAAAAATAACATTTCAATTATTATTTTTCGTTTAAAACGGGTGTAACTCCATGCATTATTGTCCGATTTCAACTTTTCACGTGGCAGTGAAAGGCGCGCGAAGAGACGAAGAAAATGACCCCGAGCTCTCCCTTGGACGCTCACCCTTATTGGCCGACGATCAAAAGTGCATGATGGGTGCGATCATACAGCACTAACACATTGGATCCCATCAGAACTCCGTAGTTAATGTGCTTGAGCGAGAGTTGTACTAGGATGGGTTACCCGCTGGGAAGTCCGGGTGTATAACTTCTTCTTTTTACAACCTATTTGAATGCACGACGAGATCATTTTTTCTACCAATCTTTCTAACCGAACGTTAAGGACGGACGACGTCGTCGCCATAAAATTTGGCTGTCGATCGCCCGTGCGTGGTCCGCCGCAACCTCTACGGCCGGCTCCATCAACCAACCAACCCAAAAAATTAAAATTTCTAAATAAATAAGAAAAATAACATTTCAATTATTATTTTTCGTTTAAAACGGGCATAACTCCGTGCATTATTGTCCGATTTCAGCTTTTCACGTGGCAGTGAAAGTCGCGCGTAGAGACGAAGAAAATGACCCCGAACTCTCCCTCGGACGCTCAACCTTATTGGCCGACGATCAAAAGTGCATGATGGGTGCGAACATACCAGCACTAACGCATCGGATCCCATCAGAACTCCGAAGTTAATGTGCTTTGGCGAGAGTAGTACTAGGATGGGTGACCCCCTGGGAAGTCCGCGTGTTTCACTTCTTTTTTTTACTACCTATTTGAAAGCACGACGAGATCATTTTTTTTACCAATCTTTCTAACCAAACGTTAAGGACGGACGATGTCGTCGCCATAAAATTTGGCTGTCGATCGCCCGTGCAGGGCCCGCAGCAACCTCTACGGCTGGCTCCATCGACCAACCAACCCGAAAAATTAAAATTTGTAAATAAATAAGAAAAATAACATTTCAATTATTATTTTTCGTTTAAAACGGGCGTAACTCCGTGCATTATTGTCCGATTTCAGCTTTCACGTGGCAGTGAAAGGAGCGCGAAGAGACGTAGAAAATGACCCCGAGCTCTCCCTCGGACGCTCACCCTTATTGGCCGACGATCAAAAGTGCATGATGGGTGCGATCATACCAGCACTAACGCATCAGATCCCATCAGAACTCCGAAGTTAATGTGCTTTGGCGAGAGTAGTACTAGGATGGGTGACCCCCTGGGAAGTCCGCGTGTTTCACTTCTTTTTTTTACAACCTATTTGAATGCACGACGAGATCATTTTTTCTACCAATCTTTCTAACCGAACGTTAAGGATGGCCGATGTCGTCACCATAAAATTTGGTTGTCGATCCCTCGTGCGGGGCCCGCCGCAACCTCTACGACCGGCTCGATCGACCAACTAACCCGAAAAATTAAAATTTGTAAATAAATAAGAAAAATAACATTTCAATTATTATTTTTTGTTTAAAACGGGCGTAACTCCGTGCATTATTGTCCGATTTTAGCTTTTCACGTGGCGCTGAAAGACGGAGAAAATGACCCCGAGCTCTCCCTCGGATGCTCACCCTTATTTGCCGACGATCAGAAGTGCATGGCGGGTGTGATCATACCAGCACTGACGCAGCGAATCCCGTCAGAACTCCGAAGTGAAGCGTGCTTGGGCGAGAGTAGTACTAGGACGGGTGACCCCCTGGGAAGTCCTCGTGTTGCTCTCCTTTTTTTTACTACCTAATTGAATGCAAGACGAGATCATTTTCTTTACCAATCTTTCTAACCAAACGTTAAGGACGGACGACGTCGCCGCCATAAAATTTGGCTGTCGATCTCCTGTGCGTGGCCCGCCGCAACCTCTACGGCCGGCTCCATCGACCAACCAACCCGAAAAATTAAAATTTGTAAATAAATAAGAAAAATAACATTTCAATTATTATTTTTTGTTTAAAACGGGTGTAACTCCATGCATTATTGTCCGATTTCAACTTTTCACGTGGCAGTGAAAGGCGCGCGAAGAGACGAAGTTAATGACCCCGAGCTCTCCCTCGGACGCTCACCCTTATTTGCCGACGATCAGAAGTGCATGACGGGTGTGATCATACCAGCACTGACGCACCGAATCCCGTCAGAACTCCGAAGTGAAGCGTGCTTGGGCGAGAGTAGTACTAGGACGGGTGACCCCCTGGGAAGTCCTCGTGGTGCACTCCATTTTTTTACTACCTAATTGAATGCAAGACGAGATCATTTTCTTTTCCAATCTTTCTAACCAAACGTTAAGGACGGACGACGTCGTCGCCATAAAATTTGGCTGTCGATCGCCCGTGCGTGGCCCGCCGCAACCTCTACGGCCGGCTCCATCAACCAACCAACCCAAAAAATTAAAATTTGTAAATAAATAAGAAAAATAACATTTCAATTATTATTTTTCGTTCAAAACGGGTGTAACTCCATGCATTATTGGCCGATTTCAGCTTTTCAAGTGGCAGTGAAAGGCGCGCGAAGAGACGAAGAAAATGTCCCCGAGCTCTCCCTCGGACGCTCACCCTTACTGGCCGACGATCAAAAGTGCATGATGGGTGCGATCATACCAGCACTAACGCATCGGATCCCATCAGAACTCCGAAGTTAATGTGCTTTGGCGAGACTAGTACTAGAATGGGTGACCCCCTGGGAAGTCCGCGTGTTTCACTTCTTTTTTTTACTACCTATTTGAATGCACGACGAGATCATTTTTTTTACCAATCTTTCTAACCAAACGTTGAGGACGGACGACGTCGTCGCCATAAAATTTGGCTATCGATCGCTCGTGTAGGGCCCGCAGCAACCTCTACGGCTGGCTCCATCGACCAACCAACCCGAAAAATTAAAATTTGTAAATAAATAAGAAAAATAACATTTCAATTATTATTTTTGGTTTAAAACGGGCGTAACTCCGTGCATTATTGTCCGATTTCAGCTTTTCGCTTGACGGTGCAAGGCGCGCGAAGAGAGGAAGAAAATGACCCCCGAGGTCTCCCTCGGACGCTCACCCTTATTGGCCAACGATCAGAAGTGCATGACGGGTGAGATCATACCAGCACTAATGCACCGGATCCCATATGAACTCCGAAGTTAGGCGTGCTTGGGCGAGCGTAGTACTAGGATGGGTGACCCCTTGGGAAGTCCTCATGTGGCACTCCTTTTTTTCACAACCTATTTTAATGCACGACGAGATCATTTTTTCTACCAATCTTTCTAACCAAACGTTAAGGACGGACGACGTTGTCGCCATAAAATTTGGTTGTTGATCGCCCGTGCGTGGCCCCCCACAACCTCTACGGCCGGCTCCATCAACCAACCAACCCGATAAATTAAAATTTGTAAATAAATAAGAAAAATAACATTTCAATTATTATTTTTCATTTAAAACGGGCGTAACTCGGTGCATTATTGTCCGATTTTAGCTTTTCACGTGGCGCTGAAAGGCGTACGAAGAGACGAAGAAAATGACCCCCGGACTCTCCCTCAGACGCTCACCCTCGTTAGCCGACGATCAGAAGTGCATGACGGATGCGATCATACATGCACTAACGCATCGGATCCCATCAGAACTCCGAAGTTAAGCGTGCTTGGGCGAGAGTAGGACTAGGATGGGTTACCCCCTTCGAAGTCCTCGTGATGCACCCTTTTTTTTTACTACCTATTTGAATGCACGACGAGATCATTTTTTTTATCAATCTTTCTAACCAAACGTTAAGGACGGACGACGTCGTCGCCATAAAATCTGACTGTCAATCGCCCGCGAGGGGCCCGCAGCAACCTCTACGGCCGGCTCGATCGACCAACTGACCCGAAAAATTAAAATTTGTAAATAAATAAGAAAAATAACATTTAAATTATTATTTTTCGTTTAAAATGGGCGTAACTCCGTGCATTATTGTCCGATTTCAGCTTTTCACGTGGCGATGAAAGGTGCGCGAAGAGACGAAGAAAATGACCCCCGAACTCTCCCTCGGACGCTCACCCTTATTAGCCGACGATCAGAAGCGCAAGACGGATGCGATCATACATGCACTAACGCATCGGATCCCATTAGAACTCCGAAGTTAAGCGTGCTTGGGCGAGAGTAGTCCTAGTATGGGTGACCCCCTGGGAAGTCCTCGTTTTGCACCTTTTTTTTTACTACATATTTGATTGCACGACGAGATCATTTTTTTCACCAATCTTTCTAACCAAACGTTAAGGACGGACGACGTCGTCGCCATAAAATTTGGCTGTAGATCACCCGTGCGGGGCCCGCCGCAACCTCTACGGCCGACTCGATCGACCAACCGACCCGAAAAATTAAAATTTGTAAATAAATAAGAAAAATAACATTTCAATTATTATTTTTTGTTTAAAACGGGCGTAACTCCGTGCATTATTGTCTGATTTCAGGTTTTCACGTGGCGCTGAAAGGCGCACGAAGAGACGATGAAAATGACCCCGAGCTGTCCCTCGGACGCTCACCCTTATTAGCCGACGATCAGAAGTGCATGACGGGTGCGATCATACCAGCACTAACGCACCGGATCCCATCAGAACTCCGAAGTTAAGCGTGCTTGGGCGAGAGTAGTACTAGGATGGTTGACCCCTGGGAAGTCCTCGTGTTGCACCTTTTTTTTTACTACCTATTTGAATGCATGACGAGATCATTTTTTTTACCAATCTTTCTAACCAAACGTTAAGGACGGACAACGTCGTCGTCATAAAAATTGGCTGTCGATCGCCCGTGCGGTGCCCGCCGCAACCTTTACGTCCGGCTCGATCGACCAACCGACCCGAAAAATTAAAATTTGTAAATAAATAAGAAAAATAACATTTCAATTATTATTTTTCGTTTAAAACGGGCGTAACTCCGTGCATTATTGTCCGATTTCAGCTTTTCACGTGACGCTGAAAGGCGCGCGAAGAGACGAAGAAAAATGACCCCGAGTTGTCCCTCGGACACTCACCCTTATTAGCCGACGATCAAAAGTGCGTGACGGGTTTGATCATACCAGCACTAAAGCACCGGATCGCATAAGAACTCCGAAGTTAAGCGTGCTTGGGCGAGAGTAGTACTAGGATGGGTGACCCCCTGGGAAGTCATCGTGTTGCACCTTTTTTTTACTACCTATTTGATTGCACGACGTGATAATTTTTTTTACCAATCTTTCTAACCAAACGTTAAGCAAGGACGACGTCGTCGCCATAAAATTTGGCTGTCGATCGGCCGTGCGGGGCCCGCCGCAACCTCTACGGCCGGCTCGATCGACCAACCGACCCGAAAAGTTAAAATTTGTAAATAAATAAGAAAATAACATTTCAATTATTATTTTTCGTTTAAAATGGGCGTAATTCCGTGCATTATTGTCCGATTTCAGCTTTTCACGTGGCGCTGAAAGGCGCGCGAAGAGACGAAGAAAATGACCCCCGAACTCTCCCTCGAACGCTCAACCTTATTAGCCGACGATCAGAAGCACATTACGGATGCGATCATACATGCACTAACGCATTGGATCCCATCAGAACTCCGAAATTAAGCGTGCTTGGGCGAGGGTAGGACTAGGATGGATGACCCCCTGGGAAGTCCTCGTGTTGCACCTTTTTTTTTACTACCTATTTGAATGCATGACGAGATCATTTTTTTTACCAATCTTTCTAACCAAACGTTAAGGACGTTCGACGTCGTCGTCATAAAATTTGGCTGTCGATCGCCCGTGCGGTCCCCGCCGCAACCTCTACGTCCGGCTCGATCGACCAACCGAGCCGAAAAATTAAAATTTGTAAATAAATAAGAAAAATAACATTTCAATTATTATTTTTCGTTTAAAACGGGCGTAACTCCGTGCATTATTGCCCGATTTCAGCTTTTCATGTGGCGATGAAAGGCGTGCGAAGAGACGAAGAAAATGACCCCGAGCTGTCCCTCGGGCGCTCACCCTTATTAGCCGACGATCAGAAGTGCGTGACGGGTGCGATCATACCAACACTAAAGCACAAGATCGCATCAGAACTCTGAAGTTAAGCGTGCTTGGGCGAGAGTAGTACTAGTATGGGTGACCCCCTGGGAAGTCCTCGTGTTGCACCTTTTTTATACTACCTATTTGATTGCACAACGAGATCATTTTTTTTACCAATCTTTCTAACCAAACGTTAAGGACGGACGACGTCGTCGCCATAAAATTTGGCTGTCGATCGCCCGTGCGGGGTCCGCCGCAACCTCTACCGCCGGCACGATCGACCAACCGACCCGAAAAATTAAAATTTGTAAATAAATAAGAAAAATAACATTTCAATTATTATTTTTCGTTTAAAACGGGCGTAACTCCGTGCATTATTGTCCGATTTTAGCTTTTCACGTGGCGATGAAAGGCGCGCGAAGAGACGAAGTAAATGACCCCGAGCTGTCCCTCGGACGCTCACCCTTATTAGCCGACGATCAGAAGTGCGTGACGGGTGCGATCATACCAGCACTAAAGCACCGGATCGCACCAGAACTCCGAAGTTAAGCGTGCTTGGGCGAGAGTAGTAATAGGATGGGTGACCCCCTGGGAAGTCCTCGTGTTGCACCTTTTTTTTACTACCTATTTGATTGCACGACAAGATCATTTTTTTTACCAATCTTTCTAACCAAACGTTAAGGACGGACGACGTCGTCGCCATAAAATTTGGCTGTCGATCGCCCGTGCGGGGCCCGCCGCAAGCTCTACGGCCGGCTTGATCGACCAACCGACCCGAAAAATTAAAATTTGTAAATAAATAAGAAAAATAACATTTCAATTATTATTTTTCGTTTAAAAAGGGCGTAATTCCGTGCATTATTGTCTGATTTCAGCTTTTCACGTGGCGCTGAAAGGCGCGGGCAGAGACGAACAAAATGACCACGATCTGTCCCTCGGACGCTCACCATTATTAGCCGACGATCAGAAGTGCATAATTGGTGCGATCATACCAGCACTAACGCGTCGGATCCCATCAGAAATCCGAAGTTAAGCGCGCTTGGGCGAGACTAGTACTAGGATGGGTGACCCCCTGGGAAGTCCTCGTGTTGCACCTTTTTTTTTACTACCTATTTGATTTCACGACGAGATCATTTTTTTTACCAATCTTTCTAACCAAACGTTAAGGACGAACGACGTCGTCGCCATAAAATTTGGCTGTCGATCGCCCGCGCGGGGCCCGCCGCAACCTCTACGGCCTGCTCGATCGACCAACCGACTCGAAAAATTAAAATTTGTAAATAAATAAGAAAAATAACATTTCAATTATTATTTTTCGTTTAAAACGGACGTTACTCCGTGCATTATTGTCCGATTTCAGCTTTTCACGTGGCGCTGAAAGGCGCGCGAAGAGACGAAGAAAATGACCACGAGCTGTCCCTCGGACACTCAGCCGTATTAGCCGACGATCAGAAGTTCATAACGGGTGTGATCATACTAGCACTAACGCACCGGATCCCATTAGAACTCCAAAGTTAAGTGCGCTTGGGCGAGAGTAGTACTGGGATGGGTGACCGCCTGGGAAGTCCTCGTGTTGCACCTTTTTTTTACTACCTATTTGATTGCACGACAAGATCATTTTTTTTACCAATCTTTCTAACCAAACGTTAAGGACGGACGACGTCGTCGCCATAAAATTTGGCTGTCGATCGCCCGTGCGGGGCCCGCCGCAAGCTCTACGGCCGGCTTGATCGACCAACCGACCCGAAAAATTAAAATTTGTAAATAAATAAGAAAAATAACATTTCAATTATTATTTTTCGTTTAAAACGGGCGTAACTCCGTGTATTATTGTCTGATTTCAGCTTTTCACATGGCGCTGAAAGGCGCGCGAAGAGACGAAGAAAATAACCCCGAGCTGTCCATCGGACGCTCACCCTTATTAGCCGACAATCAGAAGTGAGTGACGTGTGCGATCATACCATCAATAAAGCACCGGATCCCATCAGAACTAAGAAGTTAAGCGTGCTTGGGTGAGAGTAGTACTAGGATGGGTAACCCCCTGAGAAGTCCTTGTGTTGCACCTTTTTTTTTACTAGCTATTTGAATGCACGACGAGATCATTTTTTTTGCCAATCTTTCCAACCAAACGTTAAGGACGGACGACGTCGTCGCCATAAAATTTGGCTGTCGATCGCCCGTGCGGGGCCGCCGCAACCTCTACGGCCGGCTCGATCGACCAACCGACCCGAAAAATTAAAATTTGTAAATAAATAAGAAAAATAACATTTCAATTATTATTTTTCGTTTAAAACGGGCGTAACTCCGTGCATTATTGTCTGATTTCAGCTTTTCACGTGGCGCTGAAAGGAGCGCGAAGAGACGAAGAAAATGACCCCCGAACTCTCCCTCGGACGCTCACCCTTATTAGTCGACGATCAGAAGCACATTACAGATGCGATCATAGATGGACTAACGCATTGGATCCCATCAGAGCTCCGAAATTAAGCATGCTTGGGCGAGAGTAGGACTAGGATGGGTGACCCCTTGGGAAGTCCTCGTGCTGCACCCTTTTTTTTACTACCTATTTGAATGCACGACGAGATCATTTTTTTTACCAATCTTTCTAACCAAACGTTAAGGACAGACGACGTCGTCGCCATATAATTTGGCTATCGATCGCCCGTGCGGGGCCCGCCGCAACCTCTACGGCCGGCTAGATCGACCAACCGACCCGAAAAATTAAAATTTGTAAATATATAAGAAAAATAACATTTCAATTATTATTTTTCGTTTAAATCAGGCGTAACTCTGTGCATTATTGTCCGATTTCAGCTTTTCACGTGGCGATGAAAGGCGAGCGAAGAGACGAAGAAAATGACCCCGAGCTGTCCCTCGGACGCTCACCCTTATTAGCCGACAATCAGAAGTGAGTGATGGGTGCGATCATACCTGCACTAAAGCACCGGATCCCATCAGAACTTCGAATTTAAGCGTGCTTGGGTGAGAGTAGTACTAGGATGGGTGACCCCTTGGGAAGTCCTCGTGCTGCACCTTTTTTTTTTACTACCTATTTGAATGCACGACGAGATCATTTTTTTTACCAATCTTTCTAACCAAACGTTAAGGACGGACGACGTCGTCGCCATAAAATTTGGCTGTCGATCGCCCATGCGGGGCCTGCCACAACCTCTACGGCCGGCCCGATCGACCAACCGACCCGAAAAATTAAAATTTGTAAATAAATAAGAAAAATAACATTTCAATTATTATTTTTCGTTTAAAACGGGCGTAACTCCGTGCATTATTGTCCGATTTTAGCTTTTCACGTGGCGCTGAAAGGCGCGCAAAGAGACGAAGAAAATAATCCCGAGCTGTCCCTCGGACGCTCACCCTTATTAGCCGACAATCACAAGTGAGTGACGGGTGCGATCATACCATCATAAAGCACCGGATCCCATCAGAACTCCGAAGATAAGCGTGCTTGGGCGAGAGTAGTACTAGGATGGGTGACCCCTTGGGAAGTCCCCGTGTTGCAACTTTTTTTTACTACCTATTTGATTGCACGACGAGATCATTTTTTTTATCAATCTTTCTAACCAAACGTTAAGGACGAACGACGTCGTCGCCATAAAATTTGGCTGTCGATCGCCCGCGCGGGGCCTGCCGCAACCTCCACGGCCGGCTTAATCGACCAACCGACCCGAAAAATTAAAATTTGTAAATAAATAAGAAAAATAACATTTCAATTATTATTTTTCGTTTAAAACGGGCGTAACTCCGTGTATTATTGTTTATTTTTCAGCTTTTCACGTGGCGCTGAAAGGCGCGTGAAGAGACGAAGAAAATGACCCCGAGCTATCCCTCGGACGCTCACCCTTATTAGCCGACGATCAGAAGTGCGTGACGGGTGCGATCATACCAGCACTAAAGCACCGGATCCCATCAGAACTCCGAAGTTAAGCGTGCTTGGGCGAGAGTATTACTAGGATGGTGACCTCCTGGGAAGTCCTCGTGTTGCACCTTTTTTTTACTACCTGTTTGATTGCACGACGAGATCATTTTTTTTACCAATCTTTCTAACCAAACGTTAAGGACGGACGACGTCGTCGCCATAAAATTTGGCTGTCGATCGCCCGCGCGGGGCTCGCCGCAACCTCTACGGCCGGCTCGATCGACCAACCGACCCGAAAAATTAAAATTTGTAAATAAATAAGAAAAATAACATTTCAATTATTATTTTTCGTTTAAAACGGGCGTAACTCCCTGCATTATTGTCCGATTTCATCTTTTCACGTGGCGCTGAAAGGCGCGCGAAGAGACGAAGAAAATGACCCCGAGCTGTCCCTCGGACGCTCACCCTTAATAGCCGACGATCAAAAGTGCATGACGGGTGCGATCATACCAGCACTAACGCATCGGATCCCATCAAAACTTCGAAGTTAGGCGTGCTTGGGCGAGAGTAGGTCTAGGATGGGTGATCGCATGGGAAGTCCTCGTGTTGCATCTTTTTTTTTACTACCTGTTTGAATGCACGACGAGATCATTTTTTTTACCAATCTTTCTAACCAAATGTTAAGGACGGACGACGTCGTCGCCACAAAATTTGGCTGTCGATCGCCCGTGCGGGGCCCGCCGCAACCTCTACGGCCGACTCGATCGACCAACCGACCCGAAAAATTAAAATTTGTAAATAAATAAGAAAAATAACATTTCAATTATTATTTTTCGTTTAAAATGGGCATAACTCCGTGCATTATTGTCCGATTTCAGCTTTTCACGTGGCGCTGAAAGGCGCGCGAAGAGACGAAGAAAATGACCCCCGAACTCTCCCTCGGACGCTCACCCTTATTAGCCGACGATCAGAAGCGCATGATGGATGTAATCATACATGCACTAACTCATCGGATCCCATCAGAACTCCGAAGTTAAGCGTACTTGGGCGAGGGTAGGACTAGGATGGGTGACCGCATGGGAAGTCCTCGTGTTGCATCTTTTTTTTTACTACCTATTTGAATGCACGACGAGATCTTTTTTTTTACCAATCTTTCTAACCAAATGTTAAGGACGTACGACGTCGTCGCCACAAAATTTGGCAGTCGATCGCCCGTGCGGGGCCCGCCGCAACCTCTACGGCCGGCTCGATCGACCAACCGACCCGAAAAATTAAAATTTGTAAATAAATAAGAAAAATAACATTTCAATTATTATCTTTCGTTTCAAATGGGCATAACTCCGTGCATTATTGTCCGATTTCATCTTTTCACGTGGCGCTGAAAGGCGCGCGAAGAGACGAAGAAAATGACCCCGAGCTGTCCCTCGGACGCTCACCCTTATTAGCCGACGATCAGAAGTGCGTGATGGGTGCGATCATACCAGCACTAAAGCACCGGATCCCATCAGAACTCCGAAGTTAAGCGTGCTTTGGCGAGAGTAGTACTAGGATGGGTGACCCCCTTGGAAGTCCTCGTGTTGCACCTTTTTTTTATTACCTATTTGATTGCATGACGAGATCATTTTTTTTACCAATCTTTCTAACCAAACGTTAAGGACGGACGACGTCGTCGCCATAAAATTTGGCTGTTGATCGCCCGCGCGGGGCCCGCCGCAACCTCCACGGCCGGCTCGATCGACCAACCGACCCGAAAAATTAAAATTTGTAAATAAATAAGAAAAATAACATTTCAATTATTATTTTTCGTTTAAAACGGGCGTAACTCCGTGTATTATTGTCCGATTTCAGCTTTTGACGTGGCGCTGAAAGGCGCGCGAAGAGACGAAGAAAATGACCCCCGAACTCTCCTTCGGACGCTCACCCTTATTAGCCGACGATCAGAAGCACATTACGGATGCGATCATACATGCACTAACGCATTGGATCCCATCAGAACTCCGAAATTAAGCGTGCTTGGGCGAGAGTAGGACTAGGATGGTTGACCCCTTGGGAAGTCCTCGTGCTGCACCCTTTTTTTTTACTACCTATTTGAATGCACGACGAGATCATTTTTTTTACCAATCTTTCTAACCAAACGTTACGGACGGACGACGTCGTCGCCATAAAATTTGGCTGTCGATCGCCCCCGCGGGGCCCGCCGCAACCTCTACGGCCGGCTCGATCGACCAACCGACCCAAAAAATTAAAATTTGTAAATAAATAAGAAAAATAACCTACGAACGCTCACCCTTATCGCGCCCTGAGTTTTGCGGCGACCGCCGCGCCCTCCTACTCATCGGGGCATGGCCCTCGCCCCGATGGCCGAGTGTGGGTCGCGCGCTTCAGCGCCATCCATTTTCGGGGCTAGTTGATTCGGCAGGTGAGTTGTTACACACTCCTTAGCGGATTTCAACTTCCATGACCACCGTCCTGCTGTCTTAATCGACCAACACCCTTTGTGGGGTCTATGTTAGCGCGCAGTTCGGCACCGTAACCCGGCTTCCGGTTCATCCCGCATCGCCAGTTCTGCTTACCAAAAATGGCCCACTTGGAGCTCTCGATTCCGTGGCGCGGCTCAACGAAGCAGCCGCCCCGTCCTACCTATTTAAAGTTTGAGAATAGGTCGAGGGCGTTGCGCCCCCGATGCCTCTAATCATTGGCTTTACCCGATAGAACTCGCGCTCGAGCTCCAGCTATCCTGAGGGAAACTTCGGAGGGAACTAGCTACTAGATGGTTCGATTAGTCTTTCGCCCCTATACCCAAGTCAGACGAATGATTTGCACGTCAGTATCGCTTCGGGCCTCCACCAGAGTTTCCTCTGGCTTCGCCTCGCTCAGGCATAGTTCACCATCTTTCGGGTCCCGATAGGCACGCTCCAACTCGAACCCTTCACAGAAGATCGGGGTCGGCCGGCGGTGCAACCCCTCGAGGGGGTTCCCGCCGTCAGCTTCCTTGCGCCTTCCGGGTTTCCGCACCCGTCGACTCGCACGCATGTCAGACTCCTTGGTCCATGTTTCAAGACGGGTCGGATGGGGAGCCCGCTAGCCGATCCCTCCGGCGCGCGGGTGCCCCGAGGGGCACGCCGTGGGCGCGCGCCGCGTCCTCGGCCGCTCCGACAGTATCCCTTCGGACGCAC